>CM061144.1:15294796-15894796 GCA_030710495.1 Labroides dimidiatus
TTCAATCTCTGCTGCTGCGAGGACTTGATTTCTACACTTTAAGTGATTACAAAGAACCACATAACAGTAATACATTGAAACATACAATGAATAATAACATCACCCCTTTATATGGATATGACTTAAAATTAGGCCCACCCATTGACTTGAAATTCATTCCTGCTGAGTGAAGAGATGTACATTGACTGGATTGACCATCTTGTAACACAAAATAAAAGTATTTGCAATATATGGCATTTCTGTTGTGTTTCTAAAACTAGAAACTTGGTAATCAATCATGTTTTCAGCACTTGAGCCCAAGCAGCCTCATGATCTCTCTCTCTCTCTCTCTCTCTCACACACACACACACACACACACACACACACACACACACACACACACACACACACAGTAAACATAATTTAGAAGTGTTCTCTGTTGCTTAGTTGTTGCTAATACTTCATATACTTGCAGCCCTGCACTTTGGATGGCTCCGGTCTCCTCATGGTTGATAAAAAAAATATATTTAAAATCAACACCTTGTGGGGCATTATGCCTCACTTAAATAAATACATGATCCCTTTTAATACATAGAATCAACCACATATCTTTATCGTTGAGAAAGACAAGATTTTCAATGAAGTGTAGGTGGTCCAATTTGTAACATGTATTATATGTATAAGTAAAGAACAATAAAGAACCATGTATAGAGCATTGGGGAACACCGCTCAAAAAATGTTGTAAAGGCTTGAACAATATAATATCTATAGAAACTTGTTGATGTACTGAATAGGATTCAAAAAAAAAAAAAAAAAGGACATGAATGAGGGGGGGGGTTACTCTTCAGGGTGTCTGGGCTCAGCCTTAGGCCCCGTTTATATGACAACGCTTTTCAGCGTTTCACTCAAAAAAGCAAAAAACGCGGAGAAAAAAAATCTGCGTTCACATGGAAACGCTGAGGGACTGAAAATGCTGTAGTATGCATACAAGGTCTGTAGGTGGTGATATAACTGTAGAGTCCATTGGTAGTCTGCTGCCGAAGAAGAGGCGGGCTGATCGTCTGGTGTATATACTAAATATGTCTTATCTGAATGCAGAAGTGGAGCAACAGATTTTGTTGAAAGGCAGCCAGCAGATTCAGCAGCACAAGCAGAACCCAGTAAGTCCGCCATTGAACTATTATTGTTGTCCGGTTCGCAAAAGTTCCCACAATGAAAGTGGAATGCGCACGTGCAAAACGGAGCGTGACGTCAGCGGTTTCACTGAAAACGCAGACTTGCCATTTATACGGCAACAGAGGCTGCAGCGTTTCATAAAAATTCCACTCTGGAGGGTGTTTTAAAAAAGCTGCGTTTTAGGTCAGGCTAAAACAGCGTTTCCATATAAATGAGGGCCGAAACACAACAAAACTTTTGCGTTTCACCCTGATACCGTTGTCGTATAAACAGGGTCTTAGAGTTAGGAGTGCAGACATCCAGTAGAAGCTTGGAGTAGAGCCACTGCTCCTTCACATCGAGAGGAGCCAGATGAGGTGGTTCGGCATCTGGTGAGGATGCCTCCTGGACACCTCACTGAGGAGGCATTTCGGGCATGTCCATCTGGTAGGAGACCCTGGGGTAGACCCAGGACATGGCGAGATTATATCTCTTGACTGGCCTGGGAACACCCCTCTCAGAGGAGCTGGTGGAAGTGGCTGGGGACAGGGGCCACTGGTCTTCGCTGATGAAATTGCTGCCCCCATGACCCAGACCTGGATAAGTGGTAGAAGATGGATGGATGGATGGATGGATGGATGGATGGATGGATGGATGGATGGATGGATGGATGGATGTCTATTTAACAGTTAATAATTGTTAAAATGTTCATTTGAGTGTTTAATAGAATCTACTGATGCATTTATATGTTACAGTTTCTGTTGTTTGTCCATGGAGGGACGTGGTGTTAGAGCAATGCATCTATGCTCAGTTTGGTCTGGGGCCTCCAAAGCAAGAATGCCCTTGTCTTTTATGTGTTCACTATATGTGATATACAGTAGAGAAAGGGGAAAAAGCCCTCTGCACCCAAACGTATTCTAACCCAACAGTACTAGTGTTTCACCAGCTGGCCAGACGAATTAGAGGTATCCCTGGTGCTCTGTCCTCTGTGCTGCTAAACAGGCTTTTGTATGTGCTATACACAATGCTGCATCACTGGCACTTTGGACAGCATGAGGGCTCTGCTGCCAAGGGAGCTCCTTGCTGTTCTTTTCATCTAAGTTAAGCCACTTGGCCCACTGCAGAATGGACATGGAGAAGAAAGGACAAGAAGAGAAGCTTGTGGGAGATGGCAGGATTTCTTCCCGTCACCCTTTGGGGCACATTTCCCCTGCATTTTATCCTCGCACCCTTGGTCTGATTCACCATGAATTCTTTGGAACACTTTGGTACCGCTTAATTTACATGTATGCCAACAGGCTTTTAATGTATTTAAAACTTGGATGATGTTCAAAGGACACTATAATTCCTCAGAAATGGGCCTTTTGAAAGCTTTATCATGTTCTTTCTCTTCTGGCTAATCTTGGAGCCCCTCCGTATGCCAGAGCAATTTTTCTAATGCCAATTAAGCTTGACATTAGCATAAAACGGCTTTCAAAGTTTTTTCCCCCTTTGAATGAAAGAACGATGTTAAATGGACACTTATTTACACTCCAATCATCTGTCTTTGGAGTTTCAACCTCAGAAAAATAAAGGAGCCTGGTCTTTGTGTCTATTCTCTTGATATCAGCAGATGGGAATATGAAGGCCAATAAATCCCTTTATAACAACTCAACAGATTTTTCATTCTAGCAAATTAGCAGCCCCTGTAGTACAACATTGCACATTCTGCTTCATGTCCAAGGTTATGCTATTAATGCGGAACATGTTGGCAGTCTACTTCATTTCATCCACAAACTGTGGTAATTACAACATAGAAACCAGGAATCAGTTAATTACCATTAGGGCTTCATTTTAGAGCCCAGTGAAACACTGCAAATGGTTTTTCATTAGCCACAAACGTGCAAATGTAACCCAGGGGGGGAGAAACCTAGATTCTTAGCAGATTTCTTGCATTTTTGAGTGGAAGTTAAAAGCCTTTTTCCTTCTCCTCTTTGAGAGCTGGGACACATTCTTCTCCCAAGAAAAAAGCGCTGGTCCCTCTCAGGGAGCGCTGTGGGAAAACTCAAGCTGTTGTCATATTGGGCTCTTGTTTTCAGAGCTTGGAATACTGGGACCAAATGAATCTGCTTATAAATTCTTTTGCTTTGTGTTATGGGATTACTTTAATTATGATGAACTGCTTCATTATCAGGTCCTATGAGGCAAATTAGTTTATTTAATCAATTTTGCAAAGTAATAATCAAATTAAAAGAGCGTAAGGAATCTGAAATCAGTGGTGTTGAACAAAATTACAGGTTTACACAGATTTGCTCAAAGCTTAGACTGTGATTACATTAATACAACCAAGTGTGCATTTTTTTGTTCTGTGGAACAGATGTCTATGACCACTGTTATAGAAAAATAGAATAGGATATAGAATGTCACCTCCATCATCACCCCAACTCTTTTCTCTTTTCATTTTCCACCACCACCACCAACCAAGCCGAGTACAGCCCAGTTTGGATGGCCAGCATGACCGCGCTCTTAAGCTCACTCCTCACCTGGTCAGCTGTTATAGAGACTGACCAGGTGAGAAGTGAGCTTAAGAGCGCGGTCATGCTGGCCATCCAAACTGGGCTGTACTCGGACAAGAAGATGTTTTCCTTTAATGTAAATTGAAAAGAATTAATCAATCACAAAATATTCAACTTGAAAAATAAGCAAACTCTGGATCCAATAAAAGAGGTCAACTTAGCAAATTAAAAAAAACAACTAAAGCTACAACCTAATAAACAAAATCAAACAGCACCCAAATTAGATAACAACTTCCATTTCAACAAAAAAGTGTGTAATGTGATTCTCTCAAACTAAAACAAAACTGAGTCAAAACCTAAAGACAAAAAAAAAAATGCTAACATGAGGTGGCGGGGGTTACACCACACTTACATTAAGTTGTTTTGGTCCAACACAGCCCTTTAACACCCCCGTTATTGCTTAAAATAACTGTCGAGAGGAGCGGTCGTGGTGATCATGTTCACGTGCTTGTGCATGAAGCGTACAGTCCAAACACACCTCTCCAAAGCATGCCAGAGAGGAGAAGTATACCGTACCTCAGCACGATAAACTTAAGATCACACTGTGCGGTACAAAAGGCCAGTGTGACCGTGCCCTACGAAGATCTAGGCAAGAAAGGCCACAGGCCTTGACGGGATCAGTTCCAGACGCCTGAAGGACTGTGAAGAAAAGCTCTGTCAGGTGCACATTTTCTACCTGAGCCTGAGGCTCTGTTTATACGACAACGGTATCAGGGCAAAACGCAAAAGTTTTGTTGCATTCGGCCTCTCATTTATATGGAAACGCCGTTTTAGCCGACGTAAAACACAACTTTTTTAAAACGCCCTCCAGAGTGGAATTTTTCTGAAACGCTGCAGCCTCCGTTGCCGCATAAACGGCAAGCTGGCGTTTTCAGTGAAACGACGTCACGCTCTGTTTTGCGTGTGCGCATTCCACTTTCGTTGTGGGAACTTTTGCGAATCAGACAACAACAACGGTTAAATGGCGGACTTACCGTGTTGTGATTGTGCTGCTGAATCTGCTGACTGCCTTTCAACAAAATGTTCATCTTTTGCGCCACTTCTGCTCTCAGATAAGACGCATTTGATATATCCACCAGACGATCAGCCCGCCTCTTCTTTGGCGGCAGACTACCAAAAGACCCTACAATTATATCGCTATCTACTGGCCTTGTATGCATACTACAGCGTTTTCAGTCCCTCAGTGTTTCCGTATAAACGCAGATTTTTTTCTCCGCGTTTTTTTGCGTTTTCGGGTGAAATGCTGTGAAGCGTTGTCGTATAAACAGGGCCTGAGTCTGGAGAGGATCCTAGCCCTTTGGAAGTCTTCTTGTTTCATTGCTGCCCCCAAAGACAGCACACCCCAGGGAGCCCAGCCACTTCATATCTGTGGCCCTCACATCTTACCTGATGAAGATCCTGGAGAGGAATATTGTGAGACCTCCGCCCCCTGGTGAGCTCACATCTGGATCCACTGCAGTTTTCATACTAACTGAACATTGGGGTGGAACGACTGCCATCTACCCACTGCAGAGATCCATGTCTCACCTGAAGAACTCTGGCAATACTGTGAGGATTATGTTTTTTAGTATTTTTTTCTAAATTTCAAATGTTTAGTTCTTATCTAAGTTCTTCTTATTATTCTATATTCCAGTATTGCATTTTTGCACTTTCATTGTTTTGAGCTGATATGACAAAAATTTCTCCCATGGGGAATCAAGAATATTCTATTCTATTCTATAATGGAATGGATGGCTTCGATATTTGCTTTTAATACATTTGCAAAAAAAACAAAACAAACAAACAGAAAAACTTTCTTTTTCAAATTGTCATGATGGGTTGTTAAGGGAAAAAAGCACTTATTCCTAATGGAAAGAGGCTGTATCATAACAAAATGTTGAAAAAGTGAATCACTGTGAATACTTTTGTATGTACTGTAACTTCAAACTAGATTTGTAAGTAACTGATGGTTTAAATGACAGCCTCTCTTAATCCTCTATTCTTTGTCAGTTCTTTGTGTCTGTTTCCCTGATTTTTTCCAGAATCTGTTTGCCCCCCCCCCCCCCCCAATAAATAAATAAATAAATAAATAAATAAATAAATAAATAAATTTCACCACTGGCTGTGTTGTTATTTGATTACTGCACATTTTCATATTGCAAGTGAAATAGTCAGATAATGAACTGATAATTCAACAAACCAGCATTGGGAAAGTCCTTTACTTCTACTCACAAAGACACACCTGAAAAATCAGCATTTTTGCATTGAATCTTAATGGAACTTACCTTGTTTCATATTGTAAAAACAGAGACACACCAGAAACACAAACACTTCTTCAGGGGCAATAATGAGCCAAGAGACTATAATATTTATGTTACTTTCATAACATGTAACAAGAACAACTCTACTTTGAGATTAGACGAGCAACATCTTGCCTTAGAAGACAGTGTGTGAAGACTTTGGCCAATATTTCAGTCAACTGCCAAAACAGTGGCAAAAATATTGGGTCCATCACCTGAAACTTCAGTGATATCAGCTAAGTGAATGAAAATCCATCTGTGATGGAGGATGACAACATATAGCATTGACTATGTGAAACTGAAGTGTAGAGCTTTTACTGATCTGGTACAAAGTAAACTCAGACAAGGAGCTGATTAACCATTCGTAAAGATAGTTGGACAAGAGTAGTGCTGACAGAGAACAGGTCTCCAAGTAAAGAGACTTTGAGATCACACTTCTGATGAGTCTGTGAACACGGCTCTCACCTCTCTCTTGTGTTACTGTCTCGTTATCAGATCCTTTAATCACATTTCTTTTATTTTGTGACACTGCTGTGACAGTGCTTTGCTTCTGTCATCACAGCTATACTACGGGGTAACGTGAATCCGACACCTTAAAACAGAGCAGCCCGATTCACAGTTACACAGACTTTAAAAGGAGAGTCACATACAGTCTCGGCAGAGAAATACAAAAGCAAACAAGATCATATGAAAACCCCAGAATGATTTTGAAAGAAAATAAAGGACTGTTTTTGCCCCAAAGTATCAGACATAGCCCACCCCCTTCCCAACAAAGAAAGAAGGGGATTGCAACCCATTAGCAGCTAGTCACTCATACTGATCGTTAGCATTAGAGAGTGCTTTCAACTCTGCTGGCTGTCTGCAACTCTGGCAGCTTGGTGGAGCTTTAGCTCTGACTCTGAATCTGTGCAGAGAGGCTGGGGTCTGCGATGACAAAATCATTTTGAGCTCTTGTATGGGGGATCTGTTTGAAGAGATTTGGGATAAAAGCAGCCTAAGTGGGTCAAAATTACCTTGACCATCTTAGAATAGTCACATCTCAAAAGGGGCGAGGGCAATCTCTCATTTTGTTGAGCACATTCATGTGTCCAAAGAACTCCAGCTCAAAATGGAGCCAAACTTTTGTTTTTACTGTACTGACATTCACTGACTCAGTTTAATTTGCTAGTTATGCTTGTTCAGATCACCTTTTCAGTCAGGAAGCATCCTTTGCTTTGCCTTGTCTGGGGATTGGTTTATTTTAGGGTGCACAAGTGTGATTAATGTTATCTCCATGAAGAATGTGAAAGGTGAAACCACTATGAAATTTCTGAGTTTTAATTTCTGAATACTTAAACTGCTACCACTTTTGTTTTTTATAATGGGGCGTTTTTTTTTTTTTTCTAACTCTGAAGTTTAGAAGACATTAGGATTATGAGTTTGCCCAATCAGAGGTACAGCTCAGCTGACTGACAGGCAGGCAATCCTGTAGCTGTTAGTGTGGAGGCCTGACTCATTTTCAACTTGGCTCCCACCAACAATTTGCTTCAAAACGTCATATCAGAAACAGACAAGTGACGTGATGGAGACTGTGTCCATTTATTTTACTAGCATGAAAGAGGTTGCACCTGTTGAGTTAGTTCCATTGCAGGTGTTTTGGTAGTTAAAACTTAAATCTTGGTGTAAAGTTGTCTGCTGAACAGGGGTTGACATGGCCAACAGTTTTGAAAGGTGTGATGGGATGAGGAGAAACAAAGGGTTTTTCAGGTTGTTCTGCAGTGACGGTGCTCCCTGTGATGGAGTCATTCCGGTCTCAATGTATGAAGATTTTGATCTGTGCTCTTGCATTTGTTTTCCAAAAGTAGATTTTATTTGAACAGCAGAGTGCCATTATGATGGTTTTCTACTTTCTTTCCATTATCTTTGGATAATTTATTGCTTATCATAATGCTTCATCTTATTCATGTTTTCATTGCTGTTAGTGTATTAATGGCAGTTAATTGTAGTTACTGTTTAATTTGTGTTTTTTTTTTCACCTCTTCTTGCTTTTTGTAACGGTCTATGGCAGCCCTTTCTTCTCTCACTGCCAGTGTGAGCTTAGTGGAACACAGAAGTGAGATCTCAAGACCTCATCCAGCCAGCTTGGGCAAAAGTTGTTTGGCATTAAAGCATTAATGAGCCATGGCAGTTACTCAATAGGAGCTCTGCGTGAGCAAATGGACAAGAGGAGAGGAGGCATAATACATTAAAATCAGACAGAAAAACCTGTATTGACAAACCACTGCAGCTCCTCCAGCAGGAAACAAATTCACATTTAGTTTCTGCTCCTCCTGAACACCTGTCTGCTTGATGTGCTGCTTTCTGTTATTCTCTACAAACTGCAGAAAGTAAACAGGTTTCGTGCAAAGACCCCCCCCCCCCCCCGAAAAACAAACAATAACCACAAACAAACAAACAAACAAACAAACAAACAAACAAACAAACAAACAAACAAACAAACAAAAAAACAAAAAAACAAACAATGAACAAATCTGTATCTATTTTATAATCATGAAAACTGTATTATAATATTGATATTTGTTTCTTCTGTAACCAATTTGAAAAACTGAATACATACTTTTCATAACTGGGTTATAAGCCCAGATTTCTCCCGTATTGAGGAAATAATCTCACCTCAGTTCATTAGCAGAGGTAATTCCTGTTTCCAACCTCAGCCGTGCTAATTCCAGCCTGGCCTTTTGTAAATGCGACTCACTTTTGAAGCCTGCTGGTCGAGCTGTTCAAAGCTGCAGCTGTTTTTGGTGGTGTTTGACAGTTTTAATTGATGTTTATTTTGGCATCGGGTTCCATTCCTTTCATGCAAATGTCCTGCATGCAGTGAAATAGGTCAGGGCAGCTCTAGGTGGGCACAGTTTGTGTGTATTAGGATAAGAGCAGGGTGCTTAACAAATTTACATGTTAGATCACAGAATTTCAACAAGTGGAGCACAACCAAAAAGCCTCACTAATGGTTAAAATGAAACATGGCTCCACAAGCTTCTTTAATTTGTGAAATTATTACATAGGGTTTTTTTTGCTATAGAAAAAAAGGCTTTTCTGTATTTTACACAGCTAGTTAACTAAGCCACATGTTTAAGAAAATCAAACAGCCCACTTCAATAAATTGTCTGTGGGTGTGTTCTGAAGAGGTCTTTCAGTCAATCTGCCCACCTGTAGAATTACAGTCAACTGCCTTTTAGACTCTGACTCACAACACCCCCCCATCCCCATACCACCACCCCTTCCCTCCACCGAAGCTGACATCACCACGGAGGCACGCAGGGGCCTCCTCATCTGCTCCCAATTACAGCCTCACAGAGCTCTTCACAGAAAAGTCCTCAAATTGTTTTGAAACTGAGAAGACCAACCTGAGGCCTCGAGAAAACAACCCAGTGACAAGGCGCACCGCCTTGGGGATTGGCAAGGTGTGAATATGTGTGTGATCATCTAGTGACACCGTTTGAAAGTGGAGCATCACCAGGTCATAGAGGATATTAGTGAGGGCAGCATTGAGGATGTGGAAATAGAGGTTGTTTTGATAGAAAAAGAAAGGTCTTGACATGGAGCAACCCATTAAGACAGCGTTAGAGAGTGTTAGGGCTCACGTTGGGTGAAGCTGGCCAACATGATAACAGCTAGAACTGAATTAGGTGAATATGTGAGGAATAATGCATGAACAAGTATTTACGGGGAATCCCACCATAAAAGGGTTTCTAACTCACAGGACTACCTGTTCACCAAGCATTACTCTGCTTATTACCCAGCTACTGTTTAAATAATGTGTTATTATTGATTTAAAGACAAGTTTATGAATTAAACAAGTCTGAGAAAAGTCTAGATAGAATAAAAGTTCTTTAGTTGGTGACAATACCACAGTTATGGACTGTAATGCAGCATGAACAAACTAAACTTACCTTTAAAAATATAACAGGCTAAGGACACAACCTTTGAATACTGTTGCTGTTATCACTTTTCCTCAGGTCTTTTCCTTGTAGAGATCAGTAGATTAAAAATACCCTTACCAGATCCTCTGCCCTTGCCTGGATTGCAGGATAGGATCTCATATTGAAATAACTATGTTGTTTAGCCTTCCAGTTAAGCGTATATAACTTTATTTGACAAAGTCAGGTGACTGGCATGATAACAATTTGTAATAACTTATTTCCATGTGAGAACTGTACTTATTGGTGCATCCTTTTATAGCTAAATCTGCAATAAATCAAAGATTTACAATATGAATAACCTGAGCTGGAATTCACAAAAAGGCTCTAGAATGCAGTTTCAAAACTTGACTCATTAATTTATCTTACAGAATCTAAACAAAATAGTGTGTTAGTTTGTCAGAAAGCTTGTACCAATGCATGATAAGGGTTTCATAACCCAAATGATCGAGCACACCTAGGTCAGTCTTTACATTTATATACAGCCAGGTGTGAAAGACCTGTTTCAAATTATCACATGATATCCTAGAAAACCTACCAACAAAATAATATTAGGCTCAAAAAACATTCCTCAACTTTGTGGTGTGTGAACAGTTTTGGATGGATAAAGTGTGTGTCCCATCCAACACTCTACTCTAACCAGAGACAATTAAAGTGAGATGTATTTGCAGATTCACTGAAGTAATATGAGTGTGTATCAAGTAGCTAACACACACAGTGGTTCAGCAGGTGATTGTAGGTCAGTGACAATGAGAATCTCGCAGTTAGAGGTTATGTTGTGACACGAGTTTAACAGATGTTTCCTAACATGCAAAATGAGACAGACCCGTTGAGGTTGAAATAAAAAGAAAGCACTCAGAACTTTTTCCTTAATTCCCAATAAATCTTTAAGAAAGACATTTCAGATCATATAAAGAAATTTCTCCCCTAAAAAACTGAATTGTAAAACTGTTATATTTCCACTGCCCTCTTTAAATATCATATTGTCAGGAATGGATCCTTTTCTGAATACAGCACAGCTGGAAACCATTTGTGAAGTGAGTGTAAAGCTGTACATTTGAGAGTGTCACAGGTATGAATTTGTGTGTGTTAAGTCAAAGAGGTGTGTTGGGTTATTTTACCAGATTGAAACTGACAAGGTAAGCCCAGTAACTTTAAAACAGAGGAAGTAATGTTGCATGCATTAACTGCTAAAGCTAGCAATGCTGAAAAACTTGATTCATTTGCTATTGAAAAATAAATATCCTCCTTATACCAGCAGAAAACAAGGGGCCGTACCGCGAGCAAGATGACATCACTGGCCTCCATGAAGCCTTAACCCCCTCTCCCCTTACCTTCACCCCAACCCCCAACTTTAGAACCAGTCGTTGGACAACCAACTAAGCATCCATCCAACTAGCTTTTCTCTCTCTGGGAACACAACTTCATTACAGAGAAGAATTGTCTTTCTGTGAGAGCCAACTGGCCCCTCTAACAGGAGTGGGTGGGGCTTCGCTGGACATCGGGGCATCGTGCGGTGACCCGGCTTCAGGGGTCAGTTCACCCACTGTTTGAGAAGCATCTCATGTAACGCATCACTGGATGACTGCACCCTCTTCTCAGCCGAGGGCCCTCTCGCAGCCACACCAAGAATCAATGTGCTAAACATCTCATAGCACTTTCATATCACAAGGAACTTAATGAGTGTGCACTATATCAGAAACAACCCTGCAAACCTTTCACAGCTCAAGTAAACAACTTCTACATCTCACCTTTTAAAATATTTGGAGTACCTGGTGAATTTCACTATAAAACTGGGTGGTTTTTCAGTTCACTGTTTTATTTGATCATTTTCTAGTTATAAATAACTTTCTGTCTTCAGGAGTACATGTGCAAGTGCTGCACTTAGAATTTGATTTGAGTCCCACTCTACAGCATGACGCTGAGAGTTCTGCCCCCTCTCATGATGAAAGGAGCTTGCTGATGGTCATTTATGTCCAAAGGCAGAATTTAGCGTCTTTGATGGTGGTCTATTTGAAGAGTAACAGCTGACCTTGGTCACCATTGTGTAGAAAATGGGACACTTTGTGTGCATGGCATGTGCACTGTCAGGTCAGGCCAGCTTTATCAGCCATGAAAGGAACATTTGTTGTTTTTGCAGGTTGTGCAGTAGACATGCAAAACCTTGGAGACAGACATCTGTGGCGTGAGGTTGCTGTAAAGCATTTGATCGACTCCTGGAGGAAGCAGCAGTTTCCTCTGGTGGAGGACACAGTCCATGTGTGTCACAGTAATTTGTTCAGTCTGTAACACAGGCGTCTCTCCACAGGATAGTGGCAGAATGTGTAAACAGTTTTTCAGTCAAAAAGAGGGCGCTTGTAGAGAAACCAAACCTACAAAAAGCAAGTGGACTGTGGATTTTAGTTTTGGTTTGGAAGGTAAATCATAAGCGGACATTCTGTATCATATTCATAGTTACAAATATTCTGTCCAGTCTCAGCACACGATCCATACAGTTGATGTATCAGGAGAAGAGGCTTGAATGAAACTCGCTGTTGCAGTCCACTGCTGCGGTACAAAGGCAGTCAAAACCATAAAAGTTGTTTTGAACCAAAGAGCCCTGCTAAAGAAAAATACTTCACATCTAACTTTAATCTGGAAGTCTGTCGAAATTGGCTCATGCTGAAAATTGTGTCATAAAGTGTATCAATGTGCTTTGTTATTCATTTGTTCATTGTGATGCACCGTTGTTTAAACTTTTTATGGATGCGAAAAAAAGGACCCAATAAAGAATTTGTGTTGCTTTTATTGCCTTTCTTCTGAAATTGTGCTGCTTCCTTTGCCAAGCTACCACAGGCAGAGATCTGTAGGGGCGGCTTTCAGCCAACTCAGAAATGTTTTATTATTGTGGAAAAATAATTTTAAGTGCTTGCTTTACAATGCTGCTTCAGGCATGCCTGTTTTTTTTTTACTGACAGCATTCTGAAGCTTTTGTCTGGTTAAATGATGTGCCTTACAATATCCCATTTTCCTAAATAAAAACATTAAAGCAGAACATCAAAACAGGAATGCTCTTTGGTGTAGTTATACTCACAAAGAGCTCCTTAAAAGGTATTTTTTAAGTTCAGCAGGGATAGTGTATGCATAAGCCTTTTTATATGCCTGATCATTGCATGATCAGGAATATTATTATTATTATTAATTAATAAATATTATTCCAACATTCATCGATGTTAGTATAACAGATAAGATCTGTCTTGTCTTGTCCAGAAAATTGTATTAATCTCAGAAGTGTCTCTATATCCTTTGCTCATTGCATTGAAACATCTATCTGACTGTTCAGTGCAATAACTGTTCAAGGCAATTACAAACAAAAAACATAAATAAATAAATAAAATAAAATACTTGATGCAGGTTCAGCCAAAGCCATGTTTCCATCAGACATTTAAAAAAAACTCACAAACCAATCAGTAGCTACATAAACAACATACAACATTTATCAACAGCTGAGAAGCTTGATATGATATCAAATACACACAGTAAGTAAAGAACCTGGATATCAGTGTATTTGCTGTATAAATATGATATATTAAATGGAGTCACAGAACTAAGGCCCCCTATAGAAGGGCTATGTGATTGCCAGCAAGTGCATGAAACAGTCCTTACAGTAGGATATCTTTTGAAAGTCTGTGTCAGTATCTGTCAAGTTAAAATATTATTTCTAAATTTCCTGTTTTGTTTTGTTGACTATTGTCTTTTGTCTTTTTCAGTTTCTGTCAAGCTGCCTCCCTCACCACTGATCACAAGGCCCCTCCCTATCGTGCTGCACCTGTCTTATTAGACTTACTCCATTTTCCTTCTTATACTCTGATGTTCCCTCACTTCCCTGCCAGATTATCACTTTTCCTAGTTGATTCATCCAGCCTTTTTTCTAAATTAGCCCCTTGAGTTCAGACCCATTTCTGACTCCAAATGTTTCCAGATTTCTGCCTGCCGGACTTGCACCTTCCCCTTCTCTGGATGACTCCAGTGTACTGAACCTGCTTTGGATTAAAAGACTCTTTTGTGAACATTCTGCCTGTCTCTGCGCTTGATTCCTCTCTCTGTGCCTGACAGTCTGTTGGCCTTATTTTGAACAATTGTTCTGCTTTGTCCACAGTGCAGATGCATGGAGGTGTAATGGTTGGACAAAATGGTTCTGCCTCTGAGGATGTAACTAACGTAAAACAACATTTCCATAAATCAGAGCATTGTGTGTGCATGTATGTGAGGCTCCCATTGGTAGTAAGGCCTCTTGGGTTTCTGCTATGCTGCAAGAAAATGGAAAGCTCATGCTGGGCTAACTTACATCAAGCCGTTGAGCAGTTTGACGTAAAAGTACAAAGCCAGAGTTGCAGGGGAGTTTTGTTACAGGTCTGCAGGTGCATCCTAATGCCAAATTAGCTCGTGCTTGAGATTACAGATTTTCTTAAAGTAAATGAATATCAGGGAAAGTGACTTTGATGGAAAAAAAACAAACATTGACAACAATGTCATGTTGTCAAAGGAAGTATATGGTTTATCTTATAAAAAGAAATACAGCTGCTTGTTTTCTGTTGGATCTGTAAATAAAAGGTTGCAGGTTTGTGGACAACTTTTCAGCAATAAGAGCCTTGGAGAGCTCACTGCATCAGGACATGGCTGTGTTATTCTGAAATGTGTCTTCGCTGTGTAAAGTACCGTCAAATAGTTAGGTATTAGCCTGCCATTGTTTTCCTGTGCGAGGCTCAAGTTGAAAGTCCTGACGATGATACAACACTCAATGCAATTTGATATTGGCTTCCGGGATTGAACCCAGGCTGAAAGTGAAATTTCAAAGCCTGCTGAAACTATTCAAAACATCAGTGGCCCGTTAACGGCCCAGGATGATGAATTCCATGGCAGTGCGGGCCTCTGTGTGGGAGACCCAGAGCTTAGCTAAATAAACCTTGTCTGGCTGAGTGGCCCCACTGGTGCCTGGCCCTATGGGGACAAGAGCAGCCTGGTCTCTCACAGGTCACTGGAAGGGCTCAGCATTAATGACAGCCTCATTTACTCTAAACTCAATGCTACATACATATACAACATCCCACAAGTCACATCTCCACTCTGTCACAAAAGATGGGCTACTGTTGGTTACGGCTTTGTCTGTGGCTCAGCTTGAAATGACAAACTGCGTCTACAAAGGGTCTATAGGAGTTGTGCTGGTTGAGGCTGATAGCAGAGATCACTAGCCTCCCCTGTGGTGGGAGTGACAGGCTCTGATTTTTTCTTCTCTCTTCATTAACTATTCCTATTTGCACCTTATGTGCAGATCACCATCGCCACTCAACATGGGTCTGAGCAGTTCAAAGCAGCGGCGCTGCTTGGAAGTGTGCACATCTCCCCAGGAGTCACCAGGCCTCAGTCACCTGCAGAGTAGTGGGTGCTGAGATCATGGGTGTGTTTGGATCAGGGACGGAATTTTCCTCTGAAGATGAGGAAAAGGTTTATGGCACGCTCCCCTGAGACTGTCTCCTACCCTTTGAAGCCGCTGTCTTGGTGGCTGCTCTTATCTTGGCAAAAGATTATTTTATCTCCTCCTGTTTCTTTCTTTCTCTTCTTCATCTTTCCCTCTTTTGCTTTTTATCAAGTCAGGTTATTTTGCGGATCTCTCAGGAGATCTCCTTCTTGCCCTTGCTGTTTTACACTCTCATTTCCCCTTTTTAGAGGAGACTCGTCCCTTTTTTCACCACCACCCCCATTCTCTTCACTCTGCTTCCTTTGCTGCACCCCACTCTCTTTTTCTTTCCCCCTATCTCCTCTATTCTACCCTTCCAACACATGACAGACTGTGTAATTAATGAGCATCATAAACCTCTCTTTCTATTAGCTACCCATTAGTAAACCTGGCAAGCCTGTCATTTTGGACAAAAACACACAGCTCCTTCATTTGATCCTCACATCAAAGGGGGAACCCCACTGTTTTCGACTGAATACACTAATTGTGTCCTCGTTCTGGATGGGGCTATACCCCCACTGCTTCAAAAAAGCAGCCAGTGTTAAATGCAGATAGTAAAGAGAAGTACAGAAGCATAAAGTATTGATTATACAGGCCTAAATTTGGAAAGTTTCTGACAGTACAAGCATTACAAGTCATTCAGCAAGCCTAAAAAAATCTGTCCTGTACCTTTACATACCTCACGTTGCTTTTTTTTGACTGGGACACACTCGCAGAAAAAGAGAGAAGAAAAGTCGAGGGCTGATGGCTGCTTTAAGAGTACATTTTTAAGATAAGAAGGAATATTTAAGTAGGGTTGTGGGGATTTTTTTTCTAATTTACACTACAAATCCAAAATTTGAAATACACGATCATTAACATATTTGTATTATCTTAGAAAGTACTAGATGTTTATATTTCCACCACATTTAGCTAAATAACTTCATAATTTCTTTTGTTCCCCATTTCCCCAAGTATTTACTGCTTACATAGTGAAACAAGATACTATTTCTCACAAGCTCTTGTCATACATTAAAAAACCATGTGAGAATATTTGAATATTGAATTATCATTAAAAACAAAGAAACACATCAGATGATAAAAAGTGCATGTAGTTAGTAATTTGCTTTGTAATGTGATTCACTTTGACGGATGGCAAAGTACTTTTTGTGCCTTGGAGAAATTCAGTCCCAAGAAAGCAAAGAGGTGCTAAGTGAATTTATGAATGGGGTTTATTTATTTATTTATGTCCAGTGTGCAGAATGGCAGTCGCATGCCAGGCTATGTTTTCTTCCCTGCAGACCCTTCCCCTGACACATCACACGCTGAGCCGCCACAATGGGCTGAGTCACCACCACTGGAGAAATCAACACTGTACTTCACTCACAATTGTCTTCTGCCCTTTACAACATCTATGCCCTTTTGTTCTTCAAGATAAAGGCAACAGTCACTTGTTTGAGCTTTAAGCGCCCAGCAGCTGCTCGTCTCTTCCTCTAAATGCTTCACATCCCCCTCCTCACCACAAGGCAGCACTCCCTCCTACAGCCTCTCCAGGCATCAGGCCCCTAACATTGTTACAAAGACAAACGCAGAGAAACTGTGAGATCCCCCAGAATCTGACTGTCTGACTGCCCCCGGTATTGCCTGTTTCCAAGGAGAGTGCCATTTTTATGGTGGAATGAGGTAGAGTAGGCCACCAAGATGATGGCTCCCTGAAGTCAAAAAGCACCAGATCATCTGGCAGGTGTCTGGAGATTTCTCCTTTTACGCTTTCACAACATAACAGACAAAGCACAAGAGACTTGAGCTGACATATTTCAATGCATTTGATAAATGTAGTAATAAGAGACAAATATTTACTTTGTTTTATTCTCTGATTTGATGAAGTGTCACACTAAAATAACCTCATCCCCCAATAATGGGGATTGATTGGGGGTTTGGGGGTTCACACCAATGGGATGGAAACTCAGCTTTGCACCCCCGCCACCTCCTCTCTTGCAAGCATCAAAGGCAAGGCTTGGAAATAAGGCCTGCAAAGCCATCTCTCCGTTGGCCTCTTCAAAGGACAGGAAGTGTGTCACAGGGACAGGCCTTCTTTCCCAGCAAATTCGGGCGAGTTGCTATAATAACAAGCTCATCTGTGTGTCTGTGGCAGACTAGTTCAAAGGGGAGCCTGATTCCTCTCCGTACAACATGTGATGATAGGGTCAGGATGTGGAAACCACTTTTTAGTAGAAAAATGCATCTGGAGGGCTGTATTAAAAGCATGTGTCCCTTTGAGTCCCATTCCCAAAGATGCGGGAAAAAAACCCTTCCATGAGAATTTGGAACAG
The DNA here is from genome assembly GCA_030710495.1 of Labroides dimidiatus. Lineage (NCBI taxonomy): Eukaryota > Metazoa > Chordata > Actinopteri > Labriformes > Labridae > Labroides > Labroides dimidiatus. The sequence continues at coordinate 15,312,533 of CM061144.1, forward strand.
ATTGCATTTTTTATCTTGACCCCTAGCAAAATTTTCCCAACTATGATAGATCCCACATCTCTGTTGGCAGTTTGCTGCTTAACCATTTGCATTCATGCAGAGGAGCTGGTGAAGGAAGTTACAGGACAAAAATGTGATCTGTTTCAATTAAAACATATTTTTATTATTATTACTTTTATTATATTCTGATTTAAGACATTCATTTAGCAGTTCCACTGGCTGAAAACTGACATGGATAATTTAAAAACAGAACGTTACTTGTTGATTTCTTTTGTCCACTGCATTAATAACTTTGCCGTAACAATTTTCTGAACTGCAACAGTAGTGTCTGATGTGTCCATGTATTACTGTCACATGTAGCTGAGCATGACACATGACACTGGGGCTTCCATCTTTTGTTATGTAATCACAGACTTCAAAAGAATTTCAACATGCTTTCATCTGTGACCTGACCAGCAAGTCTGAGATTTGACCTTACTCTGATTTCAAAGACTCCAAGCAGTCATACTCTGCCCCAACAACCAAACATGTGATATTATTTTGCCCAAAGAAAACCTATCAGAGAAGATAGGTCTCTTGAGTAATACCTAAATAGTTAAAAGAAGGGTTGAAACAGACTTTCAATTTGTTGTTGGCATGGTCTATCACACATTTTCGTTTATTCAAGGTTCAAGATAAAGTTATGTGCTCGAAGGGGATGCAACTAGGATATAACATTGATAAAGGATTTATTCTGCTCTACAGTGGTCAGCTATTTGCAATTTAGGTCTACCTGTGGCTCAGCTCAACCTGAAGACTAGGACTAGATAACCATCAAGTCCCATTATGGTCTGGTTGATAATACAGCATTTCTGTCAATGGAGGAATAAGGTGTTAATCCTGCTCTTTCGGCGGTTAAAAAATCTTAACACCTCCACAGTTCCTTGAGGAAAGTCAATAGGTGGAGGAAGCTGAGCAGGCTGCGTCAAGTTTAAAAGATAAATAAAATAAGACCGGATATTGGTAATTCATTTTCATGATAAAAGTTTGAAATGGATATTAACGAGGTCCGGGTTTTTCTGCAACATAATTTTTCTGTGATTTGTTCAGATCAAAGACACTGTTGTTTAAGTTATTTTTTGCTTAAAAATATATATATATATAAAACAAAACAAAAAGAAAAAAAATTAAAAATTCTTATTTTTCAAATGTATTGTTCTTTGCTGATTGCTGCTGGTTTCATTGAAAATTTGACTTCATTAAACAATTAAGGAAATTAATCGATGAAAATATTTTTATGGCTGATTTTATAAAAGAAAAAATTACTAAAGTATTTTAACATAGTTAAAGAAATAAATTCAAATTGTGCCTTTCATCCAACATACACCACTTTTTTTCATTGATTGAAAAAGTTTGTCAATGGATTTATTAAATCACTGCAAACACATTTTGATTAACCTCTTTGCAATTTTCACCAATTTGGCCAACTTGTTTTATTCTGAAAGTATGGACAGGAAGTGGTCTTACATCCCGTGAGTTCATTTTACTGGCGGCGCTCTGGATCAAAGGCTGAGTTGGCTCTTCAGTCATACGGCCCCGTAGCCTCTTGAGCGCAGGGTGTACTTGTCAGCACGGACGCTCCTCTGTCTGGATATCGTACCCCGTTTCGTCTTTCTTTGGATTATATCCTTCTGATGGTTTTCAACACAAATTCGATGCACTGAAATGGGTAAACTGCACTCGAAACATGGTAAGGGTTGATATTCCTAAGAAAATCACTGCTACAGCTCTTTTGTGTTGCTGCGATACTTTCGAGTAACAGTCATTGTCTTCTGACTTTCTTTTACCGAAGCCGCTATTTGTAAACCGAGGGAGAGTCCAGAAGGTAAGAACATTCATGTTTTTTTTAATTTTCTGATGTAAAATAATCGTATTTCGATCAGTTTATTTATAGCTGGACAGTTTTCGGACTCTCAGCTCATTAGAGTAACATTGTAGCGCGGAGTCCGACTCTTTGAAGATGGACAGCTTCTCGTAAACACGAATATAAAGCAAGGAAATGTAGTTTTTAAATGCTAATGTTGCATTTTTCATATATTTCAGGCGACAGTTTTGTAGTCAATGCCTGTTTGGCAAGAAAAGGAATCGACGAGTGGCTCGTGAAGCAGAAATACTACTGCACGAGCTCTCGCCTTGAGCAACCGGACTGTCACCACAAGAATAACTGCGGTTTGACTGCACGGGTGAGTACGAAACGGCACACGAGGAGAAGCAAGAGTCATAGTCTTAGTTGTCTAAATGAAGTCTTGGCGGGTTTTTTTTCGACACATGCATAGATTTCACATTTAAACCTTTTCTGTTTCGCACCGAGTCTTCAGACAAAGCTTCAGACAAAGTTTCTAACGCTCTGCTGAAAAGACATATCTCTGAAAATGATGAGAAGGGAAGATAACTTTAATTAGCTGGTAATACCCATCTGTCATTCAGACCAGCAATCATAAACCTAAAGTGGGCAAAGTATTCATAACTGCAAAAAAGATAAAAAATAAAAAAAGCGAAGTTGGCTCTCTTAAAGTAAACCACAGAACATCTCAGTTTGTCTGGAACAGTCTTAAGTGTTTTACTGTGACTATAACTATTTGTTGTAACACTTGTCATCTCATGTAGGAAACAAATGTTTGTATCAACCTATGCTGATGTAAGGCTGTATTTTTAAGGTAACAATGGATCTGGGCTGAGCTGAAAGCATTGCATTGTGACAGTCTGGTGACAAGTGTGGATTGTGGAGGCTGGGGAGAAATGTTGGGGGTCATGCTTGTTTTGTATTTTGGCATTGCTGTAAACACACGGCTGTTGTTGTCAAGTGAAGAAAATATCCTTTGGAATTGCTTCAGAGGAGCCTTAAGCCTCTTTGGTTAGCGATGCCGTCCTCAAAGGCAGCATGTTTGAGGAATTGGAGCCCATCAAGACAAAAGGAAAATCAGCTCCTCCACCCACAATCCACTCACTTTTAGCTGAAATGCATCTACCTACTGAATGCAGCCCAGAATCCAGATATGCTCTCATTTCGAGACAATAGAGCACCTGCTATAACATACAGCCTTATGATGCTTGGCGTCAGGAAGTTCCTTTTAAGATTTGACAGACTCTGTAGTTTCGCAATGTTTAAAAAAAACCCCAAAACAAACAAACAAAAAAACCCCATCACCAACAGCTGTGTATAAACAGCCAGCTGAAAATGGCTTACCTTACCTTACATGAAAATAAAACCTTGATGTTGTGCTCTACCGGTTAATCTTACTATCTTGCAGTCAAAAATAACTGCACACAGCGGCTGAATTGTTGGTTAAAGTGAGCCGTGGTTGTACTTTTTGGGCATTTTTTAAAGGTACAAAGGCAAACGTCAAATTTCAGGAAGTCTGAGGCAACTGAAGATCCTGATTGGTCTGCATAAGTCAGGTCTAAAGTCCACCATTGTTTCATTTTGTGCAGGAAGATATTAGTGATAGCTTTGCCTTGAGAGCAGTGATGGTTTTGCAGGGGGGGTCAGTGAAGAGAGGTCCCTTCATAAATGTGTTGGTCTAAGGTGGTGTGCCGCTGACTGATTGCTGTGAAGTGTTGGGAGGTTTTTTCTGGTGTTGTATGTTGTTCCTACATGGTGTCAGAGTTACACTAATCCTGACATGAGCCCAAAGGTGCAATAAACTACTTCAGAAAGTAACAGGATCCAATGAGCTGTAGGCTCTCCTCCTCTCTCTGTGTTCGTAAGGACTGGCTCTTTGAGTAGCAAGCTTTATGTTCATTTAGCATCAGTACTGCTGAACTAGAAGAGCCATTTATACTGATGCTCATTAGTCAGATGGCAAAAAAATATTCTTTACTTCATTCCCAGAAATTAACAATTTTTATTTAACAGCAACGGCCCTGGATTTAGCAGGAGCACCCACTGACTGTGTTTGAGTCAGTGGAAATTTGCTGATAGTTGAGCTCAATGTTTGTAAATAATCAAAGCGATATTAAAGAATAGAAAGAGAGAAAATGAATTAAATAAGTGTTTTCCACTGTTAGTATGTATTTGGGTTCTTTTCTCTTTTGTTTTGTCTTTGCAAAGTCAATTCAAAGTCTTTAATATTTATTTTTAAATTGTAGCCTTTTGCTCACTTCATTATTTTGAAGGTTACTTTTTTGGAAAACTGAAAGCAGAAAACATTAGGTAATATTTTACATGATAAAAAAATCAAACTTAAGACAACCAAACGTCTCTAATTTTGTTGCAAAGTCTTTGTTTTATGAACTGAATCTCCGGTGATAATTCCGCATACAAACATATAAAAATTTAGGATTTAGGCTTCTGTAGCAAGTGTCACCACTGCTGCAAAGTCTCCCCCACTGTTTTGACTCTCTGCTTGCTTCACAGAAGATTGCCAGCTTCCTAACTATCTGCACTAATAGGGTTTGAATTCTGCTTATCTGTTCCTCCATTTTAACTGAGTTTTTTACAACAAGATCTAAAGAATATGCTTTAATTCAAATGTTGTATCGTTACGGTAAAAAACATCCAAATGAAGTTGCATTTGTTGCTGCCCTCTCCTGTTTTTCACTTCCAGTTATGTCGAGAGTTTAAACGGTGTAATGGTCATATGGCTGGTTCTTTCATAAAGCCAAAAGATTTTTACACACTGCTGGTTTACACCTCATCTGCCTTGTGTAATACACAGAGGTAAAATGGTGAGGTAGAGACTTTCTGTCTCTAATCCTCCCTCAGAAGTAGTAACGGAGGAGGAATTTGGAGCAAGTCGATGGCAATGTAGTTTCAGAGCCAGCAGGGTTTGTGCAAGTAGTGCTCTCACTATGTCTTCACAAGTCATGCCTCTTCTGCTTCCACAGCGCCATAAATAAAGTTTGATTGATTGATTGATAATGCAAACTGAAATCATGCACTGGGACTCCAATATTGCCCTGTTTGTGGGCTTTGGTGTGTAAGGTCAAAGGCATAGTGGCAGAACTTCAATACAGCGAGGCTGCAGAATTGCGGTGTACAAGAGGCTAATGTCAGTAATACCACAGGTTGATAAACTGCTTGGACCACAACCAGGAGGTAGAGCTTTTTCAATATGAAATTAAGGAACTGCTTTTGGAGCTTACTGCTTTATGTGATGTTCAAAGCTTGATCCTGCAGTGTTTTGAGGATCAGAATCTAGACTCCTACAGTACAAGAACTGAGGTTAACTCTCTTAACTTTAAAAGCTGTCTTTAATGTTTAAAGTACCTGGTGAGATAGTTATTTATAGTCGCTGTTCTTTGAGCCCCCCTCCCAGCTGAACCAGGGTCCAGGAGAATGTGAGTCGGGTGTCAACAGTAGGGAGTCTTTGCTAGGAATTCTTTTGATCTGAACTTATCCAGACCATCTTCTCTTATGGGAAAAAAAGCCAGTTTCTGACAAGTAGATTTTAGGATAGCAGCTCATCACAGGAGCCGTTTCTGTTTCTCATTGGCTTTAAAATAATAATAATAATAACAATAAAACATCTGAATGCAGAGAGGTATAAACAGAGACGTGAAGACGCACTTCACTCATGAGCTCTGCAGTCTGATGCAGGGTTTGTTGGAGTCTGACAGACAGTGAGTGAGTGGTGTGGGCAGGTGGATCTGTGTCTCTCAACACATGAGATCCAGGTCACGTGAGACCTGGCACACTTTGTCCCCTGTGTGTAGAGCATGGTGTCTACAGCCACCAATAAATTTGATATGTTATGTGCACCCTGTAAAAGCATGCCGCTGACATAGACATCAGTGGTGCGACAGAATTTCACTACCTATGACTTGGCAGTTCATGTTTCCCAGTTGTTTTGATTTGCTGCTTCTTTTGGCATCAGATGAAAGGAAAGACCATTATCTTTAAAAGAAGAAAAATAGAATCTATTTAATAGTAATTCCTCATGAAATTACTCCCTTCCACCCTAAACTACCCCTCCCCCCTCTATTGCCTGTCGCCTCTCCTCCTTGCCTCCCCCCTCAGGCTCCATCTGTTTCTTGCGTTTGCCCTGTGGCCCTGTGGTGGTTGTGGCTGATGAAATGAGACTGCAGTGGGCCATGCAGGGAAGTGTTTGTAGTGACACTGATGGCTCCTCCCTCCTCTGTGAGGCCCTACCCTCTATGTAGTAAAAGTTGCTTGCAGTCTACTTCAGTAACTGTTCTTACATTTGCAGAACTTATTTATATTTTCTCCAAACTCAGCTTCCATCAACTTGTATGGATTTGTACACAAAAAGCGAAGGTACTTCTGACAACTGAGTGAAACTCAAAAGTGAATCACAGTGAAATGTCAGCCCCCAGCCCCCTTGTTTTGCAGTTGGTTGCAAGGCCCTTTGATTTTTTTTTAAGTAGAAAGGTTTTTTTTTGAAAGTTGGCCTAGAGCTTTTAAAAGCATTCCCTCAGCCTCCAAGTCTGATAAAAGACGTGGTGGATTCTGCGCCCCCTTCGTCTTTTGCTTCTGCTGTTTTGTTTTTTTCTGTACTTGTCGTTTTCACAAAGTGAGGGCCCTTGTCTCGTAGCTGAAAGCACCTTTCAAATGCAGACTCCTCTTCCTCTCTTCTTCTTTTGGTCCTCTCCCTATGCGTTTTTTTTCCCCACTGGTTGGCCTCTTGTGCGCTCTGTGTGACGTATGCCCCTCTCCCACCAGGCTCTACCCCCTCTGTGCTCCCAAGGGACCAGGGGCCTGTTGTTGCTCTTTGAAGAGGCTGAGTGGAAGGTTTGGAGCCACTCTCTAAAGAGAAGAAAAGCCCTGGACTTTGGGGAGGAGGGGTAGCACCTGGCCATAGAGGGGCTCTGTGATTTCTTTTTTTTGTTTTGTTTTTTTTATTTTCCCATGAGAAGACAGGGTGGAGGCATTTGGCTGACGTCAACATAGCTGGGGGACTGGGAAGTTCAAGGATGTGCAGGTGGCCTTAATGTCACAGCCAGCATCATATGTCACACAGATTACTAAAAGCTCAAGGAATTTCTCTGGCGTGACAAAGCAGAGCAGATAATACCAGGTAGCCAAATATGGTGCATCCTAAGGCAGATTTCTGTGAAATAGTATGGTTATCCTTTAGTGGCATGTCTACATTGAACCAGCTTTTCAGATTTTCTTCCTCAGTGTTGGGAGCATCTTCTCTCCCCTCCCTGTACATCACATCCCCTTTTCTGATTTCATAATGAGATGCAAAATGAGTCATGCCGTAAAGCTCTAATTAAACCATGAACCTCTGAAATGTTTAAAGTTTGTAAAAGTAATGATGAGTAATAATTATCATTTCTAGGTAGCATTGAGGCGGTGTATTTAACATCTTACTGGCACGAGTAGAATTTCTTTCATGTGTGAGCAAATCTGTTCATGCATGTGCGTTTGAGTGCTGTATGTCTGGAGTCAGCTGTACAGATGCACTCCAGAGATCAAAGGCTTCTGGGGGAATGTGCTCTAAATCTCAGAGGATTAGCAGCTGAGATGTTGCTTTGTTTCCCCAAATATATGCTCAGTTTGGAGCATCGGATAGCTGTTGATCAAAGTGTCTCTCACCACCCTCTCCACGGTTACATTTAGTCTTGGGGGTTGGACCCCCCCCCCCCCCCCCCCTGAGAGTGGCATTAATTTCACAATCGTAAGAAGTAGTTGAATTTTTAGGATGATTTGCCCCTCAGTTCTTTTTTTGTTTTGACGCTGGACCCAGGCTCAGATTGATGGCCTGTATCTGACATTTATATGCCCAGTAAATGTTTTAAATACTTTGACGCACTGAGCAGATAATCTGTCCAAATCCAGAGTTCATTTAACTGACACCATCATCTTTGATGCTTACATATCTTCAACTGTTTGATGTGTGTGTTCGCTTCAGACATGCTAATGCCTCTTTGAAAAGCATCAGAAAAGTGTTGCTTCCCACTTGTGACTTGAAGTGTGAGGTTAGAAAGAAGTGCATTTATTGCTGGATATTTTAGTTGATAGATAATGTATAGTTTTAAGTGCGACAGATCAAAGACTCTTATTGTGAGGCGCATACATCTCTAATCCTTTAGATAAATTGATGTAGACTTTTTGTACACATGCAGCACCTAAAGAAAAATGTTTTCACTCTCATAGCGTTAATGGATTTACACATGATTATAGCACAATAACATTAGGATTTACATGCTAATATAATGTGTTGTGTTTGCTCCCAATAGTAAAAATTGAAGTTTCTGATGTTAAAGAAAAAGTCTGTGAAGACATGGCTGTGTGTGCGCGTTTGGGTTGAAATAAAAGGTGACTTGGGCTCCTGTGGAGGAGCTGGGCTCCTATGAGCTTTCTGTGGGAGTGCAGTGCCCATTTTAATCACCCACTTAAAAGGCTCTGCTGAAGTGGGTGTTTAAGTGTTTAAACCCTGAATAATTCTTTGTTGTTTGTTTACCAGTTTCCCCTGCGGGTTGTGCTCTGGCCTGTGCAATAAGTGCTTGAATAATTTCACTGAGCACTGAGCACTGTGGCTCTCGAATAAGACTACATCGGCATCTGCATAAAATCAAGCTCTCCTGAGAGTCTGCACACTTGCACAGGGCCGTGCATTCACACTCATGTAGCATGAAGCACACACAAACACACACACACACACACACACACACACACACACACACACACACACACACACACACACACACACACACACACACACACACACTATTATACAAACACACACCACCCATTTGTTTACCCTAATATGTGAATCCATTTAATCATTGCTAACAGACACAACTCCCAGCTCGGTCCTCTTTCACTAGTTTTTCTTACAAACTGGTCGGGAAATGCTGATGTGTGGCTGTAGAGCTTTCATCAGCTGTTGTATTTATCCTTCTCCTGCTTGAATGCCTTTATGACCCGGGCATGGAGGCCACCTAAGGTAGAGGGAATGGAGGAAGTTGGTTTAGGTAAACAGAGATGGAAGAGCATTGTGCCTCCTGTGGACAGAGGTTTCAGGACTCTCTGGTTTTTCCTGTGGCGCCGGGGCTGAAGGAGGTCTGGATTGTCTTTTAAGGGATGTTTTTAGTGGAAGGAAAGCTAAACAGAGGAACAGCCCAGCTGAAAGGAAAGCTGTCCTCCCCTGGTGGGTTAATGCTCCACAGGTGCCATGACCTACAGAGGACCTCACCCTCTCAACTTTCAATGAAGCACATCAACCCTTTGCTCCCCAAAGGGTCCATGAAATTCACCATTCGACCTGTTAAATGCTGAAGTTTGCAGCACATTCTTGAAAAAAGGTTGTCAGTTTAAGAGCTGAATAATTTAGCATGTCAGCGCTGCATCACGACTAGTGATGCTGTGATAATTTCACTTAATATTGAGACACAATTAAATTGTGGACCCAATAAAAGCAATGTGCCAGTTAATTGATCTCAAAATTTGAACTAAATAGATACAGCTGTCTTAGCTTTTCAGTCACTACTACTTCCTGGTGTACAGCCCCTTTTACACATGCTCTGCTTTCCTCAAAATTTACCCCAAATATCCTAAGTTTGTATGTGAGAAAACAAACATAACTGAATAAATGCATTGGTATTTATGCAGTTTGAAGCCTATAGATAGTGGTCACAAAGCATTGGAAATGTTTACTTACACTACAACCCCCAATTCTGATAAAGTTGGGGGTCTGTTGTGTGGGAACTGAGGACACTAATTGTTGAAGCTTTGCAGGTGGAATTCTTTTCCATTCTTGCTTGATGAACAACTTCAGTTGCTCAACAGCCCGGGGTCTCCGTTGTCATATTTTGCACTTCATAATGTGCCACATATTTTCAATGGGAGACAGGTATAGACTGCAGGCAGGCCAGTCTGGTACCCGCACTCTTTTACTACAAAGCCACACTGTTGTTACACGTGCAGAATGTGTCTTGTCATTGTCTTGCTGAAATAAGCAGGGACGTCTCTGAAAAAGAAGTGGCTCGGAAAGCAGCGTATGTCTTTAACCTGGAGGACATGACATCTATGAGTTCCAAAACCAGTTTGGCCCACATAAGCCGACAGCGTTTATTGGTGATACATGGATTTGTCTTTGCATGGTAGAGTTTGAACTTGCACTTGTAGATGTAGTGATGAACTGTGTGAACGGACAATGGTTTTCTGAAGGGTTCCTGAGCCCACGTGGTAATATCCTTTACACAATGATGTTGGTTTTTGATGTAGTGCTGCCTGAGGGGTCAAAGGTCACCGGCATTCTGTGTTGGTTTTCAGCGTTGCAGAGATTTTTCAGGATTTTCTGAATCTTTTGATGAGTTTATGGACTGTAGATGATGAAATCCCTATATTCCTTGCAATGGTACATTGAGAGATATTTTTCTCAAACTGTTGGACTATTTGCTCACACAGTTGTTCACCAAGTGGTGAACCTTGCCCCATCCTTGCTTGTGAATGACTGATCTTCCGGTGATGCTCCTTCATCAGTTCTATGTATAGTGTACAACAATCTTGCAGATATATTTCAACTATGTTCATACACATTCTTGTGATATAAATGTAAATCATTCACAGTTACAGAGAACAGTGCCTATAACTGATATTTTCCAATAGCTAAGAATGCAGATAATTTCCTGCTGTATGTAAGTTCAGACAATGTCCTGAGTCATATTCGAAAACCTTTTTTGTGTATTTTTGTGGACTGTTGTTTAGGTGTGTATTAACTGTGAAAGTAATTTCTGCTGCTGCAACCTCTCTATGGTAACCTGTGACACGAGCCACTAATTTGAGTCAGCTATGAATAGAAACCTGTCACTGGCACCAGTATGCTTTTATATAGTAGTTGGAGTATCTATTTCTGCAGCTATGTTTACTAGAAAAGTTGAAAAAGTCTCTGTAATTACAGGCATTTTTGGTCCATAGTTAAAAGGTCAGATGTGAGGGATGTTTAGAGGTACTGGCTTGTGGCTGGCAGGATGTCTACTCTAAACATGCTGTGCATGTGTCTCTGTGTGCTCTTGTTTATGTGTGACAGTAAGAATATACTGTATATTTGTACAGTCAAAGGGCAAGAATGGCCACCTTGGTGTTTAGGTGACTTCCATCTGGTTCACGTGCACACATCAGGAGATCTGAGAACGGCCACCTACCACATGCAGCAGTGCTTCTCATTACAGCCTCAAGGTTCAGCTGCTGGTTTTGAATGAAAAAAAAGGCTTTCAGATGTTACTGACAGCTGTCATTTTGAGATATATTGAAGATATGATTGTAACAACAAGTTTTTTTTATGAAATTTGTCCAGTCAGTTTTCTTCTCTTTTACTGTCTTGGGGGTCTTGATCTAATACACAATGGACATTTCAACCATTGTAGCTGTATTATATCCAGCTGATAAGTTGTTGAGAGTGAAGTCCTTTATCTCTTTTGTGCATCCCAGAGTGAAATTTAAAATGTCTTGTCTGAATCAGATGATAAAAGAGAACTTTCTACTGAGATGTGCTTCAGAAAAACACAGCAAACTTGAGGAACCCTGAGGGCAGCAGACTTCTCTAAAAGGTAACTGAAAAGATACCATCCCTTTTAAGGTAATGCAGTCTTTTATATCAGTTTAGTCAAAGGAGATCCTCGAGCCATAGCTGCTGACATTATGAGATGCTGTAGTTTCTTCTCATTGGTCTGGGGTCAGTGGTCGAAAGGCTGCCACGTTTCTGCTCACCTTAAAGGAGACTTCCTGACTGAAACACTGCTCCTGCCACACTCCACAGCACTTCAGACTGGCGTCTGAAGCCATCCAGACAGCTGAAGGTCTGTCTCCTCTTGAAGTGAGCTTTGACTTCCTACAAGGACCTTCTAAACAGATCTGACACATGCACTCTCTGTACACTCACCTCAGCTGGACTGCTCACCCTTTTTGCAAAGGAGTTGATTTTAAAGTTACACATTAAAGCACTTTTATTCACATAGGGTGTAATATCCAAGTGCTTTTGTTGTTCAAAAATACGTCTTTTTTTCTGTCTTTCTCTAATTCTTTGGACCTGAACGTCGCTCTGAACTCGGATAGCCGTAATGTTGTGATTTGTTGCTCTTGGCAGGCAGGGAGCACCTGTAAATCAAGGCCAAGCGACAGCCTGTCTCCATTACTTACCCAACCATGGCTTCCTCCTGGGAAGGCAGGGTCCCAAAGTGGAGTTCATGGGCTGCCGGAGAATGTGTTTTAAGGATTCACCTCAAGCTCAGATTCCCGTCAACTCCCAGACTCCTGAGGAGACTCGAGGATCAAAACAGCAGTAGATTTTACTCATAGTTTCTGCTCCTGTGTGACACCTTGTAAACTCTGCCTCTCCTCCTCGATGGTGAGATAATGCTTTGATAAACGGTGTGAAAAATGTAAATTGCTGCGGTTATTTTTTTCCAAAAGCTAATAAAGGCTGTCACCTTGAGTTAAAGGTATGGTTTACAACCCAAGGAGGCTGGCTGAGCTGTAAAAGCTTATCTTTGCAGGTGTTAAAGTTTTGTAAATGGGTCATTAAAGTGTTGGCCAACTTCACACATAAAACACGTAAAGGGAGAGGGGGAGGGAGATTACTTCAGATCAGCATGTTTCTGAAGCGTTGAGATGAGGGCTGTAAATCTCTGCTAATATTCCACTGAGCCTTTCAGAAGGCAGCCTTTGATGTGGGTGAGGTAATGTGACCGGCAGTGTTTGCAATGTAAATCTGATGTGGAGAAATGAGGGATGACTGTGTGCGCTATCGTTCCACAAAAGGTAGGCATCCAATCAGGGCAGTTATGGGAGAATAAATTGGGAGAGCAAACAACACGTGACCAGAAATTCACACGTACACATGAACGTACACAAACGCGCACGCTCACACAATCTACAGACACGTGTCTTTGCAACCTTTCATCCAGAAATGTCAGAGAGTTCATTTACAAAGACACGCAGTGTAATTTGACTGAATATACAGCGAAAAGCAAAACTGCACAGAACCACACCTCCTCTTTACAAACAGCTTGTGTTTGTCTATGTGTGTGTGTGTGTGTGTGTGTGTGTGTGTGTGTGTGCCTGACCTGTGTTGTGAACTACAGTTAACACGGTAAGCCTCTCTGGCATGTGCTGCCTCCCAGAGCCCCTCCAGTCTTGGTGTTGCTGACCATGCACACTTTAATCATAGAGCAGCTTCCTCCGACCTGCGTGATGATGGATCCTGACTCTGCGGCTATAATTTCCTTCCTGGGTTGCAGGAACAGAAGTGGGTGTGCCGTGACTGAGGGGTGTCAGGCATGGGGCCGTGGAGTCTGGAGAGCTGGTGTCTGTCTTTGATGCTCCCTCTGCAATGTCAAATGACACGTTAGTCCTCTTGAGTCGGAGAAGTTAAAGGGCTCTTCCGTTCCAATTAATCATTCACTCTGGTATCCACTAAATTGAAGTGTTCCTCTGTTGCATAGTTTACATGCTAATGTTTTTACTTTGATTTAAAATATCCACAAGATAGCAAATGTTTTGAAGAACTCTCCTTTAAAGGATGCCTCTGTTCAGGCATCTCATTTCTTATCAAAAGCATAAAACTGCATCGTATGACACAGCTGATATGACATGAAATCTCATGAAATCAGTTTTATTTTTTATCTGTAGTGAAGCCTGGATATGTTTGCAAAACAAAACATCTGTGCTACTGAAAGAAACACAAAAAAAAAATCAGATTTGGCTGAAGAACAATTCAGAGACATCATTTTGCCACGGCTCTCAGACTTTAGGTGTTGCATGAAAATTGGCCTTTCTTTCCTCCCTCCATAAATAGGACCATCTCGCGTCAGCTTTGCTCCATTATACGATTATCAGAGATCTTTATTTCATGTGTGAAAACTGATCCCCTTTGAAGCCTCACTCCGAGGCAGTACAGCGCTTCACTTCCTCACATCAACACTATCTGGGCTCCATCTCGGGGCGTCGTGTTTTACTGCTTTGAATGAATCTGTTTCATGTTGCTTGAAGGTGAGGAGCACTCCAGTGTAAAAAATGGCAAAAGACTGGACCCAGGTTTAAGCTGTTGTGTGATGACGACTGGTGGTCTGTTCAGTTTATTTTCCTCCAGCAGCAGCAGCAGCACCACACTCACCACACATTGCAGGATAGGCACTGCTCCAGATTCCAAGTGTTGTGCTTAGTTCTTTGAAACTGCCTCCAGTGTATCTCAGTTTACTGTTTGGGATAGTGGAGGGGGATGGGTATTTCCTCTTCTCAGACATTCTCCAAGTAACACTACACCCATAAGCTAATTTGCAGCTCTAGAACTAATGTTTTTTTTCTTACTCCTTAGTTTTCATCTTTGTGAGTGTTTGCACTCCAGAGTTCTGAAAATCCCCATGCCATACAGCTGTTTTCACCATTAGTTATTCATAAACTTAAGCTGGTGGCTGCTATCCAGGCTAGACAGAATCCGTCAGAATCATTTTATTTGCCAAGTGCAAAAGTTTATGAGCCAAGTAAAATCATGAAGAAAAGTTAAGTTTGTCACAAGAACAGCGAGGCATCATGCATCTCACACTATCCCTTTGTGTTTATGGTGTTATCTCTAGTCTGATAGACCCATCAGCCTGTGTGAACATGCTGTATCTACAGCCTTTATGACGCAAGTGAAAATAATGACTTCTAACTGTCTTTAATGTAATGTTTTAACCTCTCTGGCACTAGAAGCCTGGTTTTCTACTGTTGGAAGCAGAAGTATGGTTGGACATGCATCATATCTGTTTCCCTGTCCTCTCTTGTCTCTATCACGGCCTGACTAGCTCACCTCGCTGAATGACCTTTCAAATATGTTCCTCCTCACTTCATATCAACGCTGCTGCTCAAAACTTTGCAGTCCTGAAGGTGTTTTCTTGCAGAGAGTGCAGGCAGCAGGAGAGACACCCAGCCACAGCCCTAATGAGATTTTTCCTGGGTTTTGATGGCGTGCCAGTAGTTGCTCCAGAGGCCTGCCTCCACTGAGCCCTGGCGAGCGATCAGGGAGAGCTGTCGTCGGCCGCATAAATTGTCAGCTTGTGTGGCAGGTCGTAGAGGCAGACAGCGTAGAGACCAAGAGGCCCTGTGGGACTTTCCCACAATCACATACAAGTACATATTACTTGCACTTTAATGTACCCTTTTGCTTTTATACACAGTCACAGCTGAAATAAAGGCCCAGTGGGTCCATGTCTACAGTGCCAGAGTGAGAATGACGCTGGAAGGAACTTGGTCTCTTAAGTCACCGTGTCTGATCCATGCTGGCATGGACTTGCTGTCCTTTTTACTTTCTTTTAAGAACAAGAGAGACAGTATTGTCATCAAAATATGAAACCTGAACTGTAAAACTGAAGGGAATAGAAAGAGATGTAACAGAGTTATCACTTTCACAATATCCTGGGAACTAAAGTGTCTCGATTCAGTTGTGATGGTATGAAATCCAGGATGTTGTGAGGAAAAAATCCAGCCAGAAGACTGAGAGCTGATACAGTGTGGGTTAAGTATGTGTTCAGTAAACAGTATTCTTCATAAAAATGCTAATTTGTCTTTGGCACATCCAAAATTCATGTTCCTTGATGAGGTTTGCCAAACTAAGCATGCCTTCAGACGGGCTAGTGATGTATGGGATGTTGTAATGTTGCAGGCACACTGTGTTCTGTGTTTGAGCCCACTAATCTTTCACTCTTAACAACTTTAAACGCACAGGAGCGTACAAGCACTCGTCCTCACAGCTTACGAAAGCTCAGAAGGAGCTGGCTGCTGTGAAACACAAACTTCTCAGATGTAGAGAGAACATTTAGCAACATGTTTGTTTGTTTTTCTGCCTCTCTGTTGTGCATTGCTAAGATGGACCTAATTTATCCCATCAAAGAGCAACAACAAACTTATACAAAGATCACCTCACCTGTGCTGAAGATGCTGTCCCTCTGCCGCCAAGCCTGACTCTGATTTAGAAAGTCCTCACTTAGTCAGTAGACCTTACTGGATCAAGTGATCTGTCAGAGGCATGTGAAAGTGACACACCTGAGGACTGAATAAATCTTAGATTAATGTGAAGTTTGGCAGTCTTATGTACCAAAGGTGTCTCCTACAGTGACCTCTGACCCCTGAATTAACAAATGTCTAAAATGAAGTCTATCAGTGGCTTGTTGAATAACAAGAAAGAAAGAAAAAAAACTCCACATACTTAGTTATCTTGGTCATTGTGCATCCAGACCGTGTGTTTGAATGTGGTTAGCTCTTTTTTTTTCTATTTGCAGCCTGTATCATTCAGATTCACTAACTGTTTGCAAATGTTGCATCAGTCCGGCCTCGTCTTTACTCATTAGCTGAGAAATCGTTTTTTTGAGGGGGATGACCAGCATTGCAGTTTGAGTCAAATCCACTTTGAGCTCTCTCATTTCAATCAGGAGTTCAGACCTTCACAAACTGGACTGATTTACTTTCAGTGTTTAACATCAACTGAAACATGTAACTGTTTAAAATGCCCTTTGCGAAAGATATCTGGTCTGATTCTCTCTCTTTCACTGTCTCCTAATATGCTTTTATGCAGCCTTTAGTTTAGTTTGTTGAGGATTATTACATTTGACTCTCATATTCCTAGTTGAACATCCTGCTGCATTATTTTTAGATAATGTTCAATGTAAAATAATCTGTTGCACTTTTCACCTCACAGACAAAAAAAACAAATCAGACTTTTTCTAACACTCTCGTAGACTCTCTTGGTAGATTAGTGAGTCAGGGAATCACAGCGTGAGTCAGTCGACTTGGGGAGATGAAGTCAGAAGGTGTCGGGACGATGCAGGATCTTGAAACAGAGCTGGCAGTCTTTGTCACAGCACAGAAAAGGGACAGGGATGTAATGTGCATTATCCAAGGTGCTGATGGAATTAAAGAGATAAATCTGTCTTAAAGGTCTAAAAAGATCTGCTACCTCTGCCTTTAATGTCTCACTTTCTTGGAGCTGGGTCATGAAATTTGCCTCACAGTTTTTGGGACTCCTGGCTCGTGGGAACACGGGAAGCTTGGGCACAAATGCTCCTTATTTATAGAAATCCTATATGTTGTTTTATGTCAAGGGGCAAACCAATCTATCACTGTTCAAGCTTAAACCAGAGAGCTGGGCTCAAAGTAGGATTGTCATCAGGTGAATCTATATTAGGACAACTTCAAGTATGCTGGATAGAAAATGACCAATTTGGGAAAATGCAACGGGGTAAAAACAGATTCAGATTCTTTTACCTAATCAACCTCTTAAAACAGAGATTTCTCAATCTTGCTGTGGAAGAAATGGAAAAAACAAAAGGAAAGATTATAAATGCTGATAGTCTGACGCTGGTTATACATTTCTCCCTGTGGTCAGACTTGTCATGGAAGGAGGATGAAGTGTGGATGTGTGCGTGTGTGTGTATGTGTATGCGTAAAAAGGGAAAAAAAAAAACATGTAGGGTTTTCTTTTTTAACATTGTCCAGAACAAACCCTGGAGTAACCCTAGTTTCCTCATGATACAGCCCTCATCCATCACCATAGACAACAACCAATTAGCACATTCCTCTTCCTCCTTTTTCTCATGTTCTGGCTAACCCCGGAATAATTTTGGACTATTCATCAAAAACCAGAAACGCATTCATGATGGTTAATCTGTGTGTGCTTATGTGCATGCATGGATGTGCCGATGTGCACAAGGAATTGAAGGAATGCTTATCAAAGGAGGTTTGTGTGTGTGTGAGAGACAGAAAGAGAGAGAAAGAGAGCAAGATCAAAACCATGACATGGGACATGCCATACCTGGGAACAAACTGTGTGAACAGAGTTATCCTTTGACAAATGTCCTTTATGAACAGGTTCAGTGAAGGTGGAATGATTTTCTTTTGATTAATCCTTTGTTCATCAGTCTTCAAGTCAAATGAAAACCAAAGCTGAGATCACATCAGAAACTATTCGGATAGCTGAGTCCACAAATGGACTTTCTGAAGTAGCAACATTCATTCGACCATGAATGAACTGGGTGTTGAAAATGTTACAGGTGTGATTTTGTATTAAATCCTCACACCATGTAGGTTGCAGCCCGTGGATACGCAGCAGCTGCTTCTCAGACTCCTGGTAACAGCCCCGAGCTGTAATGAAAGAATGCCCTTCCCAAAAACTCATGTTAGTATGACAAGACTTGTACAAATTGAAGCTCAAGTCTTCAGGTGTGAACAGACCCCATGAAAAGGTCGTCCCCAACACTCACACTCAAGCTTTTGAATGAAAGATAATTTAGATGTGGCCTGATCAGAAGCTATACTGTCATTTTAAATGATTCCCTGGAGAATATTTCATTGATAGAAACTAAATGCTGGATTTTGGTTTAGCTAGGAGGTCTCAGTTTGACTGTGAATATGTCACACAGAGAGCACTGTGATAAGCAGGATTTTTTTTTTGATTCAAGCATAGTTATGGAATGAAACTTGGCTGAATAAGCAGCGTTACAAGAACAGAAAAACACTTCTGAATTTTTTTATAATAAAGTCATTGACTTTCTGTGTGACTTGTGGTGAAATGAAACACCTCTTTTATTGGGCTTTTATTGATATGACACTGATTGTTTGAGTGTGGTTCATGGTTCTATTGTCCCCGTCCTGAATCCAAAAGTGAATGACTGATGTCATAGAAAGGCAGACCATGTTCAGATGGCTCAGGACCAGAGGCCAGATTGGAATGTGTTTTGACCCATTCATACCAACAAACACGGTTGTTCTGTGTTTCCTGCCCCAGCTCAGGGTGTCAGTCTGACAGTTAGGCAGTCTCCCCTATGGTTTGCTGTATTCTCTTCTTTTGGCCACCCACTGTGCTGTGGCCTGAGTCTAAGGAAGGTGGGATCACACCATCTGACCTCCTACCTCTCTGGATTAGACAGAAATCCCCTCTCACGCTGTCACAGTCTTGCCAATGACACACACACACACACACCTTCAAACACACATTTTCATGCACAAGGATCAGTTTTTGTCGAGTGTAAATAAAACCTCTTTTTTTATATACTGGTCTCTTACATTTTCCCTCTTCCTCTCTTCTGGCTGACATGCTTTTGGTAGTTTGAGTGCAGTGAAACCTGGCAATAAAGCTCAGGGTGGGTCTTTTCAATGTGCTTATGGGTTGGACTCTGTGTGTACGGATGTGAGCATGCATATGTGTTTGTCAGCCCATGAGTAATGGTTTTCTGGCCAGATGACTGTAATGCCACATAGATACCTGAGCCAGAGTTTTCCGTAGTGAAGCCCTGGGGATCACATGTCTCTCCAGTCTCTGTGGTATGCACTACCAGACAGAGCAGCCAGGAGAGGGGGCCAGGGTGAAAACAGTCTGGGATAAAAACAAGCCGCTGAACGTATCCCTGCAAAGACAGCTTTCCTGCCACAGAAATAGCCTTACTAGCAGCCCTCTTTCTCAGAATTCCCTTCAGGACCGGCGACAGAGACTTAGATACTTATTTCATAGTTTCAATTCTGACTGCCAGTCTTAGGCTCTGTTAGTTTCAGTCCTGCAATTACCCTCCTCTTAAACTTTCCACTACTGTTTAGGCCGAGTGCACGGTTGTCAAACTGTGCATATATAGATATATAAATGCTGTAATTTTGATTTGGGCATGTCCCTGGTGCTGAAAAGCTGTGCTGTGGATTTGCACCGTTAAAGATGTTTGTTTTTATGTGAAAAAAAATACGATGCCGCTGCTTAATTTGACTGGAAACAGTGATGGATGTCTTTCATTTCTTTCAGGACTCTCTGGAAGAAGCATGCGCTGAGGGAATTGATGATGAACACTACCGTTTAGAAGGTAATTTCACTGGTTGTGGTCTCCTTGTTCTGATTTGAATGAAGACCTGCACAAATACTGCTCACATTTTGTTTGCATTTGATATTTTAGTTGTTCATTCCCTCTTTTTTTACACCACACCCATTCTCTAAACCCGACAATGCTCTGATGAGGTCTCCCTCACCTTCCCTCCTGCCGCTCCTCCTCCTTCGTCTCTCATCCATCCCCCCCTCCGGTGCTGTGCAAAGTGCCTTCATTCCTCCATGTTTTTTCCCTGGTGTGATGTGATCCTGGATTAAGAGCTCCAGGAGGAGAAAGTCTCTCCCTCCCATTTAAAGACAAGATTGGATGTGAGGTGGAGACAGAAATGCCGAGTTGAACGAGAGCAGCCCAGAATCTGAAACACACCACACCAAACTCCTTTTTGTTTTATCTCTGCTCCTCTGGGTAAAAGACAAAATGAAGAGCCAAGACATACAATGGCTAGAATGATTTTTAATCACTGGGTTTGCTCTGATCACCCTCAATGGTTTCACTAATAAAACTCAGCAGAGATAATTCAAGAGTTGTTTCTGTATTTCCAAACTCCAAATTGTTCAAAGCCATCATATTTGCTTACAGCTATCAAGGAGAGGCGACTGTGTCGCATTTTGAGGTGACACAATATCAGATCTTTGAAGAGACAAAATCAAGTCTCAGACAGGAAGAATGTAGGAATACAAGTTTTGCTGCCTTGCTTTGCACCGCAGGCAAAAATGGATTAGAGATAAAAAAGAAAATGTGTTTCTTACTGGAAGACTTGTCATAAGTTTCACCCTTTTGAAGATAGTATCAGAGTTTTTACAAGAGTCAGAGGTGAATACAACAAAGATATACCGTCTTCCAGAGATCATTATTGTTATTTTTCTTTTTTTTACTTCAGATCGGCGTACAGTAACCATTGTTTCTTTCAGCACACCAAGACCCAAAGAAAGACAGCTGTGGAGGATTTCTGATGTCCCTTTAACAACCTGCATGTAGTGCATGGGTCAGATGTATTGTTTTCACGTCCGTCAAAGATGCTTTTGAAGGAATAGCTGAGCTGGGTTGCACTGAAAGTAGAGATGATAGAACAACTAACTGTCATGAAAGCCATCCTTCTTTTGGGTTTGAGGAAGAAATTGAACACAGTGTGGCAGTGTTTTTCGACCTGCCGTCTTTTCCTTGCGTGTGTGTACGAGTGTAAGTGTGCACGTGTGTGAGGAGCACGGCTGCTGGAACAGCCTTAGCTGGGAGGGTGCCTGCCTCGGCTGCCCTCGTCTTGCCCCTCAGATCTGATGTGCAGCCAATCCCCCTGGCTCAGCTCCGCTCATAAAAAGGCAGCTTATGTCTGTGGTGGGGGGCAGGGGAGAGAGAGGGTGATAGCAGATTACTGTTACTCCTCCTGGCATTTCATTAGCTTAGAGATAGGCATCGCACCACCATATTGAGCCTGCTACGGAACAGATTTGCCCTCGCACACAATGTTCCCTTTGAGCACCTCAGATGATCAAACAGTGGGACCCCAAATACTGCTCCTCTCCAAAAAGTTGGTAAAAGCTCCCTGGGATGATGCCTTTCATTTCTGGCATTTCCCCTACCCTGGGATGAGACAGGTCTGCTTTGATCTGCTTTGGATCAGGAGGAAAGAAATTGGGCTGTTGTGTCTGCTCCGTTGGCGAGCAAACAAACAGTGTTTCAGATTTGACTTGGCTTAATTAATTAGTGATTCTGTTTTACAGCCGGTCTGATCCTCTTCCAAAAGGTTTGAGAATGGGACTTCAAAGTCTGGTGGATGGAGAGAAGTGCAAGGGGAGGGTGGAGAGAAAAGGGGTGTGGTTTGTGCATGGGTGTGTGTGCAGCATGCAGAGCGGTGATTGGATGAAGGCTGGTGATTGTGCAAAGTGAAACGAGCAGAGTTGAAACATGCAGGGGCTGTGGGTGGGTACAGCTTTTAACAAGCCTCTGTGTAAAAACACATCAACAAATGTAAGGATCAAACGAGGAGGTGCCTGTTTAAGTCTTGCAAAGGAGCCAGCGTGTACACCTTCCAAATCTCTGTTACATGTAATGCGTGTATTTGCAGTCTCATGTGTCAAACAAATGTTTGATATCAAAACAGAGAATGATATCCTGTAGCGTTACACCTGGGCCAGCATCCAACAGTGAAACTGAAACATTGAACCAGTCGTGTTTATTTTTGTCCAACAGAGTGGACCACCTCTCAATGAAGTGCAATCCAAAGATACACAAGTGTTAAATAAAGACAGACACAACAATAACAACAACAACAAGACAAGTTAACAGTTCAGGTAACACCTGGGGACAGTTTTTAGAGGGTCAGAGAGCCTGTCCCCTCATCAGGAATTCTTCTCTAAATACTGTTAAGGAGAATCTGAGTTGTCATAGAAGCGAGTCAGAAACTATCACTGACTTCTAGGATGTAGGAAATGATCCTAACAGGTCATCACGTTGAGTGGATGTGACAGATTAGTGGTACTCTCTCTGGACTGTTTGACGCTGCTGAGTGTCTGGATGGTAATGTGCGGTGAATGTCATTCCATAAAGTGATGAGCTCTGCTGCACTGAGCTGGGGACTTGGGGGTCTCCTGGAGGCCTTTTGATGTTCACATACTGTTTCCAATCCAGCCTTTATGTCCCAATGCCACCTAATATTCCGTTTTGTGGAAGACATGTTGATGTCATTCAGTTTCATGTTTGACATCCCCTCTCTCAGTGTGAACCATGTGGGAAATGTATAATGCAGTCTAGAAATCGTAATTTATTTCTACATTTGTGGCTGATTTAAAAGCTCTGGCTGAGAATATGTTCTGTTACAGCTTTGATAGGATTTCTTTTTACACTGAAATGATAATTCTTCTGTTATCCTAACATGATTCCTCTCCATGTAAGACATACAATAATTACATCTACACATAAAAAAAGCAACTTCAGAGCACCGGCTGCTGTTATGAGGCTTGTAGGTTTACTTCAACCATTGAATGTGTAGAAAATCTTATTTACTCTTCCAGAACTCCCAAACTCAGGAGTCAGGGCGGACACGTTACATTGTTGACAACAGTGAAACCTCAGGTTAAAACTGTACACATTTCTATCCTCAGGCTCTTAATTTATCTGTATCTGTGTGTGTGTGTGTGTGTGTGTGTGTGTGTGATTTCAGTGGCTTTACCCCCAGAGAAGACAAACAGCTGCTGTGTGGAGGAGAAGATGCAGGAGAGGGGCAGCCAATCCCCCGCAGGGCCACAGAAGCAGCTCCAGTTTGAAGTGAGTGCCCACACCAAAAGGACCTTTATTACTTCCTCTCTGGATTAAACAGGGCGATGGCAGGACACACACACACACACACGCATGCACACACACACACACACACACACACACACACACACACACACACACACACACACACACACACACACACACACA
The DNA here is from genome assembly GCA_030710495.1 of Labroides dimidiatus. Classification (NCBI taxonomy): domain Eukaryota; kingdom Metazoa; phylum Chordata; class Actinopteri; order Labriformes; family Labridae; genus Labroides; species Labroides dimidiatus. The sequence continues at coordinate 15,335,741 of CM061144.1, forward strand.
CACACACACACACACACACACACATAACCTCTGGTACTGAATGATATTAAAAGTTTAATGCTGTATTGTTTGTAGGAACTGGAATGTGCTGTGTCTGTGGAGGAGGATAACAGGCAGGAGTGGACGTTCACTCTTTATGACTTTGACAACAACGGAAAAGTCACCAGAGAGGTAATGATATTATTCACTGAGGCGGGATTCATCTGGAGACAATAATCTAACATCACACACTGTGTGAAGAAGAATGTCTAAGGATAAATTCTGACGCTAGAGTTGATTTTTTGTAACACATGAACATGTTCTATTGACTGTGTTATGAGTTGTGACTTAAAGCTCCTTTGAGGAGAAAAAATGAAACTGACAGCGATGCGTCTGTAATTTACAAAAGTCAACAAAACTATCAGTGATTAGACTGACAGATTCTTAGTTGTTATTACTAATGTCCTTAATCATTAAGGCGGGCAGGCAGGTGTCATGGTTACTGTGGCCAGGGAAAATCATGCAAATGATATTTTCACAGTATTAATGGAAAACTTAGAAAAAAACACACACCACCAGTTCAATTACAGAAAAGTAATATGAGGGTTATAAACACAATTGACCTGTGACTTATGAATTTTCACAATGTAAATGTCCTTTCATTGATAGATTAATCAATCAGTCATCCATTTATAATGCTGTTCAAAGTTATGTCACATCAGCATCATCATAACTGTGACAGAAAATTATGATTCATTGGTTCCCAAAGTAAGGGTCAGCCCCCCTGAGGTAAATTGAAACACTGATAGTAGGGGTCCAACCACAATTCCAATGTAGTTGGGAGGTTGTGTAAAATGCAAATAAAACAGATTACAATGATTTGCAAATCCTGTTTATCCAATATTCAATAGGTTACACAAAGGCAAGACATTTATTGTTCAAACTGATAAACTTCCTCAAATATTCACTCATTTAGAATCTGATACCTGCATGTTCCAAATAAGCTGGGACAGGAGCAACAAAAGACTGGCAAAGTTGAGAAATGCTCAAAAAACACCTGTTTAGACCATTCCACAGGTGAACAACTTTACTTTGTTTAAAATCGTATGAGGGGAAGAGGTGGAGTAAAGAGTTAAGCCTCTTCCTTAACAGCTACAGCGTGCTTACCTGTCAGTCAGGTCAGCCATGCTTCCAATTCGGCAAAACTTATTAGTTTAAAACCTTCAAAACTAACATGTTACAAATTCACCTCTCAGGCTGCTTTGCAAATGCTTTGGTGGGCAGCTCAGAGTTACAAATAAATTCACACCTTTCTTTTGTATATACTGTAGGAAATACTCAGCTTTATACCTATATGTCTTTTAAGGTATACTGGTAATACCACACCTAAAGAATATGTAAGGATGGAGTTTACAAACCCCACCCTAATCTTTTTTTCTCAGGAGCTAAACTCAGTGACATCAGTGTGTTTCCACTCCTGCAAGGTAACTTGTGGCTGGCGTGTGCCTGCTGAAGATCTTAGAGAACATCCAGAAAGGATGTTTTTTGAAAACAGCTAGAAGCAGTGTAAAGAAACTGAAACTGTCCTCTCTGTGGTTCGCTGTGCAGTTTTATTGGCATTGCCCGTGGCTCTGTGGCTCATGAGACGGCAGACAGCAGCTTGAAGGGGGATAGAAAAGCTTTCTCCCCCGTCGTTTTTTTTATCTCATCAAACAAATGAAAAACTAAAAGGAAGCCAAAAAATGTTTTAAAAAAAAGCTCCTACTTTGTTTCATCTTATTTTTATTTTTTTCCTTCAGTGTGGCTATATCTGAAACACTCTCCAAAGAATTAACAGTCATTTTTGTTATAAGTTGAGCCTATTAGCAAGTTTTGTGGTGAGGGCTTAATTCTCTTCAGTTTTGCTTCCAAAGCACATTAATCAGATTTCAGATACTGCTTGCATAAGTTCATGTTACTTCAATCCCTGGTGGGGTTTTTTTCCTTTTCTATTTTACAAAAGCTAGAATTTGGTTTGAAAAGATGCATCGCAGAGGGAATCATAAGCTCAATATACAAAGTTCATCCAACAGAGCAAATATCACTTTTCAAAAGCCACAAGAAACTGCTCGATTTCATGAGGAAATCAAGCTAAAACAGGTGATCTCTTTCATAGTCGGTGTTCTTCATCTCCTGCTCGTATATTTGGGAGGAAAGGTCAATACATTAGTTTTTAAAATGTAAACTAATTAAGGAACGTGCTTCACAGTTTAATTTATTTTAGTGTCTCCAAACTGTTTCTCATGTGCAGGGTTTGCATTACAGCTTTATCCACAGGGGACACCAAACAGCAAAATGTTTCTCATGAAAGCTTTAATATCAGCATAGCTTGAAAATGAGCATTTGACCTTGACTTTGTTAGCCGTAAATCAAAACATGGGCTAGTGTCTCCCTAAAGTCTTTGGTTTGACTTTTATTTGAGAACAGTTATACTCATGATTGTTTTATCTCTCTGTCGTAAACTCTCCAAAGAAGTTGTTTTGTTGTTACTTCCTACTGTTATCAGTCCTGACATCTCAGTCAGACTCGTCAGCTCGTCTGCTAAGGCATGTACTTGAGTTTATGACCTGTCTGTAAACCCTGTCTGATTGCTTCACTTGGAGAGCTGAACTACAACAGACTCCTGTCTCTCATCACTTTTGTCTGTTGTCTGAGGCAGATCTTGAAATGCTTTGCCACCATGAGGCGTACGATTCAGAGAACAAAGCTCCAGGAAGTTCAGCTGAAGCAGAGTATTGATAAGAATCGTCAGCTTTGTTCCCTTTTTTTTATTTTCCTGCACAGTCTTGACAGTCACTCTGTCATTGTCACCTAATAACTTTATTATCTATGGTATTTATTATAACTGATGCATTAAAAGGTTAAGCTCACCTCAGCCTCTCACTTCAGGACATCACCAGCCTTCTGCACACCATCTATGAAGTCGTGGACGCCTCCGTCAACCATTCTCCCAGCAGCAGCAAGACACTGCGGGTCAAACTCTCAGTGGCTCCTGACTCCAGTCAGCGGTGGAGGAGTTGCACACAGGGTGCAGCAGGTAAGACCCACATTGATGTGGTGGGTGGGGGCGGAGGGGAAGAGAGGGCATTTTGGGGTCCCTCTTGTGTTGCGTGCTGTCAGCTCAGCCAGAGATGTGTTTGTTGTCATGCAGAAAGGCGGCTGCTTCAGGCCTGTCAGAGCTTTGTTCCTCACAGCTTAGGCGTCGCTCCATCTCTCCCACTCAATGGGGTTCATTTTTAATGATGGGGGAGTGACAGAGCTAAGAGAGGGCCCCCTCCTTTAGCGCCTTCAGATACTCTGAAAGAAACCTTAAGAGATGTGCTGGGTCCTTTTGATAACCACAGCCATTTTTCTTTTCTCCAAAGTTCCCTTTTTTCCTACCTCTCTTCCTCCCCCTCCTCAGAGCTGCCGGGGAAATAAAGCTACGTTCAACTTAACTTTTCTCACTGACGACTTGGTAAACAAGTAGTCAGGGAAAAAAATATCTCAAAAAGTATATATATTGTTCTCTGTTTGTGTCTTATTGTTTCGGCTATAAATATCTGTTGGGAGATTCAAACAGAGCGAGCTTTCAAAGTATTGCTGTTTGCCTTCATGCTAATTTGAAGCTGCATCAGATCTTTCGTCCCTAATAAACTATTTCTGCATGTTTTTTGTTTCACTGCGTGCCTTATAAGAGGCTGCGGGTTGAAAATAGAATAAATGAACTATTGTTGTTTGTCTTATCTATAGATCTTCAAAGTAAAACTCCAAAACAAAGGTTGCTTTCTTCTGAAGCTTGTGTGACTGTTGTCATGTGTGAGTGTGTTTGTGAGTGTGCCTGTGTGTGTGTGTGTTGTTGCTCTGTAGAGCTCTCTTTGATAATAGCCTTCTGTTTTTCACACACACACACAGACATCTCCCACCCCAGAGAGAAAAATGACAAGTGCATCGACGACCCCAAGAGTGCAGACAAGAAGAGTCGAGCTCTCCTAAGGTAAACTCACCTCTCCTTCACGGTTCAGTTTCTGTTGTTGAAGCTTGTGGTGCCAACAAGAGAGTTTGTCATCCAGTTTTTAACCACATCAGTGAAAATAACATCCGTATTTTAAAAGAGAACACTTTCTCTGTTACCCTGTCTTGGGGCTGAGGCTGTTGGAGAGAGGATTCACACTTAGGATCTACAATAGAGCTTTACTCTTTACTTACTAGTGCCTAAATGTACCTCCGTTATACAAAGGATGGGTTAACAGGAGGTGAAGTCAGCCCTCTTACCACACTGTTCAAATCCTCCCATTTGAGGTTGAAACCTGTGATTTTCCAGTTGCAATCTCACTTCTCTAACAATTACTCTGCTGCTGCCTGATCATAAAGAACACTTGTTTGACTTTCCCCAAACACTAACATACTGAACCTCTCAGGCCAAAACTGCTACCTAATGAGAGGTGCCGCTTGTGTCCACAGGCGCCACCACAGTGACCACCACACCCAGCCGGGCTGCCAGCGCCACTGTGTGGATGAGAACCTGGAACGCAGGAACCACTACTTGGACCTGGCAGGCATTGAGAACTACACATCCCGCTTCGGAGCTGGTGAGTGGATGGGGGCCAGGGATGTAGAGGGGGAGAAGGGAGGGAAAATCACAGGCCGTGGCCCTTTGAAGCTGTATCCAGGGGCCCTCATTACTGCGGCACCTGCTTGGAGCCATTAGGTGAAACTAGCAGCCCACTGTGCTCCTCGCCAATGCAAACATCTGGGCTCCAGCAAGCACAATACATCAAGTGTTCAAGGCCAAAGCCCATCAGAAGAACAGGCTGTTGTGACGTGAAATGTAAAGTTTAATGAGCAGCAGCCTTGATCAGTGCAGTGATGACGTGATTATTCAAATGTTGGTCTTGTTAAGAAAGTGCTAACAGAGATTTGCTCATTGTCACATTGTGTCAGGGTTATCTGGAGAGAAAAACTGAAGAAAAGATGCCAGAATGTACACATGGAGCTTTTGAGTGGAATAGTGAACTATTTGCTATTCATTAGCCCAACTGGAGTTTTTCTACTGGCAACTCTTTGTTGAATGCCCTTGTAATGGATCTCTGCTACCCCCATTATTAATATTTTCCTTTCAGTGAAACAATTAACACTTGGGTCTGTTTCTTTTAAAGCTACTGCCACAGAGCCCTCAAAGGCAGAGCCTCAGACCCGTTCATCCAACCAGGCTCGGTCTCGCTCGCACGAGCCAGAAAATGGTCATTCACATGCCCACCATCGCCGCCTGCACTCTGCCGTGGACACAGTTTCACCAGACAGCCTCCACCCCTCCCGTACACGAGGCCAAGACTCAGGGAAACACGCCCTCCGGTCTCCTAAGACGCACAGCCGCACACCACCTGCGCATACCAGCGGAAGGGTGATCAGAAGCCGAGGTGCGCCCCCTCCCCCAGCACTACCCAGCCAAACCCCTCCTCACCAGTCCACTGCCCCCTACCGCAAGCACAAGCAGCGGTCGAAGGACAGCCAGACCCACAGGGCCTTGCAGGGCCCTCTGGCTACTCCAGGACCAGTGGTGGAGAGGGAGCAGGTGAGAGACCTGCCCAGTGTGCTGCTGTATGAGGGGGGACTGGCACAGGTGGTACAGCGGCATGAGCACCACCACCACCATGAGCACCATCACCACTATCATCACTTTTACCAGTCCTGAATTTTCACTGTAGTTGGAGGACTCGGCTTACCTGCAGCCCCACAAAAGCCCACCAGGCCAGCAGACACGGACTGCTGTGAGCTCCTTCAGCCAACGCAGGGATGCTGCCGATTGTGCAGCACTGCAGGAGCTTTGTAGAGAACACAAAGGGTTTCTCAGTGCTGAGAGGACAGTAATCAGTGTTATTCTGAAGCTGGTCAGACGTTCAAAAGCTCGGGTATGCAGCAGGACATTGATTCAGAACCACTGTACGCCCAGGACAAAGGATCACAGCTAAGGGGTAAGAGAAGTGACAGACAGACTGACAGTTAAATAAACAACCCTGAAGGTCCTCTCCCCCTCAGTCTGTAATCCTCTACATGATGAAAGACTCCAAAACCAGCACCACAACCCTTCCAGACCACTACGCCAAACGTTCTTTAAGGAGAAGGGGGACAAGAGAGAGAAAGACTGTGATGTTAAGAAGAAAATATATGAAGGAATATAGGTGAGAGCAGGGCATGATGGTGTGTGTGTATTTGTGTGAGTGTGTGTGTGTGTGTGCTTGTGTGTGTGCGTGCACATGTGAGTGTCACGACACTGGTGTCTGTTAAAAACCACTTGAAGTGCACTCATGGGTGCGTGAGAATTTAAAGCAGGCTGTCAGGCAAGTTTTTGAAGATGAAGATTAAGATTCTGATTTAAGCACGCAATACCCTATAAGCAAAAATGGGAAGGAAACTGATGAAATGCTACAAAGTTAAAAGAAAAAGAAAAAAAAAGAACAAGAGATCCCAAATCCGCTGCTACCTCTAATTTTATCCTAATTGTTGTAATGTTGACTTTGATTAAGAGGTTATTTTCAAATTACTATGAAACTTTTTGAAAGAAAAGAAATTGTCACTATCTTCAGTACTGAAGTGTCGAGAAGCTCCTTACTTTTATTAACTAACATTAACTGTACATAAGGTATATATTGTTATCAATTTTATAAGCTTTATTGATAATGTGATTTCTTTGTATTCACTATCTGAAGCTTTTATGTTTGTTTTTCTTCACAACCCAATTTTATAAAACCACTTTGAGCCCTATTTCGACAACACAGCTGTATTCATCACACACCTTTCACCCTTCCTTTCTTTCAACTTTCATCAAGTTATTACTCCTTAAGGACTAAAACAGTGCTGTGCAGAAGCTTGCATTACTTTAAGATAGTTTTCAGCATATGTCTAGCTGATCTTAATGCTGACGTGTCATTTCCCTTCATTTCAACGCTCATAGATGGTTTTTCTTTTTTTGTACCTGTGCGTGGGTCCCAGATGAAGATGAAGCAGAAACATCTTTTTACGTTCTTTAAAAAACAAAGGTTTCTAATCTTGCTAAAAATGAAGTATCACTCCAGCTTTTTGTTGTCGTATAAAATACCTCCATTTTAAAGCTCTTCAGATGTTTCTGTGCCAGCAGTGTTAGTAGTGTTTTTTTTTTTTTTTTTTTTTTTTTGCATAAAACGATAAATAACTTGATATATGAAGCTAGTCGGACAGAGAGGTTTCATTCATTCGTAGGACAGGTTTTGTTTTCAGTTTTTATGAAGGGAATTGTTTGGCTAAACATGCATGTATTTTCCACCACCACCCTCCTTCATATCTACATATTTGCCAAATTTCCATTTTTTGGGCTAACCCTACCTTGAATCAGCTCTCCGGTCTCAACAGGGTTGCTCCTTTTGTTTCCATGACACCCTCCTGTCTGCCAGCTGTCAGCAGGTCTTTCACCGTCCGGTCATGTGGCCTCAGAGCTCAGCCAACAAGGCTCTGTTTGTAGTGCTGCTGGGCGGGGGGTGGCTCTTTCAGCTGTCCCATTCCTCTGGTGCTGGATAACACTGGGCCCGACCCACAGTCTCTACTAGACCCATAACTCACTTCTGCTGCTCACTTGCCAGCCCTGGTCAGTCCACGGTGCACAAGAGGCACTGCTGTAGACATGCAGATGTGTGTCACCAACATTGAAAGCAGTGAATTCAACAACTGAGACATACTGTAGTTGTAAGGGTGTTGATCACCTGACAACATAAGGCACTTCAGGTTATGTTAACCAAACAACAGTTTCTACTTCTACCATCTTTGTCAGTTTGTTATCAACATGCACATATGTTTTTGAGGAGCGAGAATGCAGTGTATGCTAGTTCAGTCGCCAGCCCTGCGCTGTCCTCTCAGCTGTAGGCTTTCCTAAAGCAGAGGCATCAGTCAGGCGGCTCGTCTTATGTTAGCCGGTGGTTAGAAACAGCACTGATCCATGAAGGGAATCACAGCTGTGCTCCATACCTCAGCTTCTTCATCTCACACTGCTTTTCCCGGACAAGTAGTTTTAATGTTGGGGCTCTCGTAAACTTTGTAATTTCTTTGTCAGTGGTTTTCCCCTCACCAGAAACAGTGTTGATACTGTAGCAGTGTAACTCTAAATTTAAGCAGTGTGGAATTGGTAGTTTGGCTGCATGACCGGACAGCACACAGGCGGCTGCTACTCCTGCAGGGTGGTCCAATTTGACACGGTGAGCAAGAGCTTCTGAAGGAATTTGGGTGAAAGGCCTGGTCAAAACCACAGTCAGGTTGCAGTTTTTTAACTTCTTTTACCCTGAGAGAGATTCACTGAACACACAAAACTCCACATTTCTTTTCATGTCCTGCTTCACATTCATACAATCACCTGAAGTCACAGAGAGGAAACACACTTTCATATGGTAGACTTCAAAGCAACATTACTGGAGAAACTGGAGGGGAAATGTCTAGCTTAAGAGCACCTCAAAAGTATCTATGGTGAGTTGAAAAACTATTTTTTTTGTAAGAGTTTTGTCACACAGTTTACAGGATGCTCTGGGGAATAAACTTCCTTTGGAGACTTTCTTAACCTTCAGGCTACTGTCAAAATCTCTCTCCTTTTTTCATACTGTGGCAAAATATCTATATTTTTGGATCTCAAAAAAAAAAATCCATGTAAATGTACCAGTCTGATTTTATTAATGTCACACTATGAATGCCTTTTTTTCTCAACAAGATGCACATCAAATCCTGCAATTGCAAAGTCAAAGGCATTTGCCATTCTCTCCTTTTGTAAAACTGTCAGTATTTATAGCCACGTTTTCGTGTCAACACAGTCCATTTTTTACCCCATCCTTTCCTCGCTTCATCAATCTATTGACATTTGAAATATGGTATCTATAAAGAGCTGGACTGGTGGACTGCAGAAAGGATAAACCAGCTTCATGTTCAAAGAATAAAAGGCTTACTTATAATTAAATAAACGTAAAGTTATCTCACTTGCCTTCTGTCACTTAGTACTCCTGGCTCCACCATGCCAGTCCCAGGTAACAGAGGTAAATGATAAACTCTCTCCTTCACCACACAGACACTCTCTCACTTGGTGTTTAAAACAAAAGTTGTTTAGCACTAGCTGTTCTATCCCTCTTCCCCTCCCTCTTAATGTTTTTTCATCATCTGTTTAGTTTATATAGATTGTTTTTGACTATTGCTTTATTTATTTGATAGCAGATCTGTGCCAAGGGAAAATACCCTTTTATTAAAGTATGAACCTGTTCCTTATTAAAACTGATGTCTGACTCCTTTCATTTATTCATTTATTGTTGGCTTTCAATGATAGTTAATGCAACTGTGGGCATATTTGAATCCTTCCTTCAAAGTATATCATTTAAAAAAAATATTTAAATGTATTTCGAGGTGCCCATCTTAGCTGTCAGTGGGCCCCGGACCAGGTTCATCCTGGACGGTTAACAAACACATTTAAAGAAAAGCAGACACACTAAGGCGAATGTGTGATCAACCTATGTACAATTATTCTATCAAGAAGTCACCAGCCGAAACATGTAGAGACAGACAACCATTCACACACTCACTCACACTTTCAGATAATTCAGATTGACCAATCAACCTGGTGAGTATTTTTTTTTTTTTCATTGTTTCACCGTGAGGAAGCAGGAGTACCCAGAGACAACACACACACGCACACACACATACACACACACACACACACACGCATGGGGAGAACATTCAACCATACAGAAATGCCTTGCAAGAGATTCAACCAAAGCTGTGAGACAACCACTTCTGTACTGTGCCCCTCTCCTTTTCCCCACACATGGCTGCAGTACAAAATCATGACCATAAAACATTACATTTACCCTGAAGAGACACATGTGAAGCTATAGACGAGGCCATCCATAAATACCTGCATTTCCACTGCACAGTTTCAGAATTCAGAGGCATTGATGATAGCCAAACTGAGCTGATATTTCACACATTCACACACAAAATATATGCACCACATACACAAAAGCCTAAAAGTTTTGCTGCGTGGTGAAATTGAGATCCACTGAAAACAACTGAGATGCTTTTTCACCATACGGAGCCATTAGGATCAAAAAAGATAACATCGGATTTAGGTGAAAGAGGGCATGTGCTATTTGGGACAAGAGGCCTTTTCTGTCATAAACAGAAGGATTTACCTTTGAAGTTGATTCAATTTCTCTCTTTTTTTTTCATTTTGGAATTATAAATTTTCCTTTTGTCCTTTTGTTGTCATTGCGCGTGTGCTCCTCTCTGCTATATCTTAAATGTGGTGTCACTGAGGGTTCCCAAATCTGGCTGACCACAGCTGCTCACCATGCCACACTCTCTACATGCACTCACACTTTCATCTGCAGCTTAACAGCTTATCTCCAGTCAGGGAAACCACAGAGAGTTTGCCTCTTGGCAATGTGATATGCCCTCCTCTCACGAACATGGCTATTTGTGTAAGCAAGGCTGTGTAACCCAAAGAGCTTGTATCATCATTACAAATGGTTTCTGTTCTAACACAGCTTACTAGGTTATAATTACAGCTGCTTTACACTCTTCAGCCATTAAAAGTATGCTGGTGTAATGAGGTGGGGTGCCGTTATTTGGTAGTACTGATAGAAAGTGATTCTATTTAACAATTTTTGTATTACACGTAAATACATTCATATAATATTCATTTGTTTTACAAATTATTTAAGTTATTTAAGTTATTTAAAGGTACTGTGAAGACTTTCTTGGAGATCTTGAAAAAGTCTCACTTCTAGATATTATGTCTGATCATAATCCACAATTTAAAATGAGATTATTTGCGCCAAATTAAGTTATGTCTTAATGCTATTTCTCAGCTTCCTGATCAGGTCAAGCAGGATCGGATTGATTTATGGCATGCTGAAGTTTCTGTATTTGTCCTCAGCTGAAAATGATTTCTTGGATTTATTTTGTAGTAATGGTGGACAGTAGAGCTGGATTGGCAAAAAGAAAACGGACAGAAGAGAAAGCTAAACAGGAGAGTGATAGAGCACAGGCTAAAGGCTGAAACATGAGCTAAGCTGTTAACGATAATATGCATCACAACCTGCATGCAGCAGTTATACCACAGTTATCTGTCTGATTAAATCAATAAACATAATGAAGAGTGATCTTACGTTAGCTCTGATTGGCAGATGATCACTAGAAGGACATAACAAGGATTACATTGCATTACATTACATTACGAGCACCGGGCTGTGAGTAACATTAAATATAGCCAGCTACTAAACTATGGTACAAACTAATAAAGTTTACTTGTTGTCATGTTTCAAACTACAGAGCTGCGTAACTGTTGATAAACACCTTAGCTTACCATTAAAAAGTTGTCCTGAACAAAAAAAGTGGTTTTAATAAGATCAAATTTCTATTTATTTATTTATTTATTTATTTATTATTTACACAAACACTGCATCATCACTGCAGTGTGTTCGTGATTCTGGTCAAAGGGTTCACTTCAATCTACTTTTAGAGAAGGGATAAACATGTTAAAGTATGTAAAAAAAAAAAAGGTTTGGTCTAAATTTTCAAGTTTGCTATTTGTACACAGCATCTCATGTTGACTTTTCTTTATGTCGCTAAATTTGAAGATGTTATGGTTATAAGTTTTGCATAATAAGGCATAATTAAAGGCACGGCTGATTTGAGGGTAGGCGAGCACATTGATGCTGTTTGCCAGGAGGCAAAGAAATGTGCCATTTCTCACTTCTTTGCCTCTTGCAAGGTTGACTAAAATATAGCACTTGGTGACCTGTATGGTTGGGCTTAAAATCTCTGTTAAAGGAACCTATGGGGTAACCTCACAGAGACCAGGTTGATCTTTATACAGTCCGTGTTTGCTGTGTTACTGTAACAAATAAAGCAACAATAGTTGAATAATAGTTGAATTATCAACTTCTCACAGGGAGAAGTTGACATAAATTAGGAGAAGTATCATAAAGATCCAAGAGATCACAGGGTTTTTAATTCTTAACAGAGTTAGAGTTACAACTGATACAAGATTATTTTTTGTTTTGTTTTTGTTTTTGTTTTTCTTGAGTTAAAGGAGTCTGAGTGCACAGTGAATGGCTGAACCATGGTTTCGTTGTTGCATAAAAAGCTGATTTTGCATCATGACCCCAGAACTCTGTCATCTGCAGTAATCTCTGTTAAAATAGAAAATATTTGAAACCTTTTTTCTTGCATCCTCATTGCAAGTCTTGGATGCTGCATAGCCGAAGGGCCTGTTTCCAACTGTATTCTCCTGAATCCTCTCTTCTTTTGTAGCGTGGCATGAGAACTTTTTTCCTCTTCTTCTTTTATTTATTTATTTATTTTTTTTCCCCCACACATTTTCTTCACCCCCCCCCCCCCCCCACTTTGACTTTGATCTGCACCCCTTTCAACTCCTCACATATGTTGGTAATAGCCTTGGTGTTCATGGAGATTTTCTTCTCCGGTGCAGGGTAACGGTTGGGTAATGCATTCACGCCTTTTGAAATGACAGAACTGAAGACGGCGTCCTTCCTCTCATCTGTAAGCCTGTCTCTGCTGCTCAGTCTCTTTGGTGTGGGGCTCTTTATAAGCATGTAAGGTACAGGATTGAGGGCTCTGAAATATGTTTTTATAAGTTTGGACTTAACTTGCTTTAAAAAAAGATGATCTGCACTTGTCAATCATTTCAAAATGAATGTCAAAAATTAACCAATAACTATGTAAGTTATGAGTTGACCAACAGATAATTTTATACAGATTGGACTTCCAACATTATTGGAATGTATGTTACGCCTGCTTTGAGTTAAGTCAATTATTGCCACCACCATTTGCTACATTAACATATAGAAAGGCTTAAAGTTATAGTAGTCCAACACCTAAGGCCTCCAATTTCAGACAAGCAGAAGATCAGCGGATGACTTACTTCTCACTAAAGTGAGCAAAAGTCTGCAGCTTTAAGCTTAAGAAGTCACTATCAGAGCAAATGGTACATGATCATTTATAGATGAGTGCTATCTAAAGCAATTACAGTGAGAAATGACTCTAAGGGCCTGAGTGCCTCATACTGAAGAAAATAAAGAGCAGCAATAAAGGAGTAATGCTCTCAGGGCAGCACAGCACAGCAGTGCAGCCAAGGAACTTCAGACGACAATCTAAAATGATAATTCACTAACACTGTTGCTGCTGCACAAGCTCACAAATATACTTATTCCCATGTATTGGAGCGTGTACAAACTGCTGAGTGTATTTATAGGTGTCTAAGAAGCTTATCAAAGCATGATGATGTAAATTGGCCCCATTAAAATGATATTATCATTAGGGCCCAGCTGAAACAGCACATCCAATGGGCTTATGGGCATTAAAAGCCTTGCAGAACTATAACTCTGTGTGACATAGAATCGTGGGTTTGGTAACAACAGCAGAAAAAGCATCTGAAAAGTCTTGATTTTATATACACTAAACATTTCAAATGTCAACATATATGCACAGGGAGGAAAGGTTCACTGCTTCAGCTGCAACAAAATCAACTGTTAAAGTCTCTGCTGGACTTGCCTCAAACTTACCTCAGTTCTGAGGATTGCTCTCAGAGAGGGAATGGATTCATTTTTGTTATGTAAGGACGATAATGTATTTTTAAGTCATACAATTAAATATTATCAAAGGGCTTTCAACTGAAGTAGTCAGATTACTTTTTAAAGGACAAAAATCATTATTTGAAGAGATGTTAATGTTAAATGTAACTTGTTGTTTCAACATAAAAAATATGATGTAAGGGGCTGTCGTAAAATTTTTTTCAGTCAAAAATATTTTTTTTCCTCTTCTAACACCAACAGTAGTTACCTTGATTAAATAAGATTGTGTTGACCCTCAACTTAGTTTGATTGATTTAGACTTGTTAGTTTACTTCACTTCTTCAGGTAGCTGTTTGAAATAATAATTCTGTTTCAGCTCTCAATCAAACCTTTCACCTTTCATTCAATCATTCATTCATTCATTCATTCATTCATTTATATTCTATATCACTTATTCTGTTCAAGGTTGCTGGTGGCTGGAGCCTATCCCAGCTGTCTTTTGGCCAGAGGTCAGGGCAACCACAGAGAGTCCAGGGTACACCCTGGACTGGTTGCCAGTCATCCACAGCCAACTCTCACACTCACACCTACAGACAATCTAGAATCACCAGTTAACCTGATGAGCAATTTTTTTATTTTTTTATTTTTTTATTTTTTTGGACTTTGGGAGGAAGTTAGAGAACCCGGGGAGAGAACCCACACATGCACAGGGAGAACATGCAAACTTGTGACCTTCTTGCTGTGAGGCTGCAACACTATCCGTTATTCCACCATGCAGCCCACCTTTTGTTTTTAATAATTCAAATTAAATTTGTTAGTTAACTTAACTTCAGTTGGTTTTAAGTTGGTTGTCCGTCTGATTTTTACTGACTATCCTTTTGTTTTTATTTGTTTTTTTATTATTATTTTCTTTCTTTCTTTTTCTTTCTTTCTTTCTTTCTTTCTTTCTTTCTTTCTTTCTTTCTTTCTTTCTTTCTTTCTTTTAAAAAAATAGCTATAAGAGGACAAACTTCTCCTGTTATGCACTGTGCTGTTTTCATGTTGTCTGGAAAAGCAGGTTACAGGAAGTGTTCTTCTTTGGTAGAAACATATACCCTATCTCTGTGTAGCCACTGGCAGTAAAAGCAGTGATATGGCCTTAAATATGTAGAAATGAGAGAGTGCCATTATATGTTCTGTGTGCTTTGTTTCCAGCAGATAGGCAGAGAGCTTTGAAGTGTGGATTGGCACAGCAGGGTGCGAGCTTCTGTAAAGGCAACATGCTAAACGTTAAGGATGAGAAGGACATGAGGTAGACTATTACCAATACAAGAGCAGAGAAAAGGGAAAAAAGGCAAATCCAATGATAATGTACATCTGTTCCAGTGAATTTATGAGCTTTGAACATTTTTTCATGTGGGATAAGTGGATCCTTTTTCTTTCAAAATCTCACAACTTCAAAGCAGATTCGCTTTGGATAATGCAAATGATTGGAATATGTCGGTTCCTGCCTTCTCAAGAGCATGGAAAGAAAGAAGGGTAAGGAGAATTAAAGCTAATTGGCATGACAGTCTTTTATGTGCACAGAGAAGGGCAAAAATAAAACACTTCAATTATTGTCAAGTTTATTCAATTAGGACACAGACCAACGAGGTGCAAAAAAAGTCATGTTGGCCTGATTCATTTTCCTGAAATGTTACATTTTATTTTGGACGTCACTGTTTTTATATTCAATATTTTTATTTAATTAGTTGTGTTACATCAGAGAGAGAGAGAGAGAGAGAGAGAGAGAGAGAGAGAGAGAGAGAGAGAGAGAGAGAGAGAGAGAGAGATGTTTTGTTTAATGCTGTCATGATTTGGAAGTCATCCATTTATAGATCTTTTATCTTGACACTGTTTGAAGGGTTAAAAATATCTGTAGTCAAGATTCAGATGTGTCTACAAATCTAATCATATAGATTTATGGGCTGAAACCTTCCTCTATCTTACCTTTGATTTGTACAAGAAATGACAACTACCATAGGCCATGCAATGCTTAAACACCAACCGTAAGATAAGAGGTAGTGGAGTCTCTTGACTCGTGCTTCACTTTATCATTTTGCTAAGAGCAAAGATCCACTTTTTACAAATCTACTGTCTGCACTTCTGGAGTAGTCGACTCCAGACTTCTGGAGATATCACATGAATAATACAAGGCTCTAGAAAGTTGCATTGGTTTTTAGTAGATCATTGGAGCTCTTTCTTTTTTGAAACATCAAAGGCAGCCGCAGTTCTTTGATGTGGCAGCATGCTGTTTAAGGTACAGAGTGAATGGAGAGATGTCAAGCTGCAAGGTGCCTCTGTAGTTTACGTTGAGTGCTGCAGAGAGCTGCAGATGAAAGGAGCAAACAGAGTTTGATAATGAATGTCCAACAAGTAGGACTCATCTCAGACAGCACACGCTCAGCAGGGTGCCTGTGCTAACCTTGAGCTCAGCAACCCAAACTTTGGGCAGATGCTGGAGACATCTTGACTGTTGCAGAAAACAAGGGGATTCTCTGATGTAAGCTTTAATCTCTCTGTCAATTAAACTCTGATTGACATGCACACCCAGACACACATTGTCATGCTCGCCTGCTCCTCTAAAAGAGATGCCATCAACTCGCTTTGATGAAGACTCTTCCTCTGGCTTAGGAAGACCTTTCCCAATAATACACTTACACTTTCAGTGAAAGAGTCAACTGAATGTCCTTGTGCATTATTATCACTGTCTGTCTGGATTCTCTGACAGAAAATGTCTTCGTTAACACAGCACGACTTGCTGTTTTTCTCGCTCGGCCCCATTGTTGATCTTAGTGTAATTTTGTTTCAAGAAGTGCACTGTAAAAAAACAAAACAACAAAGCTTAGCTTTCATATTTAAAGGTGTTTGAAGAGTAAATCATCTCCATGTACTGGTCAAATAAAAAAATTCATAAGCTTGAGCTGCAAATTGGCAAAGAAAATTGTTATGTAGAGTCATTCAGGATGCAATGAATCTTATCAGTATGTTCCTTTTTGCCTGTTTTATTATAGGAAGAAGATCAGAAGATGGAGAAATTCAATTTTTTCCACCTTGGTGTTGGCTCATGCTACACACACAGAAGCTGAAATACACATATGCTCAATCAGGATCCTATTGACATGCATCAATGGAGAGATTGCAGAGTGAGTGGGCTTGTACATGGGTGAACAACCCTGAGCAGCTTGGGGTTCAGTGTCTTTCTCAGGGCACCTTGGCACCGCTCAGGAAACTAACTGAAAAACCCCTAACTAGCAGTCCACTTACTGACATTTTCAATCACATGTAGTGTGGTGGTGGAATTCTGTAAAATTTTGCAAACACAGACATTTACTTCAGAATTTCTTGAAGATGTGACATGCAAAACAATACATCGGTGTAACTGGTCGACAATGAATTCACCACATGTGCTTTTGATATGTGCACAGAAACAATGACCGGAGTCAAATTATCCCACCTCTGATGTGTGCCGTTATTTATTGACCTTCACTTTAACATTTGACTTAGGTGGACAAAGTTATTCAGTGCTGGGTAGTCCCTCACTGGAGTAGATAGACAGAAACTGACTCCATATGGAGCATGGACAAGACCCATGCCTGATAAGCTGCTGAGGAATAGACAGGAGTTTAAGTTGACCTTCTTTCATGTCTGTAAATAAATAAATAAATAAATAAATAAATAAATAAATAAATAAATAAATAAATAAATAAATAGTTGGACCTATCCAATAAAATCTCATCAAAACATCCTTTTTTTGGTTCCTCCAAAGCTGACCCAGTTGCTCACAAGATGATGGACTGAAATACACAGAAGCAGAAGAAAACACTAAAGACTTGATTCAGCACTCGTTTGTGAGAAAGCCAAAGCTAATGGGAAGCAGCTTGTGGCCATGTGTATAAAAACTGTTTTGTGGTTTCAGCTACCTTTTTTTAATAATGAAGGTCAAATTGTCTGAACGGATGAAACTGGAGCCTAATAACTCTTTGCTTTTACAGAAGGTGACAGAATTCTGTTTTACAACAGAACAAAAATACTCTGAAGAAGTCTTGTGGGATTATTTCTTTCTTTTTTTATTGACAATGTTTTACCTTCTTTCTTACCCATCCAAACTTTTCTGGACCCCCCTACTGTGATTTGAATATCAGAACTCCCTTGTAAGGGCTTCATGGAGGATGCCTGGCAGAGAGCACTCTGCATTGTACTCCCCTTGGTGGATGCTTGTTTCTAAGACTAGGAGAAGGAGAGGAAAAAGAAGAAGAGGGAAAAAGAAACTTACTTTTAAAAGTTTTATTTTAGTCAGCCTCTGATTACTCTTGCCTGTGTGTGATTGAGGATTTTCTTCCTCAGGGTGCAATGCAGAAACACAACAAACTAATCATGGAACTTTAGCAGAAGACTTATAATGACTAATCATTGGTTTATCCATTCTTGGACTTTTTTTCTTTTAACCTTAACAATGGAGAATCAAAAGGAAGCAGACTTAATCAAGATAATAGTTGGTTTTGATTGATTCATTCAGGTTTACTGAACCTTTTGTGACAAATCTAAAATTAGGACATTGTACTTCCATTGAAAACTCTTCAAGGTTGACTAAATATCTTATAAAAGGATATCCACTGAAACCTGTACAAATTCACTGAGTAACCAGAGGTTTTTAAGCAGGTTGGAAGACAAGATCAAGTCAGTCTCTAGGAAGGACAAAAGATTTGTGGGAAAAAAAATGGAAGAAACCAGTTAAAAGGGGAACAAAAAGTGATGGCAAAATGGGAAGCTGTGAAGTCTCCTGAACTAACTGGATGGAGTATTTTATGCAATAGTTCCATCATGTGGTTGCATGACCAAACAACAACCAATAAAAAAAAAATACAACCAAAGCTGACTGAGTACCACTGAAAAAGCTTTCCATTTACAATACATCTGTATTAAATATGATAAAAAAAAATAAATAAATAAAAAAATCTGGAAATATGTCAGTTGTCAAATCAAACGCGGATTTTAAGAAGTGCTGCAGTTGTTTCCTCTTTATGGTGTGCCCTTACCCTGAAAACCGCTGAGTAGAAAACTTTGCACGTCTGCAAACATAGCAAACTTTTTTCAAATTTCAAGTGAAAAAAAATTTTTTTTTTCTTTTTCCCCCCTCATTTTTTCCCTAAACAAATATCAGAGAAGTCCGGGAATATCCGGGGGTAGCTGAATTTTGATGCCTGCAGACTTATAGCGCAGTTTTAGAAAGCTCAGTTTCCATTAAAGAGCACGGACTTGGTAACAGAGGTGTTTGTCAGAACAAGTAGCAGAAATACTTTCACTTTCAGTTGAATGTGGAATGAGGAAGGGGCAAGCCTTAACTAGTTTAGTGCCTCTGCCAAGCTGCCATACAGCGGCTGAAGGTTCTTCGTTTAGGAGACTCTGACGTAAGTGATAAACAGAGGTGTTCGTTTGTGTTTATGGTTTGATGGCTAAGTGTCTTGGATTAGCCATGTGTTTTTGTGCTTGTGTTAAACGAAATTATCATGATACAGCAACATTGACGCTAAAGTGTTTATAATAAAGCTAATCCGGAATCTGCTTCTGCTGATGTCTTGTCACAGAATGCTGCTGCCGATGTGTATGTTCGTGTACGTTAACTGTGCCAGGATGTGACAAAGGAAGCATGATAAGTTCACGTTGGTGATTCTGAGTATGCTCATTGACATGAAAAAAAGCATGTGTGCCCAGGAGCTCGTTCTGAAACAACGGACGAAGATACTTCATGCGCTGTGCAGCAGTGGGTCAGCTGAACATGTGGAGCAAGTCCTGGACATACTTTTGTCCCAAGAGGAGCTCATATGGGAGGATTATCGGAACATCCAAGTGCCAGGCAGGGCACTGTACACCAATGTCAGGCAGTTGCTCGACCTGGTTTATGCAAAGGGTTTGCATACCTGCGAACTCTTTCTTGATGCTCTCAAACAGGTCCTGCCTGAAGAACTGGGCCTCTCATTTTCTGGATGCTGTCCAGATCCAAAGGAAAAAGGTGATGACCAGAGAACATCTGCTCAGACGCTACTGACTCAAAGGCCAATTCTGGTCAGCAAGCTTCAAGGCTCCATTGAAGGTGCTTTAAATGCTCTTATCCTATCAGGACACTTCACCTCAGCAGACACCAATGAAGTGCTGTTACCTTTGTACACACCCTCCCAGCAGGTACTGTTTTTGCCCCTGTTTTAGAAATATTTTAAGCTAAGCTAAGATAAACTAAGCTTAGATAAAATAAGCAAAGATAATCCTTCTATCATTTAATTCCAGGAATTTGACTTGACCCTTTCTTTCTTCTTTTTGTTAATTCATTAGTTTAATTTGATTACTTAAGAATAAGTTGTACCATGTCCCCATTTTTTTTATCTGATCTAAGCTTCCTTCTGGTGGTAGTAAAGTGGTGTTAATGTCCTTGCCAAGTTTTTCTTTCTTTTTTATTAACAAAATTACTTCCTATGTCAATGAATCCTGTGCTACATGTCAAACAGGCAAGGCGTTTGCTTGACCATGTAAGATCAAAAGGGAAATCAGCTGAGAATGTTCTGCTAAAGTACATTCAGCAAAAACAGGATTTTGGATCGCCAGTAAACCAGGAGGAATTGAGTCCCCCCAAAGGTAAGTCAGCATGATAAAAAAAAGTACATAAGTATGTTAAAATTTGTCTTATTAAATAATCTTAAAAGACCCATGTTAAATTTTAGAGTAATTTTAGTGTTTTTAATTTTTTTTGGTGTTATTTTTTTTCATTTCAGAATTTGTACGGTATCAGAAGAAGCTCATCAGTTCCTTGTCAGCACAGTCCTACTTTCTCAGTACTTACGGAGGGATGAGTCACCTGTCGCTAGATGATATATACACTGAAGGCCAGCTGGAACTAGCCCATGACTGTGCTGATGTCCATAGACCTTTAGGCTTGGAGGACATAGTTGGTGCTGTGGGTACAGTGAATGAGGAGGCCGACACAGTTCTTGTGTCTGGGGAGGCAGGTAGTGGGAAGAGCACCTTGCTCCAGAGGCTGCATTTGCTGTGGGCTCGGAGGGCAGCCTTCCAGGACTTTCTTCTTCTGTTTCCATTTAGCTGCCGTGGGTTAAACTCAGAAGACAGGGAACTGTCGGTCCAAGAACTGTTGTTTCAGCACTGCTGCTGGCCAGACCGTGGGCAGGAAGAGATTTTTCAGTTCATCCAGGAACACCCACAACTCATCCTCTTCACTTTTGATGGCCTGGATGAGCTAAAGCAAAGCTTTTCGGATGAGCACAGGATCTGCTGCCCTACCCAGCGTGCACCTGGTCACATACTGTTGTTCAACTTAATCCAGGGCTCCTTGATGAAGGGAGTGCGGAAAGTGGTTACTAGTCGCCCAGAGGCAGTAAGCCCAGTTTTGAAGAAACACCTTTGCAAAGAGGTCTTCCTGAAAGGCTTTTCCCCAAGTGGGATCAACTGTTTTGTGAGAAAACATCACAGTGATCCCACTGTGGCTGCCAAGGTAATGGCGTCCCTACAGTCAAACACTGCTTTACTTGGACTGTGTCACAGTCCAGTTCTCTGCTGGATCGTCTCACAGTGTCATAAAGAACTGCTAGGCTGTGGAGAGGGAAGCCCACAGACCATCACAGACGTCTACCTCATGATCCTACATCATTTTCTTCAGCACCAAATCTACACAAAGAACACCACTGGGTTCAGGTGGCTTCAGGAACACAAAGATACAGTCTTGCATCTTGGGCAGCTTGCCTTTGAGGGGATTGGAACCTCCTGTTACATTTTCACAGATACCAGCCTAGAGACATGTGGGGTAACTGAAAAAGATGTCTGCTTGGGCTTTCTCATACAGTGCCGAGACATGTCTTTTTCCCAAAGTAAGCGCTATGAATTCCTCCATGTTACTCTGCAGTGTTTCTTTGCTGCGCTTTACATTGTTATGTCAAATAACACTGACTGTTCAACCATCCAGACGCTCTTTGAGCTGAGGGACATGAAGGAAATAGGTCAGAGTACCAAATGCTTCTCAGCATGCCTGCCTTCCTCTGAGAGACAAGAGTGGGGTTTCCAGGAAGAAACAACAGCAGCAGAAACACCAAATTTGCAAATCACAGCCACCTTTGTGTGTGGACTGCTGTCCCAGCGCCATCGAAGCCTGTGGATCCCTGGCTGCCCCTGTGCTGTGCTGGAGAAGAGGACCAGACAGGTGTTGAGATGCCTGTCCAAAGGCATGCAGAAACACTTCAAGTCCATCCCTAAAGCTGTAGAAGGAGAGAAGAAGAGTATGCATGCCATGCCAGGCTTTGTCTGGCTTATCAAATGCATCTATGAGATGCAGGAGAGCCACATTGCCAAAGGTGTTATGAGTAAGCTGGAGGTAGACCACTTGAAACTGACCTATTGCAACATAGGTCCGATTGAGTGCACTGCACTAGCCTATGTTCTCCAGCATTTGAGGAACCCTGTTGGACTTCAACTCGACAACAACTCTGTAGGAGATGTTGGAGTGGAGCAGCTTCTTCCCTGCATGCACGTTTGTAATTCCTTGCAGTGAGTATGATAAAATGTCTACAACGTAATCATTAAACTGAAGGAAACTTATATATTAGCTGTGACAAAAGTAGAGCTGAAGTTTTGAAAATGTCTTTTGATGTCTTCTTTGTATTTTATCAGCCTCAGGAATAATAACATTACAGATGAGGGGATCCGCAAATTGATTGCAAAAGGAATCCAGTGTGACTGCTTCGTAAAGATTGCGTAAGGGCTGTAAAGATGATAAATAGCACTGTTTTGACTTTTCATGGACCACCTTTAATAATCATTTTATTTTATACTAGGCTCTTCAACAATAAATTAACAGATGCTTGCACACTGAGCTTTTCTCATCTTCTGAAAACCAAGAAGGACTTCATCTCCCTGAGGTCAAGAAACACTATTTTAGATCTCTGTTTGTATATCTCAAACTTTACTGCACTTCACCTTTGCAGAGTTATAAGAATAACACATCAACCTCTCTTTTTTCAGGCTAGGAAACAATAATATAACTGCAATAGGAGCAAAACAGCTGGCAGAGGGACTGAAAATCAATCGTTCACTGCAATATTTAGGGTAAAAATCTTCCTGCATACTAAAATGCATATCATTGGTAGTTCTTTTATAACTCTCTGTGTTTTCAGGCTTTGGGGCAACAAAATAGGGGATACAGGAGCAGAGGCCCTTGCCAGAGCCCTTGAGAGAAGCAAAACTCTGGTGTGGCTAAGGTGAGATACGCTGTATAAAGGCTAATACTGAAACATAAGTTAACACATATTTAAATATTAATACATGTCCTACCAAGGCACCAAGGTATTAAATTGTATTTTTTTGTAATTCTATGAATAATAATTTCTTTTTAGGCTTTACAAAACATTTTAACATATTTTCACACATTTCAACTTTGTGTATTTTATAGCTGATGAGCTTTTTAACCCTCTGATGCATGTCTGTTACTTTCTGAAAATATCAAGTATTTGGAAAAAGAATTGAAAAAGAATAAAACCGCTTAAGGAAAAATCTTGACATAGGCTGATTAGTTCCACCATGGAAACCATAACATTTAAGAGAAAATGACTTCTAAATAGCTGTCCACTGCAGTGTCCACCATGCGCCAGAGGGTTAAGATGCTTTATATGCTGCCTGCTAAAAATATATCCACTTGTGGTTTTATTGTACTAAAGTTAAGTATAATTCCAATTTCATGTTACTTTTAGTCTTGTAGGCAATAGTGTAGGCAGTGAAGGAGCGTGTGCCCTTGCCAACATCATCAAGAACTGTCCATCACTGGAAGAGCTGTGGTAAGAGTAAGAAATAAGCTGTATTTGCACCTGCATTGACAATGAATATGGTCTTTGTATTAATCAAGTAGCTGATCTGGTAATTTAATAAGTGCACAGTAACTTAACTTATCCTCTCTCCACTTACTTATTTCCTGTCAAAGGTTGACAGACAACTGCATAACCCGACAAGGAGCAGAATGTCTGCTTGAAGCCCTTGAACACAACACTCATGTGAAATCAGTATGGTATGTCATGTATACTGAGACATGCATTCATATCTACATACAAATAGGAATAATGGCATGTAAGGTAAATTGTCGTCATTGACACTTTTTTTCTGTTTCAGCTGTTTCCAGTAATAAGCTGGCTGTATATTGTCAGAAACTGATTTAGCCTTTTCATTATCTTGCAGGTTGAGAAACAATGACCTTAGTTCAGAAGAAGTTGAGGAGATGAAACAACGGGAATCAAGACTGATCTTCTGATACTGTTACGTTTTCGAAGATCTTCCTATAGCCTAAGAGATAGTTGCTAATTATTAATAAAGCCTATTTTTTTAATTAAAATTATAAAACACTTCTAAAGTCTGTTTATTTATTTATTTATTTATTTATTTATTTATCTATTTTGCTAAGAGTGGCTGAATGTTAATTTTCAGGTTCATTTAAACACAAAAAACTACATCCACCTTTATCTTGGGTAATAATAATAGTTGAACATAACACTCTATAAACCACGATCAGCACTAATATTTCCTCAATTTATTTTATAAATGACAGAATGACAAATATGGAAAAGCACTCTACAAATAAAATGTATAATAATAATAATAATAATAATAATAATAATAATAATAATAATAATAATAATAATAATAATAATAATAATAATAGTTATTAGTATTCTCATTACTATTATTTAGGAGAAAAAAAAATCCACAAAAAGTCCAAAACTATCATAACACATTTAAGTTGCTACAACTGAAAGGGGGATACTTGATTATATTTGTAGATTTGGCCCTCTATAAATGGAAAACGATGATGAGAAAAGAGTTCTCGGCTGTTAAAATTAAATCACTCCTGGTCGATCCCTGATACCATATTTCTTGAATGCTGCACTTCAACCGAACTGTCTTGCCTACAGATATCTGCCATTCATGGGAAAGCCCCACGGGTTGGGACTTGGTGACAAACACGATAAACAGCCAATCAGCGATTGAAACGAAAACGCATGACCAATGCCTATCGTGAATTGTAATTACGTCATACATTAGCTTCAGTGAGGTCGTCTCCTGTAAATAATATACCCTATAGCTATAGCGATACACTGTATTATTCCACGCATTTTCTTTGGAGAAATTATTTTTTTTAGATGCTTAAAGGACACTCCAGAGGATGGCTGAGCCCTGTCGGCCAGCGGCTATCGGTCAGCTCGTTAGGCTAACTTTAGTGTGATACTGCCTGGTGAGGACGCTAGCATTAGCTAGCCATTTAGCTAATCAGAGGTTATTACGAGAGGAATTAAGCTTGTATTGAGAAGCCTGTGTCCAATTGAGATGGATATTTGAAATGACAGTCATCCATAGCGTCTAAGGGAAGTCACGCGTTTTAAAGGTAAGGCGTCAATGTCGTTTGTATTGAACATAAACGACTATTTGGTTGATTTTAGCTGACAGTACGTTAGCTACTTCCCCTCTTAAAGGGCCTATGACTGACAGCATTTGCCTGGTGATAAACTACTGTTGTCATGGAGAACTATACTGAAGACGACAAATGATATTACTGTCAGTAATACCGAATAAATGAAATGAATTAAATGAATACTGCTTCTGCTGTCATAGTACATTAAAGTATATGACGGATGTGATGTAAATGTGCAGGGTGGTTGATAATAATATCTGATTTGTCATCAGGAGAAGTCCAGTTTTCTGGTTCTGAGTCTTACCCTTAATGTTAGGATAAGTCAACTGGATGCTTACCATCATTTTAAAGAATTTTCAAATCAGGAAACCAAAGTGATGTTTCATAGGGTCCTGCTTAAAACAAAAGGAAAGCAACTGGAATAACTGGGCAGAGGAGACAGAAAGTGCACAGCCTGAAATAAAAAACCTTGCAGGAGTTTCCAGTGCAACAACAAAAACAAGCACACTGCATAGTTTTTGTTTTTTACCCAAAGATCCGTACAAATTATAATAAGATGTAGGGCTTTCTTTCGTTCTTATACCTTATTGTCCTTCAGTACAGTTTTGTAATGGCTGCTGTATGTTATTGTTTTTACAAACTAGAGGTCAAGCTTGCCTTGATGTTGGACCTTCTGCCCAGCATGCAGCCATGAGCTCTGTACTGTGGAGCCAGGAGAAGCCCAGTGGAGGCTTCAGGGAGGACTGGCGCTTCTATATGGTCATTAAGGAGTGTACAGTGGAGAAACCTCCCCTGAAGACCTTGAGGATCCCCCGGGGCAGTCTCGGTCAGTCCTGCCAGGAACGTAACAGCCTGGGACGAACACTGCCCCCATGCAAGGGCAAAAAGAGTCTCCGCATCCTAGACCAGACCAACGTGGTGCTAAGCCTGGATGAGCGGGATGTCATGGAGCTGGATGAAAAGAGGGCTGAGCTGTTGTTCCCCATTACTAACTGTGAGGAGCGATATGCCCTGCTCTGCAACAAGTCACGGTTAGATCGCGTCCGTGATATTGACTGTGGTTCCAAGGTGCGTGTCCAGCTGCGCTCAGGTGATGAACCTTTACCTGGTGTTGTCCGCTTTAAAGGGTCACTGCTCCCCGACAGAGCTCTCTCTGGAATCTGGTTTGGAGTAGAGCTGCTGGTGAGAACTCTTGCACTTTTTGATTAGTATATGTCATTGTTACATGTAAGAATGAACATGTCCTTTGTGCCCTGTGCAAGTTACTTTCAATTCACTGAAAACAAAAGAAGCAGCCACCAACCGGTTCTACTAAGTATTCTTAAGCTGGCGATTATGCTTAAGTGGCATTTCTTAATTATGTCTAATCCAAAATATTCAGCAGACCCAGCTTCCAGCATAAAAAAACTCAAAGACTGAAAGTACATCCACTTCTGCTACCCTTGGTCTTAATAAGCTAAATCTCTCATAGCATTTGCAGCAATTCAATATTTTAAGGTATTTTTACTCCTGTGTGCAATGAAAGAGACTAAAATACAATCATCTGGATCCACTTTGCACACAAGTTTTTGTGTCTTGCCAGTTTTATGAGTGCCTTCTTAGCTTATAGTTGTAGAAACACCTTTTAGATGTTAAGCTTAGTGTGACATTAGACAAGGACATAATAACAGCATTTTGACTTCTGCTTTTCTTCTAATCTCAAAAATGACTATTTGACATGATGCCATTATTTTTACTGTGTAGAGTTCAGTAATAATTACCATGATATAATGGGTTAGTTGTTGCAAAACAATGATTTGATTCTACTGAGTCCAGCTGTATTCTTCCTGAGTGGGTTGATGGAGCTCGGGCATTCAGGGTATTTTGCACATATGCTTCTGATAGGGCTGTGGTTGAATGTCGCATAATAAATAGAGCTTCTTTCGCCACATTTGTGAGTAATCTAGTTTGAATAAAAATGGGCACTTTTCCTATACAAAGAGTATGAAAAGAGAAAAGTGGAACAACAAAATACTTATTATTTGTGTGAGAATCATTCATTGTCTGTCCTAGCAATTTTTAAATATCATCTCAAGTCATATTTCTGCTGCAGTAATCGATCAAATGCTCTCACAGTTCTGTGATGTTGACTCCCTTCCTCTGGAGACTGCTGAGCAAGCAGCCTCTCTACCTGCCCTACTTGTTTTGACAATGAGGCACTTATCTCTCTTGCTCCTGTTTCATTTCACTCCCTACATCGTTTGTTCATCTTTATTTTACTTTCTTCCTCCAGGAGGAGGGTCGGGGCCAGGGCTTCACGGAGGGCTCCTACCAAGGTCGCCAACTTTTTCGCTGTGAGGATGAGTGCGGTGTATTTGTTGCCCTGGACAAGCTTGAACTCTGGGAGGATGATGATGATGAAACTTTAGGCGAGCTTGAGGTGGACCATGTCAATTTGGTGGAAGATGACCAGGACTATCCTCCTCTGGAAATCAACTCCAGAGTTCTGGTACAGACCAG
Source organism: Labroides dimidiatus (assembly GCA_030710495.1). Lineage (NCBI taxonomy): Eukaryota > Metazoa > Chordata > Actinopteri > Labriformes > Labridae > Labroides > Labroides dimidiatus. The sequence goes on from CM061144.1 coordinate 15,363,305, forward strand.
GGACGGACCAGAGAGGGGAACCATCATTTTTTGTGATCTGCTGCCAGGAAATGAGAGCCTGGGCTATTATGTAGGGGTCGACATGGTAAGGCTGCTTATGTTTTATCCACAAATGTATGGATAGACAGGGACAGCCAAACACAGCCAGTCATAATTCCCAGGGAGGGTATCATTTGATTTGATGATGCAAGTCATCTGAGTTGACAGGAAAATGAATAACATGTTATTTTCTCCTATTGATACAGGATTTGCTGCATCTATTATTTGATGCGATCGACGCTTAAAGACCTTTAAGAGCTTTGAACGGATTCCAGTAAAATCAGATGAATCAGATAAAATCATCAAACTTCTAAAAAGTAAATTACAGATAAATCAAACAACGAAGAGCAGGAAACTGTGTAAAATGTAGGACCTTATTCCACTCTCAGCCAGTAAGCTGTAAATTTGATATGAGTCCTGTTGAGTCAATATAACTTGATTAGCATTGGAAAATCAACCTACCTGCACCTGTTAAACTCACAAGTTAATCTGTTCTTTCTTGTTTGTTTTATAAGGACAAAACCTGGAGCATAAAAATAACAATTTGCTGTTTCTGTGGTGGACTTTTCTTTGGTAGAGGTCAGTGACTCTCTGAAGTCTCTGTAGCTTGCTGAGTGATCAATGCAGCTGCTCAGTTATCAGCCAATATAAACAGAAAACTAAATAAAATAACAAATCAATGTATTTGGTTGCATTAGAACACATAACATGTGACCACAGCAATCAGAGTTCTGTAAATGTTCTCTGGTCTCAAGCCAACAATGCTGTCTCTTAAATCTTTTGCGCACACATTTTAAATGTGGCTACATGGGATAAAAAAGGAGCTACTTGTCTGTTTTGCTCCTTGCAGTGTTGTTGTTTGTAGAGTGAGAAGAGGGCAAGATGGCAGATTCTGCCATTTGAGTGCTGTTCATTTGTTTTATTATGTAAAAAGGAAGAAAAAAACATGGTTGTTGTATCAATTTAAAACTTAGAAAACTTACTGTAGAGATTTATCTGTGCTCAACCCCCATGCTGCCTTTAGTATTCATCTCAAAAAGTTGGAATATTGTGTAAAATATTGATAAAAACATAATTCTGTTGTTTGCAAACTCGGTATCTAATTGAAAATGGGGCAAGACAGGGGACAGACAGAAGTTGAATCTAATGTAAAAATATTTATGCTCTTTTTGAATTTGCTGCCAGCAACATGTTTAAGAACAGTGGGGACTGCATCACCTCTTCTCTCCGTACTTTTTCAAAAGCTTGTGAACTAAAGTGACCAGTTTCTGGGGTTTTGAAAGCAGAAATGTGTAAGTTCTTTCCTGGAAAAGGCGGTGTCTGGATGGCAGCTTATGTTATTCCAAAACATATTGTTTTGATTTTAAACTGTGCCTGGACACAAGGCCATGTGGTCCCTCTTCTATTTTAATCAGAGGATATGATGTCCATGATTTCCAAAAAGAATGTCAAGTTTTGGTTTGTCAGACTACAGGACACTATTCTCCTTCTTCTCAATCCATCTAAAATTAAGCCCAGGAAGTTGCCAGCATTTCTAGATCATATTCATTAATGGTTTCCTCTTTGCACAGAATGGTTTTAACCTGCATTTTTGGAAAAAAGGGATCCCCTTTGTTCACAGACCATAATTTTTTTAATTGATTTTGATTTATCTTTTTTTTTCCCTCGTCACTTTTGTACATAGTTTTCTCCAGACTTTCTGAATCTTTTTATAACATTATGACATCCCCTGGCAAAATGATGAAACTCTTGACACATGACACAACTTTCTCAGTGGTTCTCCTAACGTTTGAAACATGTTGCTGGCATCAAATTCATACGAGTGTGAGATTTCAATTTAACCTGTGATAAGTTGTCTTCTCGGTCTTTGAATAAATGTAGGGTCTAAATGCAATTCAGAAAGCATTTAAATGTGTTATTAATATTTAAATCGATGCATCAGCCTTTTGTGTTTGAGGTTGTTAAAGGCTTTTAACCCAGAGCTGCTACAAAAGAAAGAAAAGTTATTTCAAGTAAAATCATGTCCTCCTAAAACTGTGTTAGCTTCTGTTTGGTGTTTAATTTGGATGTCACATCTTGATAACGATGAGAGATGATGTGTGAAAGTGAGTGCTCTGCCTCTGTAGAGTGTAGCCGCATACAGTAGTAAGTTTCACTTTTTAAATATTTATTTAGTTTTATAAGAGTTGATATATTGAGTTTCTGTCTCGACTTGCTTGTGCTTTTGGTTATCCTTTCTCCTCTTCTCTCTATGTGAGGGAATATTTCTTGTTGCTTGGGATCATGATATCTGGTATCTATGGCTACTGTTGTCAGGCGGGTGTTGTATTGCAGTCATGGAGAGATTGAAACACATAACTGATGCATTTGACTGCTGATTGTTAGCAGCAGCACCAACAGCAGCAGCAGCCCACTCAGTGTATCTGAGCCACCCACACAAAGGCTAGGCAGTCACGCGGGGAGTGAGGTAAAGACTTAGAGCTGTATGACCCAACAGCGTGGCAAGGGGCCAGCAGGCAGCTGAGGGGAGCCCACTGCTCTGCCTCACTCTGCGTCCAGCCTCACCCTGCCTCCTCTTGCTAGTGGCACTGGCTTCACACTTACCTCAGATTATTCTGCTGGAGCAGCAATTCTGAAATTGAGCTAAAAAAGAAGAGTAGTGGGGTTGTGCTTGCACAAAATACCGAGCTTTCAGGTGGAAGGATTGGGAAAGGAAGAACCATTTTTCATCAGAAGATGAGATGAGCCGTTTATATTCAGAGGAGACACATACAGCTGGATCAAGCTTAAACATCATTTCTAGATAGAGACTAGACAATCTCCTAGAAGACAGTAGTAAAAGGACCACCTTGAGCACTTTCAGAGAGATGAAGAACGCCTGGAAGGTTCATGAAGTTGTCATGTCTCCAACTCTTTCAGGACAATCCTATTGGGGACTGGGATGGTGTGTTCGATGGGAAGTTGCTGTGTAATTTTGCCAGTTTGGAGCACACCCGACTCGTCCCCATCTGTGACGTAATGCCAGGTGAGTCAGTGTTTGTGTTTGCTGAAAACATTCATGTGTCCCTCTTGGAGCAGCTCTGAGCTCCTTCTCAGCGTACCGAGTTTGTGTTTGGCTTGAAGCGGGGCACAGCGAGTCTTTTGTGTCAATGGCTCACTTGTTCTTGAAAGTCAAGTGACATACTCAGGCTCTTTGTTCTCCACATTGGCATATTGATTTGTTTATGTATGCAACTGCCACCGCCGACTATTCATCACTGTATGTAGAGAAAATGAAACATTGCTGCGATGGTCTTTATTTTGCAGATTTGTCACTTTCTACATCTGTGTGCACTCTCTAGATATGCAAAAGCGTACATTGTAACCAAGTAGAGCAACTTACTCTACATCAAAACAAGGCAGTTATTTATTAGCTACTAGTTTGTTGTGTTTGAGATAGTAGTTTTGTTTTTATTTTTAATTTTTGAGATCGTCCCTTGTGACAGTCAGGCTGTGCACAAAGTGAAGTGAGTGAAAATGTATGGGTTAAATTTCTGGTGACTGTCATCAATATCTAAGGCTTAAATATCATTTAATGTCAGGCAACTTCAGATTAAGTATCACACAAACCGATATTAAGTTTCTTTCACTTAAAATAACTTAAACTAAGTTCTGTATTTCTACAAAGATGTTCAACCGTTTATTCAATTCAACTAAAAAAAGTATAATACCATGCCAGTATGTCTACTTGCATGGTATTATACTATATAGTATAGAAAATATAGCACTAAAGGGTGAATGTCAGTTAGTATACATCAAAAGTGGGCTGTGGAAGACATCTGGGGCTTGATCATTTGGAGCAGGCTGAAGGGGGTGATGTGCCTCTAATGTGGATGTATTTCTGGGCTGTGCAGAACTTTCGATGCAGGACCAAAGGCTGCAAAAGCACAGTTTTGCCCCCAGAGGCACCAGCAGTGACAAGTCGTCCTCTGGCCAAAGCAAACCAAAGAGCAAAGGTACTGCACTGCTGCTACGATACAAACCTAACTGATGTACCCACAGCTTGGTGTGAGGATAACTTCCAAAGGGGCCTTCCATCAAAACGGACAGGAAGTGATTCTGGTTCCACAAATTCTAATTTGATTGTTTAAGTTCCTGCTGGGGGACATGTGCTGAAACAAGTCTTCTCTTGTGTAAGAGAGTCTCTGAATGAGCCAGCTCAGCCAAATGTGGTTATAAGCAAAATGAGGAATAAAACACTGTTGGTGGAAAGCCCCTTTACTCAGATATAAATAACAGAGGGCATGCCTAACTTCATTTTTTAACAAAATATGAGAAATTCTGAGCACAGCTACGTTGAATTATTGTGAATGGAATATACTGCTTCCCTTGTTTTATATATATCTTTTTTTTGTGTTTCTGTCATTGGAAAAACTGACCATGGTTACTGATTAATTGAACTTTTTACCCACAGTTTGTTCTCTTGTCCTCCTCACTTTGTCTGCTGCTGAAAAAAGAGACAAAACTTTCTCTCAGACACACACATGTACCTGAACACATACACATATTGCTTATCTCTGTTTTTTTCATGTATTTTATTTCCAGTTCTAGGTCATCAGTGTGGCAGTAGAAGCAAGTCTGAATTTTACTATACTTTAAATGGCAGCTCTGTTGATCCCCCTGCCCAGTCCAAATCCAAAAGCACATGGTACATTGATGAAGGTAAAACACGGGTTATCACTGGGTTTTGTCAACCATCTCACCGGCAAGCTCCTGTCTACAAAAATACTACATACTAATAAGTTTTGCTGAGGCACACTCTATTGGGGTTGTGTGATTCTGACTTACTAACACTGGCAGGATCAGGGGTTCTATCTCCTCTTCTCTCGCCAGCTCTATTTACACTCTGCTACCCTGGGTCAGGCTAATACAAGTGTCCTCCAAATGCAGTGCACAGTAGAGTTTTATCAGTCTATGTTCATCCTCCTTAAGAACCTGTTTCTCCCACCTGAGAAAATCAAGTAGTTCTCACTTTGGGTTTAAGTGTTTAAGTTGACAGGTCATGAAATTTCTCATAATCACGTAATCATAAAGAGTAAAGTTCCTCATGTTATCTGATAGGTAAGACAGGATTATGAGCACAATGTCTCATGTTTGGGCACATTATTAAGAGATATTTACTATTGATTATACAGCCAGCAGCTTTATATAAAAAGATTTTGGCAACAACAGAGCTGTGGTCCTGAAACAGCACCAGTCAGCTGTCTTTACCACACTGGCTAATATAAGACATACCACCAACACAACTGATCTGATCCCTGAACAGAAATAGTTTCTAGTAGTTTACAGAATAGGTCAAGTTTACATGTAAGTATATTGGAATAAAGCAGGTTTTATATTTAACGTTCTTACTCTGGAGCAAAAAAATATTTTTTTTCCAACAGGAGAAAGACGCAATCTGTTGTTGTAATCTGAAATACCCCAAAAACTGGGACACTGTGAAAAAAGTCTGTAAAGAAAGACTTTACCAGTTTGAAATATATTCAAACACTAAACCTAATTTAATGTTGTTCAAAGACAACCTATCAGATGTGACTCTGAAAACATTGATTAAAAAAAGATGCTCATTTTCAATTTGATGCCAGTGACATGTTTTATATAGCAAACAAAAACAAACAGCCAGAGGAACATCTCCTAATTAATTAAGATTATTTACAACAAGTTGGTAACATGACTGGTCATAAAAAAGGCATTTCAGAGAGTCTCTAAGATGTACAGACTTCACAGGATCCTGCATGAGTAAATAGTAAAACAATTTCAGAAAAATGTTCCTGAGTGAAAAGTAGCATGTATTTTGGAAATCCATCAACTACAGTGTAGTAAAAGAGTCTGGGGGCTAAAATGACCTGCCAGAAATCCTAAGATGTCCCTTTTTGGTGCATCATAAGTAAAAAAATGTGGCCTGGTTCCAATAGGCTTACGGATTGTTGTTTAAAGAACAGGTGACACGACACATTAAACATGCCCTGCTTCAACTTTTTGTAACATCTTCCTGTTTAGATTTAAAATGAGCAAAATTATTTTATAAAACAATGAAAACCTCAGCTTAAACATTTCATATGTTTTGTTTGCACTGATTTCAATTGAATATGGTGTTAAAGTGATTTGGATCCTTCAAATTATGTTTTTATTAGATTTTACATAGTGTACCAACACTGGGGATTTAGGGTTATACATTTCTGATCGTTACAAGTGGAATTGTAGTTCAAATAGTCCTGCAGATAAAAAACAAAACATCAGTGGTTTGTTGCAGTAGCTTGCTGTGAAGACCCGTTCACTAGTCCGTCATTCATCACCATTTTAGTGTGGGATTCCACCTGCATGGAGTAATTGGTGTTACCTCAAGGCTTTTAATAATGCTTAGTACTGCAAGTGACAGCCAGCTCACCTGGCTGCTTTCTTTCTATTTATGGCTGCATATATAAACAATTCATAGATTAGTATTTTGCAGGACAAAGCTTTAGTAAAAGCCTGTTTTCTGTTTCAGGACTGATTTAGTCAGTCTGCACATGGAGTCATTGTTTTGTATTTTTCTTTTCAAAAGTTTTATTTATGCATTTATTTTACTTTAAGGTTATTTGCATATCACCAGTACATGTCACAGTTGTGAAGAATTCAGTGTGCTCTATTAAAACCAGCCTGTGCCTTCTGGATATTAATGCATCATTCTGTTTATGGTAACACTTGCAATTGGACTCTGCTGCTCTCTTTGTGATTAATTTGCTGCTTTGAAGTTATGACTTGCAGACAAGATTCACAAGGTTTTGGACCTCAGTATCATGATGAGATGTGCTGGCATGGCTCAGTTGTAAAATTCAAGTTACTCACTATCAAATGAGGCCTTGGGAGACTGCATTGAATAGTATTTCACGATTAAAGCAGAAATTAAGAGGTCACTCGTAAATGACTGGCAGCCTTGTTCACAACTGTATACTCATCCTGTGAATGTGTAATCATTTTCATCTTCCTCAGGGTCACTTTCCACTTTTTGAGTACATTTCTTTGTGGTGTTGGTGCTTTTAGTTCTGTCACAGTCATCTGAATAGAGTCTGAATTCTTCTTGCACTTTCTGGGAAGTAATTGTTTAAATATTAATAAACACCATCAGAGGTGAATGTCACTCATTCAAGAATTCACTTTGCCTGTCCTAAGCTTTTCTACAGCTTAGGCATCTCATCAGTAAAGCAAAAGATTCGACTTAAATGTGTATTTTTAGTAACCACTTCATAAAAAGGGGGGTTTAATTTGAGACTTCAACAGAAATCTAAAATTTCTTTAGAAGATTTTGGGTTTTGGTTAATTTCAGTGAATTCTTAGATTCAGTGGCAGCTCCCTTTAACAAACGTGATTTTAAAGCCAATACTGTTTTGAAAAGTGATTCTTTTTTTAATAAAGCTCTCAAGCAGAAACCTGCCTTCGATAAACTCCATGAGAATGACTTGCCTGAAAGAATTTGATTCTTAAGATAAAATTAAGCGAAGACACCCTAACCCAATGGGGCTTTGAGTAGAAGAGAACTCCATCCTGTTAATGAATGAAACCTTTTACCTTTTCTAAGCCACTGTGCAGGTTCCTTTCTGTCTTCAGATGATGTTAAAGAGGGGGTATTATGCTTTACCATGTTCTAAACATGGATGTAAAGTAACAATACTGAATAACCAAACTGATGTCAGATGTATTTATTGAAATCCCTGAATTTTTCTGTGAACTGCTCTGTAGTAGATGCTCTGTTTTAAAGATTGCACAAGATCTTTACAAGACCCGCTGAAATGATGAGCTCGGATTAGGATCCCCTAACTGGTTCATGAAACATTCAGTGTGTTCACATGCAGCTTTAGAACCTGGACTATGAATCAGTCCGTTTGAGATCGGACTATTAGAATGCATGTTAATGGCTCAGCCAGACCAAATATGGACTGAGCACAGCTCGATTGACACACCTAGATAACGTGATTACTATCAGGCTGCGGTTGGATTTGGCAAGACTAGGCAGGTCTCAGTGAGCCTCAGCGTTCAGCTGGAAGAGGAAGTAAGTGACCATGTTAAATGGGGTCGTTGCGCTCATACAGTCTATGGCTCTAACACAACAAACACACACCATGGCACATACATAAATAAAAACATGAAGAGCTACAGCTGCATCCATCTCAGCCATCGTCGTTTTGAATGTTTTCTGTTTGAGTGAACCGAAACTAGTTTGATAGCACGCAGCTTCACTCATCAAAAAAGGACACAGTGCCGCCTTTCGGAGCGGAGTAAGACGTTCTCGGGCAGAAGTCCGATTCTCTTTTCTGCATGTATACATGGAGATGACTAGACCCCCCCGCTGTGGCTTATCGACCCAGCTAAGACCGTAGCCAGACTGCTGCTTGCATGTTAACGTACTGACTGATGGGGCAGGCCACCATCACAAAAGTCCCCCCATAGCCATGTCCCTGACAGGCCTCCAGAGGGCTGGCAATCAGAGGGAAGGGGTTTTGTGGAGCAGGGAGCCTTAAAGAGACAGCAACTAAAACAAAGTGTTTCAGAAATTACATAAAGCTACTAAAGGGGTACTTGAGGGACAATTTAAAGCCCAAAAAAGCACAGTACCCCCTCTTTAATGAAACGTGGCTCAAAAGTATCTGTAAATGTTGCCTTTACATATATCAAGTAAAGTTTAAGTTTACTTACTGCAACTTAATTTTTAACCATTAGGGAACAGTAAACAGGGAGTTTCAACATGATGCTTAGTCACTCTTTAAAAATAGCACCTCTTCAGTGATAAAGATAGTCTGCACAGTAAGATAGACTTTCACTGAAAGGAAATCTTGCATTAAGTTTGGGTTTTCTGGCTTCTCTCCTGCAGTTGGAGAGGATCCCGCCAAGTCCCTCACTGACACGCCCCCTGACTTCAACCAATCCTCCCCGCCCTCCAGAGCTCCGCCCTCAGCCTCGTTGTCCAGTGACAACAAGTTCCACTCTCTGCCCTTCAGCCTGAACCGGAAGCCTGGGCCCATTGATAGCATGAGTCATGGGCCTCTCTCGCTCTCTGTCCAGTCGGTGATGGGAGAGCAGCCCGAGCCCTCGTCACCCGCTGCACCTCCCTCACCACAGCCTCCCACGCCTCCTAGAGGACAGCCTGGTCTAGAGGTGGGCTCTCTGGTAGAGGTGAAGGAGAACCCCCCTCTGTGTGGTGTCATCCGCTGGGTGGGTCTGCCTCCTGGCCTGTTGGAGCCTTTGGCGGGGTTGGAACTGGTGAGAAAATGCAGCAGTGTACACTTGCAAGTTGAATTATGAACAATCGAGGCAGTGATGGGTCTATTTTCATCAGAAAGGTTTTTTCAAGGCATTCAAGTTTATTTGCTGTGTTGTCTAACTGCTTTTTTTACGACTAACTGATTCTCTGATAACTACGTGATCGATGTGAACTGTTGATCATGGAATGTTGTTTTGATCTCTTCAGTGAATTTCTTTTAGTTATTGTGAGTGACTTTTGTTTTGGACAAGCCTGTAAATGTCACCTCTTTACAGATCTTGTCTTGTATGTTTTTTTTTTGTTTTTTTTTGCGTAATCTTCTTTGAAATATCTTTTTGTGTTGTTCTTTAATCGAGCAACATTACTCAGCTTGAATCTTTTTGTGAACAAAAAACACTTCTGTTATAAGTGCTGTTAATTGCTCCCTCTTTTTACTAACAGTCTTAGCTTTTATAGGCTTAGTGTGTTTCATAACCAGCTAAGAACTCTTCAGCGGGACTTTGAGGGTTTTATAAGAAATATGTGTAGATGTATTAAGTCTTATTTGTTTCTGAATGCACGCCATTTTTGTTCAGGTTAAAAACCGTAAGACCAAAATAAAATTTTTAATTGACCTTTTTTTTTGCAGAGATAGATGAATGTCTTTTCCACACTCATACCTGCAGTTTTAATATGACACTCCAGCCAGCAGCTGGCAAGATAAGCCTTAATGAAAGACTGGAATAAGTAGGATCAGTGAGCCTGGCTTTGTCCAGTTTAAACACTCAAAATCTACAAAGTAGCACCTCTAAGTGCCAGAAAACGAATTAAATCAGATTTCTTTTAATCATACCAAAACTTAAGAGTTTCACCTTTAACCCTAGTAGTGCAAGCAGGCAGCAGCTGTAATGACAAAAGTAGTTTTGCGGATTGTTCATGCTGTAATGTTTCTGGTAAGGCAGATCCTGGTACAACCCATGGCATTTTGAGCAGGTCAAAATATGTAAATGCTAATGTTTTTGCAGTGTATAATCATGTAATACATGGCAGCTATTCTGCAACATGGTCTTGACTTTCTCTTTCAGGAGGAAGAGTGTCCAGGTTGTACTGACGGCACCTTCAAAGGTACTCGCTACTTCACCTGCCCACCTAAAAAAGCTCTCTTTGTCAAGCTCAAGTGCTGCCGGCCTGATTCCCGCTTCCCATCCTTGCACCACTCATCAAACCCCATAGAACGGTGCAACTCTATTGGTGAGTCAGTCAGTAGAGGAAAGGATTTATTGAAGGAACCAAATTCAACATTGTCTGCATGACTTTGTGTTAACATTTTTGTACGCTGCTGTGTTTGTAGCATTTGGGGGTTACCTTAGTGAGGTTGTGCATGAGAACACACCTCCCCGCACAGAGAATGACGGTCTGGATGTCATGGTGGGAAAAAAGAAAGGCATCCAGGGACATTATAACTCCTGCTACTTGGATTCCACCCTCTTCTGGTCAGTACTCCTTTGGACTAACATTGAATACTTACTGGCAGTTCATGCCATGTTATATTAACTTTTTCCAGCTACAGTCTTATTGATTAGCTCTCTGGTGCTTCCTCACTTGTGGTGTTGTGTTTGCCCACAGGCAAGAGCTTGTTAGTAAACTGTTTTGACTATGCCCGCTGGCAGGGTGTATTCCTGCTGTGAGCAGGCTGGTGGATACAGGATCTGTTGTTTCTGCCAACTCTGCCAAAAGGCCATTAAAAAAAGAAACAAGTCAACCCAAACAACTTTACTATACTACAGAGGAGGGAATTCTTTGAATGCACTTGGAGCAGTGGGAAGTTTGACCATTCAAGAAGTGCTGTGATCTAAAATACCAAACTACCACGTTGATCCATGATCTCTTGAAAATTCATGAAATTATTTATTAATCACAAAGACGCATGATGCTATGAATCCTAACCTCCTGGTTTGTATGTTCTGCTCCAGTCTTTTCTCCTTCAGCTCTGTTCTGGACACAGTTCTGCTGAGACCACGCTCAAAGACTGATGTGGAGTATTATAGAGAGACCCAAGAGCTTCTACGCACAGAGATAGTCAACCCCCTGCGCATGTAAGTCAGAGTGCCTTACTGCAAATATAGCCAGTTTCAGCCTTTTCACACTACTTCAAACCTCAGGTTTTACCCAGTGCTTCCATCACCTCTTCAGGACAAATGATTCAGTGTTTTTTTCTGGCAGAATGCTGTAAGTTCAAAGATTAAAGTTGTTATTGTCAGTTTTTTTTCCAGGAGTGTTATGTTTGATAAACCCTAATAATCTGGTACTGTATTTGTGGTATTAGAACTCACTTCACTGAAGCCTAAATTTAAAGTCAGATGCATATTGTCACTAAAGCTGTTTCGCTTTTTATCCTCCAGTCATGGGTATGTATGTGCCACTAAGGTGATGAAGCTACGACGAATACTGGAGAAAGTAGAAGCTGCCTCTGGATTCACGTCTGAGGAAAAGGGTAAGATAATAAGAAAGATACATTACTCATCAGTCTTTAAGTAATGTCAAGTTATCTTTCATTTTTTCTATCATAATGAGTTTGAGTGTATCATGATTCAACTTGTACTGTAGTACTGGTCGGTTCTTCTGGTCCAAGGACTCTGTGAGAGTTTTGAAGCTTCTTTAAAAGTTTCTTTAAAGATTTGATCAAAACATTTTAAAAAGGATGAAACCAACAATAAACTTCCTCGCATTATTTTATGCTACAGCAAGTCTGTAGGAACAAATGAACAATTTTAACAAAGCACTCATTTTGAAGCCCTGGGCTTCATGGTGTCTGCAGCACTGAATGTTTCCTCACTTCTCACATAAGAACATTTATAATGCAGATCCTGAAGAGTTCCTAAATATCCTTTTCCATCACATCCTGAGAGTGGATCCATTGCTCAAGCTAAGGTAAGGCCACAGTGTCACATCTTTGGCTCAGCTAAAAATATGTAGATAAGTACAGTTTGATGTATTTGAAACAGTTTGTATAGTTGGATTCTAATAGTTTTTCCATTTTTTTCTGAGTTTATGATGTGGCTAACATAGTAAACTATAACTTCCCATTTTAAATCAAGTTTGTGGTATGAGGGTGTAAAACTTATGTTGATTTTTTTGTGCTTACCCAACTACAAATATAAATTCAAGGACTTGACTTCTCAACCACAGATTGTATCAGACCTTATCTAAATTTGCAACAAGTACAGTAACACAGATGCTAAAAGTTTCACTTCTGCCGCATGTCTATAACACTGAATATGTAATGGGCAGTTGGAGCAACATGGTTTAATTTTAGGAGGGTTTTTTTCATTCAAACTTCCCCTTTGGTCATGTTAAAGAAGTTTATGTTAATCAGATGAGAAGGCATTTGGACTGTGCAGTAATGCAAGTGTGGCTCTAAACCAATCATTGAAAAGTATATTGTGTTTGTCATAGTTATCCAGAGCCGTGAAGCCATGACATAAAACAATACTAGCTTGAAATGTGAATCTGACCCAAAGATGAAATTTGAAGTGTGCTGAATGTGTCATTACACTTCAACAGTTGAATGAAACAGATCAACAGTCAGTGATAATACTATCTCAAGTCAAATTACACTTCCTGTTGTTCAAACTTCAAAGGGAAAACACAAACTTCCCAATGATGTGATAAGCTCAGTGATAAATTCAGGTCTGTCACACACAGTATCACATACAGTCTTTACATTTAATTTAAGTAAGCCCTCAGCTGTAAGGACATATATTTTGAAAGATGAGTTTCACCCTTATTAACAGGCTTTAACAGACTCTTACCAGATATCTCTTTAAGGTTCAGAGTATGTAATAATTGGTTACTTATTGTGCTAGAGCTGAAACTAGGTTTGGGTATGAAATTGTTGTAGCGGCATTTGGATTGATGTACAGTTTTTGAGAATGAAAATATGAAGCATTTCCTGAAAAGGTGAAGTGTTTTTCAGGTCAGCAGGACAAAAGGTCCAGGACTGTTATTTTTACCAGATCTTCATGGACAAGAAGGACAAGGTTGGAGTACCCACCATCCAGCAGCTACTGGAGTGGTCCTTCATTAACAGCGACCTCAAGTTTGCAGAGGTGAGTTTCACTGAGTTTCAACTTATTCACGAAAGATTAGCTTGAGTGAATTAGTGAGATCAGTTATTTTGCTGACTTGTTAATACATGCTTGTTTGGCACAATCATTTCCTGCAGTGAATTACATAAGCTTTGGAGCTAAATCCCTGTTTGTGCAAAATAACAAAAAAAAAGCTGTTATTAATCCTAATAGGTGAAATGTTCTAGTCCCACTGCCACCAAGACAGCCAAAAGTACAGGACACAATTTCACTGCAGTACCAACCCCACAGTGTCAAACATATGACGGGCTGCTACACAGTGCTGTACGTCCTAAGACTGAAACAAACCTGAAATTTACACTGGACAAGGAACACCATCTGCTGACTAAAAGAGAGATATCAACCCCAGTGTTGTCTAATTTCATTTGTTTACTCGAATTGTCAAAGAAAAAGTCAAAACGTCTTACTTGATTATTATTTTCTGTAAAGTATTAGATAGCCAACCTTTCTCAGGCTTCGTTGATGTTCCTTGGCCTCAGGGTTCAGTCCTCTGTGCACCGTGTCCGTCCATGCTGCTTTGATGACACAAGCTTTCTTTTTTCTGTTTTTCTTGACCACCCCCTTCCCAGGCCCCCTCCTGTCTTATCATACAGATGCCCCGCTTTGGCAAAGACTTCAAAATGTTCAACAAGATTTTCCCTTCACTTGAATTAGACATCACAGACCTTCTTGAAGACAGTGAGTTGACATTTTTTCCAGCGTTCTTGTGATGTGTTCTTCATGATCAGTGGTTATTCAGATCTGTGGGACATTTGTTATTGATATCCATTAAGTTGTCACTGATGCTCAGCTGAGATGAAGGAACTTTCAAACCTCTTCCTAACTTATTTAAAGAACAAAAGTTTTATGCTATTTGTCAGCCAGAATAAAGATCTGTGTTTTTATCATCCAGCTCCAAGGGAATGTCGAATCTGTGGAGGTCTGGCCCTCTACGAGTGTCGAGACTGTTATGAAGACGGGGATATCACTGCTGGCAAGATCAAACAGTTCTGTGAAAAGTGTAATACACAGGTAAACAACAGAGGGCATCATTGCAATACAAGTTCTACAGAAAGCCAGTTGTGATGTCTGAGTCCAGATCATCCATTTGGTGGCGCCAAATCCAAAGGAATGAACCTGTTTCATTGCAGAAGTTCTGTTAAAGCAAAGTAGCTTCTGAAGTGCATTGTTGAATTACCACACATGGTCTGTTCATTTTACCTGCCAGTACTCTGCACAATAACTAGAACATTGCTTTCTTTTATTTCTTACTTTAAATTTTGGATCCACAGTTGTTTTTAAATGGTTTTATTTTCTTTGAGCTCCAATGAGGTGTCGAAATTATATCATCAGTCTTTAAGGCCAGTACATCTAAATGTCTGTGTTGTGTTGTGTTGTGTTGTGTTGTGTTGGTCTAGGTCCACCTGCATCCGAGGAGAAAAACCCATCGGCATGGCAAACTGTCTGTCCCCAAGGAGCTGCAAGAAGGAATGGGGCGGCAGGGCAATTTTCCCCGCCAGAGGATGGAGCTGTTCGCCGTGCTGTGCATCGAAACCAGTCACTACGTGGCCTTTGTCAAGTACGGCAGCGCAGATTCCGCCTGGCTTTTCTTCGACAGCATGGCAGACCGTGATGGTAGGTGTCACAGCTTTTTGATGCTGTGCTTGTCATGACATCGAACTAATCCTTAAATTGCTTTTAGTTACATAGAAGTTATTTTGTGACCCTAAAAAACTACTTGTGCCTAATGACAAATATTATAAGACCTCAGAAACCTTGGAAGTTAACTTAATGAATTCCTAAAAAGCTTTGATTCGTTACACTTTTTAAGACTAATATAGTGAGCAAGTGAATTATCCTTATGATACCAAACAATAAAAGACAGTCTTTCTTGTTGACAATTTTGGCTATAGCTACAACTATTCAGTTTTTGATTAATATTTTTGAAATGGCTGATTTAGTGTTAGAATCTATGCAATTTCTGAAAAAGCCAACATGTTTACTGCCACAGCAGACAGCAAGAACTTACCACAGGGAGCTAAAAATCCTGATAGATAGATAGTCTTTGGCACAAATCTATCATCTGAAAAAAATTTGTCATTGTTTTGTGGAATAATGCAGTGATAAATAAGATAGCATGGTTGTTTTATTTTGAAGAAAATGTATTATTTTGATTGGTTTACATTCATATCTGCATTTGTCAACCCACAAAGAGTTTTTTGTTTGGTGGATTTCTTGAATCATAAATGCATACAAAAGCTGTGAATGAGGCTTTGCTGATACAGTGCATGTCTTTGCAGGAGGGCAGAATGGTTTCAACATCCCCCAGGTGTCTCCTTGTCCAGAAGTGGAAGCCTACCTGAAAATGACCCCAGAGGAGCTGCACACTCTGGATCCTAAGAGCATCCAGGGCCAGGCCCGACGCCTGCTGTGCGATGCCTACATGTGCATGTACCAGAGCCCAACCATGAGCCTGTATAAGTAGTATCCTCCTCTGCCAATCCCCTAACCTCTCCACCCCTGCCCCTCAGCAGCACCACCTCCCTTTCTCCCAGGATAGGAGATTTCCAGAAGGACCAAAAATTGAAAAATTAACTTAACGAAGAAAGGCTGCCTGCCAGCAGGAGTGCTGTCCAGAGCTGACCCTCTTTACTCCACCTTTCCTCAATGCCTGCTCTTCTCCGGAGGTCCGAGAGTTGAAAAAGACAGGAGGGAGATGCCTATTTGCACTGTGCAGTAGTTGGAAGTATTGTGTTCTTTATGTAGTCCTATGTAGCTTCCCTGTGTCTCACAGCTGAGCACTAGTGTTGGCTGATGAAGCAAAGGTAGGCCTTATAAAAGTTCAGTCCCTGTTTAGGGGGGGAGGTTTGGAGAAGATGGGAGGAAGGGTATGTACGCATTGCCACGGCCACCAAAACGTGCAACAAAAACAGGATGAGCTAGAGGGAGGACCTTGGCCACCTCATTTACCTTAAGAAAAGAGGAGTCGTGCTATTGTTAATCACTGTAAAAGACGGGAGCTTTCCATAACGCCACATTACGGAAGCAACACAGTCATCCAATATGTGTGTACTGTTCTAAAAACTTGTGTAAAATCTCTTAGTAGCATAGATTTCTCCAGGTAGTTACATCAACGGTATAGATGTCAACCTACTGTGCATTTGCATTAAGCCCAGAGTATTCTGCTCTTTGTGAACCGGTTTGCATATTTCCCATCACGCTGTGTAAATGTCTATACAGGATATGTTTTGCAGAAACAGATGTAGCCATTGTAAAAGTCTCACGTTTTACTCTATACTTGCTCAACCAATGCTGCACTTTTGCTCTATTCCCAAGTGGACATATCAGGAAACATTTAGGTTTTCTTTTTTTCCCTCCTATTGGAAGTCACAGGGAGTGCTAATTTGTTGGTTGGGAGACATCAGAGTTTTGTGTTACAGAATACAAATGTGCTTCTCTTCTGTAGCTGTAAAGAACGCTCTGCATTACTAATGCGGGGTAGATGCCAGATAAATGCATGAGGGGAGACTTGTACAATGGCTCCTGTTGTGGAGCTGGTTGGTGGGGCACTCCATGCATTCATAGGGTCAATGAGGTGAAATACTGGAAAAGTCTCTGTTTTCTTTAAAGAAGGACAGTATGATGATATAAGTTTCACATGCAGTGTTTTTTTAAGACTAGTGTTGATGACTAAATCTAAATTATATCTTATGTTTACAAAGCCTTTTCTCTGCCTGTCATGGCAAATATTGACTCTCGCTGCCTTCCATGAAGATGTGACATGCAATGTTTCCAGCCACGCACCAGATAACAAAACATTTGTGATCAAACATTATTATTTATTATATTCTAATCGTATTACAAAATCCTGTGTCGTCCCTTTTTTAGAAAATGAACCAGGATTGATGATATAGATTTGGGTACTGCTTGTCCTCTTTCACTGTATAATGAAGTGATTTTTTTGTAGTCTATGCTTTCTCTTAGCAACTACTGAATGTTAATAGTGACACCTTGAACAGTTTGGAGTTAAAGGACGATTGAGGAAGGAGGCACAAAGCTTGGAACTTTAGGTAACCACATATATATAGTGGAAACAATTAAATAGAAATACATATTTATCCTTGACTACATTGAATTCTAACAAATACCTGAAGGTCATAACTTGGATAAAGACATTAATTATTTGTTGGTTTTTGATATATCACAAAAAATTGGGTAGAATCACAAATTGCACAAGTTGGCATCAACATTGTATATCTTTTTCCTGCCTCACAACTTAATCTTGGACTTAGTTGTGCACATGAACTTTTGAGGGTTTTTATAAATGAGGTTCCAGATGACAGCCTTGATTTTGCTCTGTGGAGGTTTTCCACTGTCCCAGGGATCCTGATGGGGGACCTGCCTACATGAGTGAACTTTTTTTTCTGCACTGCTGAAGCTTGTCACTGACTGGAGCCTTGTTCTCTGTGAGAGAAGTCTCAGAAAGGAGGATGGGATTTTGATTTTCTGTTGCATCTGTACAGTCGACATATGTAACGGGTGGAAAATTAATGTCAGTGATGTTCCTGTAAATGTTAACAAAATAAAGCCCGTTTTGAAGGGTACACAGCATGCTTTGAGTGGATCAGTGAAAGTGGATCATCCATCTTTTACAAGACGGGTGATTATCAAAAGTCATTTATAGCTGATGCATTGAGTTGGGGTTGTAAGCGTTGTGAGCATTTTATGACAATAATGTTCAGGTGTTGATTAATAATTTAACAGTTTTTTTGTAATTCTATAGAACAGAGATACCAGTGAGTCAGGAAAGACGATATAAGAGATAGGATGAGGTATTACTACATATTGTGAGTTCCTCAGTGGATTTAATACATAAGGTGTTTGTTTCACTTCAGTGATTTTTGGGATAGGGAAGCAATTGTATTAGGGTGACAGACACAACTTACTTTGTGTTTTCCACGTAATGGTCTCACTGTGTACAGTGCGCCTCACATATTAGGGCCAATACCAAAAAATACAAAAAGACAACCCTTTTCAATGTGGGATTATTTTCCACATTCTAGGGGTATAAAAAGCTGGTATCGTCAGTAAGTCATTCACAGTTCATCTTTCAAGCCATGAACACATGACGTCACTTAACAGATGAGCAGCGCCACCTGGCCATAGCGTGCCTTCAGGTCTATAGCAGGCAGTCATGTTGCTCAGGAACTTGGTGTGTCTCAAAGTGTCATCACAAGACTTGCAGCAAAACATGGAACCACTTGCAGTGTTTGAGACAGAGGTCACCATGTAATACAGTTACCATACTTTTCAATCTAATATCTTACATTAAATAAGTAAATAAAACCCAATACACCTTTTAATGACTGATTAATGGCTCTGCACCTTTTTGGATTATATCATATCACTAGGGGTGAAGATGTGGTTCCAAGACACCTGCCTTGAAGGCATCCATATACTTGGTTGGAAGGTGGTTATCCATTGTATTTTCCTATTAATAATAATGTTATTATTTTTACTATGTAGTTTTTAACTGAGGATTTTGTGGTAAAATCTTCTTTATACAGCTTTTTTTGGGGAATTTAACATTTAAGGATTGTATTTTCCATCCTGGCAAGGATGTCATTCTTTGCTGATAGGATTATGAGGATCAAGCCCAGTTAGTGCCTCCGTCACAGTCATCATCCACCAACTTGTAAACGTACAACAACAATATGATCACAGATTGTTATGCTTAGAGGAGGATGAGAAGAATTACAGTAAGTATGATCTGTTTTGACCACTTGGTTGGCTTTCACCGTCTATCTGGCCTCTATGTTCTGATTAAGCCCTCATCCAGTGACCTAATTCCCCAGACAATGTCTTATCCAATGATACCCTCGGATAAATCAACACGTATTAAACATGAATCCCGACACAGGAAGCCCAGTCTACACCCTACCCCATTTAGTTTTTAGTCAAACTTGAAACCAGCTTAGCAAGCTGACTTCAGAAGTGCCAGATAAGTATTTGTCAACAGAACAGCTGGCACACAATGCCCTCTCGTAGCTTTATGCCACAGCATATGCCAGCCGCTCGTAGCGTGTGGTAATTTAGCTGGGGCTGGTTCTACATGAACAGATGGGCTCAAGTATTGTTATTCCCGCTCCTGCTCAGGGCCCCTGGGGGGAATCACTAAATAAAATCAAAGCAGATGGACCTCTCTGGGCAAGTCTGTGTTCATGATAAACAACCAGTACAACCAGTGTCCATTGAACACCTTTAGCCCAACCTTCCAACAATTAACAGGAAACAGGATTACAGTAGCTCAGGCTCACCTGCACCGGGGATCTGCTTTATATTCACCCAAACAGCAGGCAAACCCAAACATGCAGAAGACAGGAAGTACATTATGACTTAACCAGTCGT
This sequence comes from Labroides dimidiatus, assembly GCA_030710495.1. NCBI lineage: Eukaryota > Metazoa > Chordata > Actinopteri > Labriformes > Labridae > Labroides > Labroides dimidiatus. Next base: position 15,383,135 of record CM061144.1, read on the forward strand.
AATCATTTCTATACACCACAACTGGTACTTTTAACCCTCTGACCTTAAACAGTAAAAATCTCTCAAAACAGACGTTTCTTATTTTGTTGATAGTTTATACATGTCTGACTTTCATGTTCTTTCTCACTGACACAGGACTGTTTTGTTCTTTTATAACCTTGGCAACATTTCACTGCTCTGGTTCTCACATTCATACCATAGACATAGGCCTTGGTGGCTGTATGGTCACAGTAAACACCACCTCACAAAGTAATACAAGTCCCCACCCCCCACCTACCCAAACCTAGTGTTATACAGTACATGGGAATGCTGGACAATTCTCATTTAGCACTGAGGTCCAGATCTGCGTTCATTCCCATGGGAAAAGACACCATTAAACAAAGGAATCCTATCAGAGCTGCAGGAAGGTAAATGTTTTAGGCCATTAAGACAACAGGAAAGCGGTGATTTCCGGCACTAAACATGAAAAAGAGTGGAGGATGAACGCTTTTAAGCCAATCAGTCCTAATTCAATATACCACTTAGGTGTTGTTTTAACTCCATCATGATAACCAGCTTTATTAAGTGTCTTCAAAGGTCACTTTCTGATGAAGTCAAAGTAGTGTAATCAACCTAAACGTTTACACAACCAAAAGTATTAACTCAGCAGTTTCTCCGTCACTGTAAGTTATCTTCAAATCTTTCCTTACGTTTTGCCTCAGGCCTCACCAAACTCTTATTTTTCATTATTATACAGAGATCACTTTTCTTTCTGTAGACACCTGCCCCTTCAGAATAGCACGCCCTCAGACATTAAGCCAATATATCAGTTTAATTCATCAGCAGAGGGACACAAGAGCCTCTGGCTCTAAGTTTGTTAGGACACACACACACACACACACACACACACACACACACACAAACGCTTGTATATCCATCCTTCCATCCAAACTTTTAATGTACTCTTTTCCCGCTAATCTGCAATTTTTTTAATTGATTAGATTGCATGAACATTTGTACTCATTTAAGAAACACATAAGTCCCTCTCCCACATTTTCAGGAAGGACTTTGGCTGCTTGAATGAAGCATTAATTGCATCTAAAGCAACAGCTACCAGATGTTGTTGGTCCTAAGAGCCAGGTGTGGAGAAATTGCATATGCAGAATGTGTGTAAAATATTTAAAGTCGTATCTTTCACTTAAGGTGTGAAGTGTTTTTATCGCCCATCACTGCTTTGAGTGAAACAAGAGGAAAGGCCGGCGGCCCCCTTGGGTCCACCATGCTGGGGCTCAGCACCTGCGGTGTTAACACTGCGAATGACGGAAGCTGAGAGTGACATCTAATGCAGCAGTGTCTTTCAGAGTGGTTTGTGCATGGGTGGGTGGGGGCTGTGGGGTCTGGGCTAATCCACCTGTTCACCCTCTAATTCTCTCCTGGTGGCACCTTTAACGCTGCATTATTTACAGGTGCTCTCTGGATGTAGACACAAGCTGCTGTCTGCTTTAAATATGGATGGTTTTCTGTGTGTGTGTGTGTGTGTGTGTGTGTGTGTGTGTGTGTGTGTGTGTGTGTGTGTGTGTGTGTGTGTGTGTTTGTGTAGTGTATTTTTGTATGTGGTTGTTTGGGAAGAACAGAAACAGATATTCATACTTAGACCTTTAGCTTACTATCCATAATGAGACATTTGGCGTTTGAGACTTCTTCTTGAAAGAGAATTTCCTTTTATGGCTATAGGTTCATTTCATTCCTTCTTAAACAGAGCAGATATAACTTTAAGCAGAAATAATGCTGTATTCGGTTTTCTTTGTCACTTAAAGGCATGGTTGGTAGTTGGGGTGTAAATCACCAGTTTCAACATGATATCATACTATATCGATTCTCAGAACAATGATTGGATATATGCCGATATCACAAAGTCTGCCATGATACAATTTCAACTTGGTTTGATTTAGAGGCCTGCGATCGATATCAGACGAAATAGTGAATCCATATTTTAAAATATTATGTTTTGAGACTTTTTTTGGCTAAATGTTTAGGGCATTTATATGAAAAACTTGATTTAACAAAGTGAACAAACGCTTGTGTTTCACTTTAAAGTGCTTCAGTTTTCAGTTTTAATGCACAGTATTTTTTTTCTGCATTCATCATTAAGGGGCCCTGGTAACCTCTGAAGTACTAACATTACAAGGAACATTTGTGTTTTATCATGTTAGATCCACATGGTTCTGCTATGTGCTTAACTGTTGACCATACCCTAAAATAGAATCAGTTTGTTTGGTGTAAACAGCCACTCATTTGTCCTGTTTCCTTCATACTTTATCTCACCAAGGCTTTGTTTACGTATTGCATGTGTTGCATCTTCTGATCCGTCTTTTCTCTCGATTCTGAAATACTTCCATACCACTGATTCACTCCAGAGAGGGGAGTGAATGTCTTCATTATCTCTCTCTTGGCTGCTAGCTATTATCTGCTATCTTTGCTTGCTGTGTTGTGACTCGTGGCTGAGTGGAAACTGTCGTAACCAAGAATGTGTGGGGACTTTCAAAATGAAAGCGGAAGGTAAAAATGGCGATAAATATTGATGTTTATACTTTCAATCGATTTGACTCGATTTTTGCTCAAACGATCAATATATCGATCCTGGTCGATGTATCGCTACAACGCTAGGTAGGTAGTCGGTAAGTAGGTAGATAGGTTGACTACTATGAATTTGAATGTAGCATCTCCTCGGAACTCCATTAGACCCCGCCCTCCCACACTCGGCACTCCTCCAAAATGACGCCCCCTCTCACATGCACGAGTGCTACTGATTCATGATCATATAATCATGACTGTTTCAAAACCACAGACTCAAAACTGGTCCTTAGCACATGGTTTGTGTTTGCACTACATTACCAGTAATCAGGGTATAAGTAGTTTTTTTTTTTTTTTTACCATTGAATCAGGCCTAGTGCACACCAGCAAAATGTACGCGCAGGAGGTGGGGTGAACGACAGGACAGGATTTGATTGGTTTAACAAAAAGGCTGCAAAAGCTAAAATTGGTTGGTGTTTTCCCAGGTTTACTCCTGCTGTAGATAGCAATTATTCTTCGCTATGTTTTAAGAACACATAATGCATTGACTGCCATCGGAACATAAAGATGATTTTAACCAGTATAACAAAAAGTTTATCTAAATCTGATTACCAACACTGCCTTTAATGTGTAGTTTTCTGGCCCACAGAACAACTTCATTAGTTAGTGTCATTTATTATCTGTACTCTTGTGGACAAATTCTCAAAGCTTTGTTGCTGTTACGCGAGCTGAGAATAGTCACCAGGCAGTTTATAGGATAAGCTAGCTTGGTCCCGCTTCATTGGCAGTCAACAGTACTAACAGGAATGAAAATGTGAAAACAAGATGACAGCGTGCGTGAAAGATTTACATTCTACAAAATAGCTGTGTCAATGCAAATAGCTGTCAATGCTTTTACATCATTTATAAGCTAGAATGAAGTTAGCTTAAGTTATTTGCTTAGCTTTAGCTGACTTATCTATAGCTAAGCTAAAGTTAAACTAGGGGAGCATTAAGCACCTTAAACACAATGCAATACAATATTTATAATGTGATGGAATACAACAGGATACAATACAACATGGCATAAGAAACGATACAATATAGTGTACTTCAGTACTATTAAATTACATACAAAATGATAAAGTACAGTACTTCACAATACAATGTGACATGACATGATATGTTAGCATGCGATGCTGTGTTATACAATTGTAAACAATATGGTCCAATACCTATATAAAATGAAACGTCACTATAGTATATGGTTTGTTCAGTTTAGCTCAGTTAGACATGATATGATAGACCTAAAGTTTCAGTTGACAAATCTTTTGCTTGAGTAATGCAACATCATAGGTAATCTTGTTGTGTATGTTAATAAAGGTTTTCTAAAAAGATTTTTTATAATAAGAGCATATTTTCATTCAGTGAAATGCTCACAACTTGTAAAAATAAATAAATAAATAAATGGCAAAGCAGTGCTTTCTTTGGGGGCCACTGCTGTCCAAAAAGAACATTTTTATTATATTGCAAAAAGATGAAGTTTTGAAAGTTTTTTTTTCTTTTTACACAGGACAATACTGGAGTGTGTCCCGCTGTTTGTTCATACTTTCTGCAGGCTATATAATCATTCACTATCTACCACACTAACTAGGCTAAATACACTATCCTGTTCCTTCATCAATGACCTATAACAACTGGTCTAATAATTTCCTTACAAAATAAACAAAGTTTAAATCAGGCTGATATGTTCAAAGTGACTTGCAGATATCTGAAGCAAAATAATTACGTGATGATCTAAGTCCAATTATATGATTAGTCTGGGGGGGGGGGGTTAACATTCTGAAAAAGGGCTTGGGTTACAAGAGGGTAGAGTTTAAGATGCAACCTAACACTGGATAGTTTTACTCTTTGTAGTTGTAGAATAGATAGGATTATAAGTTTTACACTTGACTTTTAGAATATCAACCTTCAGTCAACATTCACTTGCACTGTATTATCGTAAAGACATTAAAGAAAAATAACTAACTTGGTAGCATTTCAAAAAAAAAAAAAAAAAAAAAAAAATCAAAACAAAACAAAAAAAAAAGGAACATTTTCCACTTCTTATTAGAATTTTCAACTTACTTATGTATTTTTATTTATTTATTTTACCAGGGTTTCAAAGCAGTTAGATACCCCCCCCATCTGTCCGTCAAAAGAATGACTGCTGCCTGCTGGATGGACAGAGTGCACCCTGTACAGATAGATGCATAAACACTCCTTGTACCCACAAAGGCATCAAGCAGGCATTTCATTAGACCATTGTGTGATATGGCAGGCTGCTGCTGTGAATGTATTTATTAGTTTGCGATACATGCCTTTTCCTGTTGTTCCCGGGGCACTGGATAATGCTGGTTTTGTTCACGGCCCAGTGTGAACGGCGCCTCGGCTGCCAGCTGTCAGGCCTGATACCGTCTCATTTGGATTCCCAGCCTGCCTGCTGAATGGCTAATTAGATTTGCCATTTTCAATCCACTGATTGCTATACATAGTGGGGACAAAGGGGCTGACAGCATGTAGCATTCAAATTCAACTGTAACAATTAATAACTGTGGTAATTAACGTGTGTTGGGCACCATTGATTATGACATTACCTGCAGAATGGATGGCCAGCCTCTGCCATTTCATTAAGGAGCACAGATATAGACTGTTATTAATAAAGTGCTCTCTGAAGCTGAGAGGAGGTTATTAATTACACAAACTAGCGGGTGCATAGGCTAATCGAGTTAAAGCGCTTTTGTTCACAATAATTGATCTAATTTTCACTGACCATTCCTGTTGGGTTGTGTCACATGCCCCTGTGTGAAGAGAAATCACCTCATTAAACAAAAGTTTAATCCTAATCATAGTTCTTACTCTGGCTGGCTTTAAAGGTCATATCTGAATGTCAGAAACCATTTGAAATTGATTTGAGGTAAATTCAATCAATGTCATGTTTTAGAGGAAACAATATCAACTAATGGATGGGGCAAGCAGGCTCTGAGCAAATAGGGTTATTGGGAGGTGTGGGGAGGTGTGCTTGTGTATGTGTTTATGTGTGTGTGCAAAAGTTGGATTGCCTGACACTTTCATAATTCATTATGTCCATAGAAAGAGAAATGTCAGGATCTGGGCAATTAGTAGCAGCTGCAGGGACCTGTTGGCTTGTTGGGTGGCAAAGCTGAGGGGTTGGAGGGAGGCTGGGAGATGGATTAGGAAAAACTACAGTGAGAACTGAACTCTGGCCTGAAAATCAAGACCTCCTTTTTTCTCTCCTTCTCCCCTATTCATTGAAACATTTATTTTCCTCATTTAAACACAAGATTTGTTCTCAACACTCATTAACTCTATTTACTGTTTAATTCCTGCAACTCACATGCCTCAAGTTGATCACTAACTCACTTTTTAGCTCATGTGACGAGTTCTACGCTGGTTAAGAAACAGTAAAGTTGGTACTGATGCTTCCTTATGACAAACAAAAGCAAGTAAGACCACTGGAAGGGAGAGTTACTGTTTATGCATGCCAGGGGTGACAGACAAAACAATTATACTGCCAAAACAACTTCTTATTACATTTTATACAGTAAATATTTACAATTAGTGAGATGTTTCAATATTAAAAACACAGTAGGATACAATCCATCCATCCATCCATTTTTCTACTACTTATCCTGTTCAGGGTTGCAGATGGCTGGAGCCTATCCCAGCTGTCTTCAGGTGAAGGGACTTGTTGGCACACTGTAAAAAAGTCACTGTAAAAAGATGGTTAAATACTGGCAGCAGGGATGCCAGTAGGATAAGCGGTATAGATGAATGAATGAATGAATGAATGAATGAATAAAAGAATGAATGTACTGTAATTTATTTTTACAGTATATACTGTATATTGGATTGCAGCATATGAATGTGAAATAACGATAAAATACTGGCAACCCTGCTGCCAATATTTTGATGTTGACTTAGGTATCATGTACCATAAGTTATTTGAACAGAACTGTAATTGGAGCACAGACAGCCAGTCCATGCCATGTGGAACAAAGATTGCTTGTGCCCCCCTGTGCAACATCTCAATCAAGGCAGCAAACCTCCCATCTGAAAATATGAGACAATGCGAAAGTGCTAAAATCTGCAGTTAGCTGAGTGTTCGCTTGAGGCCCCCTCCGCCGCCCTCGGTTCTCAGCCCCACCCCCACAAATGGTACCACACGCATTAGCACAATGCAATGTGTGAATTAAAAACAGATGATATTCTGTAAAAAAGGTCATACAGAAAATTCAGTGATTTAATTATGGTACATTGTACCCTATTCGTATGGACTTTTTCTTACAGTGTAGCTGGCAAAGATTTTTACTCTGTGTGCCTGCGGTGTTTGTGTGACATGTTAAACTCAAGCTAATGCTAATGCTAATCTTACAAATGACTTCAACTTATTAAGTGATGGTTTTGCCTATTCTAACTAGCAAAGAAGGCACTCACCTGTTTATTGTCAGGATTGAGTTGGGTAACAATCTGACTTCCATCTCCTTTCACCTTTCAAGCGTGTGGTCTCACCTTTATGTTCCCTAAATGCAATGCTCTCTCTCTCTCCTCTCTCTCTCTCTCTCTCTCTCTCTCTCTCTCTCTCTCTATATATATATATATACTATATATATATATATATATATATATATATATATATATATATATATATATATTATATATATATATGTGTATATAATTCGATGATTTGTGCTCACAGTGTAGCATATTAAAACTCCCTCCAACCCTGCAGAACTTCCACTCCTATTCCTGTGTCAAAAAATGCACATCACATTTACCCCCCCCCCCCCCCCCCCCCCCCCCCCCCCCCACACACACACACACACACACACACCTGGCAAAACAGCAGCCATTTTCATCATCCGGAGCGTGTGAAATTTCACACTCATTTTACACAACACACTCTTGATATGCAGCGCTCCTTTTGCCCCTCCCACCCTCCCATGTATGAAATCCTTCCATTCTTGGCTGACAACACCAAAAAGATGCAGCCAATCATCTCCAAGCGATGGCAGTTACAATTTTCTGTGAACAATTTGCTGCCTTAAGAGGAAAATTGCTTTCAATATAAGCTCCCTTTGAAAGACAACAACAATAAAAAAAGATACAACTGTAATGCTGCTGCCTCTGTCAGCACTTGGCTGGGACGGCTTCAGTGGGAACGTATGACTGGGGGATGAGGTGCTTACAAGTCAGCTTTGTAATATCAGCATCTGTGGGAGACAGTCCCAGCAAATGAATCCCACTTTGAACGTAACAGCTCGGCATCACATGAAAATTACTGCCATGAGCAGTAGTTGTCAGATATGCTCTTGCCATTGTGATGGTGAATTGTCATTTATTATATGTTGTGCCTGCTTCTGTCAGCTCCTGTTGACTGTGTGTATTGATTTGCAGGAGCAGAAGGGACAGAGGTCACTTTGATCAACACTCTGAGACACAGGAATCACAGTGAGCTGACATTCCATTACCTGAGACAAAAAGGGCCCAAAACAAAGATATGTTAAGGGACACTGGACTTCAATACAGCAATATGACTATAATTAACAGAGAAATGGATGGCTTATGTTGAAATGGCTAGAGGCTGTCTGCTCCCGGAGGCTATTGTGCACTGGAGACAAGTGCGCTGTCCCCTTGATATTACATGCTTGACCTTTGGCTCTACCACTCTGCCTGTGGCCTTGTTACATTTCCTGGGCTTCTTCAAATCAAATACGGTGCTTTCAGGTGCTTTAGAATCACCCGGCAGACCAAGCAAGGCAGTGATTGGAACCATATAGGTACACACCAAAAACACTACCCTTCGTTTATTTCACTTTGAGTCATACCAAAAATGATTTTTGGAGTCAGTAATTCCACCGATGATGTATTGGTTGTTTCTTGATGTTGGTTAGGAAGTGTGAAGGGTAAGATTAATCCCAAAGAATAAAAATGACTTTTTGAAATAAATAGAATGGCTATTTAAGTTGCATTTATCATTTAAAACAAGCAAAAACCAGCACAATTATAAAGCAAAATGATTGTTCCTTGTTTATTTAAAAAAAAAAAAAATTAAGTTTCACTGATGAAGAATGACTGTAGCTGCAAAACTCATTTTTTTTTATTTTCTGTAACGTGACTTTGAAAAGAATAAATGAGACGATAATTTCAGGATGAGAAAAAGGCGATAACTGGAACTACTTTATACCATTTAGCTTCAATCCATGCTCAGAATGAAATAGCCCCATAGAATTATAGTAGCCCTTTACTTACATGATTGTTTATACTGTATGATACACATTTTGTCCAGCTTATGGTAGTACACACCAAACAACAGAGTCCTTTAGAGATTGAAATAACAACATCATACTGGATTAACCATTCTTTCAAAAGTCCTTAAAGAAACACTCTCAACTTATCAGAGTTTATTATAATGCAATTCAAAATTCAAAGTTCTGGAAGAAAAATAACACATCCCAAGACCTATGCTGTTGTTGTGACAGATGCAACGTGCTTTTATTTATTAACTTGCTGTTTGTAATAATTAGGTGCATGCCTGTGAGCTGAGGTGTTTACTTTGACTCCACTGTTGCAGATGAAACACGTGTCTCAGTGCTGTGTCTCCGAGCGAGAGCCGGGGTTGACTGGCGTTATTGCGTGGGCTGGCCCTGCTGCTGTCTGTGGTGCCTGTCAAAGTCATGAGAGGATCACTTTATCATCGTTTGTCTGCCGTGTCTGACGCTATTGAGTAGGAGGGAGCCCTTAGGGAAATGGGGGCAGGTCGCTGTATTTGCTGTATGCTTTGTTTTTTACTTAGTTGCTAGCTTGGCTTTATCAGGATTGTCGTTCCAGCCAGTCAAATTGCATGGTAAGGTTGGTTACATGGCAACATGGTATTACTCAGTATGAAGGCTTGTCATGGCCTCAGTGGCTCAGAACAAAGCTGCTCTGTAAGGCTTGACTACATTATTACTTAGCCTACAATCTCAATAAATGATCATACAGCATCTAATTGACTGAAGGCACTCAGCAAATAAGACAAGAAAAGATAAGATAAGATAAAGTACTACTTTATTAATCCCTCAAGAGGAAATTTGGATGTTGCAGCAACATAGATGTCTACCAGTTTACTGTAGCCTTTCTTTTTTTCTTTTTGTTTTACTGGATTATATTAATTCCTCTTCATTCATAATACTTCTATATGTACTTTGGGATAATAGCATGGACTTTTCCTTGATAGATCTGCCATGGAGAAAAGTGTCACAGCAGTTTGTTCTAGTAGACTGACCAAGACTTGAGTCCACGTAAGATTCTTCATCTGTGCAACAGGGAAAAAGGGTCTTCAGATTATCATAGCTGCACCCACTATATGAAAACATGACACATTAGGAGCTAATTAAAGCAACATTGTGACACCTCAACACAAACTGCATGGGCTATGACTCCTCTGAGCACAGGAAATCACAGTAGTATTCCAGCACATTACACTCGAGTGAAACTGATGCAGCTTCCTGAGAATGAGAATATTCATGCTGTGGCCCAGTGGAATGAGGTTAATGAGATCTGATAGGTATTAGCATGAACAGACCATGTCGATTAAAGCAGGTCAGTTTGCATGACTAATGCGAATTCGAGCCTGTTTATGAAAGCTTATTATGAGAGGCTCAGTTGGTATTATGATATAAATGAGCAGGGGCAATCTGTGTTGAATGTTAGGGATGATTCAGTGTTAGTTAACACATGTGCAACTGCCTGTAAGCTAGCAGTCCAGCTGGCTCTGCAGGCTAAATGTCTGAACATGGAGCTTTCATGTCCGTAAAGTGGATTCACATTCAAACTAACATTTTTTTTTTCCAATAAACTGAAAATAAAGATATTGAAAAGGGCCTCAGGGGGGGAGCATGCAGGTCACATGTGCACCAAACATGATAAAGCTCAGTGATTCTTCTTAACGTGGCAGCCTAACACAGTTATCATCACAAGTTTGAGTACAGGAGCGTCTGCATGCATCCATCCTGGCAATGACACCACATGTATTACAGAGAGCTCCGGGCCAATCCACAATACCAAATTGATTAATATTTGCTTTCAAAATGACACAGCTTGATGCATGGGGACTCTCCACATGTAAATGAAGGCTTTAGAGGAGATGAATAGTCTCAAAGGAGGATTGTAAAGTTCAAGCCGCAGATTTGCATATTTATATTACAAGTTACTGATAATAAGCAGGGCAGGAGGAAGAAAATGCAATCCGTTTGTCAATGTACAATTCCTACATTATAAAAGCAGGTCTTATTAGCTTCTGTGAACTGATATGTTCAATTACTTGCCACGATTGCTGTGCTGAAGATGTATTGTATTGCTTTTTGACTTTATAATACAATTTAGATAAAGACGGAGACCTGAGACAATTGATGATTCATTTAGGATGCCACAATGAAGACGGGGAGAGAAAATTAATCTCAAATCCACAACATTTTGTTATTTTGTAGAAAAGATGTCTATAAAACAACAATCACCACTCTGCCAAAATAACATAAAGAAATAAAATAAGCCTTAGTCTATGTGACACATACTAATTCATGTATATGTGAAACCTTTCTTTTGTACTGATGCACAATCACTCCCACAGGCATGACTAGACAAGCTCTGCATGACAGTATTTGTGTTAAAGTTCCCTCTGTGGTCATCACTTTCTTTGTGTGTGTCACAGTCTGCCTTCAGCGTGGATTTCCTCTTCCTGAGGAGAGATACAAAGACTGACAAACTGTCTTTATGTTTTGTGAGGGCTAAAAACAGGAAGCTTGTCCAGTTGAGTCCAGGTTGCTATCACTTTTCTCCCTTCAGTAAAGCATGATAACCTCACTGCAGGAGTGAGGATAACATTTGAGCCCAAAAAGTCCTGTTTTTAAATATCAGTTTGACTGAATATGATTCAGAATAGTTGTAGACTCAAGAACAGAGGCTACTTCTAATCTTTAAACAAATACAATTCATGATGCTATAGTAATAGCACTGCAGGGTTACTCTGAGGCAGTTTCTGATGCTGTTGGAGTTAAAAAAAAAAAAAAAAAAAAAAAATATATATATATATATATATATATATATATATATATATATATATATATATATATATATTTATTATATATATATATATATATATATATATATATATATATATATATATATATATATATATATATATATATATATATATATATACTAGCCTCTACTAACTTTTTCAACCAAATAAACCTTATTAGGTAAATTACAACAGTATATTTTTGTTTTCACCCCTTTTTTTTTTTTTTTTTACTGTAGTGTGAACTGCTCATCATTAAAACATCTTTCAGTAATCTTTCCTACATTAAATTGAAGCTAAAGGCACTGGCTTGAAATGTGCATCCCTTTTGTTTTTCAACTCATTGTAACAAATAGGTAATTAACTACCAGAGATACTATGACACATTGTGACAACAAACCCCATCACAGGGAGGGTTGTCATAAATTATGGGGTTGTTTGTCACAATGTTATTTTAATGGGGAAAATGTTTTAAAAGGCAAGAAGGCAGAACTAAATTTAACAGTCTAATTACAGTAACAGGTTGATAAATGCATAACTTCATGCATTTTAGGAACATGAACAGGAAACACATCTTTCGGTCAGTGTACTGTATATAACATTTACATATATTGGTGACAATCAATCCCAAAGAGAATGTGATGCACAACCAAAACTGGAATTGCTCGCTAGCATCAAGGCTAACAACCATGAATCAACATTTTAGCTAGCTCACAACAATCAAAGCTATAGCTTTACCTTCACATTTTTCACATTCACATGTTTTGTGCTTGGATGGTCACAGTTTCCTTATTGGTGTGTCATTCTTCCAACTTTAATATGTTCATGTGCATTCAGTTGACATGCAGATATTGAGTTTATATATATATTCCATCAGTATGAGTGTCCGGCAGGTAGAGCAGTGTATTTTCAGACATCACCATGTGTCAAACAAGTCTTTACTTGTCTGAAACCCTTTTTCATTGTTGTTATTAGACCAACTGTCAGTTATCCAAAGCTTGGGAGTCTTTTATCATATAAAATTAATAATTTAGGAAGATTTCAACACAATAATGACAGTATCAGATGCCAGCTGGACTTAAATAGCTGATTGATGTGATATGAAAGATGGGATAGAACATATGCTGCATGAAGCCACTAGATAAGAAAGATGACACCACCAAAACAAAACACAATATATGAGTAATCTAATATGTGCCATATGTTAAGCATACATATAGGACCTGTTCTGTTAGCTGAGGAGAAAAATGAAATCAAATTTCACAAATAAGGAGAGGCCATTAAGTTAAGATGACAGAGACCAACTGTAGTGTAACACAAACCATCCTCTGAACAAGACATTTCTGTTTGGCTGACACTCAATATCTCAAGTTGTCCCACCCCCTCCCCTCTTTTTCATCAGGTGAATTGCCTCTATTGAGCTCCTTAACAAGTCATTATGGTGGTGACTGGAGAGGGCCAAGCTAGAACTCCAGGTGTTAAAATGCACTTGGCTCATGTGTAGCAGGCTGGGTGAGCAGGAAAGTCAGCAGCAGAACCTTACCCCATGTCCTCCTCTTTTTTTTTAGTGAATTCTCCTGGTCTGCTTAGCAAAGTTAAATCAGACATTAAAATGCATAATCTGCACATGGTCAATGCACATTTTTCAGTCACTGGACCATAACATTTGTTTCCCATACACTAGCTGTGCTAAAGTCGACCTTTTAGTCTCTTTACAATTAACACATGGTGAAAAAAATCACTCCAATACCAAAACTACATCCTTAGTTAAATGTGAAAGTATATGAGAGTAGGAGTGAAGACCATGGAAAGCCATCACTTGCTGAAAGTACACATTACAATACTTTCAACTCAGGATTCTTCAAATTCTTCACTCTGCACAATATCCATGCTTAGTGTCTAAAAATATGCAAGTTTTGCCAATGAACTGGACATAAAATCATCAAGAGGCCAAAGCAGATTTAATCTAATATGGTACAATTGCTGCAAGTCTTCATCTTTGTATGTGTAGTTATGAAATTGATGTTGACAGAAAGGAAACAGTTGAGAACTTGTGCAACAGCAGTCATAAATCTTTTTTTAACAAGCAGAGACAGGAGTTTTTTTTCTTGATTCTCTCAAATATGAATGAAGAACAGACATATCTGTGAAGCAATAATGAAAACACTAAATCAAATCTGATTGGAAAATTAATTTTAAAGAGCTTGTCGTAACAATTTAAGCCTCACAAGGAGCTGTCCGTTCCGTCACGTTAATTTGATTTCTGATCACAATGATCTCTATATCTCACTGAGTACAGAAACTTCTAAAGCCATAAAGAGGGGTTTTAAGAGTGAGCACTGCATGTTGGAGCGGGGAGAAATGTCTGGTAATTAAATAACAAACAATGTCTAAATTACATTTTGTCATCCGTAGTAATCTAATTAGAGAAAAAATGCTACTAAACTGGGCAATAATAACAAAGAAATGGATTGTGAGCAGAACGCTGGTCACTGATGGGACAGGAAGAGTCTGTGCTGGAGCTCAGTGAATGTACCATTTTCTGGCAACTTTAGCGACAATAGTGGTTTCATAGTCAGAGTGAGCAAGGACAAACTCTTTCAAACATGCATGAAAATATAAGTCACATTTAACTATAGCTAAAACACATATAGACATACAGTCTATGCATCTAAAAGAGTCCAATTTAAATAATTGTAACAGAATCTTTAACCTCTTTGTTGTTGGTGCATGCAAGAGATACTCTGGCTGATGCGATATCTCTTACTGAGCAACACTTCTCATTACAAAACAAGACAAAGAAAAGGTGCTGTTGTCCAAGAAAAAGGAAACCACAAAACCATAAAACAATGTTATGGACTGAGGTGGAAGAAAATGTGAAGTGCTCAATCCAATCATTCCACCTGGAGAACTCATAATGTGGTGGAAATAAATCAATGAGAGAATGCACCAACTTAGATTCAGCCGAGCTTTTAATTCACTCAAGTTGAACAAAGTTAACTGAGGATATTTCCACAACTCCTGCTCAAGATCTACAGTTGACACCACAACCTAAGCAGGGAAGTATTCAGGTAGGATCACCTATTTTCTTTTAGCTATGAGAGAGTTAAATATTTTAAATTCCCCATGCCTAGGTTTTAAAGCTGGATGATTAAATTTTTAAACTATATTTCAAAGACATTTGCATTTTTGGCATGTGCCTTCAGATACATACAAGTCACATAACCACATACACCTTCACAGACACGTCTTTTCCCACTGGAGGACTTAAGTGGGTCGACCAGAAAGAGCAAATACCTCAGTTCAGCTCACCCAGCATGCCTTGTCGTGCACGGTGTAATCTGATAATATCAATCATAATTGTGTTAGATGTAATCCATCTGACTTTCAGTTTGTTGGGGTCAGGGTAGGAGGCAAGGCCCCACTTGCCATCAATTATCAGACATAAGAGAGTAGTGGATGGAGCTCTTCTCTATAAATAATATGGTGGGGCTGCAGCGCTGCAGATCGATGCAGTACAGTTCCACTGTCATGGCTTTAATGGCAGCTGGCTTTCTTGGCTGAGCGGATCAATAGCATGTCTCCTCAGGGCTCAGTCTGAGTCCAGGTCACGCCTGGTGACAGGGACGTAAATGACACCTCTGTTGTGATTGGAAAATGCAGGTCTTTTGGGTTATTTAGTCCCACTTCTGAGCGTCTTTTTTTCCCAGCACCTGAGGGGAACACCTGTTGGGATGAGTCAGATCTGTCTGGATGCCTGTTTCTACTTTTTGGTGCAGAATAATGTCAAATCTGGATTTTTTTTGCCCTCTCACAATAAATGATCAAGTCATGTGCCTTTGATTTTCATTTCGGAGCAGCAATGCTCACTTCATGTGAAAGTTAACCTTGTTTTCTTGTATTTAGCAGATCAAAGGGTCAAATTTACAGGTAATTATCACAATTACAGAGCAGAGTGAAATGCAAAAATATAGAAAAGGGTGCCAGGAAAGATATCTTTGTTAGCTTCTGAAAAATATTCCCCATGATATAGATTTTTTTTTTCTTCTGTTTTCCCAGAGTGTGTCAACAGAGTGAGCCCTTTAAATTCCAAACAGGGTGGACTGAAGTGATGTCTAATTGAAAAACATGAAGAGGCACAGCTGCTCAGTCTGAATGTCAATGGAAACAGGAATGACAGGCAGCACAGCAGGCGATCAGGCCAAGATTGCTTGGCCAAGACTTATGAGACACATAAACAAACACAGAAACCAAGTTAACACAGGGACACAGACACAAAGCCAAAGTATGTGGTATCAGCTACGTAAAAAAAAAAAAAGAGAAAGGCAAACAAAACCATGAAGATTAGGGAGAGGGCTAAAGTGTTCTGCCTTCAAAGAAACATGAGGTTAAAAAGCCTGACCCTTGAAATAGAGATGTTTATCTTCAGGACATTAAGTTGCTTGTATGTAAAGTACTGAAACAATTAATCAATTTCCGCTCTGTACACAAAGACTTCAAAAGTGAAGAAAAACAGGAATAAACCAACATTAGCCTCAGAGACGTGCAGCAAAAAATAAAACATTTAGCCTGAGAAAAACGTCACATTTCAGAAGTACGAACCTCACCATGAACAGACAGACGTGAGACAGTGCTGTTGGTGTTACAGTGATGCCATAGAGCTAAAACCTACATGAATTTTTGTACATTTTGGTTAAGAAAGTAGCCTCACAGTGAGTGTAACATATGCTACATTTATAATTTACAGAGATGTTGGTCAGAGGCCTTGTTTCCTCTCATCTATTTACTTACCTGTTGTTGCCATTGACAGTATAAAATGTGGACGTCACCCGTCTGTTCCTGATACACTGAAATAAAACTAATTGTTGGACAGGGACAGATTGAATATGATGCGGGCTTTCAGCTTCCTTTCTAACAGCTATAGGGCACCTGTCAGTCATGTGAGCTGAGCTGAGCCTCTGATTGGACAAATTTATGGTCCTAATATCTTCTTAACCACTGGGTTAGAAAGAAATTCACCCCCTGTACATGGTGTGGCAAAAACGAAATTAGCTTTTCAGACCCAAGCAAATTCTTGAATCAGGTGGTAAATATGTTTTCAATGCAGTAAAATTCAGTTTGTTTGGGTGTTTTTTTTAGCTTGGTGTATGTGACCTTCAGTCTTTCTGAAGCCAGCCTCTAGTGGGTTCTTGATGAACAGCAACTTTTAGCACTTCCACATAGGCTTAATTTTTCTCAACTGGATGTTGCCCCTTTGTTTTTACACCCCAACTAATGAGCCAGGTTATTACCCTTGTTTTTCCAAGAAGGAATGAGGGGCAGCCTCATATTCCAAAACACAGACATTTCTGTTGAATTTGAACTGTGAAAGAAAGAAACCCTGATGTGAATGAATCAAGCTCTGGTGAAGCTCTCAGGATATGAGGAGGAGCTCAAGAGAGATTTCTGACTTTGATGTTAACACAATACTTCTCTATAAAAGTGTTCTAATACTTTTGTTCTCCTGCAGTCTAGATGATTTGACAAAGTAGTATTATAAATCTGCTCAATACATTTACACTGATATTGGATCAGCTTCATAATGCAGGCGTTGCTTTGTAGAAGACAGGACAAAGTCATCTGACACGATTTAAATTCAGCTTCCACTATGGCCAGATGTGACATGTGGTAAGACTTCCCTGGCTGATTGCTTTCTCAGTGATACAAAACTTGGAACAAAATACAAGCATGACACTGATCACAGTTAACGGCCTGCATCCAAGAAAACATGCTGTAAATAGCTCTCAGGGCCTCCATTAGACTCAGGTACAGTTTTCAAGCACTTTTCCCCAAAGCTTATTTCATGAACACGAAGAAACATTAAGAAACTTGTGTCGAGTATAAATCAGTGCTACAGAGGCTGTGTTCATTGTCCGTAGTTCTTTCCCCAAGACGTAATTGAGTGTTGAGGGTCGTTGAAGCTGGAAGAGAGGGAGAGAGAGTTTCTGCTCTGCTGCCATC
This sequence comes from Labroides dimidiatus, assembly GCA_030710495.1. NCBI lineage: Eukaryota > Metazoa > Chordata > Actinopteri > Labriformes > Labridae > Labroides > Labroides dimidiatus. The sequence continues at coordinate 15,400,788 of CM061144.1, forward strand.
GGCTACTCAGGTCTGGGGCTGCCCCTGGAACTAATGGAGCTTCCTCTGGGCCGCTTTTCCCCTCAGATGGGCACAGCTGGGGGAGATCCGCCACCCAGAGCTGGAGTTACACCCTCCTCCCTTCCACACCCAGCTGCCTCCCAACCCCCCTGTTCCTGCCGTGCCACTGCAGGGCCCGCACCTTCAGGCTAACGCTCAATCCTAACATACAGGGTGGTGAGCGTGGGAGTTCCAGACGTGGGTGGACCACCGTTTGGCCTGTTGTCACCCTTACGTCTCTCCTCAGAGATAGTTGGTTGCATTGCCTTTCACATTTCTACATGTTAGGTCCCCATACAGAGGCCAAGAGACAGGCATGCTTAAATAACGTGGCCACCTAACGAGGGCAATGAAGCCAGTTATTTGTGCTGTACCAGGGGGTGGTTGGCCTTTTGAAACAGCACTGTGAATCTCATGTTCTCTCTCTGCCCTCCTCCTCTCCCTGACTGACATTTTACATAGTTGAGGAGAGACGGCTGGGAAAAAGAACCTGTTCCATAAAAAAGTTACAACATCACTGTGAAGCAGGCACACAGGGCTGTTTGATGTCTGAACCCTGCATTCTTTGTCAAAAAACAAAACAAAACAAAACATATCTGGACAAGTCTGTACTAGTGGTCTTATTTATTTCTTGATTTGAATCAACCTACTTAAATCACCAATTGATATCCAATCAATCAATTCTTATTTTTCATTTTGGTACACTTATTTGGCAGTTTAGAGTATCACCAGGAAGAGACCTTGAACAGAACCAGACTCACCATAGGACATCCATCTGCCTCCACTGGATAGGCTAGGAAAGTGGGGAAGAGATGGACGGAAACAGAAACAGAAACAGAAAGAAATAACAGAAACTTATTTCCCAAAGTTCTACCAAATAGCTTTAATGTGAGTGTGAATATTTAGTCTGTGATAAAAATATAAACCTCCATCAAATGCAAATATGTGTGAATAAACAAAACCCTGTCACATAACCAAAAGCAAAGTTTGCCGAGAGTCATTCTTCCATGATCCTATCGAGGGCTGCCCTCCCACTTTGTGTGTGACGGATAGTGCGTGTGTGAAGAGGTTATAAAAAAGTGTTCTCTAACACCGTGGAACTTGTAAAACATAGTGAGGGCTACACCCTCTGCAGCCACACAGCAGGATCCAATTAGGACTCTTATCTACTAATTATGTCCCTCACACATCTGCATTCCAGAGTTCAGAAAAAGCCTGCTGTCCTCTCTGTGTAACAAGCTCTTGAATTAATGAGATTGCTCTGTAATTGAACCTCTTCATGAGTCCCCTGGCAGGGAAAATATGCTAAGTTAGATTTGTATTAACAGAGCATCAATCATAGCTGATCAAATGATAAACCACGCCGATGATCACAGGGGAGCTGAACCTTTATGTAAATGTGATGTCCACTTTGGAGGCAGAGGCAGCGAGGAGGAGGAGGAGCTGTAACAGAGGTACCAAACTGGACCACTGCGGGGCACTGTGCTCCAGATCACAAACTCTAATCAGGCTGGGGTTACATGAATACACAAACACATCCAGTGTGGACATGTTTTTGTGTGGCTCAGTCAAACAAGTACATACACATACAGTTACAGATACAAGCAGAATCATTACTTTCCTCTTTATCGTGAACTAAAGTAAAACCTGTTGGTATAGAAGGATACATACAAACAAAAACAACGTTTGTACTTGTCAGTCCTCAGGTCATGCCAAACAACAAGGAGTCATGAAAAATGGGGAAACAAAGAAACTGAATTTTTTTGCATATGCTAGATCAAGTTTATAATCTGCTAACATTTTTATCTAGTTTTTTTTAATTAATGTAAATTTATATTAAATCATTGTACATATATATATATATATATATATATATATATATATATATATATATATATATATATATATATATATATATATATATATATATATATATATATATAGTGTCTATTGAAAGACTAATCTAAATCAACGCATCTGTGAGGTTAAGTTAACACATAGTGCAAGGTTCACTGGCTAATTCATGTTTGTGCCCTCTAACATGTTAAACAAAGTCACAAGTTTCATTATGACGAAAAAGAGTAGAGTTCATTCAGTTTCCATGAACATTTATTCCATGAATGTAGATTAAATCCACCCAGCCTTGTATGACCCTACCTTTATACACTATCGTGGCAGGCCTGAACTATGTACATGCACACTCCAAACTCAGAGGTTATGTAAGACTGTTATTCTTCAGGGGAAAGCACAAGAAAGATAAAACTCACAAGTTTAACCCAATTTTAGCTCATTTTATGAAATGGCTAGTTGCTCTAATTCTCACAGGAAAAGTCATCATCTCTTATCTTTGTAAGGATTTCTAAATTGATATCTTTACATTGATTGTAACAACATTAAATCTAACAAAACTACTTAATTCCACTTCCCAACATTACCATCTCTCATTTACAATTTCTAGTCACAAAAGTACAAGAAATTAAAAAACTGCAGTGCTATTCTAGCTGTTATCTCAAGATCTATCTTTTTGAGGACACAGTCACGCAGTGAAGTGTTCTCTTGATTTAACACATGCTTGAGACTCAAGAGAGGGAGATGTGCTCTCAGCGTGGAGGTTAGTGCAGGTATGCAGAGTGGAGTGCCAGTGGTAAGCATTGCACAAAAGACCATGACAAGTAGACGGAGCAAATTCATCACATTACATGAAATTTAAGTTTATGTGAAGTATTATTTATTTATAGGCCTTAATGACATTTTATGAAACCCTGTCAGTTATTGTTTCTCATAGGGAAATTCAGATTTTGGTTAAAAACACTGGGCTTAGTTTTATACATCTGTGTCTTTCTAATTAAACAAAAATAGCTTTTGTTAGAGTCATCTGTTCGATATCCTACTGCTTAGCTGAAACCTGTCCAATAATAATTGTTAATGGATGTGATCCTTGACCTGGCTGTTGTGTCACAGATAGTCGACCATGTCTCACATGTGACTGGACAAGGAGGACAGCAGATCTGGAGGTAAATGGAGGAGGCTGGGGCCTTCTTGCAAGGCTGAGTTCACTTTATTAGCATTGATTCCCTTTTTTATGTATTTTGTCACAGCTAATGCTATTGATCAGAGCTACTGAGAGCCGAACCCCACTAAAAACTTACGCAGATTCTTGTTTTGTGTGTTCGTTTTAGCCTCAAAAGTGTCTTTTGAGAAGCATTAATCATCTGTGAAAAGAGATTGTGCTCCTCTTTAAACAAACAATGGAGGAAGTTTAGAGGATGTTACAACTGACAGCATCCATTTCATGAATTAAGAAAAATAAAATGTTCTAATAAAATAAATTAGATTGTTATAGGTCAGTTAATTTCAAATTTACAGAAAACATTTAGAGTAAAATGGGCAGAACATGATTATTTTTGTTTGTAAATTTACTGTAGAAATGTAAATAAAGCTAGAGGATCCATTTTCCAGACAATATGTTTGCAATTGTATCACCTGGCCCTTCTCAGTACACAAATAATCTCTAACAGAAATGTAGCAGCGCAGATAAAAATCTCTTTACCAGAAGAAATTAGAACAAATCTGCTGGTTTTAAGAGTCCTGGCTGGTGTTGGTGTCAGCTCTGTTCTCTTCTCCTTCCTGGGGCTGAGCATGTTGACAGCGCAGCTTGTAAGTGCAGCAAGGGATCGAGCTCAGTTCACATGTCCCCTCCATCTCAAACAGGATCCCCACTGAGGAGAAGAATAGCAATTAGCATGCTAAAGGTAGCGCTAATGCGAGACCATCTTTGAACCTCCTCTGAACCAATCTGCCCATTACCCAGGCAAGTAATGGTTGGTGTTTATACAGGATAATCAGGCATGTGCAGTTTAGTGAGCAGATTTTAGAGGCTAACTCGTGTTATGCTGAAGGTCAGGGGGGAGAGATCTGTCAGGGAGCAATACATTAAGACAAATTCATGATATTTATTAAATGAAAATGACAAACAAGTGTTATAAATATTACTATAAAAAGACAAGATCAGTTTTAATTACATATTGTGATTTTTTTTTTACTCCTGAATAAATCATTTAAACACATGAAGAGATTAGGTGCAAAATGTAATACATAGAAAAAGCTTTCTTAAAATGGTACTTGTGTGTCAAAACTGGAATGTCAACCGAAGCTGAAGTGTAAACACTGAAACTCTGTAGACAAAAAATAGTTCTTCTTCAGTCAGTCAGACAGACAGACAGACAGTGAGCGTAATAGCACACTGCAGTTAAAGCAATTACTGTCATCATCCAGTGAAGAGTTGGAAAGATTGAAAAAAGATGGATTGCTTTTGCAAAAAAAACAAAAACAAAAACAAAAAAACCCATAACAAAACAAAAAGACATGCAGTTGGTCTAAGTGAGGGCTGCAACAAGTCTTATTTTAATAGCAGTTTTATCTATAGTTATATGACAGATTATATGATTAACAGAGAAGTCTGCTGTACATTTGAAGCAGCATTAGTATTGTCATATACTTTACATGAAAAGCAGGGCCAAAGCATGTTTACCTGTACATCCACAGGTCTTTGCATTTTTCCAGATAATATATGCATGCTTGAAACTACAGGGACTGTGAGGACTTTCTGAGTGATCTTGAAAAATATACATGCCTGATCCTAGTCCACAGATTAAAATGAGATTATCAGCACCAATATCAGTTATTTCTAAAAGCTATTTTTGGGAAAGTGATAGAGCACAGGCTGAAGGCTAAAAACATGAGCTAAAGGCTAAACCACGAGCTAAAGGCTAAAGCACTTTGCAATATAATGTTCATTCAACCCACATGCAGCAGTTATTCTGCAGTGATCTGTTTAACCTTAAGTCTATTAATAAAATGAAGAGCCAGGTCACTTTAGCTCTGCTGGGTAGATGAGCAGGACACAACGATACATCTCAGAGCACCGAGCTGCCAGTAGCACAAAGTATAGCCAGCTACTTAACCTCAGTACAAAGTGACAAACTTTGCTTATGGTCACGTTTCACACAATAGCTTTGTGTAATTGTTGATAAATATCTTACCTCTTTGCATTGCATCTGGTAAAAAGTTGTTGAAAATAAGATCAGATCTCCATGTATTTTCCAAAACAAACGCACACCTTATTATGAGTCATGTCACCAAGACAGTGTGGGCGCGATTCCAGCCAAAGGTGTCGCTGCAATCCACTTAAAACAGATAGTCCTCACAGCTCCTTTAAATGAAAAAAGAAAGCAACAAATTTTCACTTTGTGAAAATTGAATTCTTTTCTTTTTTAAAAAACATCTTGAAAAACTACTTGATTGTCCAAGAAAGTTTTTTTAGTTATGTGACAAAATGTTACAGAACATTTCAGCACTGGTCTGTCTCTAATTCCCTCTGCGATCATTTTTATGAATCAAAGTCTTTCAATATTACATGTCCTACTTATGCTAATACCAAATATGAAATGTATAGGGTTTGTTTTTTTTTTCTAATTAAACTGACTTTTTTTTAGAAGCTTCTGGTTCTGATAACACACAAGTGAAGAGTAAAACGTCAGTTTGCTGGTTATTAAATGATGATAATACAGTTATGTTATTTTTATCACTGAAGTAGCATTTCACACTGTTTGTGGTTGTTTTAAAGAAAAATTTGCTACAGCAATAATGTAATCCTGTATGACTATAATCTGATGTGAACTTCAATATTATGTGGTTTGATGAACTGACTCGGAGACCAGCATTAATCTGTCATGAAGGCATTTGTACTTCATGATAGGGAAAAACTTCAGGTACAAATACAATGCTTGTGTTTTCCCACATTTGCTCACTCTATACAAACTGAACTTTCTGCATTAAAAAATATGCTTCAGGCCCAGAAAGGGACAAGGTAAGCTGGCCTCTAAGATTTGTGGGCTTTAGGGTTGTTAAAGTCTGAGTCCACTGTGTGACATCAGATCTGCAGATCAGAGCATGTGTGTGCCGAGATGGGCTCAAGCGTTCCTCATCAGCTTATGGTAATGTTGTGAACAGTGTGACTGCTCCAACAGAAAGCCAGCTGACAGCCAGTGACATGGCCTGCCCGTCACCTGACACCTGCCAATAGAGGGGGAGGGCCACACACAGAAACACACACAGAAATATATAAACACAAGCACACATACACACACCTGATAATCACTGAATTATACACAGCGCCTCTCTTTCACTAACCTCTTCTCTCCCGGGACCCAGCTGTTCATGAAATACCTCCCAGTAAGACAGTGGGGATGCAGGAGAGGGGCAGCTGGGGGAGGCTGGAGGAAGGGTGGAGAAAAGGTTTGAGGAAAAAAAAAAAAAAAGAAAAACTCACGCCTCACTGGCTCCCAATACCATGCACATTTTAAGAGAGCCAAACTGAAAAGATACAATTTCACTCAATGAAGCGGGCTGCAAAGGCAGGCACAAAGGAGACAAGATAGTGCAATCTAGAGGTCACTGACACTGCCTCTGCTGTAATTACTACACTTCCTTTAATACTTCTGCATTGCAACTGTTCTCCCAGCCCCATTGACACCCCGACACACACATACACACACCTCTTCCAGACAAGCACGACATATCAGTAAAAGAAAGTGTTCAGTGTAACAGCTTTATTAAGTCAACTCAAATCTCATTTTCTCAGGACTGAGCTTTTTAGTGTTCTGCTGTTGTAGATATTAGATGACAAAGAGCAAGTCTCTGACCTTAAACCCAAAACTCTGGATCTGCTAACACACGGATTCTCTATCCTCATTTTTCCCTCCGCTGACTGTCAAGAGAGGCATAGATACTCAATAACAGCAGATCTTTGGTTTCTGGTAACATAGCTGCGGAGTTAAACTACAGATCACACTGCTGATTAAGAATATCACCAACAGCTGGGACAAGTAAAATAAAGGTGAATGCATACTGACTCAAATTGGATACTAAAGCTGCAGACTGTTAGGTCTGTTGTGTTCTCAGCTGAAACTCTAAAGTCTGTTATTTGGCCTATTTAGTCTTTTCTGTGCAAATATTAGACGTGATAGAAACTTTCCCCCATAGTACAGGGTCACTGCCAGATCTGCCTGGGAGGCTTTTCGATGGTTATTCAGGTTCAATTTTCATGTGAAATTCTCAACAAGAGACTGAAAAAAAAAAAAAAAATCCAAAAGGATTCAAAGTGCATCTCTGATGTTTTCAATGCCTGACACTTTATCATTTTTGGAATCAAAGTTGTGTCCCACAAGAGAAATTTAAGCTGCGAGCGGGAATGAATCACATGAAAAAGCAGCATATTTGTCTTGGGTTCAGTTTTGATGTGTGTGCTTGTGTTGCTGTTTTAAAGGATTGCAAGATGGGTAAAGAAAAAAAAAGGCTGCAGTCAAAAAGGCATTATATACTGTGCCCAGCCAACCACTTAAGATATCTTTGAAGATGAATCAATCACTATATTATAGTGAAAGTCCACAAGGTGCCTGGCTCATGATCGAACACTGCGTCTGCACTTCATAGCAGTCTACAGGGCATTGATGCTGTGATTGATCGCAGAATGGAAGTGACTGGAAAGAAGAAAAGGATTACGCTTGTCAAATGCAGTCAATATGCCAGGCCGGTGGTCAAATGTTTGCAGTAAATCTCAAATAGTGTCTGCAAAGCTAAAAGGGAAAAACAGGCAAAAAAAAAAAAGAGAAGAAAAAAAAATCATTTGCTCAGAGGACCATCCTCTTGCATTCCCACTCAAACTGACAGGCCTGCAAATATGCAGTGGGATGAGTAGCTGAAGGCTTTAGGAGATTAGCAATGCTTCAAACATCAAAACAGCCCTTTCTATTATCTCGAGAGGGACCTGCCATCCAAATCTGAACAGATTCAGACCAAAGAATAAACCGCTTCATACACAATCAATGTGCATTATTGTTTCACTTCTGCAAGATTGTGATTTCTAACTTTTGTTCAATGTTCTCTGCCTTCCATAGATCCAGAGTGTTCTCTCCTGACACTTCTGGTATTAAGCGTTCCCCTATTTGAAGAAATTATACGCACAAGTCAAAGCATCAAATCCCTGTGTTGGCATGAGGATATTGGAAACAGGTAACAATGATATTTGCGCATCAACCCAAGCTCAGCAGTGATGCTACTGGGCTTAGTGTATTCAATGCACCAATCGTCCAAGTGTTATTTACAGAGGGTTTTTCTTTATGGAAAAATCAAGACATGATTGATTCAGGTTAATGTGACTGGAAGCCAGCACCAAGCAGCATCTCAGTGCTCAGGTTAACAGAAAACACTAACTTCCATAAAGTGCTATGGAGATAAATCACCGTTATCCTGACAGCGGTGACAGCAGTTTAAGCAGCGGCAATCATCAGAAGCACCTCGGGAGCCCCTGTGCTGCATTTTGCGAAATGTCATGGGGGGTTGATGGAAGCAGAGGAGACGGGTGGGCTGGCAGAGAGACTGGGGTGATGGTGGTGGCAGGGCACTGGATGAGATGGTCATATCAAGCAGCCATCAGTGTGCAGGTACGTTACATAAACATCCCAGAGCAGTAAGCAAATTCTGTTGACGAATAAAGGTAATAAAACAGAGATGGGTTGGAGGGGCGAGCGGTCCCCAGTGTATTCCCCCCTCGCACGGCAAGCTCACTCACTCACAGGCTCACCCGAGTGAGATTATGGTGTTTGCTTTTATCTGTCAGAGATCAATATTTCAAACGTCCGATAAAAGAGGAAATTGAACTGGGAATAGACTGAAGTGCTGTAAAAGTACAAAGCACAATTATCAAAAAGCACTTAAACTGCCTAATAGGATACACATATTAAAAATGCTCAAATGGATGTCCTCCAGCTATAATGAGAGCTGGTTCTGGTCTCCTATCCCCTCTGCTGTCTTTGATCACAACACCTTGCCCTTCTGGATGCAGTCACAGTGGTCAATGCACTCTGGGCAGTATATGAACCCCAGGAGACTGCACTCACTGTGTTTTAACACGCACCCATTAGGTGTGAATGACTGTCTGGGCCTTTATGTAAAGTGCGTTACAGATTTAATCTTTAGTCAGAGTGCTAACACGGACATGTGAGGGGCCCTACATACAATAAGAAAGAGAAGGGAGTCCATTTCCTTTCCGTTTTTTTCTGTGTAAGTCACTGCACAACCAAAAACTCCCCGACTCCCTGCCATGTCATACTCAGCACTCAATATATCACTCAATTCATTATGTAATCACCCTGTTCAAACATGTGCCAACTACTGTATAACCAGTTAAGTGCTAATTAGCTCAATATTGCTCAAGAATGATTAAAGTCACGTTTTTTTTTTTTTTTTTTTTGTTTGTTTGTTTGTTTTTTGCCATTGTTGAATGTAAATCAAGCAGCAATCTCCGGTTTGAAAATATGAGACAATGCAGAAGTTTCAAAATCCGTAGTCTGTCGAGTGTCCACTTCAGGCTGGTTTCAGAAGTATTGGAAGTCACATACACACCAAGCCATAAATAATAAAAAGCCATCATTTTCACAGCAGGAATAAACATGTTTACAGCCCAGGACAAAGAAAAAAACAAAACATTTTTCCAACTTGGTAGTTTAGAAAATAGTTAGAGTTCACCCAATCAGAGGCACAGCTCAGCTCATGTGACTGAGGGGCATGCTATAGCTGCCAGCCCCATTTCCAATTTGGCTGCGCCAACTGATTCACTTCAAAACTATTTCAGAAACAGACGGGTGACGACACAGAGACTTTGTATGTTAATTATACAGTCTATGATGTAGACATGTTTACTTGCTTAAAAGATTTGGACATTATTTTTTTTTTCAGTGACAGTCTCAGATAAAGCTTAACAGCTCTGCTTTGGGTCTTTAACAGCTGGCTTCACTGCTAACTACACACTGAAATGACAAACTTGAGTTTGATGTTGTATCTGAGTGAGTTAACAGTAAATGTATTTATTTATTTATTTATTCATTCATTTATTTATTTGATTAGGACAGTGCACATCAATCAACATTTTCACAAACACGTCAATGTAAATATGCCGGAATTGGCACAATAGCTTAATCTCATCCATTGTCCTCAGGCAGGTAGTCACAACAGTAAATTACTCTGAATGCCCTCTGTAAGCAAATCTCAAATTTATATGACCAAGTATATGTTTTGACTGATTAATTTAACAAAGAGTACAGCTAGTGACGCACCAGTGTGGTCAGTATATGACTAGTGACTTAGCAGGAGTTATCCTTTGAACATGCTCCATGTAGCGGGTTGTCTGTGCAGGTCAGCAGTACAAGGTAACTTTGAGACCTTAAGTAGCTTACCAAGCTAATATCTCTTAAGTCAACCATGACTCAGGGTACTTGGAAAAGTAGTCACGAAATGTAATGTAGGATTTGGAAAATGGCCACAAGTGTTCTGTCGTACCTGTACCAAATGACCTTTTACTTGACCTGACTGAAGACATTTTAAGACCAGTGAATAAACAACACCAATAGAATCCCTGTACCAAGATATAACTAGCATGTGATAATCATCCAGAAAGATAGAAAGGAACAAAATTGATTTATGAGCCAAATTCCTTTTTCTGATTTAGAGATCCAACACAAACATAGTGTTGTAAATTAAAAAAGGAAGATCTCACAATTAAATGAAACCTTATCCTAAGGATGGAGAGAGATGTAACTGTTGGCTTTTTTTGGCAGTGTTGCAGAACAGATGGTAAATCTCAAGGGCATGATGCAGAAAATATTTTGAACATGTATTAGATTTGGAATATCCCTTTAAGCAAAGAACCATAGATAATGAAACAGCGAAGCAGGTTTCCATTATGAAGACATAAAAGGCTTCCTCTGATATCCAGGAATCTGCAGATAAAGACATCCTATTACTCCTTGACATGATATGATACGCTGGCCTATTCTTCTCCACCCTATCTAAATGATCCTTCATTAGAAACCTGATCAATAGGCTCTCTTGATTAAGTGGGATGCGAGACGCTCATTTCATTTTCAAGCATTTTTACCAATCGATGGCAAGATTATCTTCCAACAAATAGCAGAGATGCAAGGAAGGCATTCTGAATGCTGGCCAATAACATCATCCCTCACTATCTTGTTTTTCTCCAATAGCCCACAGAACACACACACACACACACACACGCACACACACACACACACACACACACACACACACACACACACACACACACACACACTGGAAGTACATTCTTGCACAACAGTTAAGTAGTTCACGCATATCTTACATGAATACGCACGAATGAAAAACACAAACAGAAACGGATGCACACACTTTCCTCCCAGTTGCAGGATAAATCATGGAACTTGGTAATTACTGGCCTAATATAATTGCAGACAGAGCCTTTAATCGGGAATGGTAAGACATTAGGTAAATTAGTTTTTAAAGATTTAAGATGTTTAAAGATTTCATTTGCAGATACCTCTGATTCAATGTAGCAAGGGGAATCACTGGTGATTGAAGGTGATGGACGGTGGAGCTCTTTAAAATGTGTTGACACTGCAGAGCCAGTGTTCATTATGGTGCAGTATTTATCCAGCATTAACTTCCCTGAGTATGTTTTTTATCCTTACCCAGTTTAGTGTTTTTCACATGTGCCCATACACAAACTAAGGCTATGTAGTTCATATTTTAGTTATTTATTTGTTTTCATGGCTTATGGATGCAGAGTAAATCTTTATTTTTACCTTTCCACAGTGCTTTACCTTTGGAGGATCAGTAGTCCTATTTGGAAGTTGATTCAAGACACCACTGTTCCACATTTTCTAACAGTGTAAAAGGTAAAAGATTGGTGAGGTGAAATTCTTCTGCCACAGAGCCTGAGAGAGTAAGAGAGGTGAGAGAAATGGCATAATGGTGACGCTCTGTCATGTTACTATTTCAAAATCTCTGCTATTCGTTTAATTTAGGCATAAACTGAAAGACATCAACATATAGGCTTAGTTTAAGGAGGTTCTTAGATCCAAGAAGAACTGCTAGAAGCAAACTGTAGTTAGCTCTCTCTTTTTTCCCAAAAGGTTCAAAATAGGAAAACACAGTGGTATCTGGTGCTTTGTTATACTTTTTGAAGCACCGGTAGGGTTTAAGAATTTGAAGATCGAGGTCATGACATTTTATGTTAGAAACAAGCTCCAACACTTGAAATGATTTTCTTTTCTTTTCTTTTTTTTTTTTTCATTTGTTTTTTTTTTTTTTTTTTGCAACCTCAGGCTTTTTTAAAACTTGTAATAAACTTATTATTCAGAACTATGTTTATTTTTGGACTACAAAAAAGACATTGTATTCATATACAAGCTGCTAAATAACTTTGAACTGTGAAGGGAGGCTTGATAGCTATTTAGATTAAAGAGTGATTACATAAAAATATATAGATAAACATAAAAAGATACATAAAAATGATCTCACACTTTTCTTTTCAATCCAAAAAGGATGCACACAAGGTTATTCAACTTTCTTTCAAGAAGAAAAATCTCAGGAATCGTCCTTTTACTATTATCCCATTTAGGTTGTTTCTTTAATTGTTGGTGTTCAGTATGTGAGGTGTTTTCAGGTCATGCAACACCAAAGCCCCATTTCAAATACAGGAACTATGTGAAGAAAAGAGATGTGTAAAAGGCTACTTTTTGTCTTATTGCTATCAGAAATATAGCACTTTATAGGTCGACCCCTCAGAGACAGCTCCTGAGCGACGAGAGGGACATCAATTAACCCCTGGAGCAGTTTGGTCTACAGTCAGTGACTCTGGGCACAGCCTCTCCTGGGTTTACCTGGAAGTTTAACCATCCGAGCACAAACTAAATACATTCAATTGATGCCTGTATTTGAGAGGGAACTGAGGCAGTGTATTGTCATCCATCACACCACACTGTTCCTCCTTGCAGCGCCCTTCAGCTTTAATTTTTTCCAGGATTCAAATCACATTTTTGATATTTGCTTTATATGATAGAAAACTGAGGAGAAAAATCTTCAGGGAAGAATTACAGCCTGTGTGCTGGCCTCAAGGGCACTGATCTGAGGCTCAACCTAATTTGGAAAAATAGAAAGGTCCTGCTGTGTTATTATCATTTGTGCTGGTGCATTTGATACTGGGTTGCCTCTGGGGGTTGTGCAAACAGACGCTACAGGTAAGAGGCGACATCTTAAAGCCGTATTTCTCTTTTGTGGACTGTTTTCACTTAACACAAGTTCAAGAGCGTACAACATTAGCTGCCCAGGGTGTCCACTGAGTCCAGCCCCAGCAAACACACACGCACACACGTTTATACACACACAGCACACACTGACTTTAAGGCCTTCATCTAATCACAGAAGCTGCTGTAGATATCTTGAAACTTGCAGAGAGAGCAGTGAAGCCACTGTGAACATTACAACAGTCAACTTTCACTTTCAGTAGAGTTTAATGATATTTCTAGCTTACAAAGATTAAGAAGGCTTTCACGTTGTCATCTTGATTACAGAGAGAGGGGACTGGGTATAATCTTGAACTGGGTTGGATCAGTGTGGGAAAATTCAGCCCTCAGTTCAATAAATTCAAACAGCCCCATGTTATGAGACGTGGGATAGTGCAGCTTGCACATACTGTCTTGGCCCCTGTGAGGATAATTCATTAACTTCCTTAATCCTCTCATGTGGTGTTGCAGCAGGAAAAAAAAAAAGATGAAAAGCTCACTGAATATCAAAAACAACGATTTCTGAGCTCCTCGTCATCGCCCTCGCACTCTTTCGCAAGTGTCTCTGAAAAAGGATGCTACATGTTCCAAGCATGCACGTCCTGTGTTAATGAGCTTGGAAATACATTTTGGGCGGCTTATGGCTGCCACGCAGCGCTGTGGGATGAGAACAGCTCAATAAAATATACACAGGAGGTCGAAACGGTAGGGAAATAAAAAACCCTTTTTGACAATGTTAAGCCGCGTAGCTGCTTTGAGGCAACTGAGGGGTTTTTATCAGCTCTTCAGATGTTGGATCATAGGGCGCAGAAAGCTTTCCAAGGGTAAGCAAAGTCAGAAGAGTCAGTACTGTACCAGCACATGCCTCTCCCCACCATTAATTCACATGTTAAAGGGTTTTCCTGCACTATACATATGGTCTGTATGTGAGGTCCTACTGCTTGCATTACTTGTGTAGTTATGTACTTTTTTATTTGACAATATGCCCTCCCAGTGTTTATAGTCTCCAAATCTATTTTATTGTTAAAACATCTTTTAAACATATATATTTTTTAAGGAATTTAAAACTATCCTTTGACAGATGCATTTGTTCAGGTCTCAGTGTTTTCAGTTTGAAACAGGTGCTCAGAAGAAGCAAGGCTTAAAGGTATATGCACAATATCTGCAGAGGGAGGATAGAGCATTAGACAAAGAGTTCAGCCAATGATGTTTTTTCTGTCACTTTGTTTTATGAGACAAAGTATTGATAGTGGCTTTGTGCTTAGTGCACTGTGCTCCACAGTCAATAACAATCAATAATACCTTGATCAGTGGAAAATCCAACAAGACACCCGTTATAAATGCATCAACTCTGCAATGATACTGATTATATTCACTCTAAAATAATCAGCCGGGTATCAGAAAACCAACAGATACCTGAGGTGTGTTGAGCTTGCTTTGCAGTATCAGTCTCTAGTCTTTGATTTATAAGCAAACAGATTCAGTTGTCCTCAAAAGAATAATGCACTGTCCTTCTGATAGCTGATTGGTAAAACACACCTGTAAAGTAAAGTATACCTGCTATTCATACAAAACAGCAGAGGTGACGCCCAATAAAGTATCTGCACTTTACCCAGTAAATTATTCATGTGTGCTCAGGCAGAATGCTGTTTGGGTGGTTAAATAGGCCCAAATTGCGATCTGGTTGGGCTCAGGGGAACCTAACCTTTTGTGTACAAAAGTTCAGTCAAACTTATACCTATGCTATATGCTAGTCTGGTGTAACATCTGGTGTGACTGCAGACATCACCCTGTGTTTTTTTTTTTGTTTCCCTCACCATGTTTACTAAAGGAGGAGGCCTTGAGCCCATGGATATGGCTCTGACATTATACAGCATGCAGGAATCAGAGACAGCACCAAAGAAAATCCTGAGAAGAAATTAAAGACTTTTATTGTTTGTTTTTGTGTCAAAATGACAGACCTGGTGGTTTATAGTTGTAAAAAAAAAAAACCCTGAAAGACAGGGAAATGAGTTAGCAAAAGTATTGAAAAGGGGAGGTCAGGTAATAAAAACTGCACTCAGACAAACGGTCTAGCATGACCTTGCTCTCAAAACAACAGCATAGGTTAATGACTCGGCACCTGGCCTCGGATCCTCATGATGATTTTTCAGAGGCAGATGTGTGATGTATGATGTGCTGATTGTTTTGGGTGAGTATAAATTAAAAGAACGCCGCCTCGTTGACATTCTCGATGATGAAATAAGAGGCACTTTAGGTAATTCCTCTGATAAAGCAGCCCCACCCCATGGCGGATGATAGAATCAAAAGCACTTGCACAGGTCACTGTCAGAATCATCTGTCTAGTTAGTCCATTAAGGCTGAACATGGGGGCTCCGACTGGCACAACAGCAAGAAGCTCCCACATCCGAGGAGGGGAAAAAATGAGTTATGTTTTCTCCTTTGTTAGCCTTTTTGCACGGGCAGATTAGACAGCAACCTCTGGTGCTGAGATATGAAGCTAATTGCAAAGGTCCAAAAAACAGGAGTTCCTCTTGTGACCAGTTGGAGCTGGCTCCAAAAGTGACTGAGTCTCTATCAGGTATTAAATTAAAAAGCTCAGCTTTGCAGCAGCATAGATATGTTAACAGCTTTGTACATAAAACCAAACAAATGTCAAGCTTTCTGTGTGGTTTATGGTGCTTCTTTTTCACAATGCAAAATTCTAGTTTTATTATTTTTATAATAAGTTGCATGTACACTGTGCTCACCATTCCTTACTTTTAAATTCCCTAGAGGTTCATAATCTTTTTTTTTCAGCCAGTACATTGACTTCAGAATGGTTATTGGTGTAGAGAGAATAATGGGACTCAAAGTTCCACCACCAGAGCAGGGAATAATGTGGGGTAACAGGTTGTAGATTGGAATTCAAAACATGCACCAGCTTTAATGCTAAGGTCTCTCTGCATTGGTTGCTTAACCTGATATGAAAATTTAGGTATTACTGTTTTTTCTCTGAAAATGGAACCAGACGTCACCCAGTCTGACACAGCGCTATCTTTATTAAAAAGCAGGTAGGATATCTAAGGGGGCTCTTTTGAATATAAATTAAAGCTCAGTTACCGAGAGCAACATCCTGTTGGTATCTGTATCCTGTCTACTGAAAAAGGACCCTGTGTTTGTTAGGAGGGGAGAGTGTTTAACATTAAAAATGATGATATTGCATCAAGGCAATAAATAAGTGTGTAAATATGTGGACAGGAAGCAGGATGACGGATGATGGCTCTTGCTGCAGCCCATTAGTTGTTGACAGCTCCTGCAAGGGAAGCAGGCCGGAATCTGTGGCCTGTAATTCTGTCTAATTACCGCAGCAGTCTGCACTTCCTCCTTCTGACTTTAATTCATCTCTTATAGTTAGCCTGTCTCTGGGCTATACTTTATGGCAAACTAACCTGCGTGCTATGATGCCTGATTTATGGCAGTAATTGAGCACCTACAAATCAGGGAATATTTTCATTGATTACGTCAAATTGTCTAATCTTTTCTACGTTCTTGGCCCCGATTGGGTGGAATTTACTGATTGCCTCCCCCTAACTTAAAAATCAATCAGCAGCCACAATCAGAGTGGTTGGATGAATCCTGGCCAAGGCTGCTTCTCTTTCTCTATAATCTCTCTGTTCTAAGTCTGGATGATATTTCTTCATGAAGCACTTACACTACATAAAACAGACTATAATTCATTTTAAGTACTGGGTCTTTTTTGTGACAAAAACTGCCTTTCAGTAGTAGGTTGGTCAACCACTCTGGTCTCATCCTGGTTAATAAGTTTTGAACTGATTTGAATTAAGTTGTAGGCTACTTTGAGTAGAAATCCATGCTTTCCAAATGATGAAAAACCCAATGATCTTTTGAGTTATAACCCAGTAAAAATGATTATCATTTGGACAAACATGCTGTTAACACATTCACAGTCCAATCAAAACAGTGGAAGTGCACTGTAAGAGAAAAAAATGCACAACAAAAAGCCAAAATAACTCCATCAACAGCATTCAGTTCCCACTGTCTGGGTCCAGGTGAGACTGTCCTTGATGGTGAACTATGCCCTTGTCCGATCATTAGACGTAGTGTCTCATCTTTACTCTGTCCTGTTATAATAAAGCTTGGACACTTTGTGCCCCCACAGACCTGGGGCACTACTTTCAAAAGTGAATTTGAAGCAGTTTTCTTTTGCAGTTTCTTTAGCTTTTTTTGCGTCTTATTTGCTGCACATCTTTTGGGTCTTTAAAGCAAGTTTCCTAATAATGTAGTTGTTTTGGCTTTTTGCTGTATGTTTTTACTTGCTGTATCTGCTGTTGCATTAGCGTTAGACTTTTCCATGTTGTTGTGTCTGTTTGTATGTTTCAAGTTCTTAGAGGAAAGTATGTGGCACAGAGACCAGTGTCAGAGTTATGGAATAGAAAAAAATCCAGTTCTCTTTTATTTTAGAGACCATTTCTTGGCATCAAGTTGCTGCAATAATTCATCCAGTGATAAAGAGCTTAGATTAGCAAGATATCAACACATCATATAGCAACTATGTCAGTGAATGAGCAACTACCTTGACTGTGGACAATTAGATAATTTTACATTTATATAGTACAAAACAGCTGCATGCAGTAGAATGTCAAAGTGCATGTTATCAGCATCACAAATAAATCTTATTTTATCTTATTTCAGTCTGCAGGTGCTTTGGCTCTTGTCACCATCAGACTCATTTTCCTGACAGTGACTCCAGCTTTCACTTGCACTTTTGACATGAGCTGACTTCCTGGTACAAGGTGTGATGGATAATTATAGAATGCATTCAGGGCAGCAGAGGTGTGTTGCTGTCCGAGCCGAATCTAATGCAGTCACATCTGTTTAACTTCACCATGTGGGGAGCACCCACAGGTCTGAGAGGGAGAAAACAAGGCGACACAGAGAGGGAGACACTGCCAGTGAGACTGGACAGGTTTAACGCTCTGGCCACTGGCGCCTCAGACGGTATCGAACAACAAGGAGGGATACGTGCGTCGGTGGAGGGGATGTGGGATCAGTGCATGTGATATGAGTCTGTGATGACAAGTGCTGATTTATATTGAGGTGGACGTGGATGTACAGAGCCCTCAGGGCAGCTCACCTACTCACACATTACCGTCACTGTCAGGAGCGGACAATAAGAGAGAGAGAGAGAAGAAGAAAGAAAGAGGGGTTAAGTGTTCTACATCCACAAGATGAAAGACTCACTCTAGTATCTGGAAACTACATGCAGTTTCCAAATATTATGACAAATAAAACAAATAATTTGCATGCATGTGCATTTTTCTTGTTACATTTAATTGACCAATGCAAGACAAACAGAATGCAACAGTCCCTTTTACTTCGTTTTGAAGGTAACATTTTCACCGGTGATTTCCCTGTTCATTTTTCCCACAGCCTATGCTATATAGCTTTTTGAATTAAGTGTGTTACTCTGGAAGAGACAGAAGTTTCCTGTATATCTAAATGGAAAAAAAAGTTAGAAAGGGTTCTGATGTGTGTGTGTGTGTGTGTGTGTACTAAAAGTCTGTTAAAGAAAGAGAAAAAAACGAAAGAGGCACGGCCTGAGAGCAATTACCCTCAGTAATTTCATCTGCTGACACACACATTGTAGGTCCATTTTAAAACTGCAGGTCAGAAATGGGAATTTTTAAGCTCAGCCATTAAAATCGAAGAATTCAAATAACTTTCTTCATTGAGAATTTTATAGATTCCACATTACAAACGACCTTGAAGAGGGATGAAAAAAGATGCTCATGAAAAAGTGCTTGCTGGGGTAAGGTTTCAGAGGATTTTAAAACGGTTCAAAACGGTTGATAAAGGTACAAAGCTGGGCTGTATTCACTGCACAGGACAACGTTATTAGGTGAAAGGTGCTTACTCGGCCTTATCACGTGGGAGGGATAATGCTGTGGTTATGCGGAACTGCAATTACACCAATCAGAGAATCCGGTTTCTGTATCATGTTATCAGACAAATTACATTATTCCATTTTTCTTTTCTTTGATGATATCGCAGCCCTTTGATCCTTCAAAGGAAAAAAACATTATGAACAAAAACTGTTCTCTTGTAATCAAACCCTGATGAGTAAGCTGTTTCTGACTGATTAAAAACTCCAACATACATTTTTGAGGGACTTCCTGTTTGGTCTGTCTCACATCCCTGCTTACCAACGTCACCCCATGTGTTGAGTGTTTTTCCGTGTGAAGCCCACTCAAACGTTTACAGAGCTTCTTTTAATAACTGCATTTCCCCAAGAGATTTTTTCGTCCCTCTGGTACTGAGCGTATTCGCAGCCTTGCAGTTTGATTTTTTTTTATTTTTCTTGTGAGATTATAGCGATAAGAAAATCTAAACATCCGCCAGGTTTGTCCTTCAAGGCCTGTGTTTTCAGCAGCACGCATTGTCTCTGACAATTAGCTGAGAGAGATGGAGTCCTCAGTCACAGGCCTCTCTTATATTGTATGCTGACAGACAATTCCCTCTGGGGTCGCAACTCTGCAGCCACACACAGACAAGTGAAACGACAAACCACAGAAATGAGCTTCTAGAAACAGCGTGACTTCTTACACCTTTGGGAAAATACAAGAAAAGGCAGATAACATCCAGTTCGTCCACTGTCCACCTTGCTTGCTTGAGTGGCTATACTGTTTTCTCCTCATATCACCTCAGCTACCCCCCAACCCTCTCTCTTTTTTTTTTTTTTTTTTTTTTTTTTTTGCCTCCTCGCCCACTAACTCAACCCCCACATTCACTAACCCCCCACCCGTCCCGTCAATAAATCCATGAGAGAGATCAATGCCAGAGCGAATCACTAAAAGTTATCAGCTGAAGCCCTGCCAAATCAGCAAACACAATCACTATGTAAATCCATCTTTACCTCTCCTCCACAAAAGACAGGAAGAGTCGGGTTGATTTCTTTCAGAACTTAAGGTGAGATAGAAATGGAAATTATTGGAAACTCTGGCTGATTCTGAACCTCAGAACTTTAAAGTACATGATTTAGAAAACAGTTTTCTGCTTCGTCTTTTCAGAGGAGCAGCATATTCTCTCAAAAAATAATAAAAAAATACCCCTCCTACTCCAGTATCACAAAACAGCTTAATGATACCACTGAAAGATATGTAATATGTACTTAATCTGTATGATTTTACACACAAAAGCAGCTGCTTTGTCTGTTTTCATGCTTTTAGTGAGTTGCCATAGGCTGGTCATTTATATGCTTAGATTGAGCTCTGATGGTGACATCTGTGCTTCTGTCAGTCTCAAGGCTGCTGCCCCCCCTCCATCCCATTGCCGTTGGCATCCCCCCCCCTCTACTGCTCCCTTCTCCCTCTCTCTCTTTGAGTCCCTCTGTCTCTCTCCCCCAAACTCTCTTCCCTCTAGACAGCTTGGTCGCCCAGGCCTGCAGGAGATGGTCTCCCTGTGATGAAATAGAGGTAGGCAGTTGTTCCTTCAGCCCCAGGGTCATTATTTAAAAAGTGACAGAGACTCCAGTGAGTGAACGTGAGAGAGGTGAGGAAGGAGGGAGACGAGAGAGAGAGAGGGAGAGAAAAGAAGGAGGGAGGGGGCCTCAGTTGTGCAGGTGTATTGTCCAGCAGAGGGAGAGGGTGCTGGGAGACAAATGAATCCAGCAGGCATTTGGTACACACCGGAGATTGCTTATCGATCCAGATCACAGTATTCAGGCTGGCCTGAGAGAAGGCTGAGAATTTTCTGAGGGAGTTAATAACCTGGCAGCTCAGCTGTCTTGTCCAATTCACCAAAGGCAGAGGCCTAATCAGGGCTGTATTCCTTTTTCTGTCCGAGGAGGGGGCTTTAGCCCTCCACCCTCTCTTTCAGCTCAGGCTTCTATCCCTCCGTTGCTCCATCTCCCTTTGCTCCTCCCTCCATCCACAGTGCCTCACTTCCACTCCATCGGAGCTCTGAAAGTGATTGAAATGACAGCCTATAGAAAGAGGCTAATCAAATTGTTTATTATCAGTCTCAATCAATATGTATGGATTGTTAAAACATCAAAGTCAGCCCCTGGAAAAGTAATAGTCAAGGGCCGGCAGCAGCTGCTCAGCTGAGGCTGGGTCCCTGGGAGCCTCGCTCCATTTAAAGCGACTTTCACTCTTACTTAAGTCCTGATGACCCGACGAGGTCAGCTGGCTGAGGGGGATGAACATGGCTGTGCTACAACAGCACTGGATAAAACCCCTCCAAACTTCCCTCCAGCTACTCACACACAGGTCTGTCCAGAGCTGACTGATAAACAATACATCAACTAAATAAATGAGCCACCGTGGTACAGAGATAAAGACCATTGCTCACCTACTGTGCTCCAAGCGATATTTTGCACTACAGGTCATTGGTTCCCTCAGATTCAATATTTTGAACCCATCCTCTCCTGGTCTCTCTTTGGGAAACTCTTTCAGTCTGGGTTGCAAATGAGGTCAGGCTGATGAATGAGTCAGCTGAAGGGATCAAATTGCTTTGAGATGGACATTGTAGTTGGTTTCAGGCCGTGAGACAAGCCAGCATGGAAGATTGATGGATAGCCATTGTCCATTCATTGGTGTTGAGTGTGACACCTGATGTTTGGTCGGGGTCTCCCTCCACCTCCAACACCCCACAAAAACAAGACGCTTCATGGCTTGATAGAATGATTAGACACTGAATGATATCTTCTTCTGCAGTGCTCCATCTTTACCACTTTACTGCTGGGAAGCATTGAGATGGATCGCGGTGTCCATGGTCAAACCTGAGAGGACTTATACCACAGCAAGCAAATTATGTAATATGTTGCACCCATCCCTGCTTTTCACCAAAAGATGAGGTCAGTTACAGCCAGGCTAAGTTTCTGTGTGGGAAATATTAAAAGTGACAGACTCAGACTCACACATCAGCATGTCATCCCATTACCCAATTATTGCTCCCAATTTCTCTGTCACTCATGTCAGCAGAGTCAGACTGCCAATTCAGTGAAACCATGTCACCATTTCAAATATCACACTAATCCATATCACTATAAGCTTCCTAAGTGGAAGTCCACTCAACTCCTTATCATCAGCTCTATTACTTGAGCCACATAAAGGCACCGTCATCCATCATACACTAAATTTGTTCTGTCATTTTTCTTTAGGATGAGGGAAAAGGGCCAGGGGGATTATTGATTTTTTAAAAAACATGAAGCTGAGACTCCAGAAGAGGAATGTTTTCCTGTTATCAATAATTGGTCTAATAACCATGACTAAGAGAAAAAAAAAGGAAGGAAACACACATCTGGGCCCGACACTCCCAGAGGGAGGAGTATCTAAGAAACGGTTGTGTGAAACATTTGGTTTCATTTGGTGTCCCTTCCATTGTTCCCTTGCATCCAGAGGAAATGTATGATTTTACCTTTTGTCTGCTATGAGCAGTGAAAAGAACAAACACTAGCTACGAGGGTCTAAATCAAAAATAAACGTTGTACTTAATTTTGGTTTTAATCACAGTGTGGAGACTTTTACCAAAAAATGCTTTGAACGGATAACTTACTGTGCTTATAGGGTAGTATTTCTATCTAGGGACATTTCTAACTATTTGGGACATAACTTCAATTCAGACTGGGGCTAGGGTTAATCTGTGCACTCTTTATTTTGTGCTTCCTTCCTCTCCCCTCAGACTCCTCTCTCTTTCCCTCCAGTCAGAGCAAGCTAGGAGTGACTGCTGATGGCAGGGTTACAGTAGGGCTCTTGCCAAAGTAGCACTGGGCACGTTGCTGCATAGTAAACACCCAGGACTTGCGCACTTGACATGATGGGGGTCTCTAATTAAAGAGTGCAACGAGACACCCCTTGCCAAGGCTCTCCCTATCAGCCCTACACCCACAATTAAGTCCTCCATGGGATCCAAGGTGCTGCATTATTGATGGAGCATGAACGTTTGATTAGAAACTCTTAACACAGCTCCAGAACGGAACAGCAGTCCACTGTCATTAAACACCACTTAAACCAAGTCAAAACATACCAGTTGGACATGCTTCTTAAACATCTGGGTTATGATGGAGATGGAGGCGGGGGGGGGGGGGGGGGGGGGGGGGGGGGGTGCGTGACTGGATTGAATATCAATGCTTTGTGCAATACCTTTTGCTCGTGTACACTGCAGGGTTTTAGCTGCACAGGGTAACAAGGTAAACAATGTACCTGCAGGCAAGTTACTTGATGACTTGCAGGGAAAAGGAAAAGAGTGGATTTCACATCCAGGAAACACATGTGAGAGATAAAATTAAGCAAGTGAACCGCAACAATGTCAGCACTCCCTATGATGAGTCTGTGAATGTTTGAGATTATAACAGCCCCTTCACCAGGAAATATGTACTTACATCAAAGCCAGGCTGCTGTTAGTGGGACTAAACAGTATTACCGGCCCTCAGTCAATCAACTGTTGCCTGGTGCGTAGATAATGCATCACTTCATATCAAAAGCCCAGCTAATGAGAACAGGATGATGTATACAATAGCAAAACATGCATGCAAGATGTGGGGACGTAGCACGTGGATGGGAATGAAATGGGAGGTCACATTAAAGCATGCGCCAACACACTGCAGCATGTGGACTGAGGTGTTGGCTTTGTTTAAATCACGTATCATTTCCCACTTTAAAATAAACTGCAGGCTTGAGTCCATGTGGGAGTGAATTTAATTTTTTTGTTTGTTTGTTTTTCTCTGCATATGTGCTCATGTGCGCATGCGTGTCTGCTTGAAAGTAAAGGGGATACTGGGAATACTGCAAATTCTTCCACTTCGCCTCTGCAATAGGCCTAATTAATACACACTCAGGGGTTGATAACATTGTGGCTGAAAGTAGATCTCCTTAAGAGATACTTAATCCAGCTAAAGATTGCACTGCTCCCCTCTCTTCCATGGCATCACAATCAAAGGTATTGGGTGGGTCTCTAGTGGACTCATTAGCAGACTGCTCAGCAGTGGGGGTCTCGGCTAAGGCTCAGGCTCCCCTCTTTCTGCCTCAAATGCACACACACAAACCTCACCCTTTCTAAATACACACACAAACAGCACTCGCTGACCTGAGCAATCAGAGATGCTCCTGTTATTATGACGATCATTAAGCATCACTGATGGAAACCCTACACTTTCCCATTGGCTCTGTGATTAATCACCACTTTACTGGCAAGCCACAAACCACCCACTGTTTGTGTGGGTATATCTGTGTGTGTGTGTGTGTGTGTGTGTGTGTGTGTGTGTGTGTGTGTGTGTGTGTGTGTGTGTGTGTGTGTGTGTGTGTGTGTGTGTGGTTAAGGTCTCCTCTTACTAGGGCAGGGGTCAGATATCAGGGACAGGAGTGATCAGTAGCTACTCAGTGAACATCATCAACCTAATGATCTTCTAGAGTCAAGTTAGCACAAGTGTTGCCTCCTAAATATACCTTCCTAAAATAATAACGATAAAAACTTATTATGAGATCAGATTCAAGTTATTGGATTTAGAAAAAAAAATAAAAATAATATAATAATAATTGAAGTGGTGAACTCTGTGCAAAATTAGTTAGAAAAATTAGTTTAATTCTTAGAGGGACAGCACTAAAACATGCTACCAGCTTCCGTCTAAAAGTCCAGGTTCCTATAGTGAAAAATTGTTGTGGTCTTTTTTTTCTTTTTATCAGGAATGATCAGTATATCTATCCTTGTACCTGATCTGAATTCATAATACAGCAGGTTAGTGTGTGGGATCAGGCTAAAGAGTGCTGAGCCATGTTAAACCACTGCAACACAGGAGCATGCATCATGTCCACGCATTAATAAAAGGCAACTATGCTATCATTATAAGCACCATACGTGCCCGGGCTACACTTCCTGGCTGCTCTAATAGCTAACTGGTCAAGGGTGATTTATCTGATAAACTGCTTTTGTGTTCCACAGGCCTGAGAGATGGTTTAGCTTAGCCTGCTCTGCCATAATGTGCTTTATAAATACAAAAACAAATGGTTGCCTAGGGAGGAGGAAAGATGTAGCTTGTATATTTGTGTTGGGTGGGGCGGGTGTAGGTCAAATTGTATCCTCTTGTGCCTCGGGGGGAGACAGGAAAAGCCTGAGTTATAACTCTTCCATCACCTGCCTCCTGCCTCCCATGCATTACTCAGGATATAGCACAAATTGCAGCCGGCATCCATTAGTTCTTTTCAGGGTTAATATTGATGTAGATATCATTCCTATCTGCTGTGTCATTTATTTGAAATACTATGTGCGAGGAGTAGCCGCGGCAGTGAATCAAATCAATTGATAGAGCAGTTAGCCCCGCAGCCCGGGCTGCCTGGGAGCTGCCGAGCGAGCATGAAATATTATGGAGATTGTTCTTTAAAGTGATCTCTTCATCATCATTTGTCTGCAGCCTGGGCGATCCTATCCCCTACCGCTGCTGCCTTCCTCTTGGGCACCAGCTGTCATAACTAAATCAGCCGGATAATGCAGTCGTGTGCACAGTTCTACCGCAAAACACCCGCCTTCAACACCCCCCCAACCCGCCCACCCACCCACCCGTTTCCTCTCTCTCCTGCTTCCTTCACCCTTGGTGCTGCAGCAGCCGCACATGTCAAGGAGCATCCAGAGAGTCGCTCATCATCACTGCTGATGGCCCTCCTCTCTGGGGCCTGCTTGTTTATGTCACTTCCTATGTGCAGGGCTGCTAGTTCATGTCACTCTATGTAGCAGGGGAGCTCAAGCCTGCTGTTTTACTTCATGTTCAGCTGCTTGTGATGGGCAGAGAGGTACCACAGAGCTCCCTGACAGTCCTCCAGCATGTTATGATGAGCCAGTTGAGCTGCCAGTCTGCACTCTCCTGTAAGTGAATATGACGGAGACAGTTTTTTTATGGCGCTCTTCACAGTCTGTTAGCATGAGGCTCGATGGCTGTTTTTACTGCCCATAAATGGAGCGGCATGCATATTTTCTGAGTCATTAGGGGGACAGTCAGGAGACATACTCAGAGGGAGACGCACACCACTTAGGCCAGGCTGTTTACCATTGTAAAAACCTCATCACTGAGTCTCTCACCGTGATGTAAACTCAAAGTTGAAGAACATTTCCACGTGGCAGTGAGAGATGAGATGCAAAGCCATCTTCAGTATCAGGACCCAAAGACACTGAGAGGAAAAAGCTACATTATTCAGCACCAGGACACCCAGCTACAAGCCAGCCATGCCATCCTGATCAGAGCTTCTTCACCTCCTGATATCACAGTCAAGGGCATGGTAAGAGCTCAACGATACAGTCATTCGTTCTGAAACTTTTTAAATTCATTCATGAAGGATGTAAACCACATAGCTGCATGCATAGTTTGTTGCACACTTGTACACAAAAAGGGTCTAAAAGCATTTGTGTCTATAAGCAAACATCACATGTGCCCCACAAGTTTGAGTGTTTTTAAGAGTCTCCTTTTAGAATCAAATCACAAACAAAGATGTATTCTTTATTATGTATTCTTATTCTTTGTTAAGGGGAATTGTGGATAATTTATTTTATGAGAAAAGACTTGTACAATTACCCCACCACTAAACACAGCCTGGATTTTATTCTCCAGCAAAATAGTATCAAGTCATACATTTATACCAATTATGTGCTGACAAAATAGGCATCTATATTGCTGAGACAATGATGTCAGACTACAGCCCGTAACATTTATATTTTCTAAACAAGACGCTCTGGATGGCTTGGTCGAGGCGGTGACATCTGCATGAGTCTTCATCAGAGGAACAATGAGGGCTCTTAGCAGAGAACAGAACCGCTATTTGTCACTGTACTCTGATAAAATTCATACAGGGGCATTGTATGGGTCTGAAAATGGATGTTCAATCCATTCATCAAAGCCAAATGGACCATGAGCTCTGTGGGTTGGATCCTGTTGCTTACTCTGAGAGATACAGGGGTTTTAAAAGCCAGGGTGCGTGAGTGTGTGAGTGAATACACACTCACTTGTGTGTGTGTGTGTGTGTGTGTGTGTGTGTGTGTGTGTGTGTGTGTGTGTGTTTGTACTGCTATTTTTGTGAGGACCACCATGGGTTTGTAACCTTCAGAGTGAGGTCCAAAGTCAGAAGTGAGGACATTTACCCCGGTCCTCACTTTTTTTTCACTGTAATAGCCTTAAAACATTGTTTAAAGGCTTCTCTCAAAGTTTCAGAGAGGTCCTCAAAAAAGTAGTTTACTGAGAAAAAAAACACACAAACTCGTGTGTGTACTCAATTAAAATACACACACTTTTGACTCCACACTGCCCCCTATTGATATTTTCGAGAATTTCAGCAAATCGTGTTTGACTAGACAGCAGGATTTATAATGCAGATCTGAAGGCAGTATTAGGCAAAATAAATGCATTTATAAGAAAATTCACCCAGATAAACTTATGGGACTTTATTTGTTTAAAAAAAACACTAGATAAATCTTCTTGAAGTATTTATCATAAGTCGAAAATTGTTTTACCTGGTCAAAATATTTAAGTTACAGTTCACAGACATATATATATATATATATATATATATATATATATATATATATATATATATATATTATATTATATTATATTATATTATATATTATTGGTGGGACTTGATTTAAAAAATTAATCAATTATTTAATCGAATTAATTATGCCATTTGTAATTAATTAATTGTAATTAATCGCATTTTAATCACATCGATATTCAACATCAGAAGCAACACTTTTCAAACAGATTTTGTTAGAAGACTAAATCATTGAATAGTCACATACAGAAGCTTAAACTACAAAATCCTATTTATTTTGCTCAAAAGATGTTTTTTTTGAAAACGCGTCAATCTCCGCAGAGCAGATCGTACCAAACAGGAAAACAGACACGAAAAACAATCAGAGTTTCCGGTCTTTTCAAAATAAAGCACCATGTTCAGCCTGTCGATCGTAAAATTATCCTCGTATATTAAAACTTCGACACTGGCACAGGGCCAGCAGTCATCAGCGGGTCAGACCCAGAGGAAATCTGACGCCATGGACGAGGAAAAGTTTATATTGGAGGCGGAAAACCAGATAATTATATACGATACAACACATCCTTTATATAAGGACACCAACAGAGACTAAAAGGGAAGGACTGAATTAATGAAGCTCTGGGAGGGCAGGTGAGTTTTACATACTAAATATCATGAAAGTAGTTGTCATGGGTGTGATTCCTGCGGGAACATGTGGTTCTCCTGTGATCTTGTGTATCCAGCTGCTATGAGTACGCTGAGCTGCGCTCCGCTCCGCTCCTGAGACAGATGCAGTGTGAATTGGCTCACGCTGACGGACCCGCTCACGGAGTACGTGTGAATCCAGGCTTCCATCCGACTGTTTTTTAAAAGTAAATTTTCCATCCACCAAGCTAAGCAAGGCGCTGTCAACAGTGTTATCCATCACTCAGTGCGTCGCTATATTCCGTCTGCCAGAAACTCGTGCACTGAGAACTGTTCTGTGTGATATAGACTATAAAATAAAATACGATAAAATGCGTCTTTTTTTTTAATGCCGTTAATTTCCCCCGTTAAATATCGAATTAATGTGACAGTCCCACCACTGATATATATATATATATATATATATATATATATATATATATATATATATATATATATATATATATATAAATAGCTTAATTATTAATTTTTATTCAAAATACAACATGACTGGAGCCCTTGGAGTTTGTAGGGTGATGTTAGGCTATACATGCATTTTTTTTTATATGTTCTGAATAACTTGATAATTAACTTCACTTGTGACCTGATGATACCCTGTCACGCTTATTTTTTTAGTCTAAAGTTCGAGCAGACATGATTGCACAAAGTATATCTTTTATGTAATGCATTTTAATGATTTATTCTTATGATATTGAAAGTTATTTATTTAAGCTTATTTTGACACAAGTTAATCGAACAGGTTATCATAACCTGTAAACAAAATTTAAAATTTTAGAGGTAGTAATTATACTATGAGGATATGGCTATATCTTGGAAGGCTCTAGGATTAGTGTAGCAGTTTTGATGAAATATTACTTGCTTTAATTAAGTGGAAACTTTAGAATATTTTAGGATAAAAATCAACAAAAAACAATACCTGAACTCTGACAATAATAATGTAATTATAAGACATCGTAATATTTTTTTAGCCACAGTCTTTGCTCTGTACAACTTGCTGTTTTGTCAGACACTTCAAATTAAGATGTAACTTAATGTTCAGTTGATTTTGCTAAAGGTTAAACTTCTTTATGTGTTCGTGCTAGCTGCTGTAATGTTTCTCGAATTACATATTTGCCTAAATTAATTATAATTCACTAGTTGTTCTGCCCTTTGTGTTGCTTGCATGAATCTGCCTGCATGCTTTCATGTCACAATCACAGACTTTAAGCTAGTCAACTAAATTTGTTTGAACGTTTCGACCAGCATGGCTTTGATTCCACACCATTTATCAAAGTCTCGCTCAGTAAACATGCATAGTTCTACTTGTGTCATGCACCTAGGTCCAAACATATCTGCAAAGCAATTACATCTCTGAGGAATTTTGTTCATCCTTTTTGAAATGTGATCAGTGAAAATAAATTGAACTAAATGTTTCAAATTGAGTGATCCCTGGAGGAGATGCATATCAGGTGAACAGAAGATTGAACAGTACAGCCTGTAAACTGGCCTCAGAATTAAGGCTGATTATTAAATATATAATTTCTTTTAAATATATTAAGTTTAAAACATAGTAGAATCAATACTTTGTTGAATTAACTTGTTACAAAGATTTATTCTAGACAGTAAAGCCTGTAAACTGGCCTCAGCATTAAAGCTGAATATTAAAAATATAATTCATTCTAAACATATTAAGTTTGAAACATAGTAGAATCAGTTTTCTTTGAATGAACTAGTTAAAATATCTTTATTCTAATCAGTACAGCCTGTTAACTGGCCTCTGAGTTGAGGCTGAATGTTAAAAATATAATTTATTCTATATATATTAAGTTTAAAACATAGTAGAATGAGTATTTTGTTGAAGAAACTAGTTGAACAGCTTTAGTTTAAACAGCACAGCCTGTAAACTGGCCTCAGATTTAAGGCTGAATATAAAAAAAAAATAATAATTTTGAGCATTTTAAGTTTAGAACACAGTAGAATGAGTATTTTGTTGAAGAAACTAAAAAACAGTCTTTATTCTAATCAGTACAGCATGTACACTGGCCTCAGAGTTGAGGATGAATTTTAAAAATATAATATATATATAGTGTATAGATTTTAAAACATAGTACAATACATATTTTGTTGAAGAAACAAGTAAAATAGCTTTATTTTAACCAGTACAGCCTTTTAACAAGCCTTAGATTTAAGGCTGAATATTAAAAAAATAATAATTTTAAGCATATTAAGTTTAAAACATAGTAGAATGAGTATTTTGTTGAAGAAACTAGTTGAACAGCTTTAGTTTAATCAGTACAGCCTGTCCACTAGCCTCCGAGTTGAGGCTGAATTTTAAAAAATATATATATTTTTTTAAGTTTATAAATTTTAAAACATAGTAGAATGAGTATTTTGTCGAAGAAACAAGTAAAACCGCTTTATTTTAACCAGTACAGCCTGTAAACTGGCTTCAGAGTTGAGGCTGAATATTGTGGGGTCTGTGTGAAGCTGCTGCACACTCTTAATTAATGGCCCATCAGGGGGAGGGGGGACTTTCCCCCTGCACCTGGCTGCTCTGTGCTGTGTGTGAGCTGTGCCCATCCCCCACCCATCAATCAGTCAACACGCACGTCTACAGAGTGAAAGGAGTTGGAGGACGGTGGCAGAGTTTTGAAGAGATTAAGAAGAAGGATGGAAGAACTGAGAGGGCATCATGAGGAGTGTGAGAGATTTTATGCTCAGGCACAGTCTTATAAGGTAAGAGATATAAAAATATTACTTTATTTTTCTTACATGATAGCTTATTTAGACTGTGCTAAT
Organism: Labroides dimidiatus; assembly: GCA_030710495.1. Lineage (NCBI taxonomy): Eukaryota > Metazoa > Chordata > Actinopteri > Labriformes > Labridae > Labroides > Labroides dimidiatus. Next base: position 15,432,001 of record CM061144.1, read on the forward strand.
GTTGACATGCTACGTGTCAAACTTTTGATTTTAAAAGATAGAGGTTTGGTTAACCTAATACAAATGATAAAGTTACAGTCATGACTTTGTTTTTTTCTCTATTTAACCATAAGGTCTGACCTGAAAGTAGATGCAGGAGATTTTATTTAGTTTGGGGATGTTGGTTTACTTTAGCTTAAACTTAACCTGCCGCAGTTCTGAGGACCGCAGTAGGCTCGTATGCTAACTAATGAGTGATGGTCAGGCAGGCTGTTAGCAGACTGCTGCGTTACACCAAGGTGTTCAGTGGCTTGTCTCTAGCTCCCAAGTTGTTTTGCTAGTCTTGTAAAGCTCATGCATCTTTCTTGAAGTAACCATGAGTTCATGAAGACTTTGTTTTCAGATTTTTTTTACTTATTTTCATGTAGAAAGGGTAGCACTAACTCTGCTAGCTTTGCTGTATCTCTATGGGTTTTCCCATGTTATTTTTTAGCATAATGCTATGAGAGGATTGATCTCAGTATCAACCTGTATACAGCTGTAATGCATGCTCTCAAGTAGCAGAACCAAATTATTTTTATTTGCTGAAAGAATGATACCTGGGGTATAACTAAGATCTTTGACATGTAACAGTTATATGTCAAAGGAGTTATATGGCTGTCATCAATCTGACTTTAACTACTTACTGACTTTGACCAAGTAGCTAGATATTAAAACCAGCTTTTGTAGCTTATTGTCTATATTATAAATGATTGTACCTGTCACTTCAGTTGACACATTGCACAGGGTGGCTCAAGTTAACTCAAGCTGTAGTAGTGCTGCAGGTAATGGTGACCTAAATCAGAACTTTTATAACATTGATCTCATTTCCTGCAGCCAGTTTTAGAAGCCCAGGTATATGAGCGTGCTGCCATTAGAGCAGGAAGACAGATTTCACAAAGAAACACAATTATGTATCTTCTAATGTTTGTTAAGTAAGAAATCTGATCCTAGAGTTAATTTTTAAAAGCTTCACTTGCCTTCATGACTATGGCACTATTGTTTAATTATTGCTCCATTAATGTGAGATAACACCACATGCATGGAAATGACAGGGTTAGATTAGTTCAGATTTTATATTTTTATACTGTCACATGTATCTTTGTTGCACTGTTGCATGCATTTCCTTGATTGGAATTAGTCTCTGTACTTGATGTACATATGTATTTGCCTGCAGAGTATTTAAAAGGCAAGGGTGTAGACACTCTTAATGAATGATTACTCTATGGTTTAGACAGACAGAAGAGCATTTCATTTTTCTAAGAAGACAACATTCATACTAAAGCTGCTAATGTAACAACAAAAGTATCAAAACAGTGGACAGTAACGTACAGTAAGTAATATACATTCAATGTAATAATTTCATACATTGCTTAAAGTGTATCTTAAGGACTTAAAATGTGAGATTTTGAGTGTTTTTATGTCTAACTTGTACTATGCTTTTTACTTCCAGTTGGAGGAAGAATCTCAGAGCAATTCCTCTTCATCTGAGTTCTCTATCTGCATGGACTGGAGTTATCTTCCAGACAAAGATCTTTCTTCATCAAGTGATGACGATTCAAGAATAATCAAGAAAGTTTCACTGCTCTTTAAGTCATCCAGTGATGAAGATGTTGGAGAAAAGAAGTTGAAAGATAAAGACAAAGACAGAGGCAAGTGCAGTGCATAAAACAAAGAACTCAAAAAAGTACACCAAAAGGAAAAAGTAAAGACAGACGTAATACAAACTGATGAAGTAATGTCAGTGATACTCGGTTGTATAGATGTGGCAGCACATCTATACAACCTGAGGTTCGGGCTGGACGATTATGGCAAAAATAATAATCACGATTATTATTATTTTGATAGATATTGAAATCACGATTAATAACCACGATTATTCAAAATTCCAAAACTTGAGTATTTATTAAACTACAACTTGAAAGAACAATAAAAAATAAATTAACTTTTAAAAAAAATAGAAATGGTTCCATCCTGCGGCTTGACCACAGGTCAGTTGTTGTGGCAAAATAGTCAGCTGTGGGGACATCTTTTTCCACTTCAGCACGACATTTATCGTACAGACCAGGCAGTGCAACTCTGCTGAAATAATTACGTGATGGCAACATGTAACGCTTGTCCAAAGTTTTAATAAGTTTCTGGAATCCTGTGTTGCTTATAGAACTGATGGGGCACATGTCCATTGCTAGCATACATGTCACAGCCTCCGTTATCTCTTGATGTCTCCGGGAGCTAGTGGGATATGGAGTGGCACTGTAAAGAGTGTCCTGAATAAAGGATTGTGTTGTTGTTGTGGCGCTGGCTGAAGCTGACGAGCTAACACTTTATGGCTCTTCTGGTCCTTTAAAACCTGGTCGTAGACCACTTTGTGACTGAACTTTAAGTGGTTAAATAAATTGGTCGTGTTGCTTTGTGAAGCGGACACGACGGCGTGACAAATTTTACAAGTAATGTCCTTCTGCTCATTGTCCGACGACTTGAAGCCAAAATGCTTCCAGATGACTGAAGTAGTCCTACCTTTCTTGTCAACTAAAGGCTCCTTTTCTGCCATGTTTGTAAACGGCTTTCTTCACGTGTTGCTAATCATCGAGCCCTTGCTGCAGCTGCGCACACAACACTGATGCATTCACAGTGCTTGGGCAGCGTAGGAAATTAGATACACGCCGTGCCATGCAGCACATGAATAGCTTTTCTCCGATTATAACGATTTTATGATCATAAGTAACCAAAATCTTAATCGAGATTAAAATTCAATTAATCGTCCAGCCTTACCTGAGGTGGTGGTAGTGTCACACATGTAGATGCACCTGCGTTTTTCGACTGTATAACAGGGCACTATTTCTTAACAATATGCAGCATTTCTACTTCTTTTGTAACTGTTTCCCACCATTGTTCTCTTTTGTCTTACTCAATGCAATGGGAAAATAATTACTATAAACTACTCTTTAGCAAATGTTTGTAGACTATAGTGATTTAGTCCACGTTGTAATAAGACACTCTACACCTCTTTTTGAGGTGCTGAAATAATTGAGCTATGCTGCTTTCATTGAAAGAGCCTTTTAACAAACACAGTGGACTGTGATTTGTTTTTAGGGCTGCAACTAACAACTATTTTAATAGTCGACTAGTCACCGACTATTGAAACGATTAGTCGACTAATCGGATAATTATTAATTTTTTCTTAAATTTAGCATGAAGTTGATTTAATTATGTGGCAAATGATAAGAAACACAAGAAAGATGGGTACAATGAAAAATACATCTTATATTGAACATACTGCAGATTCATACAAAAATTAAATAAAAATGTCCGATCTAAAACCAATAGACATTTATGTCTACATCAGTAGACATAAATCCATATATAAATAAACCTCTGTCCATTTTTTAGGGACAGGCAAATAAATAATAAATTAAAATCAAGTAAACATTTTTTTCCTGTAAACCAAGAACAGGCTCATTAGCAGCAAATAAAACAAATATGTGCATTTTGTGAAGTACATTCAGTGGTCAACAGCGGTCTGTTTCAAAAGAACTTTACAATTCTCAACAGTCTGAAATCTAACGGTTTTAACAACTGATGTTTGTAGATACACTCTTTAAGTGTTCATGCCTCACCGAGGTGCTGCCATAATACGCAAGTTTTGCTTTGCAAACCTTGCAAGTAGACTTTTTATTGGCTGTATCCAGGCTAAAACGCTTTAGACTTTAGACCCAAACTTTAGAAGTTTCGGTACGTGTACCTGATGTTGACACCGCCATTCCCGTATATTACTGCTCGGAGACAGAGACGCTATTGCGCATGAGCGACTCTCGGCAGAGATTTTAATCAGGTGAGATGCCTCACTCTGTTGGAAAAACGGGTCTGGCAACAATAGTATCACTAACCATACTGTCCTTTTCAAACATTTTTTTTTGCAATTTTTTTGGTTTACTTATAGCTGTCAGTTTGCATTTTTCACATGCTTATATAAGTATTCTCTAAGCTGTACAGTATAATGTTTCACATGTGGCTCCTGTTTTTTTTTTTTTTTTTAAGAGGGATACTGTGACCTGTTTTCCTCCAAAAAAGTACCAAACATCATGGAGTGTCAGTCTGATATCAGTGATGAGATCCCTGTCTAATGTTTAACAATAAAAACTGTAAAGACTGAAATGCTATAGCTGGAAAAAAGAAAACGAAGATGTGTTATACTGTAACAGATGCATTTAGGAGAGATACAAGGTGTTTAAACACCCAGAAGCATATGTCTGGTTTGGTTAATAAACAAAATAAAATTTGATTTGTTAACTGGCATTGGGGTTCTTGCATAATTTTACATTTAAAGGGACTATGAGGAGTTTCGAAGTGTTCTTGAATAAGTCTCACTTCTAGATATATGCCTGATCATAATCAACACTTCTAAATGCTATTTCTTAGCTTCCTGATCAGGTTGGACAGGACATGATTGATTTACGGCACTCATTCCCATGACAACACACAAGCTAGCAGAGTTTAGCAGTGAGAAGCGAAATCTGTTTTTTCTTTCTGCTGAAAAAAATTTATTCTGTAATGTAATGTACACTGTAATGATACAGTTAATTTAAGATTGTTCTTTTTATTTATCTACCGCAGGGAAAGGTCATACTGTTGGTTTTTTTTTATTTGTGAACATAAATTTTTTTTCAATTAAAAATTTGAAATAATTTGATATCATGTTTGACTATTTAACAGTAAAAGAGTCAGTGTTTGTAATATCTTTAAGCTAAAAATAAGTTCTAGGTAAATGAGTCAATCCAGATACAGAAAAACAGCGCCCCCACCAAAATGTCCTCACTTCAATGATACAAAACTTTTACACCAACTTCCTTTTCTTTTGTGTTTATTAAGAATCTGAGGTGGTAACCTGAACAAGGGAGACATCTAGTGTTCAAATATGTTATCCAATTGTCTGTAAGTGTAGCAGAAAAGGTGGTCCTCACTCCTTATGTATAGTATTCCGGTCCTCACATCTATTTCTATACAGGAATGTGTGTGTGTGTGTGTGTGTGTGTGTGTGTCCGTTCCAAATGAGTGATGATGACCACTGGCTCACCATATTGATCATGAAAGTGCCGAGGAAGGCTGTAAGATAGACAGCCACACACCAGCAAGAAAAGCTCAACTAACTCAGCACAGACTAAGACAGACATGGGGAGGGAAAGTTCATGTTTACGTTCATGTTTAGCTCAGTGTTGTGGCTGTTATGTGTCTACATATTTAAATGATTAAAAGCAGCAAGAGAAAAAAAAAGAGCCTGCAAGTGAGTTAAATAAGTAGATGCTTAAAAACAGAACTTAAGGAGGGAAATAAGGATCTGCCAGGGTGCAAAGAATGCCAGGTTAATAAAAAATACTGGTTTAAATGCCAGTGAGACCACCCATCCTTAAAATGTCAGCTATGCACTCACGCCACTGTAAAAAACCCTTGGCATATGTTATGCAGATGTAACCATCAGTGAAGACATGCATTAGAGGAGTAAAGCTGAATTTTGGCTCCGTCTCAGAGAGAAGCTGAGTATTTACAGGAATCAGAAGGTGCAAAAAAAAAAAAAAGAAAAGAAAAAAAAGAAGTAGGGGCTGGCTTCCAGCCTGGATTAAGGATCCATGTTAAAAAAAAGACACTAATTTGGTTTTTAGTGGATAAAATCAAGTCCAATTTTAAAAAAGAGATAAGTCTTATTCACTTCATCCTTTAACTTTAAGCAGAAGTTCTTTAAATGTCCAAAGGTAAAGTGTTAATATTGAAGAACAATTATGTTTTACAACCACCAAGCTGCCACGGTAGATTGTGTTGGAACTGTGAATCACACTCTGACAGCAGCTGGACGCCGTCTCCGCCCAGCTCCCAGCTGCTGATTGGACAGGTAGACGCAACAAGCCAGTTGCTTCTCTCTGCAATTTTCCACAGATTCAGCAGAAAGAATTTTATAGTGCATTTTTTGTCTCACCAACCCAAACAATGTGTGCGCTCCATACCTCGTACATACACACGGCTCCAGTCTGGCTTAGCACCGTTTATTCCTCTTTTTTTCCTGAGGTTATTAATTACACAGATATTGTTCTGGCACAGAGAGCAACGGGGCTGCTAGATAGCTTTGGAGTTCCATCTAAAGTGAGACTCTGAAATTTAATTTCGGTGTTGGACTTTAATATCCCTCTGCGTGGTCTAAGTGGTGCTCTGTTCTGTCTCTGTCGGCTGTGCAGAGCAGGGACACGCAGGCTCTGACAGCAGGGGGAACAGCCCATGTAGGACGGCCTCTCATGGCTCCCTGGGGGCAGATCTGTGCAAACTACACTACAAATTACACAGTGGGTTGCTGTGCACCCTGAGCCAGTGTAAACAACAACACCATTTCCCCTCTTCTACTATGAATCAAACTGAACTTATATGACCCATGTCTAAGTCCACACCCTTACTTTGTACACCCCCGAACCCTTTTAATGACACACCTACGGAGCTTCCTCTCTCCTCCCCCTCCCACTGACTTCATTCATGAAAACTCCTCCTCTCTCACTGTGTCATACTCTGCAGCTGTTTCATTTTAGGAGCCCAGGACTGCAGAAGTTTGCCTCGCAGCCACCAGACTGTTCTCAGAGCCAGTTGGAAACCACAGCCGATACTTGTCCGAAGAGCTCTGGCAAAGTTAAATATAGAGCCCCTTAGTTGTTGTAAGAGATTTAATAAATTCCTCCTTCAAAGTTTGCATAATGCTCTCTGGTTTTTTAAAAAAAATCCCCTTGCTTGTTATTTCCCAGTCCTATTTGTTGATCTCTTATTGCTGGAATATAGCATTTCAGTAATGGTCTGCTGCAAAGCAGCTGATGTGTTTAATAAACTTTACTGGGCCTGAGTCTGGGAGCTACCTCCCACTTAGTCACAGACATGGAGGGAGTCAGTGAGCCGTAGCAGTGGAAAAGGATTCATTTACACTGTTAATTCAGCAATTAAACACTCACAACATATAACTTTCAGCATATCATTACAACCAGTTAGCTTTGGTTTGTATGTCAACTGTATTTAAAAATAAAAAAATTAAGGTACTGAATTGAAACATCAATTTACTGACACAATATGAATCATAAAGAGAAAGGCTGTTGAGTTTTTTTTAATCACTATGTTTGCATTGATACATTTGGCCTATCAGAGAATCCCATCCTTTAATTAATTTTGATAAAATATATAAAATAATAAAGATAGCCAGGTAAGATTTTTCTTCAAGCCTTATGTACTTAAAAATTTTCAGTGGGACACTTTCTGCACAGTATTTAGATTTTCTGGTGTGACCTGAATGTAATTCATTGTTTCTTTTTAAATGCTAAAAATAGAGATTAGATACAAAATAAACTGTGAGGACAAGAAACATTTCAAAGAGATAATTGATGGAATAATACAACAGTTTTTAAACAGAATGCTTGTTTTAAAAAGTTAAAACTACAACTCAGAATTAATTTCTCTGCACCTGATGTCAGTCTTGGGACTTTACTCTGCCTCAACAAAAGTCATTTTGAATTTTTAAGAAGTTCTTGAAACCTGCAGCCAGGGTGGTGCTCTTATCCTTAGATATCAGTAAAAGCAGTCAGACTGGCATAATCGCTCACCAATATGTGAACCAGCTGTAGGCCCCAGCCTGGCAGCGGGCTCTGCTTCAGACAGAGGGGGCTCTGTGGGGGAGGTCTGTGTCACGTAATCAGACTGTGTGGCACTGTGCTGTGGGTCCTGAGAATAAGAGCCTGGAGCTCCACATTATCAGTCAGGTTGATAACAGCATGGAAAAACTGAGGCCAGCAGGAAAGACACGCAGGGATCCTTCCCAGACCTACATGGCCACTGTTCTCCTTTCAATGCCAAAAACGCACCGTGAGGCTGGAGTTTGAAACGTTTCTTCGAGGCTGTAAGCTGGAAAAGTGATCCCTGAGTGCAAGTTAATGTCATAATGACTGATACATTACTCTTTTAATGTTTTAATGACACTGTGAACACAGGGCTACAATGGGACTATTGATAAAATTCAGTTTAAGTCGGCTATCTTGTGGTTTTTCTGTTAGTTTACTTTAACCTCTTAAAGGTGAGCCTCAGCTCGCAGTGCTTCTGTTTTTTTTTAAAGCCATTTTTAAATGCACAGTACGCGACACACTCATGACCAAAAAGTCAGGCTTAGCTTGCATGGATTAAAGAAAAGAGCTAAAAAAAAGAGAAAATGCGATAAAAAAAAAGTAACATTTCATCAGAACTTGTTGGTATAAGGTTAAAGGACATTCTGATGAACTAAAAAAATAAAACTTAAATGATGACAAGAAAAGACCTGCGTGATTCACTTTTTATACTTTGGTTTAGTACAGAAAATCCTGAGGAAACACACAAGTTTTGAAGAAAAAAAATGCATGATATTATGTGGCGCTGTGAGATTTTAGAATGATATTGGAATCAATATACATATAAACAGCACTGATAAATTATACATTAAAAAAACGTACTCTGAACTGCAGAGACATGGAACAGGAGAGAAACTATTTTTTGTTTGGTTTTCATTTTGTTTTGTTTTTTTCTTTCTTTTTTTATTAAAACTAAAATCAGATTTGTATTTAGAGATCAAGCAGCTTGTTGTGATTGTCAGTGAATTAATAGGAAGTGTTCCCTCGCCATGTGGAAAAACACCTCCATCCCGCTGACCAACCTCATGTGCTGTGTTTATGTATGGCAACGTTACTGCGATACATAAACACATAGCAGGAGCGGCGGTCATGTGAACACAGGGCTGTAATTAATACCATGTTCAATTTCCCCATCCTCCTATATCCCCCTACACACACACACACACACACACACACACACACACACACACACACACACACACACACAGCCCACATTAACAGAACGCTCCTCTGCCCGTCCCTCCTCCCGTCTCTTCCTCCTCAGAGGGGAAGAGTGCAGATGTGAGGAGGGTCAAATAAATAGCCGTGATTCAGTCGCAATTCCACTTTGACATCCACTTAGCCTCAGGTTCCCTCTGCCAGCAGCCACCTGTTGCTCCTCTTTAAACACTGCTGGTGAGGAGGAAGTCCTCTCATGTGGAACTGAGCCCCCCCACCACCACTCCTCCTCTATTCCCCCTACTCCCAAAACGCTCCCGGGAACTGTAATGACTTAAATAAAATTGTCCTGGGTCTGGGAACGTCATCCAGGCTTTTTACACACTGCAGAATAATGCAGACAGAATAGGAGAGAGAAAGAGGGGAAGAAAGAGTGTAGGAGAGGAAGATGTAGAGATTGAGCCATGTGGCCAGATGCTAAGACCATCATCTGAGTATGTGGACAGAGAAGAGAGGGATCTACTGTACAGGGCTGGGTGTAAAGTAGCAGGACACAGACATCTGCTGGGACTTTGAACTCAAATATGAAAGGAAAAAAACAATAAGTTTGGATTGCCACCGAACAATTTTGCCTTTTGCAGTAAAATATTTAAGGTTACTTTTCATGTTGAGATTTTTATAGATGTGAACTGACTTCAGGGAACTTGACTCAGGAAACTTCAAATGACTTCAAATGCTCTTTTGATCAAACCTAATTAAACACAGGCAATTACCAAGGTGAAATGAACAACATTTAAATGCATCCATTTACTTGATTAAAGTTAGATGACGAGAGTGAGATAAGTGAGGACCAATACTGGAGGAGATGAAAGCAATAGGTCTAGATATTAGGTATCAGGTGAGCGCACACAAACTCACAGTGTGACTGTGACAAAAAAAAAAAAAAGAAAGAAAAAAAAAGAAGAAGAAACCACAGGTAAATAAATGAAGAGCGATGACCGTGTCACATCCTCCTGGTCGAGCCTGACTGGGTATCGTGTAAAGCTCAAAGCCTCGCCTTGGAGTGTCATATGCTCCCACACAGGCCCTGCCACAGATGCATGAGGCCTCTGGTTACAATTCAGAGAAATCCTGTCTGCTCAGACCCGGCTCTGTTACCGCTGCTGGAACAAAGATTGAAGGGTAACTGCCTATCTGAAGTAAATGTAGAAGTCTCCAGATTTATGCAGCTCAAATGTGTCAAAGAGGAGTTCTCTTATGTATGATGCACACCTGACAGGGATCATTATTGTCCCATTAGCAGCCAGATCTTCTCCTTGAACCAGGTGAACTGGATATTGCCAAGAGTCCTCATGTTAACCAGTAGCTAGACAGATCAGGCACTCACTGGGGAGAAAGTAGACATAGTGAGCCTATTGTGTTACTCTGGCTGGGCCGGCTGTGAACGTATGTGTAGAGCATCTGTCAACCCTTTTAATTCCCCAAAAGAAGAAAAGTGAACCAGAGTTACGCTGGTGTTACTGACAGCACATGTCATAAAAAGACATCAAACCAATCAGGAGCATTTAGCAAAGCAATTCTGTCTGACCAATAATTAGCTCAGATTGACCTGTTTCTTCTTTTCTCTCAGTCCTTCTTTCTGTTCAAGCACTGAATATGAATAATGAGGCGAGGGGTTAAAGCTGGGTCAAGCAGAGCCCCCTATCTGCCATGTTATTTATTCAGTGGAATGAGAAATTGATCACATTATTGTGTTAAGAGGGACCTGATTCGTTATAATCAGCCTGGTATTGGCAGGCTGGGCCCGCGGGCCTCACTATTGCATTAGGAATGCTCAGCATCCATAGGTCACCCTCACTCAAGCCATTTTACAACTTCACATCACCTCCCTGACCTTTTGATGACCACTGACAGACAAAAAAAAGCAATATATATGACAGAGCGATATTAGCTGCTGTTCAACATCGTGCATCTGCACTACAGGGGGGGAGCATGTCAGCAGACACTATCATCTCCTACAGCTGGTCAGGTGTGTTTAGAATCAGCTAAAACAAACTCTGTGTGTGTGTGTGTGTGTGTGTGTGTGTGTGTGTGTGTGTGTGTGTGTGTGTGTGTCTGTGTCTGTGTGCGTGTGTTTGCATGACCCACAAAGCCATATTTCTGTCAAAAGAGATTGACATTTATAGGGAAGGCGGTGCCAGCATTCACAGAAACTCAATCATTCAGCTATTTAAAAAATTTACAATTCTGAGTGGTGGCCGTTTTGAAACGGTCGCTTTGACCGTTTGCTCCCACACTGCAGCATTTCTCCAAATGAATGGAAAACTGTGTAAACGACCAGGTGCTCTAATGTGGTTACATCATGCCAGCTCATTAATCAAATTAGTCTGCTGCTCTGTTTGCACTGGGCCAGAATGTATTAGTTAGCGCTTGTTGATTTAACCAAAACACCTCAGCACATAAAACTGGCTTTAGACCGGAGTTTAACCGTCAACAAAGACTGCATCAGTTTTTTTCAACCTGTTAATCTGCTACTGAGCTTCAATTAAAGCTTGTCAGTTTTACCATTGATAAATGAAAGATAGATAATGAAAGGAAGAGGGTATAAATCCTGGCTGACTTACAGAGCACCAACTCACAGTGTCAAACGTTACCCAGGCTTCTTCATAACAGTCAGTGATGTTTACAACCACTCTGCCATTCATGATCCTCAGGTGTGGAAAAAACATTTGTTATTTACAGTTTATGTCCTTCTACTTCAAGCATATTCCTTTATGTCGACTCTTAATTTTCAAAAATATACATCTGAAAAGTACATTTTAATTTATACTATTTTTAACAGTTTATGGTAATATTATCTTTGCTATTGAGTACCATCCTTTTGTTAGCAAGGCAAAAAAGTTTCTCACTCGTATCACCTTAGCATGTAGCTTATATCTCAAAAGCTAAGAATTTGCACCTTTGATGCCCTACCATAAAGAATTATTAGCTTCCAAACAATTTTGATTACTATCTAGCAATTAGCAAGATGTTAATAATAGCTGTTATCCTACCTTAGCTAACTTGTTGTCAAATAGCTATTTTAACTTGAGGAAAAAATAGTAAAATAAAATAATATGAAATACTAGCTGTGTGTGTGAACATGTTGAATAGTTTGAGACACTGTTGACCTTCACTTTTTTCACGAGAAATTCACAAGTCTCAGCCTTTTCTCAGCCCCCCTAACCCTAACCCTACTGTTTACAGTGAAAAACAGCTGCATTGAAATTATTCCACTTCCTGAGGCTTGAATAAAATCAAGCCTCTGCAAAACAACAGGAAGCGGGCCATTTTTACAATAGCTGTGTCTAAATATGTGCAAGCATTTGGTGACGCCTGTGAGTGAATAGAAATGGTGTGAGCAGACAATGATGTTATAGAGCAACTTTTTTAAGTATAAGGGAAAATAAATCTCTAAGATTTTATTGTTTTCGATGATCAAGAGAAGACATTTACTGTTAAGCCTTTATTTTGGTTTCTGTAATTAGTCAGAAAAGCATAAATATTTTCTTAAAATAACACTTGAATTTTAATGCTGCATAATAACTCAATTATTATCATTCTTATTGGAATCTCATTCATTTCCACAGCACTTAAACTTCTTCTTCTTCTTCTTTTGTTTTGTTTTGTTTTTGTCTGTTTGCTGCTCATTTCTCATCTTTTTCCTGTTTTTTTTCTACACTGCATGTCTCTTACTTTACTCACCTTGCAGACATGGAAAAAGCATTATCTGGTCAATCATTAACCAATAGCAGCCTCTGCCTTACCCTGGGCACTTCCACACATGCATGCTGCTCCACACACTTTAAGGAATGGGGGGGGGTCACAAATGCTGGCTTCACTTATGCACCTTTTTCTTAATGTCTTGTAAAGAGAGATTTATTGAATAAAAGAAGATGACAAACTTCTTTTTACAGATGATCATTCAGAAACTTATCCGTCCTGATGAGGCAGCAATTCACTGGAGAAAAAGATAATTTTTCATGGCTATTGGACAACACTGGCTTGGTAATACAAGATGCTGAAGGCATGCCCAAGGTGAGAAAACGAACAAACAAATAAAACGACAGAAAAAAAAAATAATCTTCAGTCAACTGTTCTGTAGTTCAAAGCAGGACATTCCAGCTCATAAAAAAAGAGACAATTTTTCTCCCATACTTAACTTTGTTTTACCTTTAACACCAACTTTATCTTGAATAAACAAAGTTCAACTTGGGACATTCAGCTTTAGAGACAAGACCCTGCTGCTCAAAATGCTTCAGGTGCTGGTGTAAACAATCCCCATTATGCTCCACGCTGCTTGAAACTTGTTTAAAAATGTCTGAGCGTCACCCTGAAACATTTACACAAGTAATCCTGCACGCAGAATTAATCTTACGGGCTTACAATTAAGACATTGAGGAATCGTCCTTGACATGAGCCGAGGCTGGCAACCTTATTCTCTCTGCTAACAGTAGCCTAGAGAAGGTGTGTGTACATAAAGCTCCTGTGGTTAGCTGAATGTTGTAAACTGTATAACTAAAGCTCAGGCCTCATTCATAAGCTGTTTACCTGCTCGATAAATCACAGTGTCCCTCAAGCGACAAGTCAAGTCAGGAGGTTTAGCTGTGACCATAGACCTGGATATTTTAAGTCAGAGACAACAAATAGAATTTATCTGTTCAAATAATTACATTAAATCCAGGCCTGTGTTCAGGCACAGAGGAGAAGGCTGTGTGGTGCTGGGCATAAAAAGAAAGGTAACTGATGCCTCACTAATGCGAATATATATATATATATATATATATATATATATATATATATATATATATATATATATATATATATATATATATATATATATATATATATATATATATATATAAACATGAAAAACCAGTCAGCTTACTTCTACTTTTAAGTTGTTGTTGTTTTAAGTTTAATTATATATTTAGAGGCTAAAATTCAACAGCACAACATCTCTCTGCAATTTAGAGCTTAATTATTTACTTGAGGAACTACACACAAGCACATGCACTCTTACTGAAACATGCTCATGAATTATAATATATTTTAATTATGGTATTTTGGATAAACTTCTGTTCTACATTGTAAATCAAACATAAAAGTGCTTTCATAGCATTTGTGTTTTCTCTGTTAACAGATTAACAAGTTTGTTGTTTTTTTGTTTTTTTTTCAGCATTTGTTGCGAGTCACTGTTACAACAAACAGTCGTAATTATTAAAGTCCCTAACAGGTTCCCTCAGAGGAAGAACTTTTCCTGTTAAGGGAGAAAACAGATTATAGTCTGGCACATTCCTCCAGTCGCTGCAGTCTGCTGGACACCTCAGTGCCAGATTCCTCATGCTAGAAAGTAAGTGTTCACTTAATACCTTCTTCAAAAGGATAGCAGGGAAGACCTGCGCCACGCGTCATGTGCTGGAGTGATGAATGATCCAAATACTTCTGGTTTCAGTAACTTAAAATTAAAGCTGTTCCAGAAATTTGAGTTTGATATTCAGAAATATTTTTCACAGCGGCTGTGAAGACCACAACACGACCTAATGAAATCCATATGAGTCTGACAGTTACCCTCATGTCCACTCACTGAGTCACAACAGTATCATATCTGTGTGTATCATCTGTAGCTCTGTTACACCTCAGGAAAAACACCTGCTGTCACAGAAGCCACTGGGGTTATGACACTGAATTTCTCAGCTACAGGGGGTCTCAAGGGTCAATTTGTTTCTCCTCAATCACCTTCACTGACCCCACCTTGGATCAATGATGTTTGACCCGACTCCACTGAAAGACAGTCAAGTATGCAGACTGTAAGCAACAAGCAAATAGCTATTTTGAAACAAGGACATTGTGGAGAGTTTGGCTGAAAATTCCAGCAATAATAATAATAATAATAATAATAATAATAACAACAACAACAACAACAACAACAACAACAACAACAACAACAATAACAACAACAACAACAATAATAATAATAATAATAATAATAATAATAATAAACTAATTTATGGAGTACAGATGACAAACACAGGTTAATTACTTTCCAAGTTTTATATTTATCTAAGATTACAAAAACCACAATGTAACACAATGTTTGCTGAAAGACTTTCCCAGCCTGACTAATAATTACAACCATAGCATTAAAAAAAAAAATTCAAAATGTGTTCATGAATCTTCCCTTCAGGCTTCAGAAATTAAAAACAGAGAGCTCCAAGCAGCAACAGACCCTTATAGTTTGTTTTACGCTAGCAGTCACACTGTTTTCACCTGGTAAAATCACATCAGGTCTGCAGGGCCGAGGCAGCGCCTGAGAAAAGAGATACCCAGTCCCATTTACGATGGGCCAGCCCAGTAAAGCTGGAGTCAGTCTGCAAGTGAAGGGTGGAATAAAGGAGTTTCCCAGGTTTAGAGGGGGCCAGTCTGACTGCACTAAGGCCCTGTACCACCGAGAGCTGCGACTGTAAATTTCACTCTTACTGCTAAATTAGCTGTGATATGTTTTGACAAATATGCTGCAGTGAACATGTATCCCCTTTGTGATGCATAAAAAAAAACAGATGGAAATTTATGCTGAATGATATCAAAGAAAATTTCAGGCTAAAGTAAACCTATCCTGTAAGATTGTTTTTTTTCTAAATTAAACTCTAAATATGTATAAACCAGTTCTGTTTTAGTCCGTGTTCATCTCTAACAACTTGTTATTGCAGCATGCGGGGATTACAGGAATTACTTAACAAGCAAAAGTGCTTACGGACACTCTTTCATTATGCATGATATCACTGAGAAAGTATGTAAGTGGAAACGACTAGTTTTACATTTTTGGTCATGGACCTCTGTGGCGGCACATGGCCCCTTTGTCAGCACAGGATTATCAGGAGCGAGCGCTCACAAAAGGAAATGCTTGTGGAGCTACAGTAACAGAAGGATAAAATCAGCCGTGTGATGATTGGGGTGACACATTTGTTTGGCTGTAATGAAAATAAGCCCATTGATGGAGCATTCAGTCACAGGCCCAAGCCCCCACACCCCACATCCTGTCTCTTTATCCTTCATACAAGTGGCAGACAGATAGCGAGCAGGGGGATATTACAGCAGCCAGCCAGTGAGAGGGGCCCTGTGTGAGTGTGTGTGTGTGTGTGTGTGTGTCCTGTCAACCTGTCACTTTGCATATACTGCTGATGTGTATGACGGAGCTGTCTCTGCTGTGGCCCACCAGCTAATGAACTTCTGTTAATCTCAAGGCTTTAAGTACTTTAAAATACTGCATAGACGGACACAGCGATGACAATAAACAAGTCAAGACTGCTTTTTCTTTTAACTTTATTGTACTCTAACAGAAGTTAAAAAAGCAGGTTGATTTGATTTTTGAGCTAGTTTATAATCATACTTTGAAAAATAATTGAAATGATAAACCATCGTTTAGAATAGATAGAATTTCATGCTTAGGACGTGCTTTTATGATGCATATCCCCATCAGCGTTTCCTGCTCAGAGGATTGTATTCCAAGCAAGTAATAATTAAAATATACATGCTGGAAATATCTGTTTAAATCAAAAGTTCAATAAAGTTTTTTTTAAATATAAAGATGGGGGGGAAAAAGTAGAGCAGACGGACAGACACACACTCAAACATATAGAATATAAGGCAACCATCTGGTCCAGTTTGAATGTGTCAGACATCACAGCGAGGTAAAAGTTGAAATGAGTCATTGGAGGTTTTGAGGCTTGCTCAGTCCTCATATCACTGAGCCACAGCAGAGCACCACAGTGCTGATAAAACATCAGGCCTGATGGTCAGCCCAGACCCCACTTTAAGTGTTTGATTCAGGGATAGCGGCTGTGACTCACTCATCTGCATGTGTTTCAGCCACTGGGCAACACACACATGGTGAGAACATGGTGGAAACCTGCCTTCAGTGCACCGCAGGGCGACTGGGTGATTTCAGACTCACTGTATCAGTTAGAAATCTACCCCACATCCCACCCATCAGTCCTGCTAAAGCCCAGAGATCAGACGTGCCACACACAGGATTCCAATAGGCCCAGTGTCTCAGTAGCTGCATGCAGCTGTTGGATGACGACCACTGAGGATGATGAGAGAGCAGCAGGCCTTCAACAGCAGGATTAAGATCTGGTCTGGTGCCTATGAACATGACTCTATTATAATACTGCACTCACACAGTCCGTCTCATACAACTGATTCAATTTCAGAATAATTACCATATATTATCACTTGAAAACAACATGTCTATTCTGAGGCTGAAGGCTTGACCTCTTCCCTCTGTTAACACTGTTAAAATAATGAGTGCTCACATCCACAAGCAGAACTCTTGCATTATTAGGGAAGATGAAAAAACTTTGAAAAAATAACTTTTATTATAAACGATGACTGGATCTTATATCATATTTTACATGGAAACATCTGTAAAATGCTTCATTTGGCAGAGCCATGTATGTTTAGTAAAAGCATCTTTTATTGTAGTTTCATTTTTAGAGCATTTTAATGTTAATTTATTACACTTACAACTTTATCTGGGGAAAAAAATTCTATTTGTGAATATTATCCGCAGATATATGGACACTGAACCTGTGTAACAAAGGCCTCCAGTGCCCCACCAATAAGAGTAACAGCATTTATGGATGACATTAGAAGAATAATAATAAGACAGGTGAGTATGTGAAAACTACATTAGAAAAAGCAAACAAATCAAAATCAAACCTTCTGCTTTTTTTTTTCTTTTTGCTATTTAGACAGTCTTCAGGGGTTTGTTTTCCACTTGTCGTTGCCAGTTTTCAAAACAAAGATAGAAACTGTAGCGTTAAAGAAATCGTTGTTTGTATCTTCTACTATAAGTCTGCTTTGGTTTCTTTTAACCATGTTTACAATCTTTGCCTAACAGTATAATGATTAGTGAAATTTTGTGTAGAACTTCAAACACTTCTCTTATGTCTTTTTGCGTAATAAATTATTTATTTATAATTATTATTTTTTTCATGTGGGAGGGTTTGTTGAATATTTATTTCAAAATACAGATTTTCTTTTGTTTCATTAGACAGCAGCACTTACATTTATTGCATATAGTCAGATACAGACAAATAAATGTAAGGACTAGATAGTTCTAGCAAGGCAGTCATTGCTGAGAAGTAAGTGTGTATATACAAATTTTGCTAGTGCAGGAATATAAAAATGAAGACTTGAAAAAAAAGACAATTAAAGCTCCCTTCCACAAATATTTTTAGATACTCTGACTTTTCTGAGTTCAAGCAGCTCCCAGCTCTCCTCTTTCAGAGTATGTGTGTGTGCGTGTGTGTGTGTGAGCACACTGACATGGCGTTTGTGGTATTAGGTGTTACACAGGGGTGCATTTCCCTCTCAGTTGTCTGAGTAGAACACACCCGCTGCGGCGGGGCTCCCCCTCGGCTCCATGTGTGACAGTAATTTTACACAGCCGGGGCCCTTGGTCCCGGAGGTGGGCCATTAAAGTTCAGGTGAGGTTAATTACAGAGAATTGTTAAGGCTGCTGCTGTGCGCTGGACGGGTGGGAGGGATTTGACGCCTCCACTGCTGATTTTTGTGTGACAAGCCTCCGCCAGCTCCACGGGTGTTCAGCAGCAGATTTACACACAACACCTACAGGCGCCAATCATTCACCGAAACAGCTCAAATTAAACCCCACAACACGGCCACATGAAAATACTACAGCTTGTTATTACGCTTGATGTATAAATTACCACACAAAACATGCAATTACCCCTATGAAATACACAGAAATGGACTGTAACTACCTTTAAATAAACAACCAAATTTAGGGGAATTATTTTGCATAGATGGAAGGCAGTCTCCTCTTTCCACCACAGACGTTCCATTAACCATGAGACGAGCAAAAGCAGGAGAAAACATGCAAAGAGCAACTCTAAGATGCAGTCTGCTGTGTTTGAGTAAGGATGAGATTATATTGGATTAAAGGGGATTTTTGCAATGCAAATGAATGCACCTCCAATCAATAAGGCCTGTTCTACTCAATATACAAACTAATTAAGAGGTAATACAATCAAACCAGAATAAAACAGATTGTGCAGCTTCCTCAGAAAGAAATCCAATCAAACCTTTTTATGTGAAAAGATAAAATCTAAAGCGATCTCTCTTTGTACAAATAATGACCTCGGCTTTGTGTCCATTTAATAAGGAAAACTTGTCTTAAGAGGTTACGCTCAATGTGCATATTCTAATCAATATGAATTACATAGGGTTTTATCTATGTTATCTGCTCCAGACTGCTAAGCTAATTAATGTTTTATCGAGTGTTTTAACTCAATTATTTCACAAAGTCAAAGAGGTTCAAAGCAATTTTCTATGAGCAGCAGGAACATTTTGCGAGGGGAGGTGGGTGAGCTCTGCGGCCTTTCAAAGACACACAGTACCACATGTACTCAACTTGGAGATGCATTCAGTTTGAATTCTTTGAATTAAAAAAGTCTTAATTGAAAAAAGGAAATATCATTGCGGGGGACTATGGTTTGTAAAGCACAAACCCTCTCCGACACAGTCTTACATTTTGTTCTGTATCATCAGTAAAGTTTGGATGAGTCCCCCCTCCTCTTGTGCTTCATTCCAGCTGATTAGTCATTTTCTAATGCTAATGGTGCAGGGCCAGGGCTAGGGTTTCTCCCCTGTCAGCTGGCCACTGGGGCTGTGGGACGGATCTAATGGGCTCTGACAGGAGGGAACTGATCTCATTCAAAGGGGATTTGATATGTGGCATGAATGTGGTGACCCTCAATGGACATATTAATGACCGTTATCATTCACAGACTTTGAGCCATTCATAAAGCCCCTTTTCTGCTGGATGCACCGGTGCTGTGCCAAATGCCATGACTTATGGATGAGCTGGCCGTATATTGTTTTCACTGCCTTTTAGGTAACACGTCAAAGTGACTCACAGTTCTGCTCTGGCGGCTGAGGCGGCGGCTGGTCCAATGGTTTGAGCAGCATCGCGCAGTAAATAATAACATGGTGGGTGTTGTTTACAATTCAATTACGACCACACGCTGGCAGAGGAAGAGACAAAGGCCTACAGTCACAGGAGACATCAGAGTGGAGTCACACAGTCAATATTGCCCCCCCAACGCACAAACACACAAACGGCTATGAAGCTTAAGGTTTGTCTTCATGCATTCAAACTATTGTTTTGTGTCATTTGTGTCTGACTCTGCCTCAAGGTAAGAGAAAGGAAAAAGAGTCAGAAAAATGTGAGAAGAAGGAGGTGGTTAGGAAAATGATCAATATGTCTCTGTGAACAGAGTTAAAAAAAAAAAATAAATAAACAAGTATAAAATTATAAAAGTATGTACGTCAGCCTTCATCTTTCCCATGTCTTTCCAACAAGCTTCATCAGATCCTGAAGTGATGACTGAGCCAGAGGAAGGAAAAAAAAAAAAAACAGGGTTACAATCAGCATGTGGATGCTTTAGAATAAACAAGTCTTAAAAAGGCCAAGCACCACTTCTGCACAAACTTGAGCAGCCACATTTTAAATGTCTGGGGCAGGATGTTCATCAGAGTGTGGTTTCCCCAAAAATCCCAAACAAATCTAGCCCGTCTATAAATGGTTCAATGGTCATAGCCATACATGCATCCGGTGAGAAGTGAAGAGGAGAGATTCTTTATTACCAACCAATGCAAACACATGTAGCCCAGTGGCTGCAACCTGAGCTAGATGTTCTTGTACCTGGATAAGATATCTGTCAGAGACCGGTATAGCCTTCAAAAGAGGAACTAACATGATACAACAATCAAAGGTTTTGGCATCCTGTAATCATCAACAATCAGTGAAAATGTATTCATAATATCCGTCAAAGAGAAACAAACTAAATCAAAGAGATATGTGGATATTTGGACTGGAAAAAGTCCATTTGAACCACACAAATGGTTGCTATTACAGCTTTGTCACTCTCCTCTGATTTCATGGTTTCTCTGATTAATTATAAGCATAATTCTGAGTGTTGTCGACTTTCCCAGCATGCTTTATTTGCAGGGCTGAGGTGCAGATCTGAGAGCGGTGGCAGCAGCTTGGGAGGTGCTGTGAATCGTTCACGACAGCTGTGCAGGAAGTTATATCCCTCCACACTTCGAGGTGTCACCGGCAGCATTTTAACATTTCAAATTTTATTCTCAGATTCTCGCCATATGTCAACTTCAAAATAAAGTTGTGCTCGCTGACTCCTGATAACAATCTGTGTATTAACATGAGATGTCACAAACATGCCGGGCTCACGTCAGCCTTTTTGTGTTGCTTGTTTAGTCAAAATATTACTAACGTATAACTGAATGAATTATGGTACTCTTTGATGCCTACATCCCTTATATGAGATAATTAAACTATCCATACTGTCAGAATAACATTTAGTAGCTAGCACTTTAAGAATTTTCAAAAAGAAATAAAAAAGTTCAACCAAAGTGCATCTGATTTAGATGTGTGCAGTGTCTCTCCCCATTTATACAAAGAACAACAGTGACAAGTCAAACATTAAAAAACAGATGAGACAGAACAGCATATACAAGTCCCATCCACATTACCAAAATGCTGTTCCTCGCTGTGAGGCAGAAGCAGTGGGACATTTTTCCCCTGGCTTCCTCCACAGCCTAGAAAATCCTCCCCACATTACTACTATTGTGTGAGCTGCTTTGCTTTCACAGTCCAAAGATCAAAACAGCAGCCATGTTTCCAGGGAACAAATGTCTTACCAGCTGGGCTGGTGTGAACACAGATATAATGCTGACAGGAAGCTGAGGCAGTCACTTGTAGAGCCAATTATGGGTAAATCCGTGGGGGCAGGTTTACAAACACTGCTTTTCTTCTGTCGTGCTACTCTGAGGTGTATGATTAACTTCCTCACCAAAAGTACCCGGGCAGCCTTGAGTCTGCCCTCTCTGTAGGTGGCAGAGCTGGTGAGTCGTGGCACAGCCTGGCTGACACCAGACTGCGAATCCAAACAAAAATGTGGGCTAAAAGCATTCATTTTGTTTGTTTGTCTTTTACTACTGACTGTACTTCCACATTCTTAGTCCGTTAATGGCTCTTCTTTAGGACGTGTTAAAGTGTTTGGTTTAGTTTTACAGTGCTTCTATCACCAGGAGAATGCAGGTTATAGGCCTCTCCTGCAGCCACAGAGGCTCTACATTCTCCATCAGAGTCTGGAGGAATTCAAATTGACCCATCTGAAGAAAAAACTTAGTTTTCTAATTGAAGGCCTTTCTCATAGATGCAAGTTGAAAGAGCAACTTAATTACGCAGAATGTAGATTATCCTGCATGTTTCTGCTGCTACATTCCCCCAAACAAAATCATTTTCTTCAAGATCGCAAGACTTTTTCGCAAGACAAAAAAGTAATTCCCTGGTGTTCAATCTTGTTTGAATCAAAATAAGAAGCATCCACAGTGAGTGCCTCCTCCCATGTGGCATTGTGGTGGTGGCAGAGCAGGGTTACCAGCAAACAACAGTCCTTTAACTATCCATGCTCTATCGGCCGTCCCTCACTGTCGAATTTAAAAAGTTCCTTTCAGCACATCTGCTCTATTTGAGCGGCCTTTTCTTTACCTGACTTGCTCAAGAGATTCGCTTTATCTTAGAGGTCATTTCATTCAACCGGGCAACAAACAGAGGTGAATATAACTGTCCCCAATCTTTCCCTCACACAATTCATGCTTGAGTTACCTCAAATAAAGAGCGTCCCTGCCAACAGAAGAAGGAGCTAACAATCAGCTCCATAGGGGCAGCTCTATAGAAAAGAGTCCCTGTATCATACAGTCCCCCTTTACAACTCTACATTTCCATTTAATGACACCCTACATATTAACCCTGGTCAGCATCCAATTACACAGAATAAGAGATTTATCTGTCCCAGCATGCAATTTGAAAATGTTTTTCATGTGATGCCGGGATGAGGGGAGGGTTCTTTTTTTATTTTCATCAACCCAGCATTCATTCAAGTGCAAGCTTGTGAGTTATTTCAAATCCATTAACTCTAAATACAGGTGATTCCCAGCCCCTCTATGCACAGGACCACCGAGATTCCCAGTCACAGGGTGTAGAGTGACGCCAGCCCAACTGATTTGATGGGCTTTTTACCCTCAGCCAGCACTCAACCAAACAAACTGGCCGGGCAACCAACAGCACTGCATTCATTTTTAATTACAGTCCCACAACATCCAGCATGGATTAAATTGCACAAAGGAGAAGTGGAGGAATAAATGATATGAAATTTAAAATACTGAGGAAGAAGTTTATTTCTGAGTGGTTATTATAGTGCAACCTGGTATTTAATTTAGGCCTGTGGGAAATTTTGAGTATTTTGTCCAGATCAGATAAAGACAGCCAGGAAGGGCAGAGCCCATCTCTCATTTAATGGCATGTAAATAACACCAGGTGGTGAATATTTAGTATCAAACATGGGGCACAGCAGTCTGTGTCACATGACCCACCTCTGCAAGTGTAAAGTCACTGCTTGTGACCCCCAGTGTGTGTGTGTGTGTGTGTGTGTATGTGTGTGTGTGTGTGTGTGTGTGTGTGTGTGTGTGTGTGTGTGTGTGTGTGTGTGTGTGTGTGTGTGTTTGTATTTGTGATGGTTATGTGTGATTGCAGAAGCAGAATCAGCTGTTTTATGTTGTTAGTAAATGTGGGGCTAACCCAGGTGATTATTTTCTTTTTTTTCCGTATGACATCTGAAAGCAGTCTGATATCTATTTATGTACAATCTATGTTGTGCATTTTAACGTAATTAAAGATTTAACAAACAAATGACAAGCCTATAAGAAAATGTCATAATGTCACTAATCTGATGCTGTTATAAAAGTAATAAAAAATAACTCCTGAAATGTTTCATATATTAATGATACCCATTGAAAACTACTGGATTGTAGGTGTGGAGTAATTTTGCAGTTTTTCATCCAAGCGTGTCTTTTACTTTTCTGTGTTGTATAAGGATTGATAGTGTATGTTACAGACCTGCTAAACATAGCTAACTGATTCTTCACCAGTCTGATGCCAGTCATCTTTCTGTCTGTCTGTCTGTCTGTCTGTCTGTCTGTGTTCATCTGTCCGTGTCTGAGGCATGGACTATCTGTGCCACTGAAATAAAACACTTCACACTCACACACTCTCCCCACTAAGTGTATTGTAGGACCGGTTCATTTTCAGCTGCAAGCTATCACGTGTATATGAAACTAAAGAGACTGAATAGACAAGTGCACACACACACGCACACTTTCACGGTGTGCCATCGTCTCTTGGTAAGCTGGCGCCTGTCACTCAGTGGGGTCCTGGAATATGCACCGGGGCCATCGACAGGCGTCTGTGTCAATGCCTGACAAACCTCAAGGCACCAGGCTGTAATTGGAACGACTGGCCTAATCCTCAGATCAAGACAGACTCATTGACAACCTAAGCAGGCGGCAATCCCAGCAGCACCTTATTAGTGTGGCTGGCCTCTTGGAAGAGAACGCTGGTGATGTCACAGCAAGCTAAAGTCAAAGTTGCTTCCATGATTTAGACAAGGCATTTTTACAAAAAGTTTTGTATTAAGGACATATTTTACAAGTTATGTTTCTCAGCTGAACACCAGAGAGAAGTCAGCACTGAACAATTTTTGTTTGTTTGTTTGTTTGGAACAAAACAAGGAACAACAAGTTACTTGATTACAGAAAATCTCATTTTAGCTACATCAACATTTACAAACCAATTGATTCCAATAAAGATGGGACACTGTGTAAAACAAACAGAATCCAATAATTTGCAAATCCTTTTTTAACATACATTCAATTGAAAAGACTACTAAGATAAGATATTTATTGTTTAAACTGATAAACCTTATTGTTTTTTTCTTTTTTTTTCAAATATTCACTTATTTTCAATTCGATGCCTGCTACGCATTCCAAAGAAACTGGGACAGGGTGATGTTTACCAGTGTGTTACCTCAGATTTCCTTTTAACAACATTCAAATAAGTGTTTTTGAACTGAGGGCACAAATTATTGAATCTTTGTGTCCCAAAAAAGTTGGGACAGGGGCAACAAAAGACTCAAAGTTGAAATATACTAAAAAAAAAAAAACACCTGTTTGGAACATTCCACAGGTGAACGGTATCATTAGAAACAGGTGAGTGTCTTGATTGGGTATAAAAGGAGCATCCCTGAAAGGCTCAGTCGTTCACAAGCAAGGATGGGGCGAGGTCACTTTGTGAACAAAAGTGTGAGCAAATAGTCCAACAGTTTAAGAACAATGTTTCTCAACGTACAACAGCAAGGAATTTAGAGATTCCATTTTCTACAGTCCATAATATCCTCAAAAGATCCAGAAAGCCAGCATCTGTGAGGGTATGGGGGTGTGTTTGTGCCCATGGCATGGCTAAATGAGTGAATATTTGAAAAAACAAAACAAAACAAAAAGTCTATCAATTTGAATAATACATATCTTGTCTTTGTAGTCTATTTAATTCAATATATGTTAAAAAGGATTTACAAATCATTGTATTTGTTTTATTAACATTTTACACAACGTCCCAACTTCACTGGAATTGGGGTTGTAGTTTTCCAATATAAAAAGTCACATGTTTAAAGGGCTTGTATTCCCATTCTGATAAACACTACTCTCTATTTGATCTCTTTAAAGCATTTAAATCCTTAAAGATGACATGTGAATACATTGCTTCTATTTTTAAAGCAATATTCAAGATAAATGCTGCAAAGAATTATTCTTTTCACATGCCAAAGTCATGACGTTAATTTAAAACTCCGCTTTCAATAAACATTAGCAGTCAAGGGTACATTCCACATGTTGGGAAACACATCAGGTGAGATTTTAAAAAGAAAAAAATATATAACCTTAAACAGTAGCTTAGCTTGGCATAAAGGTGCTTAAAAGTAGTTGTAGCTTGATGTTGTAGCTTATCTAAATACTGCAGATCCGTAGACTGCTGACAAATTCTCCTCAAGGCTTTGGGTGAAACGCAACCTTCACTTCTCTCAGGTGAACAGGTGAGGTTTACAAAGTTTAATACAGCATTGGATGCTGAGAATCTTTCATATCACCTCAAACTGTTTGTATGGTATTCAGACTTTAAAGATTCCTAACACTCTGAACAGGTTCTCATAAAAATGAAACATCTACCACGAAGGATTAGCTCACAGAGACAGAGCTCCTGACTGTACACAGTGCAGTGTGGGCACCACTCACTGTGACACTGCCTGCACTGCTTGGAGCAGACAGCAAGCAGATAGACTCTCACTTCCTTTTAGTTTTAGTAGAAATAGCTTAAGTGCCCTTTAAATTTGTCCTATGTCCCTTGTCTCTCCCTTCCAGCCTGGTGATCTGCTCTCTTATGGAGAAGAGCATATAGCAGAAGGTGGTTGTGACATCTTCTTGGCAGATCCAGATGCTGGCGCCCAATCCTGCTCTTAAAAGCCAAGATCCCCAAAACTCTCTGCAGTGTGTTTGCTTGGGGAGCCCTCCAACTACAGAAATCTTCTGTCACCGAGCATATCCTTGGCTCAAAAGTATGTGTCTTTCATTTTAGTCATGTTGTTATTCAGTTTTAGTCATATCACGTCGTGACATGACATGTCCTGTGATCTCATGTCAAGTTTAGCTTATTTAGTTAAGTCAAGTCAGATTAAGTTAAGTTTATTTAAGTTTATAGAAAAGAGTGTAAGTCAAGAAAAGGTGTCAGTGTAGTCTTTTGAAGTATTGAACAAATAAGATATATTCAGTCAAGTAGTGGAGCATCGCTTAGCTTAGCTTGGCTAAGTAAAGTTCAGTTAAGTCAAGGTGAGTGAATTAAAGTAAAGCAAAGATACTCAGCTTAGCTGAGCTTAGCTTTGATAGCTAAGTTACGCTATACGCTTCGTTTAGTTGGTTTAGATGAAATTAGTTGAAGTGAGTAAAACTTAACTCAGCCTAGTTTAGCTTAGCCTGATTTGGTCCTAACTTTAAATGAACAAACTTAAGTGGTTTTGATCAGTTCAGTTTACTTTGACTTACTTTTTTTTGCATATTTAAATGTTTGTTTACAGCAAAAACCTGTGAAAGGCTTATATGTAAACCACACACACACACACACACACACACACACACACACACACACACACACACACACACACACACACACACACACACACACTAATATAAGTAATAAAATCACCAGTTCAACTTCAATATCAGTGAGTGTTCTCAGAAAAAGAAAAATGACTGAACTTTGGTTGAAAATTGAATGCCAGCTCTTTTCAGTTGCTAAGTAGTCCTTGACAAACCTTAAGAGCCATCAACTTCATGCAGAGCATGACATAGCTGAGTACTTCTGTGTATGCCTGTGTGTGTATATGTGTGTGTGTGAGTGCGTGCATGTGTGTGTTTGCAGTTCCTGGCTTTTGTAAAGGCACCGGGAAGCTCGAGCAGTCCACCCAGGCATGCCTGTGCAGTGTAACTGAGGCTGACTGGCTGACCTCAGACTGTGTGGGCCCTTTAGCAGAAGATGAAGGAGCTTTTTCATTGACACAGGAACAGGAGGTATCGCCTTCCCTTTGCAGCAGCACTCATTCATGCCAGACACAATGCGTTATTATTGGTTTTGAATTGAAATGTTAATTTTGGGAACTGGGCAACTGGGTCTGGGAGCTTGCCTTGCTCATTTCTCATTTTTCACTTGGTTTAGGAGCTCTGATTGGACAGGGAGAGTCAAGCTCTCCTTAAGTTACAACGCCTTCGGTTCACTTAACTAAGGAGTAAGGTCTAAAACACTACATACCAGAGCTTACAACTTGTGTACTTGCAGTGCTGCATCATGATGGAACAGAGCGGTTAGTAGCAAGAGTTGAAATCTGTAAGCAGTAACTATTGATCCTTAGGGCCATGCAAGAGAAACAAGCTCTTTTAGGGTGGAGTTGTGAGGTAGGCAGGTCAGCACTCTGCTGTACAGAGCTACAGAAATGAGTGCATCAGCAGGCTCCAGCAGATCTATATGACGGGAATTAAACAGCATAATCAAATTGTTTGTGCAACCATTTAGCATCTCATTCCGTAGCTGCCCTGGGCCAAACTGACCACTAGAGACTGGCCATCAACCGCAGTAACAAAGTAGGGTAATAACTAACAGCGATTAAAGGAATATTGATGGCCTGTGACACACAGCATCCTGAAAAATGCTATTTGGTCAAACAGCTGCAATAATTAAGTATATGAGGGTCAGTCAATTTTATCTGCTGCTTTTATTTAGATCGATTATTTAGTAAACCGGCCAAGCCTGGGAGAGCATTATTGCTGAGTGGGGTGTTGATTTCATAGTGTGAGTGCTGCAGCCAAGTTACACAGTAGCAGATTTCAGAGGAGAGGAGACTCACAGTGGCAGCATGAAGTGTTTCAGACATCACTCTTACTGATATCAACACTATCACTCTAAATTCTTTCTGATATGAGCTTACTGTACATGCTGACCTTGTTCTGATCCGTCCCCTCAATCCGTCATCTAATTGTAAACATTATGTTCTTGATAGCTGAAACTTTTCACACTTTTCGGAGACAAAAGACAATAAGGAGAGAGGCCTGGTGTGAAATATTGTCACAGTGAGCTGATTGCCGCTAGCTAAAAGCCAAAATAATGAGTTTTGACTGCTCAGTGGGTTTAATGTGAGGCAGTGGTTAAAAATAAACCAGGCCATTTAGAGGCTCCTCTCTCGGCTGATTGATTAAACATTAACCTGCTGGATCTGTGATATTTCTTATTAATCACAGGTGGCACAGACTTAACTGAGCATGAGGAGAGCATGTACAAAAAGGCTCACACACATAAAACACACCAGCACACATACTCGTACATGAAATCATGTAATCATAACATGAGCCGTGTGTTCAGTGTTTGCTTTAATCTGATAAATGATGCAGTTTTAGTACGTGTGGGAGTGAAACACCTAACTCTAGTGGTGTAATTGAGTTACACACATCCCCATATCAAACGGAACATTGTGGGAATTGTCATGACCTAATGCGCTTCTTATCTTACATTTGATTACACATTTCACAGAGGAAACTGTTTTACTCTTGCCGTCAAAAAAAGAGAAACCAACCCTGGCACAAGAAGAGAGTCATTTTTAAATGAGTGGGTGGCAGATCTATGACCTTGACCTTTTGGATACACACTTCACTGCCACCCAAAATCCTTAAAAAAGACAGCAGAATCAGACTTTCCTTATTTTCCCACAGAGGCACCTATCACAGTCAAATAATGTCACTGAATATTCAGCCACTGTAGCAGACTGTTGCTTTGATCCAGCACTCATGTGGGTGGCCACAGCTACAACGGCCTTCAGTTTCACTGTGACAGAGCTCTGAACCTGCCCCTGAAATAGCTACCCTTTTCTTGCTGTAACCACGGGTGACTTTTTTGTGCCTGAGGAGGCTTTTATGAGAAAATTGACAAAGTAAATATCCTTTCAGCTGTTTCCCTGATGAATAATGTACGCACTGCTTTCAAAAAAAATCAACAGCTTCAGGGTTGTCCCTGCACATCAGCTGTCATGGTGTGATGTGGGTGGCGGTCCTGGTTGCGGGGGGCTTACGGCAACACACAGGTGCCCTTTTCACTCCCAGGCCGAAAATGACAAATTCAATAAACTCAAGACATCTCTGCAGAGCACCTATGGAATCAAACACACCTGACACGCGGCTGAAGGGCTTCTTCCTTGTCCCTCTGACATCCCATCTTGATGCTGGATATCAATATCTTTTTGGACGTAGAATATCTCTCCATCTCACTAGCATGCTTTGACACTGTGAGAACGAATAAGAATATGTGTCAGAGGTTGTGGGACTGGAGGTAAGATTGTGATGTGGAAATTGAATCTGTGAGATGACATTAACAGAGAGTGTCCCCCCCAACTCAGTGTGTTTTTGAGCTGCAGAGCAGACAGGCCTGGCTTGGGTTACCCTCTGTAATTCTGATGGTGAAAGGGCCACAATCAGCCTACTTAATCTCCAAGCTGTTCTTTAAAACCAGAGAAAGACGATCTGTCTCCTTTCTACTGTACAAAACAAGGAAACATGTGATTCATCATCAAATGGAAATGCACATTAAATTAAATTTGCCTCTACGGGGCAGTGAGGACAAACTCAACTGCAGGTTTTTTTTTTTTTTTCTCTGATAAAAAAGGTGCTTGTACTCTGTCAAAAGAGCCTGTCTCATAAAGCTGGCTTGACCTGAAAGAACAAGCCCAAGACATCAAATTTTAAGAAATTAGCATCACAATGGGTTTAATGTCCTGCTCGTGGTAAAAGCTCAGTAAAATGGCCTTGCAATTTCAGTGGTGATGATAAACTGGGAGATGCAGATAGCAGGGGCTCTGTGTGTGAGACAAACACTCACTGTATGTTCATTAGCATCCCTGAAGGTTCCCATCCAACCAAGAGGGAAACGGAGCGCTCAAGCCGCTCTGCAAGCATGAGTGCCTTAATAAAGAATGGAGCCTCGAGTTTGGTGAGTCTTGGGGCTCCCACCTGTTTGTCTGAGTGCTCCTTTGACACAAAGGTTCATGAAATGCAATATGTCCCCACGCCTCTCCTTCTCACCACACAAAAAAACAAAGAGCGGATGAACCACAAGATAAATGACCTTAACTTCTAGATAGTCTCCAGACTGCTGTGCCATAAAAATAAACCATGCAAAGGCAACCTCCAAATCCTTGTAACACCAAAGCACAACTTTGGTGGAGAACAAACAACAGAAAGGAGAAAAAAAAAAGTGTCTGCTCTTAAGTCGAGGATGGATATTCCCTCAAAGACTTTGATTGCTCGACTGTGATAACTGTGAGAGTGTACAGGCCTGAAAAATCCTGCTCCGTGTTTGTACTCACAATCTGGAGGTCTTGTCTTCCAACCAGCTGTGTACACGCTGCAGACAGACTCCGTTTTCCACAGGAAGCACGATGGAACCACAGGAAGATAAAACCAGCATGACATGGCTGGAGGAAAAATGACGAAGAAAATTAGGCCTAGGCTTAAACAAACAAAAATATGAAAGCAATAATCACCCTCTTTCACAGTAGAATATAATGTGAAGTTATAGAAGGGAAATTAAAGGGTGTTATTTAAAAACAAAATACACAATTACACACTGGGCCTATCAGTTATAATACTGTCGATATTTAATATCTGTAGCTCAGTGCTGGAGACCTCTGTGTCATCAAGAATGTGAAATAATTATGTGTAAAGGTAGCAGCCTTTTGAGAAGGCCCATTACTTGAGTGACTGACTGACAGCCTGTGCAGGTGTGGCAGTGCGTCCGGGGAAAGTGAACCTCGGCTGTCTAAATGAGGCTCACCATTGTTCTCGGGTCTTTGATCTGACAGTGGTGGGCCAGAACCTCAGTGGGGAGTCCAGGCCGGGCCCCAGGCTACAGTTTGCATCTACTCAGGAGGGCTGACAGCACATGGCTGCTGCTGTGGGAGGGAGCAGGGGCTTCCTAAGATTGCGTCCGTGCAGCTTCATCCCTGCTGGAGCTGCACACTGGAGGACTGTGGAGAGAGGAAACGAGATGTTGGACAGATTTTACACTCACTCCAAATCCCTGATGGTTCTGTTGATGACTCAAAAAGCTGTGAAGTCTCTCTCTCTCTCTCTCTCTGAAGGTTCACATGGGCACACACAGTGTTCCCGCTAAATAATTTCTGTTTTTACTTTTGCTCATTTAAATCTTCAGTTCTATAAATCCATTTGGTTTCACTGATTTATAAACATATTCATCACTTGAAAATATGAAGGAATTTAAAAGATCCCATTTTATGGTGAAACAAAGCCAAATGAAGCAGATCAACTCAACCGTTTGTTTTTTTCTTTTTGCAAAGAAGGCTGGATAAAATAATTCCCTAACAAGTTACCTTTCATTGGAAACAAATGATGTGATTTTTCCAGTGTGGCAGCTGTGCATACAGCTCTTACTTAAGGCCAACCCTTTAATGAACCTTCAAGTGTACAGTAAGTGGACAGGAGTGGCCTACAGCTAAAGAGAGTAATGTTTTTCTGCTGATGGTTCCCATCCCCTCCAGACGCTGCAGGAAGAGGCCATCAAACCATTAGCCCCGACAAGGAAACAAACAACCACAGCTAAAATAAAAGCAGCATATACAATGTAAAGAGTACATTAAATATTAGTATAAATGTTTGTGTTAGGATGCACGTGAAAATGGGGGCACCTATAGTGTTGATAATACAGAGTATGTGATCTCTGTACCCTGAAAGCATGTAGTGGATGAGACTCTGAGCACTACAATAAATAGTGACAGTGAACAGGCAGACAGGGACAGCCCCTCTTAATGTGCAGCGATTGTGTTTCAGTGTGTTGGCTTTGCTTTTCCTGTGCTGCTCTGTGTTGTGGAGCAAGAAGCCACTGCTGGGAGTCACAGTGGAAGAGATCAATTGTACACATTCCTGCCACCTGAGATTCAAGTGTTTCTGTAATACTGCACAGCTCAATCGATACCCCAGTGTGGAAGCAGAGGGAAACTCTCCGCATATGTACTGGTGGGACTGCATACACGCAGAAAGGCATGTGTTTACTTCTGTTTATTTATATTTAATTCTTATGCAAATAGTGCATACAAACACTACTTATTTATGCTATCTAAAATAATTGATTTTAAATCTATGATTATGTATTTTATTTTCAATTAAATTCACATAAGGCTTGAGCTAATCCTTCACTTTAATAATTTTCTGACATTAAAGTGTTTGTTTTTTAAGGTGTTCTACATATTATTATTATTTTCAACTGAATAAAAATATTAGATGAAATAAACTATCGTGTTTAGAAATAGAAAGGGCAGGGGGGAAAAAGACAAGTCGCCATATGTTTCATTTTAAGTGGAAATTCCGGTTGAAAATAAAAAGGCAGAATTCGTCATAATTAGTGAAACAGTGAAAATGTAAATCAGTTTCATTTTTCTTTTTGTCTTTAAAAGAATCTGTCAGAAAGCCGATGCCCTGCATAAACAGAGCCCGTTCAGCAGATGTGACTGTTACAAAGAAAACAGGCACTGTGGGTAAGGATCATTTAGCTTCCACGTCCTGAAATATAACACGTAAATACTGTAGAATTGGGCACGGTGCGGAGCAAGAGGGAGAGGAGGAGGAGGTGGAGGAGGAAGAGGAGAGCGCCGAGGATGCAGGACACAAACGTACAGATCCTGTACTGCAAGATGTGCAACGATGTGTAAAATTAAATGCAGCTGTTGAAATACAAAGGGTAAAATTTGCAGTTTCCGATAAGAGAGCAATGCAAAGAAAACGCCTTCGTATCCGTTAAAGGCTTTATTATCGGTGGGATCGTTTTGACAACTTCGTTCAAAGATTAAATTACATCGTCGCATTCTCAGTGGAACTCATATTTCGTAGAAGAACATAAAAGTTACCACCTTGATATCGTGTCTGAGTAAAAAAAAAAAAAAAAAAAACTTCTCCGCTGAGAGTTTTTTTTTTTTTTTACATGATAATCGTGAGCGTGCAGGCTGTAAACAGCCTAAATGGCAGGATGGAACAGTTTATTCCCGCTTAAAAAGCCTCGATCTACTTTACTTTAGGATTAGCAATTAATTTGCATTTTCTAGGATTGTAAAAAAGATTTTTTTTTTTTTTAACGGCAATCAAGATTTAAATTAAAGATCAGGTAAGTCCTCTCCATCTTAATGACTGCATCCAAAGCCGGTTTGTGCTTCCGCACTTTGTGACTGCGAAGAAACCGAGCACACACTGGAGTGCACAAATTATTCAGAATGGATCTCCTTTTCTGTGTTCATATCCATGCTCCCAGTGTAAAAAAAATGAAGTTAGCACATTTTAAATATAATATAAAAAGGAATAAAAGCACACAAACACAACAATTCTTTTGGAAAACTGATGTATTTGATTATTAGAGTAAAGAATTACAGTATCTTAGTTGTTAGTATGTATTAAAGTGTAGAGAAACTGGACCCATAAAGATCTTCCAACTTTCCAAGAAAGTGCATGTAACAGTCCAAAGGTTGTCAAACCCAATATATATTTATATTTATAAAAACACTATCATTTTGTCCCCTGGCTGTAATGGACTTCTCTTGTGTGAGCTTTATGTACATTTCTAAGGAGGGAGTTTGTATTTCCACATCTGAACATATTTACAGAAGCTTCAACACACAACTTTGCACTTGATGTCAGTAAGGATGCTGGGACATAGCAGCAACGTGAAATCCAGCTGAGAAACTAAAGGAGAAACCTGCTCATTTGATTGGCCGTCTCAGATCTAAAAACCAGTAAAAAAAAAAAAAAAAAAAAAAAAAAAAAAAGGCCAGACCATATGTTCCCTTCTGTCTTGCTTTCGACAACACCGAAATACGAGCAACAAAAATGAGACTGAAGGAAAGAAAAATATGGAAGTAAACAAAAAGTAGAAAGTACAATACACAGAAACAACAAAACACGTTTACACTAAAGAAACCCCTTAGAATGTAGCAAACTTCAAAGTTTTGTCTTAAATAGAATAACAGTAAATAGCAGTTGGAAAGAAAGGAACAACTACACATTTAGTCCCTTGCCTGAATTTAATTGTTTTGCTTGGATGAGGGGATGGGGGCTTGAACACACAGATGTTAGACCATCTACAGAAGATCAGTGTACAATATTTACAGCAAGTCTGTTTGCTTATTACAGGGCTAATGCATCACATGAACATCAACAGTTCGGTTATAGCTACTACAGACGGAAAATAACTTAATGCCAAGGTAAGGTTATCTACCCAGATATTCTAAGTTTCAAAAGCACATTTTTTTAAGCACCCATACATACCCATTCTGGCTTTAAAACAAACAAAAACCTAACTGTTAATGCTTCCACTTGGTTTCAAGCAAGGTTATAATCACTAATAAATAAGCTCCTTAAAACTATAACATGTACATTGTACAAAAAAAACAACTTTTCTTCACACTCGTGTTCGTAAAGATTCAATGGCGAGCAGAGCAGTTCAGTTGATTTTGTCCCTGTCTTGTTTTCTTTTTCCTCTTCCATGTGTGTCTACATGTGTGTACAATATGCCTTTAGACATTTAATTTGTCTGTGCACAACAGAGGACATAAGCTTTAACTTGTGACAATTTCTTTATTGTCCTCCATGAAACGTGTGAACCGAAAGTGGGCCCCGTTCTCCGTGTTGGCCATTTTTTCTAAACCAGCAAGAGCAGCATTTGGCTCCATGCTGTGCAGCTTGTCCAGGCTGCCGGTCAGCCCACCAATAGGAGAGCTACCCCCATTCCCCATGCCGCCTGACATGGGTGGGATACCTCCATTCTGGATGACAGAGATTTCATTTGTCTTCATTGCTAGGCCATTGGAGAAGGCTGCAGCGTACTGGTTCCAGAAACTAGCTGGGTCACCGTTGCTTGCCCTGGATGCCATGTCTTTCTGGAAGATCTCAGGGAACTTGACTGGGTTGGCACCCAAGAAGGCCATTGGCCCGTCCACAGAGAGCCTGCGGCCTCGTCTAGCAGGAGCACTGTTCCACATGTGTGTGCCCATGTGAACCTTCACAGAGAGAGAAAGAGAGAGAGATGGGGGGGGGGGGGGGGGGGGGGGGGTAAAAGGGAGGGAGGAAAGAGACAAAGCAGTGAGAGGGATGAAAATTAGTGATGTTTACAAACTTGGCCATAAGAGCTGCACATGAGATGATGCAATGGAAAAAATAATAATAATGCTTGACTCCAAATTAAAATAGCTTCACACCCTGGGTGCAGCAGACTATTTAGTTGCCTATGCTGTGAGAGGTACCCACATGGTGTAAACATCTTATTTTGGTGAGGCTAACACGTGCTGTGTTATCTAAACCATAAAATTTTCATCTCACATGGAGGGGGGGAGGCACAGAGCTTTTTGTAAAATTGAACTGTCCAGTTAAAAAACATGTCACATTTCACCTCTCTCTCTCTGAAACAGAAACACATTTTCCTGCTTAATAACCATCATAAAGTCACACACAAGCAATAATTATGTTCAAAGTTATTTTGAGGATAACCTATCTCAGAAAACTCAGGACAGTTTCTTGTCAACTTTAGTTTATCATCTAAAATTTAAAACACATTTTCTCTGAAGAAGATTGTTTTTAACCAACGGTCAAAGTTTGTTGGTTTAAAATAACTTACTTATTAACAAGCATCAAAAACTCCACACTTATTGACACACAAAAACTTGACATGCTTTCTGTACTTCAGTTATATAATTTTCTAAAGATTGAGTAAATCATTGAGCAAGATGGCTTTCACAATGACTTGAAAGCTGTGGTTCTTATTTTTTTAATTAATTAATTATTATTATTACTATTTTAGAATTGTTAATGAAAACTAGAAACAGATCTTGTAGCAATAATCATCTCTGACATTTTTTTCTGTACACTGAAACATTCTTAGCTGATTATTCTATAGAATTTCTGAACGATAACTAAATTATCAGTGTGATTCAGCTTTGCAATTAAATCATGTTTTTCTTAGACAGCAGACAAGTCAATTAATTATGCAATTTAATTGCCATTCACTGGCATGTCATAAAACCATGCAGCAGCTCTGAAACACATTTTTAAAATCATTTTCATGCACAAACTTTTAGGGGACTAATGGTTTTCCAAATACTTCAACATTTACCTTGAGGTTTCCTTTGGTGGTGAAAGCCCGGCCACAGATGCTGCAGGCAAAGGGTTTCTCCCCTGTGTGGGTTCTCTCGTGGATCTGTAGCGCACTGGAGGATGAGAAACACTTCCCACAGGTGTTGCAGTAGTGTTGCTTCGGTGTCCTGCGTGGTGGAGCAGCAGAAAGCACTGGCGAGGTTGAGGCAGATGATGTGACCAAGCCAGGAGGCATGTCCTTGTTTTCTTGGTGGAGGCCATGGAGGAAGCTGTTGACCTCTGGTTTATTAAGAGAGCCTACAGACAGGAGGGAAGGAGTTGGGCTGGAGGACAAGCTGGTGTTTGAGGGCTCAAAGAGCTGCGAGGGCAGGTCTCTCATTTGATGGGTTAACATGTGCTGTTTGAGGTTGCCCTTGGTGGAGAAACCCCTGTTACAGGCCGTGCAAATGAATGGTCGTTCTTTGGTATGGCTTCGATAATGAATGTCCAAGGCACTCTGACAAGCAAAGGTCTTTCCACAGATGTCACAGGATGTGTTTTTCGTGGTGACACGGTCACGGAAGGAGAATATCATTCCCAGGGGGTCTTTTGAGGGATTGACAGATGTCAGGTCCAGGGCTCCAATGTTGGAGGGGTGGGGATGCAAGAGGTTTGCACTAGTGTGCTCAAAAGATAAGGCCCTCTGGTGCCTTTCTTCGATGTTTGGGGATTTGTGTGGTTGTGGCTGCATGCTTGTGGGGGATGGCGCCTGCATGGAGGAGGTAGATTCTGACACAGCTGGACTCCCGGCACTTCGGCTTTCAACATCGCCTCCCAGAGACGAGGAGTCATTGGTGAGACAATCTCCTTCGACTAAGCCATTTACCAAAGCTTTCATTTGGTTGGCCACTGTTTCATTACTGTGGGTGTTCTCTTGGCCATTTTTCTCTTGGACTTCCTGGAAAGCCATTTCAGGGGGAGCTGGGGAGTTACATAGACTGTCATGAGACACATCAGCTGACCTCGGGGTGTCGGGCACACTGCTATCTGGGCCTTCCTCCATTCCTTCAATGTTGTCATCAGAGAAGTCCAGATCATCAATGTTTCTCTCGTCGAATGAGCCATTGTCAGAAGCCATGGATTCTGGGTAAGTTTCTGGCAGAGGGGTGTTGGGGATCTGCCCACCCATGTGCATGCGAATATGCTGCTGTAGTACCACAGCATTAGTGAACTTCTTCTGACAAATAGGACAGGAGTGTTGGACTCTAAGCGGGGGCATGGCCCTATGGACGCTGTAGTGTGTCTTCAGATTTCCTTTGGTGGTAAATGCCCTGCCACAGATTTTACACTTAAATGGCCTTTCCCCAGTGTGTGTACGATAGTGCATTTTCAGAGCACTTTGGCAGCTCAGAACCCGGTGGCAGATGACACATTCATTGGGATCTGTCACCTTCCTGTCAATGTTCTCCACTAGCTGCTGAAGCTTGGAGGTCTCTGACCCTTGGAGGGGATCCAGGATGCCTCCAAAGGGGAACTTCGCCTTGAACTGATCAGACATAAGAGGCATGAGTGGATTGGTCATCATGGGTGGACTGTTAGATGTTGTGTAATCGGCAGTGCTCTCTAAAGCAGAGCTCAAATTTGCCATGAGGCCTGAGGAGTGGCTACCTTCTTCAGTTTTTCCATTTGAGGTAGGCAGAGTTGCACCTTCACCCTCTTCAGATGTGCCATCATTACTTTTAGCTGAAAGGTCAGCAGCACCTGAATCACTCTTTGCAGTAACGGAAGGGCTGGTTATGGCTATTGAATTGTCCTCCTTTTTGATGAAATGTGGCAAGCTTGGCATTGTTGGGGGCAACAGCATACCGACTGAGGAAGTCAGAGTGGGCAACACTGGTTTGCTATCCAGCCAGCTGGTGACAGGCTTCTCTGGTGGCATGGACATGCCGTATGGAATACCTGTGCTTGTTGGTATATTGTCCAAATGCTCAGGAACAGGGTAGGGATTCATCTGGATGTGTGGGTATTTTTCTTTGTGTCGCTGGAAATGCACCTTCAAATTACCACGAGTGGAAAAGCGGTTACCACAGATATTACACTTGTATGGTCTCTCTCCAGTGTGAGACCGCAGATGGATTTGCAAAGCGCTGTCACTCCCAAACACCTTGCCACAGAAACGGCACTTATGCTTAAAGAAAGCATCTTCAGAGCTGCTCTTGTGTTCAAATGAGGTGACATTTGGCTGCTTGCCTTTTGTCCTCTGGGCCAAAGCTGCTAAAGAGTTGAGGTCTTCTACAGTGGTGCCAACACTGGGCAGGGAGTTGGAGAACATGGGGTTACCAGGTGGGGGCTGAGGTAGAAGGGGATTTACTGCTGAGCTTAACAAGCTACGCATACCAAATGATGGTGTTGATGACTTAGCTAGTGGTGGGTTGCTGAGCTGAGAGTGGAGGCTGGTCATATGGCCCGGCCTCTTGTCAGAGGACTGGGCATTGACTGTTGATGGCCCCAATGTGCTAATGCTCTGAGATGTCTCACTGCTGCTTGGATTGGACTGAGGTAGCTGTGCTGCTGCAGCCAGCTGCTTTAGGCTGCTAATACTGGCTGACTGACTGGCCAGGTTTTGGGCTAGGCCTGCGGCTGCAGCCAGCTGTTGGGAGAGATGGGAGCTGAGTGTGGTCAGTGGGTTGGCAGTAGGGCCCATTGTGCCTGGAGCTGAAGATGGGGGTACCTGTATTTCTGGGGACTGGGAGGCTAGGAGCAGTATCTGATGGCGAATCTGCTCAATAAGCTGCAGCTGGTGGATCTGTTGCTGTTGCAGAGCAAGAAGCTGCTCCATAAGAGCTGGCACTGCCACCCTAGGGCCCCCATTTGAACGAGCCTCTTGAGAGAATTGGGCAACAGCCACTTTGGTGCTTTGCAGATTTTCAATTATGACATTGCTGTTAATCATGGAGAAGTTCCCCAGATCAGTCAGGTTACTGAGCTGAGGTAGAGGGGCAGAGATAGCTGAAGTACCCACTGCAGGGCCAGAGGGGCCCCTGACACCATGACTGCTTCCTGTGTTAATGGGACTCCCACTCTCTGTGTGACTGCCTTCCTCTTCGTGACCACTGCTCATTCCAGAAACGTCCACGTCCATGGATTCGTCTTTTTCAAGAATGTTAGGCTCCAATAGGTCACTGCACTCAGTTTGATCAGTGTTATTAGCCGTGTCATTCATCTGGTCATCGGGATTATGGGGAGGAGACCCAGGTGAAAAGGTTCCAGTGGGGGAAACAGGGTTTTCATTCACTATCAGAACTAACTGATTTTTAGTGCAATTCTTCTGGTGCTCCTCAAGATCTGATAGTTCAAAGAACTCGGCACAACATCTGCTACAGACGTGGGCGTCTGACTCCTTGCAGGGGGGGTCCTCTGAGCAAAGTTCTGTGTCCCCTGAAAAAGAGGAAACAGAGGATTAGTGATTAGAAATGTTTTGCAGCTGAAGAAGCAGCTTTATCTCCTCAAATTCCATTGTTGTTAATCTTAAGTTAATCAGTTTTACACTTATCCCTTTGATGTGTTCACAAAAACAGCGATTGAAAGGCGACAATAAGCCAGTAGAAATAAGAAAAGGCTTCATTCAATGCAGCGGCCACGGAAACACAATAAGGGATACAAAATCAATGGGAACTACTCAAATATTGCTTAAAAGTGATCTTTGAAGATTTACATCTGGGTTTCATCACTGAAACCATGGGTAATCATTTTCTCCAGATAATCCATCAAAATATAGAAAAGAGTGAAGTGAGGACATTGGTCCTTAATGAAATTTCATAGAGGGACATTGATTTCCTATATCCTATGCCCTTCAAAGTCTACTTGTCCACTCGGCACAAATCAAGCATTTGATGGACTTATTAGACTTTCAATTTGCTGTCAACTTTGCTCATTTTCAGCCGACTATGGGCATTTTGGACAGGTTATCTATGTCACTAAACTGATTTGTATCCACTTATGCTACACTCACAATAAGATGTGAAAAACATTCCGTGCAATCTACATATATGTGGACACACTGAAAAATCCAAAATAACAAAAAAGAAAAAAAAGATTTTGCAGTTAAACAGAAATATATTTATTATGGAAGCTGATCCATAATATCAGTTTTATGCTTATCCGATTTATCACTTATCTGATAAAAATGATAATAAATACTTTTTAAAGTTGTAAGACAACAGTTTCTGTTGATTAATTAGCAAACAAAAGTAATAATACTATTTGTCAAAATATATGATTTGGTAGAAACTTATGAGAATAAGTTACAAAAGTATGCATGTATCACAAATGTGCCAAAACTCAACAACTGGACATACCAGCTGAGTGATCTAGCAACACAGAAACTTCACCACGATGGAATTCAGAAGTAATGACCGCCTTTTAAATGCGCACAAAGACAGGTTTTTCACTTTTCCATTTTGATAACCAGACAAGTGAGGGGGTGAAAAAGCATGAAGACACTCTGCCCCCAGAGGCACTGCTGTGCTCCAGACTTTCCTTATTCTTTTGCCTCTTTGTCACACTAAAATTTCACTGTTTAACATACAAGTCGATTTACAAATTGCATTTCTCTATGAATCCCTTTCATTGTGGCTCTGGCCCCTCAACACTTTCATCAGGGCCAAGAATTCATTTGCAAATGAAACCCAGAGAAGTGCAGCCCTGCCCCACAGAGAGACAGGATGCCTTCCCATTGTTCGCGCAGCATGGGAGCGGCGGGGATCGTCGGCACAGCCTGGCCCTGCTCATCTCAGTCGACTCAAAGCAGATCCTGTTTAATTCAGGGATTATCTCCCTCAGTGTTTCTCTGCTCACAGACATCAGATAACGCAAAGTTGCCATGACAGTAAACCCTGGCCCTCACACCACCAAACCATGCAAACAGGGAAGATTCAACTTTAATGATAACTTTTCATGTTAAATCCCCCCAGTCACCCCCAGCCCCTGCCTGCCTACCTACAATCCAAGCACCAACTTTGAAAAAATGTGTTTGATTCATAGTGTGAGAAATGTGAGGAAGCACAAACACCTTTTTACGTTTCTCGAAGCTGAGAGTACACAAATAAGTATGAAGAAAAGCCAAACAAATGACACAAAGTGGCATGGAAAAAAAAACACATCACACAAACTTCTGGGGGATGCAGTATTAATGAATTATACTACCTGTATGTACATGTGTGTGTCCATGCTCACGTAAAAAACACACAGCACACAGTGCTTGCTGAATTTCTTCGGGGATTAATAAAGTACATTTTATTCTTTAAATTCTATTATTATAATATTTGAAAAATAATAATTTATACTTTAAATTAATTTATAAATCTGTCATAAGCTAAAAAGTAAGTTTCATTAAACTAACCTCCTGGTAGAGATGACTTTTTTTTTTTTTTTTTACAACGCACATTAAAAAAAGGTCTTTTAGATTAAAAGACCTGAAATCATACTATTTTAACAACACACACACACACACACACACACACACACACACACAAAATATAAAAAAAATGGTACAGCAATACCTCAAATATGTAACGACAGAACAAAGAAAGAGATGACAATCGCCATCTATTGCAAAAATAATCTGTGCATTACACCGTTTGATAAAACAGAGCAAAATGTAGTCGAAACTGCAAGAGACAGAAGTGGACAGTCCCTCTCTTCACTACGTCTTCTGTTTGGAAAGTGAATTAAATAATCAAAAATGCGCTCCGAGTTGAAAATAATATATTTGTAAATAATGATTCATCCGTTGAAATATTTACACTGCTACACATTTTCTTCTTCAAATGTTCAGTATGTGAGCCCTCACCACAAAAAAAGAATGTCTCTTTAAAATCAAATTCAGTCCAAACTGAATCAATGCATGATTACAAATCCACTGTCCAAATAAGTCTAGTATAGCAAACAGCGCAGATGCTAGCATTAGGCTTAATTCCCAAAATAGCAAGGATTAACTTCGAATTAAAATTAAGATAAAGTCAAGCTGGTAGAAAGATGGAGTCTGTAAAACTTCCATAGAACCTCTATCAAAAGCACAATGCAAGCGGTGCACTGGGCTAAAAGGCATCAGGAGAGACAAAGAGCAGAAGACAGAGCCTCAAAGAAAGTGACCAAAGTGTGAATATGAGAGCCAAGAAAGTGAGGATTAGTGGGAGGGAAAAAAAAAAGTTGACGGCGAGCT
This sequence comes from Labroides dimidiatus, assembly GCA_030710495.1. NCBI lineage: Eukaryota > Metazoa > Chordata > Actinopteri > Labriformes > Labridae > Labroides > Labroides dimidiatus. The sequence goes on from CM061144.1 coordinate 15,474,769, forward strand.
TTGAGAGATCCTACATTATTTTTTCGCAGGGGGCCTCTGTGAGCCTCTTGACACTTGTAACTTCAGGAGGGTTTCTGCTCTCATCGTCTCCAGCCACTGAACACTAGATGGGGTTCCACTAAAACTGCCGAGGTCCAGGACGAGACTCACGTCTGAGAAGCTCTGCCCCGGTGACATGCTTAAAGCTCAGGGGGAGGGAGAGGAAAAAAAAGGCAAAGAGAGTCCTCCAGGCTACACCTAGAATCCCCACCACATAAACACTGGCAAAATGACAAGCAACTGCACTCTCTGTTTGCAAAGAACAACAGTGCAAAGCGGGTTGCCCTGCCAATCTCCCCTCTAGGGGGCCACTCTGATAGGGCAAAGGGGGACGGCCACAACATTGATAAGGCCGCACACACACAAACACTCACACAAGCTTAAATAAAAACTCAAGGCCTGACTGGGGAGCCTGCAGCTCAGATCAGCGGGGTCAATGGCGAGGTAGAGAGGAACACACTGGGCCCTGAACTCCCCTCACCTCCACACAGAGGGACACAGGCAAAGGTTAACACAGCTCAACATCCCACCCTCTGTGGCTCTCACTCCAACCTCCCAGTAACCACGGCCCTCAGCATCTCTGACATTCAGCTACAAATACAATGACTTTCTGTTTTCACTTCCGGCTCCCACAGAAGACACACAGCACATTTGTTATGAGCTCTGTCAGCTAAATACCAGAATGCTAAAGAAAACATGCCCCTCTAATTACAAAGGAGATATCTGCAGAAGTTTAACATTTGTCATCACATTGGACATCATTGACAAATTCTGCGTTCTGCAGTCCATCTGAGAAAAAGAGCCCTTCGTTAAACTTTATTCGATTTATAGGAAAATGCTGAAAAAACAGCAGTTAGGAATGAACTCCATCCTGCATTCATAATCAAGTTCCTGCAAATCACGTGAAATTTGCTGCAAATACTTTTTTTCTATGCATGACATTCTCCTGAAAGAAGCAAATGTTTCTCTTAAATTACCTGCACATGCTTTTCAGGCAGTACTACACACAATGTGGCTTTGAGAGTTTTAAACTGCACATATTGAATTTACAGGCCTTATCCTGCAGGCCTATCTACTGATAAAACACACTTGTTTATTTTTATTTTTTTTTAAATCAGTGTGTTTTCAGAATGGCATGGCTACATGTTTACAAATTACAATGATAAAATACATATTTTGTAAAGCAAAATCTAGACACACGTCTTTACAGTGCAAAGTCAAACCTGCATTCAGGATTTAAATCTTCATCTGGATTAACAAAAATAACATTTTTCTTGATAACAAGTCATTTAGTTTAAAAGTCTGTTAGTCGGTCAACAAAGACTGACGTTGCAGCGCAACGTCTTGTTTGGAGACTCACTTTTTATTCTATTTTCGGTAATTTGTTTTGAAGCTTTAGGAGTTTCCTATTGTCCTTAAAACAAATGACAACACTTTATTTTTTTTTTCTCGCTTGACTAACTGTAACTGTAACTGAAACCCTGAGCAGCACCTCAGAGTCCTGTAGTTTTCAGCTCTGATTATTACATTGCTTTAAATAATTTTACGCCGTGCATAACAGCAGAGATTAAAGGGTATATTCCACTATGTGCCCAAAGATTTATTAGAGCTACATTTTCATTAAAGGGATAAATAAGCTATCATTAGCGTGAGCTTCAGGACCTTAACTAGAACGAGCCATTTTTTTCATTGTTGATTTTTAGACTATAAATTATTTTGTAATAAACCACTTGTCGACTGTGAAGCGAGTGTTCATGTGTCACGGCAACTTTTGACTTATTTGGGAGCTCTGAACGGAAATTTTTAAACGACAGGTATTTACACTCGTTGAGTATGTGTGTTTGTTTGCGCTCTCTAGAGCACTTTGTCTGCTTTTATCCAACTTTTATGATAAAAACATGCTGGCGCTAAATCAAGCAATGACTTCCTGTTTTTACTGTTTTGAAAAATCTTAAAGGCGAAGATACTGGATGAAAACGCGCAGGACTGCAACACAGGCATAGTGGGGTTTCTGTGTCCGGGACAGGAAAAGTTTGATTCCCGGCCGGAGCGCCACGGTGGTCTCTGTGCGTAAAGAGAGCGACGCTGAGCAGAGAGAGTTCGCGGAGAGGACCGAAAACTGAGCCGGTGACTCGTATCAGGTTTAAACGTCGGTTTAAAAACACGATTTACATATGAATTCTAATGTAAAAAGTTTCGAAACTTTTGACAGATACACATGCCGTAGCATGTGAGAAATGCGCAATATAACCGATATTTTTTTTATTGTCGTCAACTTTTTCATCACCAGTGGAAAGTTTTGTAAGACGTTGAGAATGTATTCTTAAATCTAGAAAAACGTAAAACAACTTTAATATCCCCTCTAAACTTGGATAAGTGAATTTAAAAAATCAAGACATTTACTTCTCCTGAAACGTATCTGTGTGCGACATGCTGAAAATGATCAAGAAACAAACTAAGTACAAGGTCCAAATCAAAGTGTAAACTTTAACAGTCACATGTGGTCACAGACACGATAAAACAGCGTAAAAAGTGACACATTGACGCTTCCAGGATAAAAGCAGCGATATGTTACTCGGACTCACCATTGTGCTCCGATAAGGGCAGATGAGGGTCGGATTGGAAGTGTTGCGGCTTCGCTTGTTTCCTCCGCGACATGCTGGCTGGCACATCAGCAGGCGAAGAATAAAAAAATGACTACAAAACCTTCTCAAAAATTACGTAAATAGAGCCCATCCACCGCGCATGTGCCGCGTTATGATTATCAATAATGCTCTGCGATTAATCATACGGGGGAGGGGGGGCTTCTTTGAAAGACGATTGGCACCTCGCCAGCCCCCCTCCTATTCAAATGAAGTCTCTTTAATCAATTAGCTCCTGATTTGCTGGGGACTCTTGTCTCTCTCTCAGCTCCCACCCAATGAGTTGATCCGTACCGGGAAGAAAGGCTGGGTTTTCCAAACTCCCTTTAGATACGGTTTAACCCCTTCTGTTAGCCAAGACACCGCTTATCTTGACTACTACAGGGGAATGTCAGCGTCTCGAGTCAGTGCCTGCGACAGTATCTTTAATCTTTCACATCGATCAAGCAGCGATCACAGTCTCCCTCTGCTTTTCTTTTCTCTCAAGGATGTGCTCTGAGTGGTCGTTCACTTCTCAGACCTCCGCAAGCTCCTGCCAACTTTCTTCTTCTCATCAAAACTTGGTAGTCCGTCTTCCGCACCTACATAGAGATCGTTGTAGTTCAGCTCTCGTGCTGCACACCGACACCTACTCTCTGAAGAGTTTCTTCAATCGAGGCTCCCGGTGCGTTAAAACGCAGCGTCGCACGAGCTTGTTCCGTGCGTAAATGGCACCGGCACCCGTTCCAAAAAGTCCACAGCGTATTCCGACGTCCCAATCAGTTTCATTTGATTGTTATTAGTCGAAGGGGGGGTCACTTACTAACACGTTTTCATCACACACTGCATTCCGCGAATAAACAAACTTTGAGGGCCCGTGCAGCGCTGGGTCAAAATGTAGAGCCCGGCCCATCGACGATCTGATTGGTCACTGGGCTATTCAGTCATCCTGCCATTCACCTCCACCCCCTCGCCACCTCCCCCTCTACATCTCTCTCCCTCTCTCGCTCGCACTCTGATTGCTGAGAGCAAATCTGACCGCTTTTGTGAGCACCGGGACAATCAGAGGTAAAGACAGCGGACACAAGTCTGCTCATCTGAACAGGAATTAATAAAGCTTTTTATTTCTTTTCTCTAGATTCTTTTTATTTAGCAGAGTTCCACGGTTACATCACATGGACTGAAATCAACATTTTAATCCATCCGTAGACTCTTAAAAAAGTGTCGTTCTTATTTCATACCAAATTGTTTGTTTGGCAGGTGAAAACAGCATTTATAACGGCCTGATGTTTCCACTAAAAGTAGATGTTTTGAGGCCTCTTGGGAACTTTGAATAAAAAACAAGCGATTTAAAAATCACAGATAAATTATTAATACAATGCCCATAACCCCAAAGACAAAAATAAAAACTTAATCATTCCAGAAAAGTCGACATTATTATTATTATTATTATTATTATTATTATTATTATTATTATTATTATTATTATTATTATTATTATTATTGCCTTAAATAATGCACTAACAGGAGTGCGCCATCAGTGGGGATGTTTTAAGAGGGCAAGAGGTCCCACAGGAGCTTCACGTGCGCGCAGAGTCGAGTAGATTTATTAGGTGAAAAAGATAAACGAAGCTTTCAGTCGAGCTGATTTTGAGAAATGAAGATAATAATGTTACTATAGGTGATGCCTCGGATGCCATTATTTTTCACTGAATATTTAAAGAGCGGCTGCAGGCTAGATGGATCTGGTCCTCTCTTGTGTCAGCTATCTTTTAGTTTCGACTAGCCTTACTATTTACTTATTCATGAAAAAAGAAAGAGCAGGAGGGGAATAAAATACTTCTTATTGGTCCAGTGATCTGATTTATCAAAGTACTTAAAAAATAAATAAAAAGAAAATAATAAACTCGTGTTTTTTTGTTTTTGTTTGTTTTTCTGTAAGCAGATAGGACTGTGCTCTTTAAATGTGACGGTATGACAACATCGAAATGTGAGTCGTACGAACAAAATCAAACTGCAAATGATCATTAAGAAGGGGAAGTGTGTGAGAGTAGGTATGTGCGTTTGTGCCATTAAAAAGCCCGTGCAATTATGTGCCCCAAACTTGAAATTGCTGGGAGAGGAAAAGGGGGTCTGCAATATTGTAATGTCCCGGGCGGGAAAATCAATGGCCAGTTAATTGATGTGAGTGTTGGTGTGAGATTGTAAACAGGGTGATTTGCAGCCCAGCCGAGCGAGAGACATTTTAAATGGGATTCAGTCGGGACAGTGAGGATACAGTGTTCACAGTCATGCGCTGAATGACACACAGACACCATTTGGGAACCCATAACATATAAGTCAGTTTCTGCTCTTTAGAAATTTTTCTACAAGATTTATTTTGTTCCTTAATTAGGATGTAAATGACCGGACTACTTGTTGTTCCAAATATTGTTTATAATATCCATAACTCATCAAGTCATATCGTGGGCAGTGCTGTTTAAATACAAAGGAGAGTAGTTAAAAAGTCATGGCACACTTTTCAAAGTGTATTTCCGTAAAAATAACGTTTTCTTTTTAATCAAAACTGTCACAAGTGCAGTCTAAATATCTTTCCGTTTTCCAATGTGAAAAGCATTGACTTTTTTTCTGCAGGGGGAATGACAGAAGCCTTTGACGCATAAAAAGTGCGCATTAGTCTTTTACGCGCAATCAATGCTGTGCGCAACATATCACAGAGGGTCCGGCCCCGGTGCCATCACTCACTATTATCACTGACATCCCATGATTGATCATATAGCTGAGAAACACTGCGCGTTTAAGCGCATAATGTGATAGTCGAGGCGGGGAATCTCCCAGAGCCGCGCTGTTAGTGATCCTCACACAGTGTATTTGTGAGCAGAGAGCCCATTTTCTGTGTGACACCGCATTCAACACGTGGTGGGTTTCTATTCACAGTCCTGCTCCTGCTCGACGCGATGCCGAAAGAATTACAACTAGCTGGATCAGGCCTTCATCTGGGTCAGCTGCACGTGTGTTAATTTAGTGAGCGCGTGCGCGCGCGAGCGTGTCCCCTCTGCGTTTCAACTTCAGTGCCTGAATGTAAAGACCAGACAAGAGGTAAACTTATTAGAGTTCAGGGTTTGCAAAGTCTGAAGGCTTCAGTTCACTTTACACTGCTGAAGACAAATGCACCAGCACACAAAGGTCTGTTTGTGTTTCCCTCATTAATACACACAGCACTTATTGGATCAAATGTGCTCTAGAAAGACATACATTCAAGACTTTTTGATAAAAAAAAAAAAATACTTTTTGGGATCTTTATATTAAATAAAATCACATCAGCCAACTATGATGGCAGCTTGTTCCATAACATATAATTCACTCAATGATTATCCGATTTTTTAAGGCACATTCAGGGTATGTTCCTGCTGCGTTTAGTTTGATTCTTGACAAACAGTAAATGAAGCATTTGAGCTCGATCTTTCCCGATACAAATATCAAGAAGTGCATGGCTTTATACATGGCATGCTGACGTCTTGCAAAAGGATTAGGAGCTTGATTAAAGGGATTGCTGTAAGCTGGCTTCATGCTCAAAGAAATAAAGAAATAGGCCCACATTTTCCTCACACACACACACACACACACACACACACACACACACACACACACACACACACACACACACACACACACACACACACTGTCAGTGTACGACTAATGAAACAGTGCTGCTTTCTTAAAGATGTTCAACTGTTGTACATGACAGAGAATAGGAAACAACCATATTATTACATTTTAAATTTATATTTAAATTTTAATTTTATATTTCTGCATACGGCTCATATTAATTAGGTTAATAAACCAGTCTATCAACTGCAACTGAAACTGGATATATTTCAGGTATGAACAGAAATGACTTTGTCTTCCTGATGCTCACAAAGTGTCATTTAGAGTTCTGTCTTGCCCCAAAGAAAGCCCTTTGAAAAATTGCCAGCATTAAAATTCAGTACCTGCAGCAGCACAGAATGGCCTCCATTAATTAAGAGATCAAACCCTCTCTATTGTCCTCCAGCAGCACAGCCACCACTTGTCCCACAGACTGAACCCCCCCAATTCCCCCCACCCAACTTCCTGCAGCATCACCCCATATCAATGGACTGTGTTTGTTTTTACATTATCTCAGCTGCAGTTACACACACCCTCTTTCAAACCCGGCGTGTTTGAGGAAAAACAAGCAAACATTCAGGAGTGTCACAGAGGTGCGAGAGGTCACCGGCCCATCACACACACACCGAGCCTGCACTGTGTGCGAGAGTCTGCATGTGCTGCTGGTGCAGACGTTAGTGACACACACACACACACACACACACACACACACACACACACACACACACACACACACACACACACACAGTCTACTCTCTGCAACTCTGCGTGTGTACCAATTGTAGCTTCACAGGCACAAGTGTAGAAGTATCTAGACAAAGAGTGACGTCCTCACAGATATAACTAAGAGAGACGGGGCTGGTTCTGTGCTGACTGGTGTTACTGGAGACTAGAAACTACATCCTTTTTGTGTAGTCTAAAACACAGAAAAATTTCCAGTTTTTTTTTTTTTTTTTAAAGAAAGAATATTCTATAAGTAATATTGAGAAAGGGACGCACTCTTCCTTGGTGACAAATTCCTTGTATGTGCATACCTTCTTTACAATAAGCCTGTTTTCGATTTTTAAAGGGAAGAATTTAAAATGTTTTTTGATAATAGAACCTGCTATAAGCTGTTCACATGAAATAAAAAAGCATGCAAGGGCAATTATGTCTTAAAATATTAGCTTCATACAAATGATTAGAATAAATAATTATATTACAAACTCACCTGAAAATAACTGATATTTCACCTAGAAATATAAACTGAAATTGAGGGGGAAAAAAATGAGCACACTTAATTCCTCCTTCACACGCTTTAAATAAAGTAAACACACTTGAACTTTTAATTCTGCGAGCAACACTCTGTTTCTGTTCCCCATTACTCAAAACCCTGCCTTTCTTCTGACTGGACACTCTCATTCACGAAAAGCAATCATTAAATCGTCCACTTGTTATGATACAAATTCACTTGATTGTATGTGATTAAACATGCTCGCTTCAGTTGCATTAACGACAAACATTGGACAACCACTGAGATGCCTATTTTCACTCAGTCGCATTCTTTAAAAAACGCATTCTGCTTTCATATGACATTGACGAATGATATTTGGATGAAGTGAGATGCTTAGGTTGTTAGATGTTTCACAGAATGGAGCTGGATTATACCGGCACAAATCACCGCAACTGGAGGTTACAGAGGAAACAAGTACTCTTAACATCTTGAAGAAATTACTCACATCACCCCCTGCAAGCTGAGTGTCTGTGTATTTTTAAGAACTTAGAAGCAAAAGTAAAAAATCACACATTGAGGTATGCTTATTTAACTTCACATACTTGTAAACACAGAACATCCAGAGTGCGCACATGTGATGTGTGCATCACAGTGAGCAGTGGAATCATGTAACAAAGTAGTGTGCAGGTAACCACTGTGTGAGACGCGCCACGTCAAGCGCAGACAAAAAAATGAAACAAAGAAAACAAAAGAAAACAAAGCATGTGTTCTTACAGTAAATACACCCACAAAGTTTTACCATATCAGGCGGTTTATTCAGAGCAACTCTGGGCACGAGATGTTTATCAACCTCTGCCAGACAGCTGTGTAGACCAGCATTTAACTGTGTCTCAGACAGGCTCTTATTACTATTGATAGTTAGCATCAGTGTCCCGGCTGAGAAATGGGGCTGCTGTGGGCAAACGCAAGCTATTGATCTCGAGTGTGTCCCTGACCTGCCTGTAGCCAGAGGGGAGGAGAGGGAGCAGAGGCCGGGTGGAGCCACGACACTCCCAGTATCTCTGTCTGGCACCTGCAGGGGAAACTAGCAGGGCTGGTGATTGTATTCAGAAAGTTATCACCAGTTGGTCGCTGAAGTCAAACTGATTCAGTTCATCAGTTTATGAATTCCAGCGCATCCATGTAATTCTGGTCATTTTTAACAGCAGCAACAGCAAATTTCCATTTAAGAACAAGGTAAAGCCTTTTAAAGTTAGAACTTTGTAAAGACTTCACACTTCTTCCTTTTCTTTTCAAAAAGGTTCCCTATTTACTCTCAAAAAAGCTGCTTTATTTTGTCCTTTACTCACCTGATGTGTCTCCCAATGCCAAAAAAGTAAGTGCTATAAATCGACATCCTTCTTTACTTAAGTGCTCTATAAAACGATCAAAAACACACATTAGACTCTATACCGAGGTTTCTGTGGTTAAAATCAGCATACTTATGGAAATAAAAGTGTTGCAGTCTCAACATGAGGTTCTCTTGCGTGTGTTTTTTAGCTCCCTGTGACCACACAAGAGAGAGCTTTAAATGTGTGTGTGTGTGTAAGTCAGTGGACGCCTCTGTGTGCAGGTCTGTTTTTTAAAGGCAATTATTTAGATCTACAAGGGGGCCACAAGATGAAATTTGGGGAGTAAAAATGTCCCGTACTGCAGAAATTTGTCTTTAAAAGTAGGAGACTAGAGGTGAAGTGTTTTGGTAAGTTGAATTGTTGTACACCCTGTCTGCACTGGAGAAGAGAAGTGGGGTGAAACCTGCCTGGAGGTAAAAGAGGGGGTCGAGGTGGGGCTTGTCACTCTTTATTTACCCCACTTGCAGAAGTCTAGTCGGATATGGGACGTCAGAGAAGTCAGGTCCCTGATGACTGCTGAGAAGACTACCTCAGGGGTGGGGGGTGTGGGGGGGGGGGGGTAAACTCACTGAAGTTACAGCACTGCTACTACTACCCCTGTTTGCTCTCCCTGTAAATTTGTAAAATTTGCAATCAGAGCAGTAATTATTTGTAAAAATGACTCTTCTTAATGTAAAACATTCAAATATAACAGGTAAGGCTGAAAAATGAAAAAAAGGAACATGCATGCATTTATGGAGTATGTGCATGTGTTTGTAAGTGGTGGGGTTGAACTTTACAGCCTTTCTCGCTAACTCTCTTAGCCCATTTAAGCTTCAGGTTGGAAAGAATGGGAATCAGACTTCCATCAACCCCCCCCCCCCCCCCCCTTTGTACTCTGCTTTTTTTAATCAGGCAAGTTGCTACATTTTAAACTCACAAAAATGTCTAGTGAGGTGACACGGCACAGATGTCCTTACCTTTTCCCCATGGCCCTGTAATCCACCCACATGTCTCTGCTGATGTGGAATCATTTAATACCTTTGTCTCTCAGTGTTCCTACCGTCAAAAAGCTGAATTTCATTCCAAAAACTCCGCTACAAGTAGGCTGTATGTAATAATCACTCAGACAGACAGCTGCACACAAACACTCACACGCATGCATATGGACTCACAAACACACTGACACACACACACACTGACACATACACACACACACACACACACACACAGGACTCTTTTCAAAGAAGTTTGCTTTTTTTATTACTTCCTTTCCCATTCAGCGGCCTCCCCACTTTTCCAGAGTGCCCTGGGTGTGCAGTGAAAGAGCCGTGCTTATTATGTAGTCGGGGCTCTCCAAACCCAGCTTTGTTTTGTCCAGATAGCTGGTTCTCTCTCTCTCTCTCTCTCTCTCTTGCTCTCTCTCCTTCCCCATCTCTCTTTAATATTCACAGTAAGAGTCTTGGCTCTAACAAGACGGCTGTTTTCGCAGTTTTCTCCCCCCACTAACAGCCAAGTGTGGCCTCTGGGAGTGTAAACATGCAGCAGGGAGGGACATCTCCTGACAAACATCTCCAAGGATGTGCCACCCTGCCCCGTGTCATTCATTCTCTACCTGGCACTGGAGCTAAACTGTTAACACCAGCATGTGAGTGCCCAAACCCTGAAGGAGTGCCAGTGGCTGCACATGCTTAGTCTACCTAAAACTTTGCTCACATCTGCCATTTGCAGGGAAATTAAGTATAAGAGTGTGTCATTGGATGTTTTTCTCAAAGAAGCAGCAAGTGCAGTACAGGCTGTGGAACTTTAAAGTCTCTTTGTTTAATTAACTGTCCTGATGGGTAAATTATCTTTTGAGTGAAGAGTTTTGAGGACTTGTGAACCAAACATGGGACTTCACTTTATATAAAAACATTCATTGTTCATTTAAGTATTTCCTGCATGGCTCCCTTAAACTAAGCAGGAGGTGCTGGTGGCTTTGTGTATCAGCTTGTCATATCAATGTGAGTTGCGAATGTGTCACCCTGACAAATTCCTCTACATTCATTGCACTTGGCATTTAACATACTTTGAACTTTGATGTCTCTCAGTGGTCCTTTGTTTAACCAGGTGGATAACAGAAGAGCCACTTCTCACTGATTGACTTGCACCCACTGGAGAAAATTGTCATTACAGTGTAGGCCAGTATCTTCCTGTGGCAGCACAGCGCTAGCAAACAGCATGAATTAGGAGTGGAGCCTATACTTAAAGAGAGGATCTCTCCAAACATTGATAAGGCAGCACACCGCATGGCAGTCAGACCCCTGGTGATGTTAACAGCACTCTGCTATTATCGCAGGTGTGATCGCTCACCAGCCCACAACCACATTTACATCTTAATTACCAGCCTAATCAATGGGGTTGCACTTTGACTTCATTTGTGACATCCATGAAACCTCATTGAAGACATAAGAATAGGCAATCGTAAGTATTGGTGGTAAGAGAAAAGCACCTATTTTCAACCAGGGATAAAAGGTAACAAAGGAGATGAAAATGGAGCCGACTTGTAAAATTCACACAGGCATGATCACAGAACACTGTGGGGTTGACAAAGTGAGCACTGGGAGATATTTATGATAATTGCATACTCTTCCCAAAATGACAAAGCAAATTGGTGAGACGTGTAGCATATGACAGAAAACGGATGGCAAGCGGGATTTGAGCTGGGTGATTTAAATGGCAAGTGATTGAACAACAAACTCGCATTAAGACCATATTGATGAGTTCAGTGTTTCATTTGGGATCAATAAGACGATTGGTAGAGGCCGTGGCCAATACATGCAGCAAGGAGACTGCAGAGAAAGGGAGAGAGAGAGAGAGAGAGAGAGAGAGAGAGAGAGAGAGAGAGAGAGTATTGAACTGCTTTAGAGCAGAGAAGGGGCTGAAATTTGTTTTCCTCATAGGAGCAGCCATTGCTACAGCATGTTTCAAAAATAATAGCAATTTCCTTTCCTTATAGGAGACCTTGGTGAAGCTTCTAGGCTACTTACTAATGGTTGTTTTTATCTTTTGTTTTGGAAGAATATCATCATATGTATTTAAAGCTCAGGAAACTGCATGAAAAGGTCACAAGTATTCATTGTGATACTGAAGAGGAGATTTAATGGTTGTTAAACTGTCATCAGTGACACGATGGGCCACTTAGTTATATTCATTTTTAATGTATGAAAATAAATCTGTAGGGTAGGGTAGGGGTCAAAGGACGTGATAAACAGCATGATGTGGAGATGGATCATTTCCACAACAAACAAACACACACGCACAAAATAAAAAAATAAAAAAAAATACTAGCAATAATAAACTTAAAAAAAAAATAATAGCAAAGTGACACAAAACGCCTGCCTTGTCCACAAGAAACCAGAGCTGATACCAACTAAAGCCCCATTTCCACCAAACAGTCCAGTATGGATCAGTACAATTTGGTTTGGGTCGGATCAGTAAAGCCTGATCCTGCTTGCGTTTCCACTGTCAGGTAGGCAAAGTGTAAACTGGATGCCAATGGCTGTGTCAGCTACATAATAGCATAATGGTGTGACAGTGACACATTAGAAAGTAGTGTCAAAAGAAATGAAAGAAAAAAAGAAACATTGGTGGTCAAATCAAAAGGGGGAAACTGATATAACTATACAGTCTTTTTGTAGCCTGTCGCTGAACTAGAGGTGGGCTGATCATCTGGCGTATATATTAGGTGCGTCTTATCTGAGAGCAGTGGAGCAACAGTTGCACGTTTTGGTAAAATTATTTTGTTACTATAAAGTCATCTCTCAACTGACCATCCTCAGCCTCTGTAAGCAGACGCTATCACGGTGGAGCTAACTTACGAATGGCATATTTCTCTACTTCTACTACTTGTAGACAAAATTATTTCAATTAAATCAATTGTAGAAATATGCAGTTGTCTTTTAGGAAGTGACTGGTCTTCTGTTTGGCTGACTAAAATTGCTTAAACCAGATTTAAACTTAGCTGCACTGAACTATGCTTGTAAATGTATTGACTGACCGCTGATCTAGACCATAGACGAGCTGTATTTGATTTGTGTTATTGAGCTAAGGTGTGCTAAGCTTACCTCTTCTGAAAGCATGTTAGGTTATAAGCTTTTCTACTCATGCAAATAAAGGGGAAAAATAAATTAATCTTAAATATCAATCTGAGGATGGTTAAATTGCAGCAGGCAGTGTTGGTAAAAGAGCTGGTTGGTCTAATGTAAAGCTCAAGCAATTCACAGCTGTGTCATCACTCTCCTCCCACTGTGTGACGGATGATGCAAACAATGAACATTTCATCTTCAGCCTCACCATGAGCACCTATACGACAGAGATGAAGTACATATGGCAAGATGAACTACTACACAGTGATTTATCATGACAGGCCAATAGGAAAAATACAAATGAACAATTAGCAAATTTAGCCTTAATTAACTGCTCACAGACAATAGATGAGCATGTTAAGTGTGTGTGAACATGCTCTCAAACAGTCGGGCATGTCTGATGGTTGTAGAATATTACAACGATAATTAGGGTTAATTGAATAATTCCTCTCATTGTGTGCCGATTATGGATGTCAAACACAGAGGGGCTATCTTGATTAAACAAAGTGCTCAGACGAGAGGCTGTTGGACTAATAAAGAAAAGCTGAATTTCCAATACAATTTTCCATACACAGTATACAAATACAAATTCCATTTTATTAAAAAAAAGGTGATACATTCACAAAATTATTTAAAGTAGCTTCTATTTTTTTTCTGTAATAAGTTAAGTAAAAGGTTATTCTGTTCTGCAGCAAAATTATGGCTCTGAAATCTAATTCTTTAATCTCATGCAGTCCAAATGATGAGAATTTAGGACTGAGCAGTTTGTGTGGTTTGAATCATGGGACATGGTTTAGATTTGGGAACATGATGTTTCCCACATCGTCTCCTCATGAGTGATAATACGATTTAGTAGGCAATACAATACCATGTGAGACCTGGATAACATGCAGTCCTGCTCTCAATACTGACTTTAAGTTCACAGCCACAAGATCTTCATTGTTTCAACCCACATGCCCATTCATATAGTCACACAAATACACACTTGCATGCATGCAACAAAAACAAATTAGGACATATCTCATAATTCAATGTCAACAAATCCAATTGAACTCAAGGAAACTCAATTTATCTTGAGACCCTGAAATAGTGACTTGATTTGGGCAGAAGTTCTGAGGTATTTTGCATTGGTAAACAAAGCATTTTCTTGTTTTTAAACAGGGCAAAGGATGGGGATGGTTAGGAGGGAGAGCAGTGATGTGTGCTCCAAATGTTGGTATAAGAATCTCGATTGTACCGGAGAGAGCACTGAAGTGGATGGGAACAGTTAGATGAAGAGTTTTACTATCCGAGTGAAAACGTCCTCAGGCTGCACAGAGCAAGCTGTAGGATTCATAGCTTTTAGTCGGTAACGTGGGGCAATTTTCCCTCAGTATTTCTACAAGGAGGATGCCATCATCTGTGGGGCTGGCAGCATATATCTGACTAACAAATGATGATGTGAATACATGGGCTCATAAGCCTATAAATCAGTCCCCCTCCCCAAATAAATTCATAGAGTTCCCAGTTGAAGGCTATGAAGGGAAGCTGTGCATTATGTGTGACACACGAAAATGGCACAACAACAAGAGTGCAAATCTGTAAAATATAGTTTCCTTTTTTTTACTTCCTGTATTATTTTATTACTGTACCATTGGATAACAGAGATTGTTTACATTCACATCATCAAATACATTTGACAATTGTTTTTGGTTACTTCCTTGAAAGTTTATAAGTGTAAAAATATTAAAGAGAAAACATTTTCCAAAGTTTAATTACAGAACTGTTAACATTGTCTAATTCTCATTACATATAGAGCACTAGCATGTCTGTGCATTGTAATGTGGACATTACAAACAACCCTGAAATGGCAGCGAAGACTTATTGTTTAATGGCATCAGGGTGACAGTGAAGATTAAGGAGGAAAAGTCGGTAAAAAAGAATAAAAAGAGACAGCAGAAAACAAGAGAGAAAAGAGGGGGAGGATGGGATGAGGGCTAAGTACCAGGGAGCGTGTCAATGTGGGGGGCTAATGGTGGGGGTACCAAGGTTGCAAGCAATTTCTCTTTGTTATCAAGTGAAATGACTCTGCAAATATGACAATAAATCACAGTGGAAATCAATCTGAGAGGAGGCGACTGTGAGCCACTGATAATGCATCAATCAATATTTAATGTTTAGACTTTAATTAATCCACAGGCGCCAAGCATTCTTTAAGTGACAAAGGGGGTGGAGAGGGGAAAAACGAGCTGGGAAAGCTTTTGCATAGAGAAGCTCTTATATCAAACAGAGACACTGAGCTGAGCGGCCCCATCAGTGGGTTTCCCACAGCTTTCCTGTGTTGCTTTATTACTTCTGTTATTTACAGAAGCTTTGTTCAGAGTACAAGGGAAGCAAGTTTAAGTGTTTCATTAAAAGATGCATTAAAACTAATTCTGAGTACACAAATAGTCTTATCTAAAGAGCAACACTGCTGAAAAGTGACCTATTTTTCAGGTGATGTACTAGAATCTGATCTGAATCCACTCCGTGTGTAAGCTGGTTATCTCTTTCCTAATTTTGTTTCAGCCATTGTGAACAAATGAAATGACTGCTTTTAAACATTTCTGACACAACGATAAAAATGTCTGTGAGAGTGTTACATTTTTCCCACAAATACACACCACCTGAGTGGACTGAAAAGAAGAGGACCTAAATCACATCGGACCCCCAATGAACCTTTTCAGACTGCTGTTTAAAGTTTTGCCAAAAAATAAAAAATAAAAAAAAAAAGTTTACACAACCACATCAAGACAAACTTGATACACTCCAAATTGCAACACCAGAAGGGGAAGTGAGAGCTGGTTGTCAAGAGAGGAAGGGGATGGAATACACATTAAAATATGAGGGTTGTGGTACACAATCAGGCTTTTTTTTATGTGTCACTCTCATGTACAAAAAAGTGAAAGACATGGTTGTGTGAGGAAACCAACCCCGAAACTGTATCTTTTCAAAAGAACAATTTCTAACAAGAAAATGTTTGATCACTGCCTTTCCATTCACATCACAGTCCTTTCCCTACTGCATAATTACTTTCAAACTTCTGAAAAGTCATACCGGTACTTTTTCCCTCTTAGCAGCAGTGGGAATGCAACTCTCAAGGCTGTGGGAACACTAAGACCCACCTCAATACATCACCTGCCCCGGCCTCCACACCTGCACACTGCTGACACTGTTGTACCGTTTGATTCGGGGGCTCTACTGAACAAAAATCCCTGTCTGAACAATGCAGCCACAGAGCTGTTGTGAAGGACTGGAGCCTTTCTTAGCCCTCGCCCTCTGATCACCCTGACACATCCCACAGGTACTAATTACTGAAACTACTCCGCAGAGGAGTTGTGGAAGAAGTAACATGGAAGACGCTTGACATTTGGATACCTGCTGAAAGATTCACAGGGATAATTGGGACACAACCTAGAGGGAGGTCCACCAAGTCTGTTTGAGCTGATAAAATGGATTTAGGTTACTCTCCAAGAAAGGCACAGCACCAAAATCATGACCCCATGAGAGCACTGAAAGGGCCAGCCCAGGAGAGGAGAAGAATCATGGGCATTTCAAGTTTTAAAACCAGCAGTGAGTGGACAATTATATGAGTAGTTCCTTGAGATGTGGATGAAAGGCTTATCCAGGACAGCTTCTGTAATTCTTGACCGTACATTCTGTGTTTGAACCATAGTACCATTGTCTGTAGATTTACAGGTCTTTTATCTTCAAAGAGGACCCACTGTGGAGCAGGAGGACATGTGCAGCAAAATGTACCATGAACTAGCCATCTTTAAAAATCTGCTATTCTAACTTGCTCATCACTCAGTTAGTGTCATACAGGGGGAGGCTTTTATTAAAGGATTATTACTGATGATAGTGTCTTTTATTGTAGAATTATGTTTTCATGCTAACTGGGGACGACAGCCCACAGGGTGAAACTGTCACCTACCTGCAAACAGAGCTGCAAATGGAAGCAAACACTTGTTGTTTCAACATGTATTGATTGGAAATAAAGGGCAGGAATGGGGGTGTGGGGACAGTATTTAACTGACTTTTATGACAGTTGTTAAGTCATTTCCTGCAACAGTGGTTTATGTCTTTGCAATAACCTCCATGAATGATGTAATGAGAGATTATGATACTTCCTCTCCTGTTTATGATCTGTCTCTTCTGCCTTATGTCAACATACTGGTATGTTTGTCCACACATCATTTTGATCTTAGATCAGTTCTGGTCTTGACTTTGCTTTGTAGATCTACTAGATGTAGGCTTGTCTGATGCGATGCAGCTGAATTCATAACCATAGATTAATAGATATTCAGTTTATAAAAGAATGCAAAACACATGCTCTTACTGTCATTGTTAGGTAGAGTCCCAGCCTGTTTGACTTTGGTTGGTAAGAGGTGCTGGTGTTGTAAAAGCAATGTTTCAATGATAATCAGTTAATGTAAAAAAAAATAAAATAAATACATAAATTAACCTATGAATGTATTCCCAGCATGAGTTTTTTTGGTTATGCCTTCAGCCCAAATGCAGCTTCTTCTCTTCGCCTAGATATGAACTCACCTCCACCTTTTGGTGGTAAACATCATCCAGTTAGGTAGCATCACACAATGGATAAGTAGTTTGTACCCTCGTTGCTTTTCACTCTGTTTTACTTAAATGTAATAAAAATGTAGAGGTGTGAAATGGTTATTACATGAAGTGTATAGGTGAAAGTAAATGAACTAAATTTTAAAACTACTCAAAAAGTACAGGTATGTGGTGCTGGTATGATCTACAGGTTAGGTTCTATAACCCTATAAGGCACTTTCTAGATAGACGGACATAGACAAGATAAGATGCAGAAGATGAAGTCTGTATGACTGAAACACAGTGATCTATTGTCTTAACAAATTCAAATGTTTTCTGATACAATTACAATAAAAGCACTCTGATTCAGTCAGTTGATGGAAAGTCACTTGAGACATGCTACAAGATGATAAACTTGAGTTCCATATTGAGAATATTCCTTTCTTTTTCCATCCTTGTTTACAATGGACCAGTGTAAGAGAGAAGTGAGACAGTTGCCAACAGAACATATTCAATTTGTCATGGTCATTAAAATGAGGCACTAAAACAAGCTACACCGAAACTGAGTTATTTAAGGGGGAGGCTGTGTAGGAGCACATTGGTTGATATATTGAGATGCATCAGTGTGAAACGTAAAGTGAGTTATGAAATAATCCAAAGTGTGAAATGCAGCAAACTGTGAACAGACAGGACCATAATTTCTAAGAAGCCAAGTATGGCATCTGCCAAAGAAAGACCGCAGTGTCACATATGTCTTAATTCCCTCAGACACATGTGAACATGTGTAACTACATCATCACATCCTCTAAATGCCACAGGCTGACATGTTTGCAGCCCAGGCCATGGCTGAGTGAAATATTATAGTGACCTGCTGTCATCTCCTGTCACCCTCAAAAAGTAAACTGACAGCACTGACAGACTCTGCTCAGAGGACACAAATCACTGATTTCTTGGTTAACACACTCATGAACACTCTGCATTTGAGATCTGACATTATTTAATCAGTTTTTATAGATCAAATGTAAGCCTGAGAGGAAGGCCTTGTACTAAAGTTAAAACTTCTCCTGCTATTAAAATAAACTTTGGCCTTATTCTCTGGTGCTCTGATGCCAGTCATCTTTTCTGTCATTGTTGTTCACCAAATATCACACAAAAGTGAAGAAACTTATCAGGTAAAAATCTGATCAAATTTTGGCCCTTTCTTTTCTCCTCAAAAACAAATTTGAACGAGTTGAAGTCATATCCAGTATTTCTGTGACTCAATTGGAGTGAACTCTGAAGCAAACTTTTGCTGTTTTTTTAATATTGTGAAAAAGTGTCCTCAATTTTCTCCCTGAAGCCCTCATTAAGTCTGACCCATCTTCCAATCAATGAAACCGCCCAAGTATTTACCACAGGTGATGGAACCACACTCAGGTTGATGGAAACTAGCTGGACGTTTGGCCTGACAAACAGGATTGATGCAGAAGCAGAATTTAAAGCCAGATCAGACCTGTCCTGTTTTGATCTCAACGGGAAAGCCCCATAAATAACAGATTCATGAAAAACAAAAACAAGGTGATGAAAGTGAGAACACAGGTAAGAGTCACTGTGTCTCCATCTTGTCAGATTATCTCTGACAAAACTTTCCAGCTGACGCTGCTTCTGTACGATGATCTCTCACTTTTTAACATCCGGTTGATCAATTTCTGGGTCAATTTAAAGGCCAAGTTTGCTGCTGTGGACTTAAAAATGCACCAAAGCAACATACAAGCTGATTGGACATAAAGTCATAATCTTGGTTTGGGTGTGGGCGTGTGTGTGTGTGTGTCTGTGTGTGTGTGTCTGTGTGTGTGTGTAACAGTGTGGGTCAGGGTCCTTGAGGAATGCAGTGCAGCTCTGTCCTTTTGTACAGACTTGCTCCTGTGCCAGAATGAGGGCCTTGGTTTTAATCCATACTGATTTGGTAAACACTGGCATTAAGTCCACTACCGGCCACCATCTAATTCTGTTGTTTTTCCTTCCAAAGAAAATGTGTATTTCTTTGAGGATGCCTTGGAGCAGATGGAAATGTGAGGGGATAAATTTAATCTGACTAAGGCTCATGCTTTGATTGGACCCCAGATTAGGATTGCAGCCTAGTATTTTCAATAATTATTCTCTAGTTGAATTAAACACATCCTCTTAACACGGAAAACATACGCTTGCTGTGCATGTCTGCCTGAACATCTGTAGGATCACTGTTTTTAATCTCAAAATATTTATTAAGCAAATGAGAAGCTCAGCATGCACAGACAGCGACATACATTAAACTCGTTCACTTTGAAGGAGCAGAAGCAAATTCCTGTCCTGAAAAAAAAAAGTGTGATACTGAACTGATAAATAAATGTATATTTGAACTTTTTTAATGCAAAATAAATAACTCAAAGCATTGTTTTGTAATTTAATGAATCTTTTATCCTCCTGCTGTTACCTGAACAATACCCTGGAATCTTATCAGTCAGCACTGTCCTATATCAAACATGCATTGTGGTTTTTCTTTTATCTAGGAGACAATCCTGCCTCTGAAACTGTTTGCTAATTGATAGTAGAGTGGTCAGTGCATTCATCCTCACAACCTCCTGCTTGGAGGTGTTAAACCATGTAGCCCCTCTTCCTGTAGTGAATTAGTCCCACTTACCCAGCTCTCTTAAGCCCCATTGTTCTTTTTATCACAGACCATTTTAATAAATCTCAGGCGGTAATCTCCCGGCACTGCCCAGCACACACTCTTTAAAGTGCATGTCAGGACAGTTACCGAACACAACAATGGCCTCATCTGCTGACTTTATCTGACCACTGTTGACAAAGAAGGCAGCTGCCCTGCTGGACATAAGGTCAAGCTTAATACTGCCCCCAACTACTCTACCCATCCTCACCCCCACCCACTCTTTGCACCTTCCAGGTGGGAGTGTACTGAGGAGTAGAAAAGGGAAGAGGAAAAGAAGAGTGTTCAACTAGTCTCCTGCAGATGTAGTGGAACAGCAAATGATCTGCGTCCCTCTTGATTCTGTGGAAATAGCGTGCGTAATTCACAGTGTGTGTGTGTGAGAGAAGAGAGAGAGAGGGAGAGGGACTGAGTGTGCTTGCATGGTTTAATAAAGGGCAAAAAGAGCCTAGAGCAGCAATGAGGCAATGAAAAAAGGAGAGAAAGATTAAAAAAGCATATGTTTTAGAAGTCATTAAGAGGGACTCAGCAGAGCCCGCTGTGGACTTGATTTACACTGGGCAGTAAGCCGTTGGTGGGTGTAAATAATGTATTAATTTTTAAAGAGATTTTTCTCTCTCTCTTCTTGCAGCGATGAAAAAAAAAAAAAACTCCATCTGGTCAAGTGTGAAGTAGGACAGAGCTAGATTAGAGAATGTTAAGTGTTATCTTATCTGAGCACGGGCTTAATGTCTGCACAATCAATGCTCCTCCAACAAGTGGTTCATTAAAACAGAATGGCAATGTTTAATTCCATGTATTACAAATGTGTGCTGGCACAAAAACTGAAAGGAGGAGGTCGAAGCACAGAGTGGGATATGGATTTACATTACTGTTATGAGTGAATTAACTTTGTAAATGGAAATGACTGAATGCAAATTACTGAGGATGCTGTCTAGGTGACGAAATGTGATTTTGTAAACTCGATTATTACAGAAAGAAATTGTTGGGATGATAATCTACAGTAATCATATAAAGGTGAAAAATTGGTCACTTTCAAATATGGGTTCATTGTATTTTTTAAGACAAAAGTGAAATCTTGGAACACATTTTGCATTTCAGTATGCCCTGAAATATTTTTCTCTGCCTTATTGCCATATAGAGCAAACTTTTATATCAATTACACGATTTCAGGCCAAAACTGAACACTGCACCTTCCTGTGTTGTAGTGCTCCTCACACTCTTCAGTTCTCCTGGATATCAGGTCAGACTTTTAAAATAATAGATGCGACATTTTTTATGGAAGTCCAAAAACCTTAAACTCTCACAGCAACAATGTTTGTCAAAAGTTCTTTAATAATGTATCTGCAGTCACCAAAACAAAACCCCCTTTATCCAGCATCTTATCATTTATCTATAGGAGCGCCAGCTTCCAGCAGGACAAATGTTGTCTATTGTGTGCACGACCTCGACTGTGATCATTCAGCATTGCCAATCCCAGTTAGGGAGGGCAGAGGTGTAAAGATGATGTGCCAATATCTGCATCTAGCTCAGAATCGAATTTGGTCTTCATCCATCACATGATACGGGGGCCCACTGTTATATTACCCAAATACTATCAGAACTTTTAGCCTCATGCTTCCACTGACTAGTCGCTATCAACAACTACTGTACAGGAAGAGCGCATGTGCTGCTATAACTGAGGAGTTATTACGCACTTTAAGAGAGACTGTGTCTTAAAATTGCTGTGAAAGGATGCTTAGGATGGATAGTTGAAAGTTAATTGATAAAAGAAGGTAAAGATTTGCAAATGCTTTATGATAGTTACGGTGTTCTGTATAAGCAGAGAGGCTGCTGGGAGCCGAAGACAGCAAATTTAAAGCCTTTGGAAAATAATGGGTGGGGATAAGTGAGCAAGTTATGTCCTTAGGCAAGGCACTAAACTCCTGCTAGGAGACAAAAGGCAATAGAAAACTGGGGGGTGCAGATACTTACACAAGTCAGCAGACGTCTGCTTTATGAGTAGGGCTTTAAAAAGACAAAAAAAAAAAGTTATATTTTATCCCTTCACTGGGTCAGATTAACCTGAATAGGAAACTATTAGGGGAGATGGAGAGATCAAACATCTGTTGTTAAATGCAAGCAGGCTGCAGTGTGACATGTTTGCAGTCTTGTCCTCCTCTGGTGTTTGGCCTACAGTGCTCCACTTCAAACACTTGGCCTGTGTTGCTCTCTCTCTTCTGCTCACACTCTTCCTGGCTCTCCTTCTCAGATTCAGCTGAGCTGAGAGGACTGATACCCTCCTCTCCTTGACTCCTTCATTCCTCTCTCTGATATCTGTAAGCTGCTTTCTTCTTCTCTTCTGTGGTTCCGCTCTCTGTCACTGTCCTTCCCCGTCTCTTGCATTGCTTCCTCTATGTATTAGCATCTTTGGACTTGCGTGCTCCGTGATGATGAGATTTGATCCTGCTTACTGGATGATCCTCACCTGATATCCTACGCCAGGCACAATCTTAAGCAGGTTAACTTCCAGGTCTCAAAGAGGAAAGGACACAGCCGCTTCATTTTTTCCTTCTTGAATTTAGTGCACTGAACACAGGCTAAGCTGGCATTAAGGTTGAGCAATGTGTCCATCAAACTAAGACACAGCTAACAGAGTTTCTACTTAGAGCGCAACTTCAGTTCTGTGATTAGGTAGGAGTGGTCTCAATATAAAGGTTGAAATGTTCAGAAGGGCTCTAAAAGTGACAAAGTATGAGATGACTGGAGTGCTGGATCCCGTATAAAGGTGAGCATGATGGGTGAGGCTGGTGAAGAACAGGTAGTGTTAACTGATGGGACTTCTGCTAAGGTGCAGACCTGTTACTTCACTTCTCCCGTGAGAGTTACAAGATGACTCAGTGACAAAAACACCTCTTAAAGCAACAGTACAGAGCACAGCTACAAAGAAGAGTGTGAAACTTTATACTCACAACGTTAGTCTAAAGGGAAATTTGAATGCAACAATTCAGACTCTGTTTGTATAGACTTTAACTGTATAAGTTGTTGTTTTCTTTTTAAATCCATTGGTTAATCAGCTGATGGTTTTGGCTTGTTATTAAAAGTTGACTTTATAGCTTTGGATATTAGGAATGAGAGGAGGGGCGTGTGTTTCACACCTAGGCCTTCAGTAGTGCTCCATCTGAATTAATCCACCTCTCAATAACTACTTAATGGCTATAGAAATCATCTTATCATGCAGAAATGCAGTAAAAAGGCCTGTTTCATTTCAAAATAAATGCCATCAATGAAAGAAAGAAACTCAGGTGCACAAGTCTCCTTCTACTGCGACGCATAAAAAAGCATCAATAACAGCTGACGGCTCAAATACACCATGCATCTCTGGTTTGGCTGTGCACCGCTGTGTGTTGACTGTGTTCGTCCACTCACTCCGGCAGCGTGTTCAGTCCAGCGAGCCACATGACTGACCTAAAGCTGGAGTCACGACTGAGGAGTTCCCATGCTTCCCTCTTCATTCATGTTGGGTTGTAAAACCTCAAACCTGTTGACTCCTGGTCTGGCTCCGCTCGTTATGTCCGTTGTTGTAGTCAAGCTAAATCTGGTTTTGACACGCTTTGTTTTATTTTGAAAGTTACAGTCAGGAAGTCATGCACAGAAACTACCAAAAAACATCCAGTGACTTTCATGATAAAACAAACTGTGTCAAAACCTTATCGGATTTTGCTTGACTGTAACAGAAAACCGACATAAGCGGAGCCAGCCAGGGAACTCCTTATTCTTGCCAGCTGTCTGTCCGTCATGTGGCTTGTCGAACTGAACTCAGCCGATGTGAGTTGGTGTGAACTGTGAATACGCTGACGTTACCGTACGCCTGCTAGATGGTCTCAGTGTTAACTCAAAATCTGATTGCTTAAAGCAACAGTTTGATGGACACTTACTTTGTTCTACAGGGACCGCAGAACCAATTGTGAAGGCCTCCAGTCAAATTTCTTTGACCCCAGGATGAATAAATGCTTTTGTATGAAAATATCATAGTCTGCTGGAAAATACATGTTTGTAAACAGCACAACCAAAATAAAAAGTAATGAAAGGAAACAAACAGACCATTTGAAATTATTCAAAAAGTATACATGGAAAATTAAAATTAACGTAAGTGTGTTATTTAGATTTTTTTTTTGTAAGCCCTGACGCACCACCACTGCCAGGAAGTTATACCACATCAAACACAGCTCAGTACCTTATGATGGTTGACAGATTTGACATAACATCATGAGATGAGTTCATGAATAGTCTCACAGTTCATGCCCAGACAAACAGCTTTAATGCCCTCATCGTGACTTCAGAGGAAAGGCATCAGCAGTCCTTACATGAGAGTGAACCTCAGCACTGCTATATTCACCCACAGATGAAGAAGAAGACATTATTTCTTTGCAAATACAGCTGGCAGACAACTTAAAAGGGCCATTAGACTGCTCTTGTAATTGTTGAAAGATAAAAGAACAGAGAACTGGGGAAAAAATGCAACCAGGACAGAGACAGTGAGAGGAGGGAGGGGTTAAATGAGGAGGGAATTAAGGGAGGCCATTCTTCAAAGTAATATCAGTTTTGCCGTTAATTCTGTCTGAATTGATTTTCCTTCCTAAATTGTAAAATAATATTAATAAAAATGTTCCTAGATTATTTTCCTAACAGTCTCCCCATATGTAAAGCAGGAAAATATGATACAAAGAGAAAAAGATAAAGACAGACGCACAGAGAGACAGAAAAAGGGAGAGCATGGAGTACAGCATCTCTTTGATTGCTATCTTGGGGCTATAGTGAGCAATTACTGGCTGGAACCTTTAAAGAACCTGATTACAGGTGATCAGACTAAAGCAGGAGGACAGACCAAGTCCCAGGTACCACTCAGCTGTCTGCTGGCAGTCCTACCATCACATACTACCTCACTGCTATCAGCCTTATGCTTTTCTTCTAAACCTACAACCTAGAATGCTTCAGTGAAGCTTCTCAGTGTAGATGTCAAAATCTGCCAGCACAGTTAAGAGGGGCCTGCGTACGAATCCAGGTTGATTCAGAACCTCACAGGACAGTCTCTCAACTCACCACATGGCACTTTCCAGACCTCCTCCTTCTTCGAGTTCTTAAGTTTTCATTCTCCCTCGTCCCTGGAGGTCAAAGACAGCAGAGGAGACGGTGAGGTGTTGGAGAGAGGGATGGTGAGAGAAGAAGAGGAAGACGTGGAAGGGGCTGATCATTTGTTACCAGTTTTCTCACAGCTCGGGGCCTGGCACTCCTACTTTTGTTGATTTATGGCCTTTCTCAACATGACCACATCTGAGCAAGGAATAATTAGAAGGCTCTAAAACTGTGCAGTTTGGGGCTGTTGTAATGAAATTTGTTGGCCTGCAGTCCTGTTTTTTTTTTTTTGGGGGGGGGGGGGGGGGTCGGGGGGTGGGGTCAGGCCTGAGAAGAGGTATAATGGGGATGTAAGAGAGTGTCTGACATACCAAAAGTCAAGCATATGAGAACATAAGTGCTTGAATACATGCATGCCCATACACATACATGCTCTCAGATCTAGTGTTCTGCTTCCCACAAACTCTGATCCAGCTTGTTTGGAGAGCTTTGCAGCGCCTTTACAAGATCATTTTATTCCTACCAACTCCTTGTTATGGTGATTAAATATATCCCCAGTGCAAGGCATCAATTACTGGGCAGTGGAGCACCGCAGAGGAACCTGGCTGGGAGATCAGGCCGGGGAGGGGGCTCGCCTGCCTGGTTTGTTGGCTGGCTCAGCGGCTGCTGTCCTGGCTGCGATGTGCAAGACAGAGGAGTTCCAGGCCTCGTCATTCCCCAGCCCGGCTCCAGAGCAGAGCAGAGGAGTGCTGCGGGGCCTGGCTAACTGGAGCCCTGGCTGGGCAAGAGAGCAGCTGCCTCCTTGGCTCCGATGAACGTTGGAGCTCCTGAAGGAAGCCAAAGAACCCCCCACCACTTTGTTTTCTCCCTCTCTTTAAATGAGCTGCTCTGACGCAAATTCCTTACCAGCGCCTGAAAAATAGAGATGGAATTCTTATGGCAGCAGCAAAACCCTGGAGGTGGATGTAGTGGTGTAGAGTTGTATTTTTTGGAATGACTTAACGTTCCTCACTGCTGAAATGACAATGTCAGGCATCTCTCTGGAAGATAAGTGAGACAAAAACACACAACAAGAGAATAACAGCTATTACTGCCGTTATCTACAAACAACTATAATCTGGTCTATGCCATCAGCCCCAAAGCTGTTTCCATTATCCTGGGCGCAGGTCTTTTTTGACGATGTGATGTGGCCCTTGACCACTGCTTCCCCACAACATACATCAGAGAGTTTCTGCTGCTTCCCATCAGCCTGCCACCATCCTTGACTTCAACATAAATGACACACAGACACACACATATCTGCAGATCAAAATACATTAACTTTACATTGTTGCCATCTATTGAGGAAATGCTTACAATGTTGGTTTAATTTGAAAAAAAAAAAAATCAAATGTTCTTGACAGTTGCAATAACTGTGATTAACATATAACTAATAATTAAAATAAAATTCACTGTTTTTATAAGACTGCTTTCTATACTTCAGCCATTCTCATATAGACAAACACACCATGCTACACTCACATATCACAGTCGGCCTGGCCAGATGACCCCCAACATGACCACAAGCCCAGCAGGAATGGCAGCTATGTAGGCTGCACTTCTTTAATGGCACTTTGCCTTTTATTTACTGAACCTGGGGCATGCATCATTTACTCTGAAGCTACTGGTTTTTGTCCACCTGTCACCTGACCCCTTCCACCACCGTTGGAGCAGGGCATGGGGCTCAGGTGGCGTAAAAGGGGGGACATAGAGGCCATCACTCACTCTCAGTGGTTGTACATCGCAGACATCTCTACACTGCAAAAATTACCCCACTCAACTAGCAATCTGATGCAACAGAACGAAATGTTTCTTTTTTTTCTCCTGGAAAGTTTGAATACAAATGAGCTTTACTGAAATATATTTAAAACTAATTTTAAATATTGTTGGAAGTAAATAAATATAAAACCCCTTCAAATTTTCCATGACTCACCCCTGATACTTCCTAAAAGGCATTACTGAGTATCATGGCTTTACCATTTAATGTACCAATTTTGATACCCTCATATTAAATTCAATCGAAATCAACAGGTTTCATGTGAACTATAATGTAACAACAACTAACAGTAATAGTAGCCTTCAAGAAGAGAATATATATATATATATATATATATATATATATATATATATATATATATATATATATAGACACAGACACACACACAGACACACACACACACACACACGTATTTATATATGGAAGCCCTGCACTTTACATTAAGTTCACCAGCAGGACTTCTGACAAGACCAGACTGACACAACTCTCAGTAAGTCTACTCCTTACAACAGCGCAACACTTCATTGGACATGTGTGGAGCCTTTTTCTATATGCAGCCAGCCTTTCCCTGCTCACTTTCTAATCAGGGAAGGGGAGGGTTAAGGGGCGGCTGGCCAAGAGGACTGAAGAATCTTACTGGGATGTAATCCCGTCCAAGTGGCACTGGCTCTTTCTTTTCTCTTGTTAGGGCTCCTTTGTGAGGCTCCAGAGCTGGGGGCCCGGAAGGGAGCAGAGGATGTGCAGTGGATGTGGCAGTGAGGCCTGGGGAGAGGTGAAGGTGGGGGTTTGGGGTAGAACCTACACTGCAAAAAAATTTGGATGCTAACAAATTGGTCATTCCAGTTACTGCATTCAGAATATGGGCACTTTAAGGACAAAGGTTTTAGTTTATGAATATTTTCTTTTTATTAAAATTTGGATACAAATCAGATAACCACCATTTCAGATTGAATAACTTTGTTAATCAGGTCGTGAACTATTGACTATATTTTGATTACAAAGTGTAACACTATAAGTGTTACACAGTGGCTAATGAAAAAATAATACTTAAATGACAAATTAAGAATGAAAAATATGAATTACTTGTCAGGTTATGTTCTTGACAATGAGGGATCTGCTGTCATGTTACATTTGCATAAGAGGTAGCACCATGCCCTTATAGAACTTTTAATGTAGTTAAATCTTAGAACCTTTTAGGCAGAATTCCTGACAAAATTGAGGAAGACAAACCCAACTGTTGAATGTCCCTGACACAAACACAACACTGTCATCTGGAAATAATTTAAAGACCTCGTGATCTTTGACAAATGGGTATGTATGCTATAAAAATAAACATGTTGGAATCCAAATTTTTTTCTCTCCTCTGTCTCTGTGCACATCTGTCTCCTTATACATGAACAAGACATGTCCACATGTTTCCTTTGAAAATGAATGGTTTATGTATCCATACCGATACATGTGTATATATCTTTTTTATTGAAGCCTGTTTGTATGACAGCAGTGTCACTGGACCATCTGTGTGCTCTCTGCATGATAGTGCCTGTCTTTCTGCTCCTCTGAAGAGAAGCTGCCTGGTTCGACAGACAGTAAAGGGGTGGGGACGGGGGCTCAGTAGGAATGCAGCCCTGTGTATTGTTTGTAAAAATAAACCATCTGGACAAAGATATTTGAAGAGAATTTATATCAAACAGCTGCAAAAGCAAGCTTCTGTGTGTGGACTGGTGATGCAACAGGACCACACCACAAGTCTGAAATTGATCACCTTCCATGGTGAGGAAATAAAAGATTCACAGGGAAGGAAGGTCCGCACGGATGCTTCACACTAGATATTTGCCACCGTGGAAGGAAAAACAGGAGACTCTTGAGCGTGGAGCACGATCCTCCAGCAGACAGGTCAAAGTGGGGAGCCATCATTGTAACATGGGTGCGCAGGACAGCCCTAACAAGTAAAGCTGAGACTCTCACCCAGTTGCTGGCACATCACAAGTAGCAGATGTGGAGGGCTAAGAAGCCTGCTGCATGCAAGCGGCCATCTGGCCAAGCTAAATATTGCCTCAGTGCACCCCCATTCTATTTGCCTTTGGCACATTTGTATTGTCCATGGTCACACATAGGTACACTCCAATCACTGTCGACAGGGAGGGGGATTTATGGAGGTGCCATCAGGGTGATTAGTTCCACTGGTAAACAATGGCCTACCCTTGTTGTATTTGACTCTGCGCGCTCTACAGCAGGCGTGAATGGCACGCAGCAGAACAGCACTCCCACTACTCAATGGTGTCTGTCTCTTTCTGCTAAAGTAACATCAAACAAACAGTTCAAACAAAGGGGGCTACCAAACATAGACACAGAATCAAAGGGTTGGTGTCTTCAACACTTCACTTGTTCCAAAATGCCTTCTGCCCAGTGTGATCAACATTTCTGGACACAAACGACTAACGGAAAAAACCCTGAATACTTGAGCCAGTGGTACAAACAAAATGAAACGAGATCACCACTTGTTGCTTCTGACTTGAGACTTCTGACTTGATTTAAATAATGTATCTGCAACTGGTAGGTTTCAGACTTTAAGCTGGGTCAATTTGTATCCACTGTTCGGATTATCATAGGACAGGTGTCAGCTGAGCACTTATTTCAAATGATGTTACCACCTGAAGTTATAGACTGTTCACTCGTTCATAAACTTAAAGTACCTGTGATAAAGTTTTAGCTAACAATGAAACAGACTAAAAATTATACTGATGCTTATTAGGACCTTCAAAAAGCAAAGTAAATGGAATTTCTTTATCACACTATTTTCAATTCATGTTACACCACATTGCAGAGAGATGTTTCATAATCGGATTGATGTTAGGCCTTTTTTTAAACCAACATTTTAAAAGTTTTAAAATTTTCAGTTTTCATCTGAAATACTATCTTTAATGTGAGGCTTTCCTTAAGTTTAGTTTATTTTAGTGCTGGGCAATACCACACATTTAGGATTCTACGATACCAATTACTTTTTCCGCATACTTATTCGGTACCAATACTGATACTTTCAGTGATTTTTATTTATTTATTTTTTTAATGGAGACATTACACTTAAAAGACACATTTTGACATGCTGTTCATTTAACAGCTTTAATGTGCATTAGCTTTGGTGGCTTTCAAAACAATAACAACAACTATAAAATAAAATTGGAAAAAAAAAAAAAACATAAACAATTACCTTGGAGTAAGTTACGCCATAAGATTTGGAATGATACATGTGCATTTATTTCACATTTATCAATTACATATTATTATACATTTATTAAAATATCAATACTTTATTAGGGTAATTTATCCTAAAATGAGTAATGTGTGAGAATTAATATATTGATACCACAGAATAGATAAGCTCACCACTAGTTGTTTTTTTTTTTTTAATCTGTGTTTCTCTTGCTAAACCAGGTATTCCCCCCTTTATCTCATTAAACTGATTAAATATTGTGTTCCAAATATCTCAGTCTTATGTCCCGTATTACATCCAATTTGGATTTTTTTTAGCTGATTGTAGATTTATCAGGCCCTATAAAATGTCTGATTACAGGAAAGCGAAAGTTAAGTTGAAGTTGAAAGCTGCAAGGTGGCGCAATTTTTAGTTCTGCTGCCTCACAGCAAGAAAATTGCTGGTTCGAATCCGGGTTTGGGCATGGAGTGCCTTTCTGTGTGGGGTTTGCATGGTCTCCCCATGCATGCATGGGTTCTATCTGGGTATCCTGGCTTCCTCCTACAGTCCAAAAACATGCTCATCAGGTTAAATGGTGATTTTAAATTGCCCGTAGGTGTGAGTGTGACAGTAATAGGTTGTCTCTGTGTGGCGGCCCTGTGATTGACTGGAGACCAGTCCAGGGTGTACCCTGCCTCTCACCCTAAGATAGCTGGGATAGGCTCGATCCACCTGCGAACCTGAAAAGGATAAGCAGTAGAAAATGAAAGAATGAAGTTTGGGTTTTGGCAACTAAAAGACTCAGTGTTGTCCATCCTCCTAGTTGGCACCAGAAAAAGGCTAATTGTCTATTTTTTTTTTAAAGTTTATTTTAGGCCAAAATATAAGCCGAATAACATCCTTTCATTATGACACAGCCACCTGCCACAAGCATAGGCTGTAGCTCTGGTTAATTGCTATAATGTCGTACTACCCCAAAGTAAACCAGCAAAGCAGACGGATGGCATCTCAAAGCGCAGCTCGGGTTGCTGGTATTTTGATTCCATGAAATGGAGATAAAGTTGTAGGTTTGACCAGCGCAGGCATGTGAGCATTTTTCTGCGAGGACTGATGGCTGGTGGTGCTAGCTCTGCTAACGTAAGCCATACTCTGCAAACCAGTTTTACACAATTCAACCATACACTCTGTGATCCTGTATCTTACTTTTCTAATAAATTGCGCTCCCTATTGATTGTTTTTTTTACCTCTAAACTTTTTTTAAAAATTCAAATTCCAGTTTAAACAACAGGGGAATTAACTCATGTGTGATATACTGTTCGATATGTTCACTTGACATCCAGTTTATAGTTGCAAAAAATACTGTAAGTGTTTGTTTATTTTAGTGGGTCATTAAATGCTTTTGGAATATACACAGATCCTCTTGATTTTTGGGGATGTGCCTCAAACAGATTGAAACACAGAAAGTGATTAGAAAAGCTCTTTTAAAACAAAGCAGGAAACTAATAGAAAGCTTTCTGCTCTCCTTGCCACAGTCCTGAACTGTGGGGCACAAAGTTATCAGACAGCCTAAAAAAATGCATCCGTCATTAGTCTCACCTTGGTCTGCTTGCATCACAGACCAGGCATTCCATGTCCTCCTCTAATCATCTGAGGACCAATATCCTGCAATTAGTCCAGTTTCCACACTCTGCCCTCAGGTCCTACTGCAGTCTGGGAAATGGGATCCAGTCCCTTTCTAAGCCTCGGCTTTGGAGCTGCAGAGCGCGTCACACACACATCGTGCTGCCTGCCAGCCATGGTGTGGTTGTTATCTAAAGTTTGCATGGGAACCACATGTAGCTGGTACTTTTTCTTTCATATAAGGTATGTTAGGTAGCACACACAGGGTTGCAGGATAGGCTGAGGATTAAGCAGACCTTTCCACGATGATTACGGCCAGCTAAGTGTGATGTTAAAATATCCCTTAAGCAGGAAACAGAGATTTAGTTTGGCTGTGTTAATTCCTGGAATAAAAAAAATGAAAAGCCTCTTTGCTATGGTTTGATTATGTTTATGTGTTCATGAGAATGTTAAAAAGCAGGTAACATTCCCACAGCTGGTTATCCAGCTAGCCAGCTGGTTATCAAACAGAGAATATGTTGTGTTTCTGTCTACATGTATGACTTTGAAGCATGGACGGGGTCAGTGAGAGTTTACTAACACAGAAACTCTTTGTTGATGTCCCCTGGATTGGTATCATATTAACTTCAAATAGCACACAGGCACACTTGTACAGTTGCATGTATAGGAAGTGTAAATGCATGCATCAGTGGGCCCCTACTTATCCCATCACAGAGTTAATAATAGCCGCAGAATAGCGCTCTTTAGAATGTGCTTTTAATTGGTTTATGAATTCTGCCAATTATGCTGCGGCATTCCCCCTGAGGAGTCACCTTCACTAATCTGCTTAAAGCCTAAGTGGAATCAAACAGGCCGGTGTCATGGAGTCAAAGACTGTCGCGAGAGAAGGGTGTGGACAACAGGCGTTGCGTGTGTGCCCACATACATGTCTGTGTATGTCTGTGTGTGTGTGTGTGCGTGTGTGTGTGTCTGAACAGGGGATGCTTGTCCTGCAGACTGGCAGATCATGTGAATACGGCAGGCCAATTGGATTAGCAGATTAGAACAAGATTTGCCCTATGACCTCTGGAAGGCACTCAGACGGCCATGTCTTTGGCCGGCTGACGTTGGTACAAGCTGCCACTTCCTCCCACACATATACAGTGAAAACACACACACACGCAGGCACGCAAACACAGGCCAGGTAATGGTGTAACCTTTCTCTGCCTAGAAGGGCATAGATAAACAAGACTTATAACTTAATGTTCCTGCTTCAGGAGGATTACAAGTATGAAGGAGATTAGCCCATCCACTACGACAATAAGAGGGGTTAAACCCAAGTATTCTCAAGTGCCAACTCTATCTTATCTTTCACCAGGCAGAGGTATGACAGAGACCAAACAGACAGGCAGATAAACAAACAGTTATGTTACACGGGCCTATTTACCTGATTTATCCAACCTCACTGCTGTTGTAATACATGACAGGTATATGTAAGCCTACCCTGGGACATTTCTTCTCCTTCTTCTGTGGCATTCATTCAGTGAAGCTGGGCTCACTAGGTCATGCTTGGCTACGTTGTGGTTTGAGGCCATCCTCTCCTGAGGATAAAACAGACTTGTTTCGTCCTGGCTACTCTAATGCTTGGACACATTTTCTCAGAAAAAAAACAGCTTCACTAGTGGCCCAGGCTGCACCCTGATGACCCACACATCACCCCTACAACTCCATGATATATTTCATTTCCCATGTCCCCTGGCTGATTGACAAATCCAGGTTATTCACACATGTTGCGGGCACTGTTCCTAATCCATTACACAGCTCACATGTCCAGGTTTGCCAGTAGCGGGTTTCTAAACAAGCTGCAAAGGCATGGCCCCACTGCTGCCAAACGCCTTTGAACAAAATTACTTCCTTTAGCACACCACGGCTTTAATTATGTGTTGGAGAACATAAAACAGGTCGGACAATTTGTAGTGGGAAATCATATTTCCATTGAAAGGGTTCAGGACATAACCAATGATTTATGGGAGGAATGTCATAATTATTTTTCTCCAGCAGGCCAGGGATCGGGTTTCAACTAATGGGTGTCGAGCTGAAAGCACTAATTAAGTTTTGTAGTCAAGTGACACCAGCAAAGAAAGAGAAGGTGCCACAATAAATAAGTTCTCACCGTGTAACTCGAAGCCTGTAATTTGAGTCGATGCTCCTGTATTAGGTTGTGGGAATTATAAACGTCTCAACAAAATGCAGATAATTAATTGCAAGGTGTCTCAAGCATGCTTTGGCAGTGTGGAGGGGCTCTGACATGTATGATTATTGGAAATGGCCCGCAACAAAGCGGGCTCTGAGTGGGCTGCTGTATGAAATTAAAAACAAACGGCATTTTATCAGCTCATGACTCTCTTAACAGTTGCTACTGTACACCTCTATAAAAACAACTAAGCCATCATCATAAATTTATCAACTGTTAAAGAGACTGTATTATTGAAAGGGTTGTATTATATTACCATCTGCTGAATAAACACATTACACGTCTGATTTAGACAAACATTCCCCTCGGAGGAATAATAGCCATATTTTTGAGGAAATTAAAACCTGGTAAAAAGATGGATTGTTCTTACTTGTCCAAACATGACATCAATCACTGGCTTACTTCAAGATGTATGCTGTTTTTCTTTTCCATGCCAGACATAAAAAGCTATAAAATTATAACAACACAGACTGATATCTTTTTCAGTCTTTCACGAGCAAACAAAAATGCCTGATGGTCAGATCATATGACCTAAAAGGTTTGGAATTTTCTAGCTCTTATTTTGAAGAGATTTAAATGTTACAACTTGGTTACATAATCTTTTGATTTGTGGATATTCAGAGCTGCATATACATGAACATGCATAACTTTTCTTTTTGGCTTTCTATTACATGAGAAAACATAATGAAGTCATGCAGAGTGCCAGCCAGGTGCTCTCAGTGGACTGTCATCTTGTGAGATAACACCCAATAGTCATTAAGAAAGAAGAGTTCCTATCTCTCCATCCAGGCGCATGGCCCTTAGCAACACATTCACACAGCCAAGTGGCACCTTCCTGTAAACAAAACAACAGGCAGCAGCAGTACATGGCAGTGTCTCCTTTCCCCTCCTCCCCTGACACTGATGGCTTAAATCCCTCATGCGTTAGTCCTCCAATCTGGCTCTACAAAACTAACCGGCTGGGCCATTCAAGGCTGCTGATGTTGGTCAGAGTAGAGGCCTGAAGCACCTAAAAGAGCACTTTTCAAAAGCAGTACAGATGAAAGTTGCTGCAGGTAATTTTTTTTCCCTTGTTAAACACAAGTTACAGCAGATCATATTACCAAGCAGCCAACTTCAGAAGCCTACACTTTTATTAGGAACAATGTGAGTTTTTTTTCCCCAAGACAAATTAAAATCCAGCTAAATGTAGATCTCTGTAGTATATATAAGGATGAGCACCAAATGATTTACTATGTCACCCTTGCTTGCCAGCACCAGAATTACTAGTCAGTTTAACAAATGGCTTTATAGTCCTGAAATGCTGGTCAAATGTTGTGCATAAGCTCAGCTCTACCTTTAGTATTTATCTCTCACCAATTTATATTACCTGGATTAATAATTGTTATCAACTTTACCTAAAGCTACTCCACTGCACTTAAGTTGACCTGACAATGTACTTTACTGTACAGTTCTTATCATTGGTTCAGATCTTCACATGGGTTTTCATGACCGTTGGAAAAATGGCCAAATCTAATTAAAATAACCCACATAAACATTTTGTTCTGAATAAAACTGCTTATCTGATCTGATTGGAGTTTTAATCAAGATAAAAAAGTGGCATATTCCTTTTGCATGTCATGTTCGTGCGGAAAGGATAATCAGTCCTTAAGAGTAAGATTGGTGCCTTAAGCATGTAATCATCAGATGTAAACACAGAAAGAAAAAAAGGAAAGATTTCAATCAGAATACTTAAAAGTTGGTTTTTGTTTCTGCTCTCATCCATACACTGCATTCATAACTAATCCATCCCACTTGTTTAATAATTTAATTTTAGATTATGTAATCCAATTCCTTACAAAAGGATTTTGTGTGATTCACTGGGCACACAATTATTTGTCATATACTTTAACACTTCACTTCTGTATCAGAGTCTTGGTGGTATGTCAATAAATACTCTTAAAGGACACAATGCATGCAGTAAAACGGCCCTTTAAACAATCTACCACAAAATGTAGAGCAATATGACCCAGAGCTGATAGCAAACAGCATTACAAACACACAAACACAGCTGTCCTACAATTACCTGCTCACAAAACGCAAAGGATGGACGAGATGTGTTGGGGGTACTGAAGTAAGACACACACACACACACACACACACACACACACACACACACACACACACACACACACACACACACACACACACACACACACACACACACACACACAAACAAAACTGTACTGAAGAATGGTTGGCCCCTGTCATTCATTAGTTTACAAAACCAGTGTGAAGCAGACATGAGGTCACTGTGCTGCTTTGAAGACTCGCACACACAGACAGTGTATTGGAAGGTAAAGAGCATCAGACTGGGACCAAGACAGAATACTTATTAACCCAGTCAATGAGTGCAGCTATTGTGTCCCCTCCTCACCTCCTCTGTGAGGAAGAGTAGCACTGAACAAATGTTTGGTGTGTGAAGGGCCAGAGAGGTTAAATCCTTGCCAGTACCCTGCTGAAAAATGTCTCTGTGACACTCTGAGAACACACAGCTCTGCTGCAAAGTGTGCAAATATGACCACTGATCTCTGACAATCACTGCAACCAAGTTATTCTTAGAAAGCAACATTTGTAGATCAATATATAAGCATGCACATGTTGGTGCTTGATCACAGTAGGTGTACGGAGACACACACACTCCCTTTCCATGGTTGGTTGCTGAGTCAGTGTGTGAGGTTGCTGGTGTATGAAATGAGGGGAGTACCTTTCATTTCCTCCCCCTGGTTCTCCTTAACTGCCAACAGGAGTATGTTCGCCTCCCCCTTGGCTGTTTCAGCACGTCACGGCTGTGACTCAGAGCAAAGAGAGTAAACAGGAAGAATAGCTAACTGCTGTGAAACACATAAACACAAATGTACAAGCACATAGTTTTTACAAAGTAGCTCAAGGAAGACTTGAAGGAAGAAAAAAGTCAGAAAATAAAGGTATAACTTGTACAAAGGCAGTTGTAAATACATAGGACTAAGCTCATATGCAAACACACACACAAACACACAGATACACAAACTTACTGTCAGAGTCAGGAAGAAAGAGTTCAAAGGTGTGATGGAGTGTGATTGCTGGCTTGGCTCAGACATGCAAGGTGGACAGATAGAAAAAAGCATGACAGTAAGAAAGACAGACAAAGAAGAAAAGAGAGAAAGAGCGATGCGGGTGAGTCGGTCAGATGCCGTCACTCACCTCCATCCTCACCTGGTAACTTTTCTGTCACCTCATGCCATCACCTTGTCACCCCACGTCTGTGCCACCTTGTCACCTATCCCCTTAGCAACTGAGCCTGTCAGCCCGTTGTCATGCATCCAGGTTCACCCCTGACCTTTTGTTTCTTTCATACACGCACAGAGAAAAGAGGAGAGGCACAGGAGGGAGGGCAGTTGTGTCCAGACATGCCTATCACCCTAGATCACAGGCCGCCAACATAAATGCTACAGGGGCCATGGATTTATGAGGGTGTGTGATATTGTGGGTGCACTGACACCCTCCCACCCCCACCCCCATCCGCAACCTTCTTTGGTCCTGTTTCCAACACAGGGGTAGTATATACCCCCCCACCCCCCCACACACACACACACAGAAGCACACACACACACACACACACACACACCAGTGAACACATGATGAATGATGTTAAAACTTCAAGCCTCTTATTCTGAAAAGAAAAACTGTACCTTCCATGTGTTTGTGTGTGGGTGCTTTGCATGTATTTTCTTTATGTTTCATGAGAAGACTAAGTCATCACATGACTAAATGTGACTCACGTTTGAGTCAGAAAAATAGGTTTTATGGCTGATACTTATGGGAATGCAAGTAAAAAAAAAAATCAAGTTTCAAGAAATGTCTATAAAGACCATGTCCTGATCATGACAAACACCGGCTCATTGGATGTTTACCAAGACTTTGGTTTAAAAAAAAACAGCTTCCACAGCTGACTGACTGTTTCTGTGCTGTGTGTGAATCTGTGATCTGATTATATTTAATACTTTAGACCATCACTTTGCCACCTCTAGGTCAGAGTCTGGTCTGACGTCACAGAAAACCCTCTTTCAAATACAGCTGAGGGGTGTTACACAGGAAAACAACACCAACAGCAGCAGCTACATGGTCATAAGTAAAAGTCTGTGGTTTAGATGAACAGTCATCTGGATGCAGCTGTTGATTCTGGTGCTGCCTAAAATACCTCCCATTTTTATAAACAAGTATATATTATAACATCGACTAGGAATTGGTCCTGTTGTTAGAGAGTTTGAAATATTCTGCACTTGGGGCGGATGGGAGGCACATATATGTTGGGAAGGTTTGGGGTAAGGAGGTAAAGACGGTATTAAAATATAAAACTACACATTTATTTTTTGCTTTTTTTCTATGTGGGTTCAAATGAAATCAGACAGAAGGAAACAAGGCCTCATTTGCACAGTGGGTCAAGACTTTGACGTCCACCAAATTTGAAGGTTCGCTTTACCAGAATCTTAAGGTTGTGTCTTTGGAATGTTACTTTAGTAAGGAGACAGTGTTTTTTTCTTGTTTTAAATATTTTGTTGACAAAATGACTAATATTTATGCAGTATTCAGTGTTGTGCCTAATGTCGCAAGCAAGGCAGGAAATAGTGGGAACTGTACAACCAGCTCTTCTTAATATTTGAGTGAATTTGTTATAATTCCATCTGGAAAAATCTAATCGGAACCCATTAGATGGAGAGAAAACTTGTTTTCTTTTCCTTTTTTCAGTGTTTTATTCACCATAAGCCCCTTGATGTGTATTTGAGTGTTAGGGTTAGAGCTTTTAGCCAAATATTAAGCCAACATTAAAGCTACATGTGTGTTTCTAAGTTTTCAGTGATGATGTTTATTTTCTCTGGATGGCTTACATGTGAGCAAATAAACTGACTTATTATTTGCTCAGTGTTTACTGTACTTTTAACTCTTTGTTTGTGAAGATGTAAATGTGCAGGCTGAATATTTTACTGTACAGCAATGAGCCTCAGACCTTTACCCTTCAAATGAATTCAATCTGTTTTGTTTAAAGGAGTTTATAGGGTAATGTTCTGAGCTTTACATGAGAGAATAAAAGTTTTGTACACAGACCTGTTTTGAATTGCCCTGACTTACGGTACACTGTTGAAGTGATCACAAAAAGTGGGTTTTGTGTCTCTGTCATCAGATCTCAGTTGAATTCAGAGAGATTTACCCCTAAATAGATGATGTTAAATTCTAGGGATTTGTCTTAAATCATATGTTTGTGTAAAGTACAACTACTATAAAATATGTAACAGTGTTTTGGGAGAGTATTTTAGCTTTTGTCCAAGCCAAAGATCAATTCTAAAAACGAGCAAAAGCAGAAGAGCTAAAGATGAAAAAGACAATTGAGCACTGTGACAGAGTGGAGCCAGTTTAGTCAGCAACACTGAACATTTTGCCACGAGGGCTATGAGCCAAGGAATGCATCATGAAAACAGAGCGCAGCGAGCCACACATGTCCAATCAGACGGCACGGAACATTACCCATAATCCTCTGGACAAATACATGCATCTGGTACCATAACAACGCTCGACTAACACTTTAGGAAGGGAGAGTGTGGGACGCATCCGTAGCAACACACCATAATTACAAAGAGAGCCAGGGCTGACTAAGTTTGGAGGACCCAGTAAGCAAGCCCCCCATCCTCCTCCTCTTCCTCGTCTCTCCCCTCTTCACATGCTCCCACACTGATATTTAACAAAACATTAATCTTCTTGCCAGTGGCTCCAAAGAATACTGGTGATGTAGCTTGGGCGCAGAGGCCTGGGTAATAGTAATTCCATTGTTCTGGCCTTTTATTTATGCCTTGGCTCTACCAGGCAGATGAGGTAAGTCTCTTTTTTCATGTTATTATTCAGAAGTGGTGATACATAAAGCCAGATTACACAAATGTCTCTCTGTTTCACAGCGCCGCCACCTCACACCTCCCTCGCCAACACTTAATGCAAGCTCCCCCATCTCCTCACCCCCCTCCCCCCTTCCCTCCACTGGCTTTCAATAGCACATTTCCCCTTTCTCCCCCTCTTTTCTAAATCACCCTCAGCATTTGCATGTGAATTGCTTGTATATCTTCTTTTATATGATGCACCGACAACACTGGCTTTCGGGGAAAAAAAAGAGGGAGACAAGACGGGAAACTACGATACCCCCTCTCCACCCCCCCCCCACCCCCCATCACATCATCTCCAATACACACATCACCAGCTCCCTCATCCCAAAAAACAAGATGTTACTCTAACTCCCCTCCTTAGGACTGGCATAGCAGCAGTTTCATTAAAAAGCAAAGGGAACAGTGCAGGTTTTATGATATGGAGACAAGTTCCTTTGTGCTCTCCAGAGACAACCCCTCTGTCTGTCCATGTTACTGGGGCGATAATCCTGCTGGAATTTCTCCTAAGCACTTTTACTGACATTTTCAATTATCACCATGCCAAGGCCCGGTAAATGGCATTTAAGGGGCCCTGTCATCTCCATGTTGAATCATATTTGTGAATCAGACAGCGTTTAGAGTTGGACTCTGCTCTGTTTGCCTGAGGGGAAGGTTTGAGAAGTTTCGGTGAGGAGAGTGCAGTCTGAGGTAAGATGGAGTCAACAGGTGACCAGGTTTATAAAGATTGTAACACACCTGTATGAACAATTTTGCACATCCATGCACAGATTCAGACGAGCAGACACCCATACTGGCAGTGCGCCACAAAACCATGCCTGCCTTGTAATTTACAACGTCAGCTCAGCCCGGCCCTTTTTTAAACAGAGCACATGGTCCAGACTCAGAAAACCAAACAGACAGGCTGACCTCCCCGGTGCTCCGTGCATGGGGTCAGACTTGTTTTCTCTTCACCTCTGACTAGATCCTTTTACACAGACTCCAAAAAGCACTCCAGCTCTTTGGCTCGGGTTACATACTTACATCCCGGTAATAATTCAGACATGTATTGCAAAGGGATTTCTTTCTCCCTCCCCCGCGTTCTGTTTCA
This sequence comes from Labroides dimidiatus, assembly GCA_030710495.1. Taxonomy (NCBI): domain Eukaryota; kingdom Metazoa; phylum Chordata; class Actinopteri; order Labriformes; family Labridae; genus Labroides; species Labroides dimidiatus. The sequence continues at coordinate 15,516,057 of CM061144.1, forward strand.
GTGAGCTGTGCTTTGTTTCAAAGTGGATCAACTTCAAAGCAGTGAAACAGGCAGATTGATAGCTGGAGAAAAAAAAATCTTTTTTAAAAGAGACTAGGTTTCAGATCCGATCACTCAGACATCTTTTGGTAACACTTACAAGTACTGGCACCAAACAAGTGCATTTCTACAGCAGAGATCTTTCTGCAAACAGACTTCAGGAGCAAAGCAAAGTTTGGAAGAGAGGCAGAACTCATAAAGCTGTTATACTCAAGTTGGCACCGTCTTCTTTTCCTCTACAATCATTAAGTGCGCCTCATCTTTGAGTGAGGGCATGTTTCAGTGTGTCAACACACTGTTGTGTAATCGTCTACTAACATGAAGGGCACCCATTAACCAGGTCAGATTTCTTATGTACCCACTGTACTTACTCACATTGTGTTTCTGAAAACATAACACACACACGGCACGCTCAATATCCAGCTGAACCGCAGACAATCCAAGAACAGCTGTTTACATGCCTCCGTGCCCTCTTTCCTCTCCACCAAGCTGACATCATTCCCACCATCTCCTCCTTCCTGTCTCTCTTTTGGATCGGCTCTGTTATGACAAGTTTAATTGAGGGTTGTCAAGACATAACATTTCTGTAAATATTAGACTTGCCAAGAGCGTCAATGAGAGGAAATAGCCCTACTGTATGTTCTTCTCCCAAGAGCACAATGTGTGCCTTTGTAAGTGGATAGCCAGGAGGCATTTTGATACCCGGCTAAAATATAAAATAATACCGATTACAAAACTGAATCAAAACACTTATCTCCCCGTGAGCACTACAACAGCTTAATTTAAGCATACTTCAAAACTTAAAATCAAAGTTGGATTAAACATATTAAATATATTAAATACTGTCTTGGCACTTGAAAGTGTATCCTTGGAAGTAGATCCTACATTGAAGAGCACTGTCACAAATTCTTATAACAGAGTTAATAATAGGTGTTTAAAAACCTGAAAAAAAAAACAACATCAACAGGAAAATTATCCATTCTGTCAAATCATTTCAACAGTTTGACCAAAACTTCTTACACCAAGTTCAAACCATATTTTTTACAGTGTGGTCATTGAAAGTAGCTGACATCATGTCTTATGTCTGTGTGTACAAAAGTCGTCTCATCGATCACGATGACAACCTCGGCTATGAATGTTCACGTGTTATTCTAATCCTGTTCTCTGTATTTAAAGAGCACCTGGTCCAGCGCACATAGAAGGTTATTTTAGGTTTCAGGGGGCGGGGGCACCAAGAGACTGGAATACAGAGGGGAAAACTACCCTTTGAGTCATTAGTTAGGTCCTGTATGATTTACACGGGTTTATATGAGTGTGTTTTTTTATCTTCTTATTTTTGAGACCTCCATTGTGTTGCTGGAAAGAGTGTTCCAGTAAGTGACATGGAGCTTACTCACCTGGGGGGAGGGGAGTGAGTCAGTGTGCATCATCAGTTACGGCTAGCTGGGCAGGGGCACATGAAAGCACACTGTGTTAATACTGCTATATAAGTTTTGTCTAGACACAAAGGATGAGTTTAAGAATCTTCTGTTTCTGTAGTGAGGTGCAAAAAACTTTTTCATTTGACAAACTCAACTGTGGATGCAGAGGTAAGGAAATGGAAACAGATTTTTGTTGGATTCAGTAACATTCCTAAACTTCTTGATAGTCATGATTCATAACTCCTTTTTTAAGGTAAAATGTGTTCAAAACCTTTTTTCCAACTATTAATCTTAAGAATTTTTAAGAAGCTTACTGGCATTTTGCTGTTGTTTATGAAGCATCCTTGAGTTTAAACTGTTGGTCAGACAGGGCCAGCACTTTTAGAGAAAAAGTAACTTCCTGATTAAAGTAAAAGGTAAAAACATCCTTCAGACCAAGTCACTAATTAATTAAACTACTTAGCATTAGTAATAAAAAAAAAAAGTAAAACTAAGATAAGACATGGAGTTAAGGTTAAGTGGAGTGCATAACAGCAGCACGGAGTACAGAATAGAAGAGAGTAGAACAGAATATTCTTTTATTGATCTCCCATGGGGGAAATGATTTTGTTACAGCAGCATGAAATAAAATAAAAACAGGTGTTAATAATGAAAATGAATGAAGAATTTAATGATGAATAATATGTACAAACTTACAACAAATTAAAATATAAAAACAACTGTAATAACAACAAAGTAAAGACATTTGCTATTGTGCTGCCAGTTGTGGGTCCAGTAATGCTGGCACCATGCAGTGGTGCTGATATTATCAAAGTCTTATTGCAGTTGGGAGAGATGACCTGTGGTAGTGCTCTGTCTGCAGGCTTGGAGTTTCAGTCTGCTGCTGAAGGAGCTGCTTAAAGCTCCCACAGACTCATGCAGTGTGTGAGAGCTTTGCTAGTATCCCCCACTCACCCACCTCCTCAAGAGAGTCCAAGGAGTAGTCTAGGACAGAAACGGCCCCCCTGAGCAGTCTGTTCAGACTGTCCCTCTCTGTGCTCCCTGCTTCCCAGCAGACCACTGCATAAAAAGTGCAGAAGCTACCACAGTGTTATAAAATATCCTGAGCAGAGTCCTGCACACTCCAAAGGAACTTAGTCTCCTCAGCAGGTGGTGACGACTTTGGCCCTTCTTGTACAGGACGTCTGTGTTGAGAGACCAGCCCAGTCTCGACCATCTCATCCAGACCCTGGATGTTCACTGGCGCAGTCTCCTTCCTCCTCCCTCCTTAGAAATCCACAACCATCTCCTTTGTCTTAAAGGGGTTGAGCTGTAGGTAGTTTGTGTCACACCAGTCAACAGTAACAGTGATGACAGCAGCATATGCTTTGGACTTTTGTCTGTGGTTTTGAATCATTTCTGTATTTACAGTGTGGTTCTCGTGATGGAGAGCTTCAGGCCGTTGCAGGTCGTCTGCACCTGTTGGCCACCATTCCTGAAAGTTTCTTAGGAATATGTTTCCATACCTCTTAATTCTATTAAAATCCCCATAAGATTGATGATGGAAAGTAAAATTTGAAAGCATGTTTTTTTATTTTTATCCTATAAACTTTGTGATCTGAGACTCAATTCTTTCAAAACTCTAATATTGACCACCAAAACAGTAGTGAAAACACTCATTTAACAGCTTTTACTTCATAGCTTTGTTAAAAAGGAGAGAAATAAAAGAAAAAAAAAGCACAAGTCTGTTTACATCTATGGTAAAATACAAAACACAAGATGCACATTGCATCAAATAATCCTAAATCAAGCCCTTCAGACAGACAGATGAAAATGATTGTTAGACAAAAATTAAATTCTTCTTTGTTACTAATGCTTTTATTTCCGACACTGAAACTGTAAAGAAATTATATGAAATACATTCCTTGCTATTCTCCCTGACTGACATGTCAGCAGTTTGAGTCAAAGAGAGCAGCTAAAGAGTCCTCCTTAATAAGAATCTGCTGGAGTTAGAAGTCAGCACTCTTGGCCCAATAACAGATGAAATATGAAAATTGACAGCGCTGGCAGGCCACATGTTTACGAGTGGCTGTCTTAACTGGCTGTCTCTGTGCTCCATAAGTCATACGCAGAGTGCTCATCATAGAGCAGGGATTTATGGGGCCTGAGTCTGCATATGACCCCACTCCCTCCCCAGCTGCTTCACTGCCACAGAGGAGGAATCATTATCTACAAGCAGCCGCTATAAGCTTCATAGACTTAATCAAAGCAAGTTGGCTCTGGGGTCCTGCTCCTCCTGTAAACACAGCTTGATGCTTGTGTATGTCTCGCCAGAGAGCCCTGCATCCATCCAAGGATTAAACCACTTAATTCTAAATAAGCAGAGAATTTGATTATTATTTTAATTATTATATTTTTTAATAAAAGCAATATGACTGATGCAACAAAAATGGAATACACTCACAGTACATTTAGAATTTTTGAATATTTCAGTCTTTACACGTATGGCTGGAGAACTCTCATAGTTACAATTAAATCTGTTTAATGTCTTGAAAAATTTTAAATAAGTAGACCTAAATTACTCTTGTTGTTATACTGAAATATTCAGTCAATGGTTACTTTTCTGAGAAATACATCATGTGACTGGTAAACGATAAAAGTTTGACAAATCAAATCTTTTTTTCTAAGAAGCAGCAGTAGCAGGAAGTGTTTGGTTGGCAATGCCTTTACAGATCCATCACTGTGAATCTAGTGTTTAAGCGCTGACTATTAATTAAAATGAGGCACTAGAATCCAAATACATACTAAAACCAATGCACAGATCAAGTCTGGATTCCATTTTAATCATAAACAAACTTTTAAACTTGCAAACATGTCCAGCTTCTGTGTAACTGTCACCAACTGTTAGGCTGTGCAGCATAATCTGGGCTTGTTGTTTGTTTTTCAGTGTTTTCCAGTCTGGATCCAGTCTGTTTTCATTTTTGTGTTGAGAACGTGCAGTGCTGAAAGAGCTTTGGTCAGGGAAAGTAGTGACGGCAGGAAGCCAGGAGAGACAACAGCTATTCCAACAGGGAGGCTGAGGATGAACACTGTACACGGCTGGTCATGTTGCCTTTGTGCTGAGACCTGGGGCAGCGTGACCTTGTTCTGAAAGAGCGTGAACCAAAGCTTGGACCTCTCACCTACAACAAGGCAGGAGAGAGCTGCTTCGTAGGGGTTTGAATTTATTGAATACTTCAGAAAAAAATATTCCATGGACATGACGATTTTTTTTGCAGTTATTACTAGAAAATCCAAACAAAGTTGATGAAGCCCCTTACTTTGGCAGCAAACTGGACACATGCTGGAATGAATGGGACTTTGAAGTGCGGAGCTCAGCTAGAGTCTTGTCTGCCTGCCACTGAGACTGACATCCGTGCAAATCATAACAGAAATGACAGACCAGGGCACCCCTCCACCCACCCAGCCTCCAGCCAGTCATTCCAGTCAGCATGGCATCCAGCTAGTCAGCTCGCCAGCTCCGACAGATAACAAGCAACCCCACCCGAGGTTCCACCCTTGTGCCTGCACAGACAGACTGGGACAAATTGGGACAATCCCCCCCTCCATTACCACCCACTCTTCCTCTCCATTGCGCACTGCAGCAGCCTCTGCTCAGGGGGCTAATTCCACGTTCAGATCACCATTTGTACTTATTATGCTGACATAATTAATCCCCTGTTGTGATCAGCGGGGGCATGAGGGCCTCTCCGCTCCATTGGCCTACCCTGCCACGATGACATCAACCCCCCCTCCCTGCTTCTCAAACAAAACTGCTCCTCACTCCCTCCCATGTCCATCATGTCTGGTCGAAAATGTTGTCTGTCTATGTCTCTATAATCTCTACAATATCAGTCTGTTATTGTTTGTCTATTGCCTTTCTAGGACCGACAGGTCAAAAAGTCTGCCAAACAGTTACACCAGTTCCTGTTTGCATGCTCATGCAGAAAACTGGGCCAAAGCTTGCATAAAGGTTAAAAAAACTAATGTTGACACAATTCTTTGAACTCACATTCGTGTTAATATCAGGGCAAAATGAATCTGCTTGTAACTCTGAAATGGTCTTCTGTAGATCTCACTTTTGCACAGTGTAGCAGGGATATGGGTTTGCCTTCTGGTGCCTGATCCTGTGCTTCAGAGAGGCCACCACACTGGTAAACAGGCTTTATGAAGTCAATGATAAGGACAGAAGAGAAGGAGAGGGGAGGGGGAGGGAGACAAGGGGACAATGAGGGAGGAGGATGGGGGTTCTCATCAAAAAACACCAGCTGGATTAATAAATCCAAGCAGTGACTGTGTCCAGATCCTAAGGTGATGGACAAATTAAAACAGAATGTCTCAAGTTGAGAAACATATGTCCCACAGGCTGAGCAAACAGAATAACAGAATAAGATCTGCAGAGATGAGTGCTGCTGTTGGCCCCAACAAGCGCTCAACAACAGGCTGGAGCAGCTCGCCTGCTGCTGCTTCCTAGAAAGACCAAATAGCTGAACTTTGATTCCTCGCAGAAGGGTGCCATGTACTGCATGAGAACTTGTGAGGTCAAACCTCTGAAAAAGCTCCAATAAGATCTTTTTTGGGTTTTGTTTTTATTTGATTAATGCGCATGAAAAGACAAATATCCAGTTCTGGGAAATATTTTTATTTCTTCCATTGTGCAAGCTCAGTAAATACACAACTGAGTAAAAAAAAAAAATCCCACCACATTCAGGAGGTTTTTTTCAGCTCCATTTTTTAACATTTTTATTTCCATATATATATATATATATATATATATATATATATATATATATATATATATATATATATATATATATATATATATATATATATATAGATGGAACATATGTATATATACATCTCTCTCTCTCTCTCTCTCTCTCTCTCTCTCTCTCTCTCTATATATATATATATATATATATATATATATATATATATATATATATATATATATATATATATATATATATATATAAAACAGACTGATGAGAGTTTTAATTAAAATGTGAAATAAATGTCTTTTCCTTCTAAGATGTCTAAGCACAAGAAACTCTGGCCATCTCTTGCTTCATCTTGTCATCCTGAGGCAGACTCAAGCTGTGCAGGAGACTCTTAGCCATCAAACACATCATATTTATTTTAAATTCCATTCCTATTGCAAATTAAAATGAATGAAATGCAGACAAAACTTCAAAATTTTTACTCCACTCACAGGGTATCCACAACACCTGCTAGCTCTGGGAAGCTTTGTGTTATTATGTCCAAAGAAGAAAATGTTCAGTCAACAGGTCCCTGTGTACCACTGCAGGAATTTGTTAGAAATGCCAGGAAAAAAACATGAAAGGAAGAAAGTTTTTCTTCAATGCGAATTCTGTCAAATTTTAAGGCAAAACATTGGTCAGACCATATTTTCTTTTGTCCATCTGCTGCTTGATACCATCAATGTCAAATTCCAGAAACAGTTACTCACAACACCCTCACCCCCTTCATCCCCAAACCCTCCCTCTCATTTCCCCTCCCCCTTTCCTCCAAACTCCTCATCTTTACATAAAAAAGTTCAGGCTGCATATTAAAAGGAGCTAAAATATTCACACTGTCAAAGGTGGTCAAAGGCTTCTGCGTTCACACAGGAGCTGACAAAGAGGAGGCACCCAGCGCTTGGCCCAAAGAGAACTGTTGAAATAAATCAGCACATACAAAGACACAGAGAGATAATGGGACTGGAGCTGGGCCTGATCCAGAAACAGAAACACACCAGAACACACAGACACACACAGACACACACAGACACACACACACACACAGACACACACACACACACACACTCACTCACACTCATAGAAAGAGAAGAGTGTCTGGGAACAAAGTCTGCATACACAGATTAATATTTATTTTTGAAGCACACATTGTTCAGAACATACAGTATCAGAAGACCAAAAACATAACCCCCCCCCCCCCCCACACACACACACACACACACACACACACCGTGTGCAACCTTGCCATGAATCCCAGGCCTGGAATCAAATAAATAACAAAAAAAGCAGCAAATCCACAGATGGTTTCACATGGGGGAGTGCTCCAGAGGAACTGGGGATGTCAGAAACATCTGCTGGAGCTCGATACAAGGTGGTGTGTGTGCGTGTGTTAACATGCATAATCCTGTGTTTAGATGCATATTTGAAAAAATGCTCAAAAAAACAGATACCATTTGAATCGGAAGATCAGATGTCTTTACTAACAAAAATAAAAAAATATTTGTTTTTGTGCCAACTTTTATAAATTAAATGCCAGACATTTCTGAAGCCAACTTTGGGCTTCAGTCAGATGCTTTTCAGGAAACATTCTCGGATGTGTGTGTCTATTTTCTCTTCTTGTGGCAGTGCTCAAGATCATTGGAAACAAAGTAGTAGTTGGTTTGATTGGCAGTTAAATTTTCTACATTTGTCAATAACCACTATTCTAATTCACCTCTTACCTTTTTTTTTCCCCAGGCCGAACCTTTTAATGTCAGACTGTATTTCATATTCAAGCTCCCGTGTATAATTCAACTATGTGTTGCTGGTTTATTTATGTTTTGGTACTCTGGACAGATTACACACAAAATAATTAATGAATTATGTGCCTTATTCAATGATCTACTTAAGGAACACAGGCAGTAAGAAAAAGGTTAAACCTTAAAGTTTTCTGATATAATTTCCAGCTTAATATCAGCGACTCTTCAACTCACTACAGCAGTCACTAAAGTGGGGCTCTGGCTTTACGGAGGGTTTTATTTGCCCCTGTATCAACATAGAGAGGAAACAGAGGCCTCCCTGAACTAATTTCACTCGTGAACACTCAGTCATTTGTTGGGCACCACACAGCAGGCCTGCCTGTCCAAGACCTAAGGATTAAGGCTCCATATTTGTAAACCTCAGTTGGCTTTAGTGCGGAAATGGGGAGTGAAGAAAAATGGGAAGCCTTGGCAAACCAAAGTGTGAAAAACTATCAAATTGTCAGCCATGACAGAAACAGTTACACACACTGGCTTCTGGCTGACACAGAAACAAAACAGTGTTAAATCTATGAAACACTATAGCCTTGTTTGCATGAATGTGGGTGAGGATACGTTAATAGGTTTTTGTGTGAAACCAAAAGCAAATATATGCACACCTGATTAATGTATGTGCCATTTATGTGAAAACAAACTTTCCATAAAACATCTGTTCCAGAGTGTGATGATTATCCCAGTACTCTGATAATTTAGCTTGTCTCTGGCATGTTTGTAATACTGTAAGAATATTAAGCACTACACTAAAACCTGTTACATGAAGGGGCCAAAGCCCTTTGCGTCTCCCCTGTGAAATATTCTCCCACAATGCACATCATCAGCCTCACAACAGGCCCATAAAGTGCTAAAAATCCCAGGACCTGACTTCCAGCTGTGACACACAACACAGAACTACTTAAGCTCTCTACTTTGACCTTTGTTTGAAAAGTCCCCTTCAGCCTGAGGCCTCAGCAGTAAATTCATAGCGCTATGAAATTAATGTGCCAGAGAGCCCATCTAGTTTTTCATTAATCACAGGCAGAGAAAAGGGGAGACAGCCTATAGAATCATGTTCTATTTTCCATTTCTAACTTTTTCTTTTGTGACAGAACTGATTGTGCAATACTAACTGTAATGTGAGGCACGTCTCAGCATCAGAACATCTGACACATCTGTGTTCAATGGAACCTGCACAGCCTTCACACTTGAACCTTCAGCACCTATAAAACGCACATGCCCCCAGACACACCCTCAAAGAGACGCACACAGTAAAACATGATATAAAAACTGAATATGGCTTTTTTTTTGTTTGTTTGTTTTTTTGGATACGAAGTATTTGATAAATAAACTGATGTAAAGTGGAGGAATGCACATTGTACCTGTGAAGGGGATGTCAGGTATATTCAGCAGGGTTATTGTAAAGGCAGTGAACCATATCACTGTCAATGAGGCGTTGTGTCTGGTTGTGGGTATAAAACATCAGTAGCATAGCTGTCCACTCTGTGGGATGCTTAGCACAGTGCTTTAATTACACACGTTGTGAGTGGTGAGTGCTCAGAGCAGGAAACGACAGCCAAACAGCGTTCACTTCAAACGCTGAGGCCTAGAAAAAGAGCATTCAGTAAAAGCAGGCCTAAAGTCTAAGCAGGTCCTAATGACCTGTGGGTGATGAACCAGAGGGCAAAGGGGGTTCCACTAAGGCCTGCATGCATGAAAGAAAGGTTCAGCTGGACACAGTAAAATATTAAATAAATGACAAAAGGATACATGATATTCAAGAAAACTGAAGTTATGGACTGTATTCAAATAGGATTTTTATTTTCTGTTAGAAGAACCACTCACCAACATCAAGAGAGATGCCAACTAGATCACTGAAACTTTAAGGCACTTGTATTTGCCTTAAACTAAAGCTACAACTGCAGCATAAAATGTCCCAACAGTGACAACATTTAACCATTTAAAACTGAGTTTCTCAAACAAAGCATTGTTACCTTTTTTATGCACTCCAGGGTAAGGTATGACGTCTGTTCCAACATAACAGTCCATCCCTAAAGCATGTTTTGAGGAGGAGCTGTTAACCAGACAACTCACACACAGGGGGGCAAAGGGACACATTACTTTCATTTTTTATGGCTGTTTCAGTGCTGCCAGGAAGCGAAGACAAAAAACGGACAAATTACGAGCGTGTTATTTCTCGTCTTTAAATGAAACAACTGCCTCTATAAACTAGTGTATGTGGATGCCTGTGATTGGCCAGGATTTGGGGTGAGTATTTGGGCCATAATGAAGTGAATGTACCTCAAAAGTTACCAGTTTCAGTTTAGATGTGAAATACTCCGTGAAATTGATTATGTGAAGTAGAGGAAACTTGAAGGAAATAATGTAGACTTAGATGTAAACAATAAAGTGTTTTTAGTAGTTGTCCGCCTTAAAATTCCAGGCCAAGACAATAAGAAGTTACTGGGGTGTAATGGACTCCAACTGATGAGTTTTTTTGTGTAGGGATCTTGTGGGTGGGGTGGGAGATCTAAGAAACACTTGACTGGGTGGACGCTGCTGCAGTGGCCTCAGGGATCTCTACAAGTGTCACATTTAGTCTTTTTGACCCTCACCTCACATGCGCATAAACTTTCACACATATCCCCCCATAGAAGCACACATGCACATAAACAAAGTCTCTTTTTCTGTGACACAGGAACACGCACTGAGCTTCAACTCCAACTGCCTGCTGAAACACAATGGCTGACAACTCAACTGGAAGAGAGCTTAACCTTTGCCCCCAAGGTCAACTCATTATCACCAACACTGTGAGATGCAAATGATCAGCATATGAATACTATGACAAACAGACTTTATGGATGATTTATGGACATTAAACATTTTGTAAAGTTTGACCATTCATTTGATTTTCAACTGACATCATACGATATGTCAGGTTTCAAGGTGTTGTATTAATATCTGCAAAATGATGAACCCAGTGACAGGAAACCTCATCTACGTGAAAGGGCTTTGTCACAAATTCTATTAATAAAAGGGGTATTTTCAAAATAATGCTGTCACTTGCCTCTGCTTGCTCCATTTGGTAATGAAGCCTCAGTTACTGCCTCTAAACTCACAGCACGGCATGTGGCGTGGACTATAGTTAAGTGTTTCAAGACTGCATTGTTGTTGAGCTTTCAGAATTCTACCAGGTCTACCTGATCACTTCTGATTAGGAGTACAGTACAGCAGCTACAGAACCTCATAATTTGAAGTGCTTTGGGGGTGCTATTGATGTAAGGTCAAAGTCAAGAGGGATGCAGGCAGACCCAATGTTTAGCTCCATGTAATTGGGCAGAAGAGTCAGAGGCAGGTGTGTAACCATTGTTCACTTTGATGGGATCATTTGCACCTCTCAGTGCTGAGAAAACAGGTATCATCAGAAGGCAGTCATCTAAATTTACAATGGCTGGATTTAGGCTCTTCTCTCTTTCTCTCTCCATCCAGGTTGTGTAATTACAGCTGCTCTGTAATTAAGGGCAGAGCCATCAGGACCATGGTGACTCTCATCAACTTTAAAAAGGGTTTGGCAAAGAAGGAGACTTCAGGCTGGGGGATGGGAAGAAAGTATAGCATTCCTTATTTGCTATTTTTCTTTCTTTTTCTTTAAATCAATCCCTGGGCTTAACAACTCCGGTGATTAAGTTCCTGATCTCAAATGAACCTAAGGCAAGATGCTGTTTCAGACATAGTTAACGTGGGTTCAGAAACAGTTCAGCTTGAGTTAAATGTTTTAGTGGACCTATGACTTTAAAATACTTTAAATACTCAACAACCCATTATGTATGTATGTAAATGTAAAACATCTTTTTTTAGTTTCATAAATGAAAAATGAAAATTGTTTAATCAAAGAGTGTGGAAAGTGCTTATGTGTTTATCATAGACTGTATAATTAATGGACGTAGTCTCCGCGACGTCACCCGTCTGTTTCTGAAACTGACTTTTAAAGCAAAACGGCCAGCACGGACATAATGGAAATGAAGCAGGCTGTGAGTCTCCACAGTAACAGCCATAGGACGCTCCACAGTCACGTGATCTGAGCTGTCCCTATGATTGGATAAACTGACGATCTTAATATTGTTGAATCTGCTGAGTTAGAAGAAAAAATTCACCCCGCGTACAGTGCGTGCCGTTAGCAAAATTAGCGATTCAGACGGGAGACATTCTTCGTACCAGGCTGTAAATGGGTTTATTTTGGCCGTGAAAACAGCTTTTTTTGCTTGGTGTGTACGTGACTTCCTGCACTTCCGGAGCCAGCCTCAAGCGGACACTCGAGGATCAGCAGACTTTAGCACTTCAGCATTGTCTCATGTTTTCAGACCAGAGGTTGCCACTTGGTGTCTTCATTGTCATTATACCTGGACATTTTGGGGGTTCCCATTTGTTTTATTATTATTATTATTATTATTACTATTATTATCATTATTATTATTATCATTATGTATTTATGTTTGTTTTGTTTTGTTTTTTGTTTTAATTATGTGTGCGTATGTGACAATAAGGTAAAGAATCTAATAAATAGAAATCTAATGAATAGAAAGTGGGCAGTTGTGAATGTCCAGTAGCTTGGTCTGTAGAACATTCAAACTTGATGATTCCCATTTTGAATATCTTTTCAAAACCTTTGCTTCCAAATTTCTTAAAATTTGTATTAATAATGAAAATATGTTGTATGTGTACTTTACTACTGTCATTGTTGGTTTCGAACTGTTAAACCAGCAAGAAAAGTCCACATATCAGATCAAGTTTTGTTCAAACAGTTTTTGATAATATGCTGTGTTTGTTGAGACACTGGATGTCAAAAGCTGTTTTCAGTTTATTTCAAAGTGAGGAAAGCATGGATGCAACTGTTTACATTAGAACATTTTCAGGATGTGCCTCAGCTTTAGGCCATAATATCACTGCACAGCTTGCTTTTAAATTCAAGTTATAATTTTACATTTATGTGCATAATATTATTAAAAAGCACAGGGTCATGGCTTTTCTTTAAACTCTTGGACCCAACCAGTGTACCTCTTATCTCCCATGCGTGCCATCACCCCAGAAATATAAATGGCAGAAAAGGAAACATATGCTTAAGTCAGACGAATTTACTCCTGACCTTCCCTGCCAGGGTGCTCTACAGCTAAGCTGCAGGGATTTGCACCAGCTCAACATTTACACCATATGGATGCTTTATTACTGAGTAATGATGTCTCTCTTGTTCTCTCTCACTTCTATCTCTAACTAGAGATGATCTGAAAAACCAAACAGCCTTATGTGTAACCAGGTGATTAGAAAGACTTAAAGGGGATTTAATAGAATTCTACTGAGGAACGTACAAGAGCATATTTCTGCTCACTCTGTCTGAGGAGCTATCACACACTGAAAGCAAACTACTCAACATGGAGTCATCCAGTACAGCACATCCCTTGAAATATTTAACAGAAATTGAGGGTACAAGTAAAAAAAGCTATACACCCTTTTGGCAATAAATCACAGTTGCAAGATTATGTTTCAGGGTTTGCAAGTCAATAGTGTGTGTTTACGTGTACTGCTATAAATATGAGACTTTATTTAGTGCCTGAATGTAATGAACATACAGAGCAAAGACTATTATTGAGGCCATAATATATAAACAAATGAACATAACCTACCGATCCATTTCCTCACTAATTTCTTCAGCTTTGGCAATAGCAATAATTGGATTTATATTGAAATGAGAGCTTGGCAGCTTATTGATTTTAGCTACAGCATATTAGCAGTGAATAATCAATGAAGTGGATTTAGTGCTTATTAAACCAGAACAAGATGGGATGGCCTTTTTTTTATTTGTGGACCAATGACTGTTAATCTTATAACTGAACCTGGTAATGCATTGTTCTTAATAAGATCATATTACTATTGACAACAGGTCAAATGTACAAAAGATACATTGATTAGAGGATGGAAATGTTGAAGTTTCAGCAGCAACCAAATCATATGGCTGATTTACAGATTATTCTTCTTAAAACATTTCACTCCATATTATACATTAAGAAAAAGATGTGTCTGAAGTAAAACAGAAGTATAGAAATAGAAGACTTTGCAAAAGCACAGAGCAGGATACTGTGAGGAGCTGCTGACATGTAAACAAACCTGTAACACAAAGATAGAACTTCAGCTATTTTAGGGCAATGCTGTCAGGCTACAGCAGAATTATAGCTGTCCTTTATTTCCTTAATCAGCCTTTTAGAATTGCACTCTCAGATAATTAATTGTATGGGGTTGATTTGCAAATGAATGCGAATTCAGTTGTGAAAATATAACTGAGGGCTTAGTTTGGGACACTGCGACAAACAGCTCTAAGACAGAATAAAGCGAACATCTTAATTTATTAGCAATCTGCGGCATTTTTCACCCAGAAGCCACGGCAACTGGTGTGTCGAGACTGAAATGAAATTAGTGCTGTCCTTGAGCAGGAGAAACAAAAGCGTCCCCCTAAGCAAGCAAGGTCCCAGTCTGGCACAGTGAGGTCAGCAGGCTGAGGCCTATAGCCAACCCCGGGCTGAGTTGTGTTGCTGTGTGCAAATCAGCTGCCTTTCTCCATTTCATTTCTCATGAACAGCATTTGTGCGCCTCTTTTCATGAGTGTAGAGCCCTATCTTTGGCCCTCCCCTCTGAAAGGGCCTTCCTGGTGACGAAGGTGACCTGCCACTGAGAAAAAGGAGGACCTGCCATGAACTGAGTGTCAGCCATTAAATATGATTTCGCCCCTGAATGGCGCGCAAACACATTCAACCACTGAAACTCATTAAGCCCGCATAATCTCTCTTTTCTTAAGCATAACAATGATTTCAGCTGGGAAATGCAATGGTTTTGGGGAGCTGAGCCATTGATCTGAGTTGCATTCAAAGTAATAAATCAAGTCCAACTTCACATCCTGGGCCCATTTGCCTAATTCAGCGCCTCTCACCATACTGGTCAATTAGTTTAGAGCGAATATATTCAATACACAGAGCAATTCACTGACGAGGAATAATAAATCTGTGGTTTGGAGACCATCCAAAATAACCTTTTGCTGTTGTTCTGCCCATTTAGTTACTCTACAAAGGTGCCAAAAAGCAGCCTTTCCTGCTGCAAAGTAACTGTAACAACTACAATACTTATCATAGTAACGCAAGCTCAAGATTTAAGGAATGAAAAACCTTTTTAGTTAAAGAACAAACTGTGACATGCCATGTGGTTAACTTTCATGTTGTTATGGAGGTTGATCCCTCTTAAGCTCAAATGAGGCCACTGGCAACAAGAGAGGCGGAAGTGCCAAGGTGCCAACTCCTGTCTGACAAGTGAGCTGCCCGTCTGATTCCTCTCAGTGCATTCTCACTCCTGTCTTCTCCATCTCACCCTCAAACTCCAAAGAGCTGTATCTTTCTTTAATCTTTTTTTGTATTAACAAAGTGATTGTCCAGTTTACACTGACTGTGCTACTTAAGCTTTTAGAGAGGGGAGAGATAGTGTCTGCTAAAATTACAGACTGGAAGAGGTGGGAGCAGCTGTGAGGAGGGCTCTCAGTAGTCAGACCATTGTAATCTGCATTAACCACATTGCAAGGGAGTGCAAGGGGTCAAAGTCTTTAAGTGCCTGCAGGGATGGGTGCTGGTGGATTACATGTTATTGCTCCAAGAGGATGTTATAATTGTACAGTCCTGCTTGCTCACTACCTGTTGTTCACCTACGGTGATTTACATCCTTTTGTGTGTGTGTGTGTCTGTGTCTGTGTGTGTGTGTTTAGTTTTTGTCTGGTCCTAAGAAAGAGGTCATCTACTGAACTTTTTTAGGAGAAAAAATGTCTCTGAAAATGTGCATTGCATGAGATTGGGGCAAATTAAAATAAATAAATAGATAAATAAATAAATAAATAAATAAATAAATAAATAAATAAAAAGATTTAAAAAATGAAAAAAGGA
Source organism: Labroides dimidiatus (assembly GCA_030710495.1). Classification (NCBI taxonomy): domain Eukaryota; kingdom Metazoa; phylum Chordata; class Actinopteri; order Labriformes; family Labridae; genus Labroides; species Labroides dimidiatus. The sequence goes on from CM061144.1 coordinate 15,532,034, forward strand.
TCTATCAAGAATATTTAATAATGTGTTTCACAGAGAATTGTTTTTTAATTTATAGAAGTTGGAAGACATATCAACAGGATCAATGGAGTAGATTCTTCCTAGTAATCCTGACCAGATTAAGTGCGTTTCTTGGAAGGTGTGTTGGAATAGTCTTAGCTATTAACCTTTGTAACCTAAGATGATCTCCTGGGATTCTTCGACAGAGTGTTAAACAGCGAGAGGAGCAGAAGCAACAACACTCTTACTGGATGCACAAGAAACAGAAAATAGAATTTTGTTTTTTTTTTTTCCGTTCTTTCAGTAAATTTGTGTGTGTGTGTGCATGTGTGAGTGTGTATTTATAAGAAGACAGTGAGAACAAGAGTGAAAATAATTTTTCAAGTATGAATGAAGAAAGCTTACTTTCTGTTGAGACTATGAATTATTTATAGCTTCATTTCAGAATGACTGAAATTGTGAATTAATCCCATTAACCTCTCCGATGGCAAGAATAAAAGCATATGTCTTGATGAATGTTTCTGGGCTCAAATTTAGTGCTATTGAGAGCAGCCTAGCAGACAGATTGTGTGCTGTGTCGCACGGAGATTATATAGATCCTCAGAGTCTCCGTCTGTGTCTGAGGAGGAATGACAGAAAGCTCAATGGAGGCGTCTGTCTCCCAGCCCGACACCCTGTCCGGTCTTCTCCCTGTATTCCTCCGAGCCTGTGATGAATGCGTGCAGGGCCCTCTCTCCCCCACATACATCTGACATTATTAACACAATATAAAATGTGATGGAGCGCTCTGCCACCGACGTATCCCCCCTCCCCAGACCCGATCCAACACTGCACAGCCTCGTTGTGATTTATTCCCGCAACCATGAAAAAGTAAGCGTGCCATTAAAATCGCAGGTGTTTGGAGGCCACACGACTCACAGGGCTCGATCGATAATGTCACTCTTTTACATGGCTCATTCTGAGGCGGCTGCGGCATCATATGCCATTAGTGAGGCCTCAATCTACCCAGGATCAAACCCGAGTGTGGCTCTAAAGCTATGAACGTCCGTGAAAACGAGCTAACAAGATGTGTGCACATGCATGGACACCTACTCTGCAACACACATGCACACACTCACAGAGCTTGTGTTTACAGTGACTCCCCGGTACTCCCACATAATTCAACATTGCTAATGTGGGAGATAATGTACTGTAAATGGCAAGTGCTTTGATTGATACCTGCACTTAGAACAATTACTGGAGTGAAAACTTTGGAAAAAGACAAAAGTTTGCATCACTTACAAAGAGGTTAGCTACTGTGGTCTAGGAAAGTGATTTGTTGGTGTTTGTTGAGCGTGTTCCCAAGGCTGTAAAGTGTGACACTGGCAACAAATAAGGACTAATGTCCTAGTTTTTAATGAATACTTAGCACAACCTGTAAAAGAATGTGCTGTCTCTGCCTTTTCACAACACCACAGATTATTAACAAATTATGCTGCAAATCCATTCCAGATTAAAGCAAATATACATACACATATATATCTAATTCCTGTTTATAATATTCATCAGTTATACAGAATTAAATGAATGAAAACCTGACCTTTTGATGAGAGACAAAATTCAATTCACCAGTCAAAAAAACTATCCACTGTGTGGTATTGATTTAAAGGTTTGGTAGAAGTCTTTATATTTTAAAATAAGCTATTAGGATGGTTTAACTTTGAATATTTTAGTTTGCAATGGTTGATCATTATGTGATTTTTTCTCTTCTCACATACTCAAAAAATCTGAACACCATAATGAGCATGTTAACTCAAAACTCACATTGGCCATTTTGGTGTTTGAATAAAGATGTTCTGACTTTCACACTAGTTAATACATATAAAAGTAAAGGCATACAAACTATTTCTTAAAAGGACACTGTTTCTGCAACAACTGGCTGACAAATAAAATCATCTGATTATGTAAAATAAGGATGGCGAACTCCTAAATTTCCTCTTTTCTGAGACCAAAATCCAGATAACAATGGAGTCAAATTGGAAAAATAATCTATTCTGAGCAACCCCAGAGGAAATGTGGACCAGTCGTTAAATGAAACAAAAGCATTTGCATACAGCTATTCAATGAGCATGCATATTCTTTAATCACTTCTCACAAATTCAACTTTAAAGAAAGGGGGAAAAATGTAAATGAATATCTTGAAGAAGTCTATTTAAAAAGTTTCATTTTGTTTTCCTTTACTCTTTTCTTCCTCTCTATATTCTTTTTTTTTTGCTCTTTTTTCAGTGCAACTGCCATGAAAATGAACTATTAATCTGTTTCCCAAAGGAATTCTTCATGCCACACAGGCCTGACAGCCGCAATACGATGGTTGTTGTGTGGTCAACAAACAATTTCCCTGGGCTTCACTGCCTTTCAAAGGCACTTTTTCATCGGGCCCTGATCATGTGAAAAATGTTGTTGTCAAAGGTTTTCTCTGCTTTTCTTCTCACACAAAGATGTCAGATGGAGAGAGTTAGAATTTCCAAACATGTTAATCCGCGTAAGCGTAAACTCGGCCCCTTCCTCCACAGTGCTTGAGAGTTCATTCAGCATGTTGGAAGTTTCCTGTGCTTGAGCAACACAAGTGTGCCTTTGAGGTTAGGATGCAATGTGTCCTTAAACGCAAAGAATACCGGATTATGGAGTTAGGCAATTCAGCCCAACAATTCATACACGCACTATTTACTGCGGCCTGTTTCCCAACGCTGCAGTTGATTTCATAAAAAACAAAAGACACCTGTTGTGTAAAAATGGAAATACTTCAGTTATGAAATGACAGTTGGTTAAGATGTCAAAATACAAATGAAGAACGTTATTTTATGTACTCTGCTGAGGGCTGAAGGGGCAGTTTGAGCTGGAAGTGACCACAATGAACAAGCTTTTGGTCCTGGACGGATGGATTCACTAGTCCAAACTGACTGAGAGGGATGTTCCTTTGCTCCGTTAGGCCCACACCACCTCTTACTGAGGGCGTCAGGGCTAAAAGGTGGGCTACTTCATTACAGTCATACGCCCCCCGCCTCTTCCTGCCTGCACTCCCACAGCCCCTCAGTCCACCCATCATCCCTTCATCCCACCCTGTTCTTCCACTCCAGCCTCTCATCACAGATCTTTCCTGTCATCACACACACATCCGCTGTCACACTGCCGCCTGATGGATGAGTCCACTTTTGATAATGGCATCAGGAACTGGGTGTCTGCCTTGTCATTAGATACTATCAATCCTGTCTTATTACATCAGAAGAGGACGCTAGACAGACAGGTTCCTCTGTGCACAGATATGGTCACAGATAATAAACTTATAGGTAATGATGCACTTTGACGTACCTGGCGGAGGAAATTTATTTATCGTTAAAGAAGAAATTCATTGAGCTCTGTGTGGTCAAAGACTTTACCCGTCAATGTAACTATACTCCTATTTTAAGTTTTGCATTTATCTTGCTTCAATATATAATAAAACTTAAGCCAAGTACTATGAGATTCAGTATGTAAGACACTTTAAAAACCTTTTTAGTGATCGTAAAATTGGGCTGCATCTCAAACACTGGTGCAACCAGTTACCAGTATAACATGCAGCAAGGTACTGAATTGTAGTATGGCAGGGCTCCAGAGTCCAGACTAACATGTTGCATTAGTTGCACTGGTGTGCCTGACTTTTTTTTTTTAGGTGCACCAGCAAAAAATTTAGATGTGCCATAAGGTCACGTTTTCATCGTTCCCTATTACATTTATATGATGACAATGATTTTTAAACAAGAATAAGGTGCAGATAAAGCAAAAATAAAGTTTTTAAAGTGCTTCACTGAGCTTCTAATATATATATATATATATATATATATATATATATATATATATATATATATATATATATATATATATATATATATATATATATAGTAAGCCATGTTATAGGACTGAGATAAAGCCGGCATTCTTTATCAACAATAAAGAAAAAAAATGCATCCTTACATTATTTATTATTACTGAACATCATTTTAAGCTAAACATGTTAGTGACAACTTGTGACAACAAACCTTTTCTTTTTCTCTTTAAAAAAAAAAAAAGAGTTTGAATATCTCCCCAAAATTATGCAGAAGAAACAGGCCGGAGACATGGAAAATAATGATTTGTGTTATTTGGAAGGCTTCTATCAAGTGAGCATAAAGGTGAGGTAATGATCAAAAGGAAACAGAAAGAAGGGCGTGCAAGCCCGGATAAGAACCATACAACCCTCACAATGGCCTGGGCCTGCCAGGGGAAGAATAACTATGGTTTGAATTATGGATAGATCTGAATGGTGTCTCTTCTCTACAGATGGTTGCACACATGAGAATACCAAGGCCTGTATAATTGTATTGCTAATAATGAGTAAAGCCAATTAGGCCTTTAAGTGTCCTGTAATCACTTGGACAGGGAGAGATGAAGAGAGCAGCATGGAGGAGATAGAAAATCAGGCCAAAGGACAAATGAATGCCTCCTCTATTTCTCTCCCACAGTGACAACCATAATTAGGCATAAACTGTGTATGTTGCTGAAAAGTCCCCAGTCAGGGAGAGAGCTTCATGTATTACTACTGCGCCACCGATTAAATCATTTTGTTTTAGGGAGAGGAGATTGACTGGAAAATGATATGAAAGGAAGAAATTAAGTGATACAACACTTTTGAATGTTCGCTTTCTGTGTCTTACCAAGCCATTCTAAAATTCTGGATTTGCTCCCAACAGCCTGTTGTTGTTTTTTTTTTGCTTGTTTTTTTTTGCTGCATTCAGCACCATGTCTTAGCCATTACTTTCTCCTGACATGAGAATTTGCAACAAGAGTAACCTATTGTTGTCACCTCTTCTATTCATTCTCTCACAGTTCTTTTAAACAATAGTAAACCCATATGAGAATTTTTTTTCCCAATCTGTCATAGCATCAAGAAAGCAAATTCCCTTTACTTTCTATATTGATTCAATGTTAAGAGAGTAAAAAAAAGTACAAAAAAGTAAAGAAAAAAAAGTTTAAGAAAAAGATTTTTTTTCCTGTATGAATTATACAGTCTATCTAAATCACAGATTGGATTGATGGCAGTGATAAATCTGGAAACATAAACTGAATAAACACACTTATAAGAATCACAGTAAAGGTACAACACTGAGTACTCAAATTCAGCTGAAACACAACTTTGAAGTCTCAAGAAAAGTTAACAATAATGACATGAAAGTATTTTATGTTGACTAACAACAATATCATGGACCTGTTTGAAACTTCTTTATTATTCATGAAAAGACAAACTAATTCTACTTGCTCACCTCTAAATAATAAGACCACATTTCTAGCGAGTTGCATGCATGTGGTTTGCTGTGGGTGAGCCTTGGATTAGTGCTGAGCCTTTATTAGCATGGCCCTTTTCAAATTGTGCACTGCTTTATTTTTAATTAGATTCAAAAACCCTGAAGAGCTACATTAAAGAAAAGACTGAATGAATAAATAAAGCTGTGCATGAAAACATAAATGTACCTTTAACTGTTGTGGGGGCTGGTGTTACCAATGGCGCAGACGGCCCATAAAACCTCCCAGACAAGCTGTCTGTCACAACATTTGTTTGCCAGATTACATTCCTCTGCCACTGCAAGTGGCAATAAAAGTGGAGAATTCTCCAAGCTGCATTGCGCTGGTCGCTCAAATGCAATATGTCTGCAGTCAAATACGTTTAGAGGAGGGATGGTCACCACAATGCTGTACGCTGGATCCTTTCTTCATGTTCGGAAACTTTTCAGACTGGAGCAGGCTAGGAGGACAAAAGACTGGGACGTCTATCTGGACTATCAATACATCTAAACAGAGGCATGCATTTCTCATAAAGTGGCTCCAAAAGCAGCGCCAGCCAATGGGAGGGGGCTGCTTGATCAACCCATAAAGGGAACCTCAGTTATGAACCAGCAAAAGAAAAAGAGGAAAGAAAGAATTGGGCAAAGGGGGAGAGAGAAAAAAACTGAAAGAAAAGGTCATGAGTGGCAGATGATTTGAGGAGTTTCTGCAACCCCACAAAGGGCCATGACATCATCAGGTATTGAAGCGAGAGAGGAGGAAAAGGGGTCCTTTAAAAAGCTGGCCGCTTACCGAGGCCGTAATTACATTTGTGCTAAACATGCCCAAGTGCTTCTGTGCTGTGGGGGGAATCATTTTGGTGGTGGGGGTTTGAGGGCTGAATTAATCAGCTCTGTTTGCTGTGGGGACTCTGTAACAAAAATCTCTCACCAAAAGCTTATGCTACAATAATACTATGTTCCCTGTGTCCTCTGACTTGTGCAAAATGAATGTCTTTAAAATGCATTTGTCTTTTGGACTTTCTTCTTGTCATCTATGAATACAAAACCACAGAGAATATTCACACTGTCCTAATGTCAGAAGTTACAAAGAAAATGTTTTTTCCAGCTCAAACACCATTCCTGCTAACCCTGGGAGCACATAAAGCCTTTGCAGTGCATGGTGGGTAGGCATGGCGTGAAGTGCACAAGGAAGGAATGCTATTAAGTAAGTTATGCACATAATGAATCTGAGCAATGCTTGGGAAAACTTCAGCAACATTTATTCCTCTTTCAGTTTATCCTTTTACTCAGTGAAAGGAGCAGACCAAGTGGTGAATACAGTAAATCACTCTTTAGTTCTGCCAGAGCTGCTTTCACCCAAGGCCGCTGTCCCCGAAGACTTCATCTATTTACAGCAGCATGGTGAGTCCAATCTCGTGTCAGGTTTTTAAATAGGCTCAGATTCTACAATGCTTCCACTGTTCATTGTGTCAATTTGAAGATGACAAAGATTCATGATTTATCGCGATGAGGCAGACCGACATTGTTTTAATGAAACATGGTTAAATTATGCTTCTGAAAACAGTGAAGTGCTCTAAATAATACATCTTACACAGTTGTGGGGACTGTGGTATGGTGTGAGGGTGACAAATTTACCAGTTGTATGATATTCGCGGGCTCGGGGCTTGTCCTCACAGCTACTGACACGCTACAGTCCAGAATGATGTGTCATCATAATCCTGACAGACCTACTGTGGTTGCGCTGCCCCGCACTCATCCAGCAAATCCAATTAGCTTTCCTAAGATGACACTGCTCTGCCATCAGGATGTCATGGCGTAAAATGATGAAATTATACACAAACACTTCTGATTCAATCTGGGCCCTGTGGGACATGAGTGCCAGGAATCATAGAGCAATATGGTAATGCAAAGCTGTCAGCTTATTCCCTGGATTCTAGTTTCATCCACTCAATGTGAGGCCACTGAAGAGTCTTCAACACACTACTAAATGCATAAATGTAAACACAGCTGTATGTTGACTTGGCTTACACAAATAATCTGAATGTAAATACTGGTGTTCTGTATGCATGCTCTCAGAGTATAGAGTTGCAGAATCAATCTGATTGTCAGGTTGTCATTTTTTGAATTTTTAAGGTACGGCTGCAGCCCCCAAAGGAAGGATATATGGCAAGAGCTTTCAGTTGCTGTTTGAGCATCCCACAAGCTCTTCTGTTGGAGGTTACTGGCAAAACCTTTTATCTTAAGCTGACTTAAAGGTGCAGCTAAAGTAAAGACAGGATTTGTTGCATCTTTGCTGATTCTGAGGACAATTCGTATGATATTTCACAATCATGTAATGAAAGGAGGCTACTCACAATTGTGGCCTTTACATTTTTAGAACACCCATTATCTGCAAGGGTGGTGAGCATACTGAAATAGTTTGAAGAATTTTGTTGTTGATTATGTTTATTTTTGCAGACTGTTGCTTTATCTAATTTCTTGCTAACCATGAACAAAACAAAAGAACAAAAACAGAACACTTTTTATTTGCTCCAATGCATCCTGGAAATAAAGGCCTTTAAAGAATAAGGTCTCCAAAGATGTTCACAGAGATTCTCACCCTGAGTGGACTTTAGTTTAGCAGCCAACAATGATCCTCCACTCGATGGATTGGATCTTTCTTGCCTAGAGCTCTTATCCATTTTCTCCTCACCGTGATCTATTTTATGGATGTTCCTCCATGATGGCCGCATGTTGCCATCGATGCTTTCCTTTCTTTATTTCTCGGAGGACTAAGAACACCTGTCTGCTTTAATCACTGAGTCCTTCCCAGCAGGAATGCCAACACTGAATGGACACCTAGCTGCTATCTGACATTGATAGAAACAAGATAGTATAGATCTTCACTCCGCAACAACAAAGCACCAGCAAAGAGATCAACATCAGAATGTGTCTTTTTCTCCTGATACTGAAGTTGTCTCTTCACAGTCTGCTGCCACATGACTCACTCCCATCATAAAAGAAAGTAGACATGAGGGTCAGCAGTGACTCAGTGTAGAGACATGAAACATGGATGAATGAAATCATATTTTCACGAGTCATCCCAATTATGTGTGTGTAGTCACACTCATATTCAGAATGACACATCAAATCCATTTCCCAAACGCAAGCACGCGCACGCACGCACACACACACACACACACACACACACACACACACACACACACACACACACACACACACACAAATATAAATGAGTTTAAATAAATAAATAACTACAACCACTAAATATGCTGAGTTTTATTTCCGTTGCAAGCAGTACTTGAATGGCTTTTGTTGAAAAATTCATGATCTGCTATCTGGTATGACATCATTTTAGGAAGAAATGACAGGCATTGTTGGAATTTACTCATGGCTGACTTCTGTGTCCTCATTTGTTCCAGTGGGATACAGCCTTGGACGCTATGAAATAATCTACTAGTAAGGTTAACAAACTAGATGTCTGCCACTGAAAACAAACACATCAACTCTCACCATTCCACTGAAAAAGAGCCAAAAGCTTCCCCTCAATGGATTTTTTTTTTTTCTGAATGCAAATAATGACTAACATTTGCTCAGCGGACTGATCGTTCTATCAGTTTTTCATGGAAAACAATTTGTCCTTGAATACCCAATGTTTGTACCCATGGACTTTTATGAAAGGTTCCATTTACGATTTCGCATGAAACTCCCTCCCCCATCTCCCCATAGTGAGAGATAAGGGTGAGAGATTAATCAATATGTAACCCTACAGAAGAAAAACACATACACTCAGTAGCCCACTGTCATTAGCTCGTCACAGCTTGAAGGCTGTACAAAATTCCTTAAAAAACAAACAAACAAAAGAAAAAAATCCTAAACCTAACCTTAGTTTAAGAAATGAATGTTAGTAGAATATAGTCTACAACACACCAAGCTGCTCCTTTTACTCTGAGTTTTAAATTCAAAGATGTACAATAAATTCAAACTGATGTGTTATCTTCTGAATTGCTGACATTTCTGATCACAACAGAAACTACAGTACACTTGCCGATAGACTTGAGGTGTTGGTAGAGTTTATCCCAGAAAAAGCCAGTGGAAGTAGCCCTTCTTAGCAGCAATAAAAGGTAGGATTATCACCTTGCTTGTAAAGACCACCAACCTATTTAGGTAAAGTGTAAAAAGTGACAGGAACCACAGCTGATAGTTAAGTCAAGACAGGTGTTTGGGAAAATTACAGCTGCTGCACACAGAATGGGTGATCTGTCAGAGACGTCTGCTTTGTTGGGTATACTGTGCAGCAATAAGGCTTACAATTCATTGTGTTGTGTTAGCTTGTGGCTGTAATCCTTTAAGTACAAGAGGAGTTCTGTTGATTTTAAACTCACCTCTCTGATGTAGCAAGGCTAAAAATGTGGCTTGGATTGCAACTTCAGTCTGACATGGTCATTTATTCCACAGCTTTGGTCAAACCTTAAATGCCTTAATGACTACTCTTACTTCGAGTCAAGATTTTTTTGTACAAAAGTGGTAAATTCTTTGAGAATCAGCTGATCCACTGACTTTTCAACAAAATTACATAAGCAGGTGAATGGTTCAACGACTTTCAGAGTAATTACTTAAAATTTAGAGTGTGAGAATCAGAAGAACTTTTGTTGCCTGGTCATCCAACACATTTTCATATCTGAAATTATCCACTGACTGTTCTTGTTTTTTATGAGGTTAACATCCATGGTTTAAAGTGCAATTTGTAAGGCACAAATACTAGATTGACCGCCAATGGACACATCCATTGATGGCACACCTTAGTCCCACATGGTGAGACTCATATTGAAGGTAAGATATTACAGGAGCATTACTATTACACCTTGAATTGGCAATGTGAAAAGGGCTCTTGTCCCTGCTAGCATGTTAGCATGCTGGCATCTGTAACAAACTTTTCAATGCTTGAGCAAGACAATACGAAACTTGTAGTATGGCAGGGAGAAATAAATATATCTTGTACATATTGACACCCTGGTATTTTTCATAAGATATAAATAGTATTTAGTACAGTAGCATTATGGCACATCTGTGATAGAAAGCCTAAAACCCCAGAGGAAGCAAGTCAGCTGCACAGTGACACTTGTTGCTGAGGTGCAGTGGAACCCTCTCAGAATCCGAAGATGACAAGTTTCCCACAGAAAGACACTAAGGGACTCAATTCAACTTTTCCTTTTCTGTTTCATTGGAACAAATTTCAGCTTGTTGTGAAATCAGATTGGGCTTCATTAGGTTTTAAAAAGATTTGCATATCTTAGAGTCCTCTGAGTTTACATGGTGTGGATATTTAGGGGCCTCCATTGGGATTATTCTCCAGCTGTGGGTCTTTTATGCCTGAGCATGTTTGTCGAGCAAACAGACTTCTTCGTTTACTGGTCAGTCATTCTGACCACTGGTCACTCCTACCTCCAAATCTGCTTATAGATTTCCTTTGCTGTGTGGCCTGACACGGGTCAGGAGGTCACCCTCTTGCATGGCATTCTGGGAGTGATTGTTCTCTAAAGGCCTTGGGTGTGGAATCTATCATCATTAATGCACCAGTCTGCTCTTGTTAACTGGCTGCCCAAACATTATTGAGAATGAATGGGGGGTCTTTTGAATTGGCTGTTTTTGAAAGGAGATCAAATTCGTCATTTCATCTAATAATTAGACCAAACAGGAGCATACCAAAGAGGTCAAAAGGTCTGCCTCATATACTGATTTAAGACTAGATTTGATGTATATGATTTAAAAACATTGGTGAATGGGATTATGAAGCTAACATCATATCAGGTAATTTTGAGAGATAATGTTAGACATATGGGACCCCCTTGAAAACGAGATGCAGCATCTCAAGGGGCTATCCAAAATAAAATTAAAATTGAAATAAAACTGAAAATTCCATAATGTGCCAGCCAAACATTTGTTTTTTTATTTTTAAATAAACAAAAGCCATCTGCCACATGACTTTACTGCACAAAGACCACCATTGTGATGACAGACCAGCTGTGAATTCTCACACTGATGAATATTTCCAATGGATGCATCCTTGGAAATGTTTACTTAAAGATTGTGAGCCCCGGTTAGATATTGCGACCCAGGACTAACGTTAGTGGCCTCCATCACCCGGTCATGCACTTCCTTCAGCTTACTGCTATTAAAACTGTCCACATGAAATAGGTGAAAGGAGCCAGCTGCTTATGTTAGCATGAGATCTCTCTTCCCCCAACCAAGGTCCAAAGAAAACCATTCCCCCATTTTATCATTGTTCCAGTTTAACCTTTGACCCCACATGGGAAACTAAATAATGAATTCCATATTTCCCAGTGGTGGACAGCAGGACTGGCTGTTAGTCACCATCAATCAAAGCTAGCATGACTGACTGCTGAGCTTCTGCCTAGAGAAAGAGATGATGAGGAAACAAAGGAACACAGAAACTGCTTAATTACAGCAGCAGAAATCCAGACATGGGTGTTTTACTGCAGAAAGAAAGACATCACCCCAAACACATTTTTTTCTGAAACAAAAATAGGAAAGCACAAGTTACAGCACAATGCTAAAAAAGCCATGACCTGATTAATCCCATTTATTTAATGTAAACAGAGTAGAAAACGTACAATGTAACAAGGATTAAACATCCATCCATTCATTATCTTTTTAATTTTCCCTTTTGGGATTAGGACGGACAATCAACCTGATGAGCATGTTTTTTTTAAACGTGTGTGTGGGATAACGCACAGAAAGGTCCCTGCCCACTACTTCACCAGTGTACAGCCCTAGATTGATCATGATAGGCTACCATGACCACAAAAAAATCATAAATAAATAAATAAACAAGTTGACGTACAATGAGCCAAATATTTGTTTTCTATTTTTAAAAAGTGAAATTTTGTCTCATTCCTGCTTTTGATGCAAAGTTATGAGTGTGTGGTTTGTCTCTGTTTTTCTTCAGGTATAGAAAATATTCTGCTTGCCGCAAACGACTGAATTTGGGCAAAAGAGACAAAACAACATGGAAATTAGGTGGATCTAGACACATATTTTTTGTAATTCCTCTTGATGCAGGCTGAAAAGCTTTGTGCTTCCTGCCACAGTGCTGCTGAAGGTTTTGAGCGCAGGAGAGCAAACAAAAACAAAAGTGGGACCTCAGTAGAGAAAAGAGGGGCACAGGTAGATGTGTGAATTACATCTGAAATGACACCACTTTCATTAGAAAAAAAAGAAAAAAACTTTCTGAAACTATTGCCCCAGATAAGAACCGTGTGAAAAATCGATGAGGGAGCTCAGTTGTCAGTATGACGATGTGCTGACTAACTCTCAGAGGAGCGAAGCAGAGTGGGAAGAGGGTTTTAAGGACGCCCACTGGAGATAAGAGACCATTCACATGGGAACAGTCGTAGCCCTTTTTATTTTTTTCTCTAAAGTCACCAAATCTTTAAAGGAACAGAGTTGAGTATTTGCTTTCTTCTTGATAGAGACTGGGATGACAGTTCAGGGCCGGACGCAGAGCACCGTCGACAGTGGGAAAGGGGGAACGGGACGTGCGTAATAATCTCCTTCTAAGCCCTGCCTATTTATCACGGAGGTAATGATAAGAATCAGATTTAAAGGTGAACCCTGAGATGGGTCAGAGCCTCACACAGGCGGTAACGCGATATGCAGGAGAGCGCTGATAACCTGGGACAATACGGGGGGACGCCTGTCAGATAAATAAAACAAACGGTGCAGAGCTATAAAAGGGGCCCACGTGGCATTCGCCTCACAGAACAAACGCACCATCACTAAGAATAGGACGAGAGTGATGGCTTGAAGGAGGAAGAGACATGGTGAGGAGGAGACAAAGAAAGAGGAGATGACTTTTTCAAAGGCGCCCAAAGACAGAGCACTGTTCAAGTGCTAAAGGAGAGACAGTCAGGGATAGTAGACTGAACATCCTTGATGTGCAAAGTCTATGAGAATGTGTGTCCCACTGTGAGTAAGTAAAATGTACGTATTTGAGGAGATCTGTAGGCAGACATAAAACGCAGAGTGCAGGGGAACATAGCCTCATCAGCCACACAAGCGAAAGGTGCACAAAAAGACTTGGAGGTCTTGCTCTCTCTGCGCTCTCAACGCTTCTCTTTTTCCAGCTGTGAGAAAAGTGTCCCACAAGCTTCCTGCATACTGACAGTCCTGTTGATGCACCGAGCTTCATATTTAATAGCACTGTCTGTAAACGAGACCAGTGGAAATGTACCTCATCATTTATTTTATTTTTTTAAACATCATGTTTTAAGCTATAGAAATATGTAAGATTATTTATTATAGCAACTAGAGAAGAAATTAAAATATAATAGTTTCAAATCAGCATTTGTGTCTGTGTGTACCATTGTATAAAAATGATGATAAATGTAATTCCTAATGTAAAAATGAACACTGTCAAAAGTTGAATTCAACTCACAAATAAAAGTTAAAAAAGATTTATTGGACTGCCACTTCATGAAAGTCTAATAATTAACATTACAAAATACAGTCAACCTCTGAAAAAAGATAGTATGTTAAAGTGTAATAGGGTAAATCAAAATTGTTGGACAGAAATTGTAACACATGGTGGCAAAAAAGTATTACTTCATCTGCAAAGTTGTAAAAATAATAACTTACCAATGGAAAGATGAAGTTTATGCCCTTAACATTTAAATCTTGGTGGTTCACAGTCGTAATAGTGGGGGGCAGCAATATGCCCAGTTGCCAACCGTTCAGTCAAAACAATAGAGGAAGAAGGAGAAGAAGAATCAGCAACAGCAGCAGAAGAAGAGAAGGTAATATAGCAATGATTACCGTACTGATTCAAACAGAAGACGACCCCTTTTTCCCAGGACAGATTTTTGAGTAAAAGGCTCTTCAATGACAAAATATTGTTTTATTATGAAGAATATTTGTGCATTGATAACTCTCCTCTGCTGTTTGTATCGCACACAGCAGAGTTCTTCCCCGATTTCTGACCAATGAGAGAAAAATTTGATCGCATGTGGCATTTGTTTACAACTGTGGACCGCAAGAGAATTTTTCCGTGTGAACACAAATGAACCAAGTGACAACTGCAACAACTGTATCATTATTGTCCCTGAATCAGTACAAAGCAAATGAGCCACAGGTGGGAATACACCCCTATTAAAATAAAAATCATACACTGGTGCCACATATCGATATTTTATCATGAATAATTGCTGAAACACTGCCAGTGACTATCAAAATACTTTAGCCTGAAATACACATTCTTGCTTTATGGCTTCCTGTGGTGGCAATAACCCTGACCTTCACCTTTGAGGTGCAGTCCATGAATTGTAACATGATTGCTTTAATGTAGAACTACTGGCGTCATGCTTATTTAAAGACGGAAAAGAATCAATCGTGCAGTGGGAATCTGCTATTCACACTATAACTGTCTGAATATGTAACTAAATGAATTGAAAAGAAAGATAACCTCATGAGTTATCTGCTTCCTTAAAGAGTCACTTGTGGCCTGGTTTTCATCTAAATCGCACGCAGCACCGGCTGATTTCACAGCATATTTTTAACCAGAGAGGAGGATCTCATCCTCTGCTGAAGTGTAATGCAGGAATGAAAACCTGCAGGCATGAACACCAGCAGCTAACACAGGGCTGCTGGTGGGCGTCTTGAGCAGAATGCCCTCTGCTCGATAGAAGTCGACTAGTGAGGTCACTAAATGACCCCCGGGACCCTCAGGCACTTCCCCTCTGAGGAACAACAGCGCTCTGACCTCTGGGAATCTTCCCTCTTTCCAAAAAGTGTGTGAGGTTCTGTTTTCCAGGACCCTGCGCGTGTTCCTGTGTTTTTGTCCTCTCCAGCGCACTGTATCAACACAGCTCTGCAGTTATGAAAATACAGCCCAGCAGAAAAAGCACATCCTGTGGCATCCAGTGAACAATGGACGTAAACATGTCACAGACACTGCACAGCTTGGTCACTTGGGAGATAAAATGTCTGCAATAAGTAGGCTGTTTGTCAATCATAAAAAGTCAATAACATCTGGAGGTGGACAGTCACTTCCCACGTAGTAAAGTATTGAGCAGAGATGCTGAGCAAAGATGACTGATTACTTCTATAGAGATTGCGCTGCTTCGGTCACTGTAGGGTCTCCTGTGGCTCTGAGTCACTGGATCATGTCACCATGCACCAAGGACTCACCTCTGTCTTACAAGAGATTAAATTGACGACATGATGCTTTGCAGACTGCAGCCTCCAACCGGTGTTGTGACAACAAACCTGACTCCAAATAAACCATCTGTAAGCAAGCCTTTATTTAATATATAGTCTCTAAATCATGTGCATTCAAAATATCTGTGAGAAACAGCAAATGATGGAAGAAAATGAATTAGGAGATTGTGTAGCATGTAATTTAGCAACACATGTTCATTTTTTCAGCATTTTTCCCCCCTCCTCTTTTTATGTAAGCTGTTGTGGAAACTTCTGTGCAGGAAGCGCATGGTGAAATTACTATTTCCTGCTTTTAACAATGCCCCAAAACATATTTTTAAAAGACCTCATCCTCTTGGTAGCTTAAAGACGACCGCACTTGCAGCATACGTGCAAAAGCCTTAAAATGCTTATAGTTTACAGGAAGTCAGATCCAAACACCATCGTGTGACTGTGATGACTCATGGAATCACACAACTGTGAGGCTATGCTGTTTATTAACTCCCATGAGGTCATGCCTTACTCATATCACCTAAACACACAATTATGATGCCAGCTGGGCCAAATCATGACGTCTGAGATCCCTGTATGTGTACAATCTGTAAATGAATCACACAACTGAAAACAAAGGATAGATTTAAGGACATTTAAGTCTTTTTATTGATATTTTTGTAGTGCATCTTTTTTCCGTTTTTTGAAATTCTTCTTAAGTTGATTAATATGTAAAATTATTCATTCATTATTCATTATTAATTACAACAAATGCGGAGGAAAAAACACCATGAAAGGCAAAGCGAGCTTAAAGTGTGAAATACACCACAGGTAATCTTTGCACATTGTGTCTGTTTGGCTGTTTTTCTCACATTTTTTCATTACTTGTTGCACACTTACTGCCTGCGGTAGGCTGACAACTTGCTGTTTAGTAACAACAATAAATCGAATAACACCAAACCCCCCACCGAGTTTGATCCTCGTGGTGGCAGAAACTCATACATTTCATGTGCAGTCTCTCAAACATATTCGCCTTTTTACCCAAATGTTGTGGATCTTCTTTTACGTCCGTTTCAAAAGAGCAAGTTGTTTATTTGTTATGTTTCTTTTTTACATCAGGGTTTCTCCCTTTGCTCACCCTCTCACCCCCCCCCTTTCTTCTCCTTCCTTTCTGTGACTCCCCCTGCCTCTTCTATGCCAGTGTCTGCAGCTGTATTTTTAATCAAATGAAGGATCCATAGAAGAAATGGGCATTTCTTTCACAGCATTACATTCTTCCCCCTCCTTTCTGTGCTCATGGATCACTGGTTAGCTTAGAAATACAGCTGGCACAAAAGCAGCAGCTGACATGTGGAGCTTAATGGTAATAATGGCCATTTTTAAGCCCAATCAATCACATTTAGTGGACATCTCCATTTTTTTGCTCATGAAAAGGTATAAATAATAATAATGATAATAAAAAAAAGGAACAGAGGAGGAAAATGTGGTTGTTGGGGGGAAAAAAACACCTTGGTAAATATTTTAACTGCTTATTAAGATTTGGAGCCCACCACAAAAGGAGCATCTGTGCTCCACAGAGCAGAGTGAAAAGAAGGACCCAGATGGTTCTTAGAACTAAAACTGATCCATGAACTGGGCAAAGTAAAGCCCATTTATTTCACTATTTATTTATTGTGCATGTGTCTGTGCCTGTCTGAGTGTATAGAGGTGGATGTGTATGGCTTCAATTGCTTTTATACATGGTAGGACAGTCTGTGTGCTTGTGATTGTGCAAACTGATGTGCATCACTAATGTCTGAAAAGTCCTGAGAGGACAGAATTCTTTGGACAGCCAATAAAATGTGCAATGAATACCTCAGTTTGTTTATCTTTGCAAGGTTCAGATATTTCAATGCGTCTTCGCCTCTTCTTTTATGAGTCTCTGCGAGTTGTGGTGTGATTCTTAGACACGCAACATGGAGGGGGGGGGGGGGGGGGGGGGCTTTTTTAAATGACTAGCTCCATGGTCAATTTCTCACCACATCGAGAAGATATGCGAGACAAAACACCAAAGAGAGTATCTGAATTAGCCCTGAGTGATAGGGATGAGCAGCTGAAAGTTGAAAGTACCGCAACTTTGACTCTGTCCTTCAGAATAATTAAGGTAAATGTAATACGAGAGAGCAGAGAACATAGCTTTTCACAAGATAATATGGAAAACTTTACAGCTTTCATCCCTTCCTAATCTTCTCTGCTCTTTTATCTTGTTGGCTTTTTATTGGCTGTGCAGCTCCTGGGAACTTTACCCTAATAAAAAACAATCCTGCGGAATTTTCCACGGAATTTATGAAGTATGCAAAAAAGACGGGGTTGTACTTTCTTCACTGAACCATGCACATCTTTGTCTGGACTCAAGAGTAAAGAAAAGTAAAGTAAAAAAGTTCAGAGTATAGTTTGCTGATAATTAGACAGAGGTTTATTGTCACCGAAAACATCAGAGTCACTGAGATAATAGGTGTTTGAGTTTGAAGCTTGAGTATCTGGTTTCTGGTTCTCAATATTTTGACTAGTATATTATTGAGCTGCATCAGTAAGAACAGATCTGTGTTTGCAGCAGAAAATATCTACACTGGACGGTAAACCAGAAAATGAAGCAAAAATGCTACAATCCTTTTAGGTCTACTGTTAATACAAAACTGTCTGACACTTTGTAAGAAAAAAAAAGAAGATGATAAACAGCACAGGTTAAAATGATTAACGCCCTTTCTACTTTATTTAATGTAGTTCTGGAGAGGTCACACTCAAATCTTTGTTCAAAGTAATGTATTACATTTCATCTGCAAAAGCTCCGTTCATTTTCAAAATCAAACTCATAAAAGCATCATATAAGCAATAACCAGAGGGAGGCCTCGTAGAAATTTACATATTAATCCAATGTTAAAAATCCTCCTCTATTAAAACTTTTACTGCCTAAAATAAAACGGAAAATGCTTCATGACAAAATGAATCTGTCCCTTGCCAAGACATTTCTATAAGCTTTAATTCACAGTCCCCAGAATGGTGAGCTGAAGTGCATTACAGCACCTCTGCTGTAAAGAGGAACGATTCCCAGACCTCAGTACACCAGCAGTCACTCTGTATAACAGCACTGGCTGTCATTGCCAGGAGGCAGGAAAACTCTCTCCCATAGGAGATGGAGTCACTTCAACTTCCTCAACATTAGTTACAAATCAGGAGCTGGGACACACTGGAATAAGCCTGGAAGATAAAGGCATGACACACTGCTGCTCTTTAATCAGAATCAGAAATAATTTATTTATCCCCAAGGGGAAATTGCTTTTTGGTTTACAGCTGCTCCCATTCAAAAAGTGTTAGAATATAGAAAAGTACAAAATATAAGCATAAGTGCCATATAAAAAATGAAATATATGATAAAAAATAATATAAAGTATAAACAGTCTAATAGGAAATCTATGGTTTATAAATAATAACATAAGTTATGGGCTATTGCACATTATACGGGGTATTCCTAAAGTGCAGTTTGTTTTATCACTAGTCAGGTTAGCATTGTTGCACTTAACCAGCAGAGAAATGTGCTATCACAGTGTGGTTACTTCAAGACTGAGTCTAAATATTACCACAAAGTGTATATCGAACAAGTAATGTGTACAGATTGTCCACAGTTCTTTAGATACAGTAAAAACTGTAGACTAGATAAAGACATTGATCCAAAAAGATTTCTTGGAAAGTACATCTTGAAAAAAAGAAAGAAAGAAAAAAAGAGCTCTCTCACTTACAGGTGGTAATTCTGTATATGGTTGGATGGCAATAAAATACGGACTACGAGAAATAAGCTTCTGTAACAAATGTCAGTCGTGGAAACTGCCATTTTTAGAGGGAAATATCTGAACTCCTAAAACAGACTCAACAAAACAGACAAGGAAAATGTTAAAAATAAGATAGATAAGGACCTTTAAATTGACTTACAATCAGAGGGGAAAAAAATGCAGAAGCCATTATCTTTTATCCAGGGTTTTCCACAAACATCTGGAGTAGTCAGCCAGTGGAAAAAAGTTGCCAGCCAGGGAAGATCCAGGTCTGGTTACATAAATTTCATTCGTGCTGGTAGTTTCAAAAGCATACACCTTTGTACTTTTTGTAAATTTTGTTTTCTTTACTTATTATTATTATTATTATTATTATTATTATTATTATTATTATTAGTTAATTATATCGAATTTATTCTAAGAAGAAATTAAACCGTATTTTCTGTTGTTATTACTGTTCTGTGGGAAAGTAAGTGTAATTTCTAATCATGAAAAAAAAAATATTTTGATAATTAGCATCAACTGATGAGATACGATTTCAGTCTTCAAAGGTGGTAACATTTTTTAACACACCCCTAAATATAACAGATGTGTGAAAAGCCACTTTTGATTAGATTTCAGATCTCCTCCCATATGTTGAGTGGGAATTGAAAAACATGGCCTCATCTTTTTCTTTCAGGGTTGTAGGATTATTAAGGAAGAATACAGCTCACACTTGGTTCTGAATTCAAGCTTCTACACAATGGCAAACAAAAAATGTGGTTCGACTATTAGATTTGTTTGGTGTTAACTGGTTAGCTTGGGATAACCAGCAGAGCGGAGGGATATTGACTGTGGGTCAGAGTCCATGGCCCGAGAGCAGAAGTGCAACGCCCACCTGGGGTTGAAATGGTCAGACCCCATGTGCCTCTGTGCTGTGTAAATAATCCAATTATAGCTGCTCAGCATCAGATTGATGTGAAACTGATTCATTCATCATGTGAGCTGACAGGCGGGGCTCAGCGGCTGAGTCCTGCTTCTTCCTAGCTTGCCATTTCTTTTTCTCTCCTTAAACACACACACACACAATGTTTCTGACATGTCATCAAGAGAGCAAGAGTGGCCCATCTGCTGCTCCTGCTCAAAACTGGCACATTGACCAAAAAAAGTTTGAAAACGACTACTGCTAGCTGTCAGACATGAAGATTTATGATTTAAGCTCAGAATTGTGATGTAAATTAGCTTATGATTTCTGATTCTTGGGAACAGTTCAGCCGCCATAAAAACTTTTCCAGAATGAATCAAAAGTCTCAAACTCCTCAATCTGTAGTGTCTAGTCCTCCAATCTCCTATGAAAACAAGCCCTAAATGAACACCAACCACAAATTAAAACTAAAAGCTAAAGCTATAAATGCTGTGAGCAGAGCAGAAATTAAGGAAACAAATGCAATCAAACACTGTAGTGCTTAAGTACGCCATCACTCATATCTAAAAACAATGCACCACACACTTCTTGCAAACTTTCAAGAATGCCTTAAGGGTTGTTGGAAGTAGTGAGGCTGACAGCTGATTGGCACTACTGCTGTACTAAACTGTCAGAGTTTTAGATAAACATATTTAATCCATCAAACAGTTCAGCCTGTCTGTTGGACATACTGGGTTAAAAAGTTGAGAGGAAGCAGCACAGTAAAACTAATATTGTGTCTATACAATGTTTGAAGAGAAACTATTGTGACTATTTTGTGTTAAACTATTTATTATTGCTATTTAGTTATTTAGTTATTGCTTTAACTAAAAAAAAGAAGCTTACTTTTGGTCTCATTGTCTTGTAAGTTGTTGTAGTAAAACATGATGTACGGTGGCCCATTGTCCAAAGTTATAAGACTGTTGTACCTGAGACTAATGGTGAAGTAACTGAGCAAAAAGGCAAATCCCCAAATTTACCAGTTGATGTATGGTTCATCCCTCACCAGTGATCATAACCTTTGGCTGGATTTAGACCAACAGAATGAGAGTGTGAAGCATCTTATGTAAAGGTCTAAGCTTAGTACATGGAGCAAGGTAAGGAGTGCTGATCTTCCAAAGGATTTTAAAGAACTTATCAATCTTGATGGCACAAAGGCAGCAAATTGTATGACTTGTAGAAGTGGTTGGTGAATATTAATGTGCAAATAGCAATATTAGGAAATCATTGGTTAGGGAGTGTGTCTGCAAGGCACTTTGGCCAAAAGCGCAATGGAGTCCCTAAATCATGTCACACTGCTATCAGAATTGATGTAGGTGATTTGAAACCACTTCTTTGAGACTTCTCATCCCTTGACCATTGTTTTGAAATTCCAAGAAATTCTAATTGACATAACAATTGTCAGATGCTAATGAAAACATGCAACCATGACTAAAAATTCAAAACATTTCAATGTTTTATCAACAAAGAGCACTTGTATTGTAGGGAAATCATCATGTCAAATGTTGTATGGATAATAAGCTTTAAGTCTGGTTTGAAAATGTGAGGACTTTTTGACATCTTTCATTCATTTTAATTAATTAACCCCTTTGGTAATTGTTAATAAATCTATATCTATCTATAAAACCAGGCATGGTTAACCTTCTGAGATATAGTTAACCCTTGTAAAAGTCACCATCTCAACTCTGTGTTGCATTTTTCCCAAGCTGTGGCTTTTCTAACATATGTGTTGTCACTGTGGCATAACATCCTAATCTGATTTGAGCACCCTGCAACAAAAGGGACACTGATATACATAATTGTAATGAAGTTTGACAGCAATCTCAAATAAAAGATCCTGCATTAATCATGATCCGGTTTTCTGCATCCACTGGGGCTTCAGCAGGACAAGCTGCAGGTCTGTCATGGGGCATCACTGAGCCCAACAGGGCAGGCCAAAAGGAAATGTTTGGTTAGCGACACTGGTTTCCACAGAGGGACTTCTGCATTACATTCAAGCCCCTGACACACACATACAACAGTATCTGCTGAGGGACTGGAGCGTGTAATGAGAGCCAAAATAAAGAGGCACTTAAAGTGTGGCCCCAGTACCCACAAAGGCTTCCTCAGTGTGCTGTATAATAAGACCTGACCGTGTAACCCCTAAACCCCCACCCTACCCCACATCTGTGTTATTAATGTAACAGTGCCATGCATGGCCTCACACTGCCAAGCACACATTTAGCCCCGCCCATCCTCAATACCAGAGAAACTGCTCTGAAAAATGTTCCACAAAATCACTCTAGCCATTCTCCCTGATGATGACACCTGTTTTTATTTCCTACAAAAGAACACTAGGGACATTAAAATGTATCTCTGCCATACCACGAGCCACACACTATTGTCCAGTGGCTGTTAGAGTGCTAAACTGCCTCTTTTTATTGTTTGTCATTTTTCTGGAGCTGACCTGGACCTCGTGGTCCTGTAAATCATGTCATTTAAAGTGCCAATGAAAACACAGGCCAGTGTTTAAGCTTGATTGGTGCAGTGGAGCAGGAAAAAAGAGAACAACGAAAGTGAAACCTGTGGATTCTCTGAGATATCTTTTCCCAATGCCACAAGGGCCATTAACCGCCTATCAAAGGCCCAGCATGCTCCCCTCGCTGATCTGCTATCAGAGTTATGGGGAGACACTCAATCACATGCAACTATCCAAGCAAATATTTCAGGCCTAGAATAAATGTGTCATTATTTTCATTGCCAAATATGAGAAACAAAAATATTCTTTGCCTTTATTTGATTCACCAGAACTTCTAAATCAAGTTCCCTCTATTTGTCTGATTGCAGGTGGGCCTTGACTTTGTCTGTTGGACAAGCACCATTGTGTCCATCAGCTGGTGTGGATAGTACAAAAGCTCTCATCAATCGTATTTGCCATTCTCAGGACCAGAAGAAGGGGAAAAAAAACCCTCCCAAATGGATATCCTGTCAACACAGTGCCCTGCATTTGTATAATTACCATGTTTATTGGATTTTTATTTTTCAAGTGACAAAGGGACCATCTGCCTACAGCAGCTCCTCAGTCAAGCCCGCTGATCAGCTGTGAAACAAACTGGAGAACAAATCAAAGCTCTCTGACTGCCCCCATCAAGCTTGAGATTCACCCACCATCTTCAAGCAAAGCCCAAAAACACAACTATTTCTGCATCAGAAAATGTATCCTTTTTCAGCACAAATTATTGAGTTCAGGGTTTGAAATGATCCCTTTCTCTTGGCCCACCGTGATCATGAAGTTAAAGGTAAATGTGCTGTTTATTTATATCTTTTTTCTTACCTATTTTTGCATTGTTATTCATGCACTCTGAGGTTTTTTTTTAGATCTCTGCAGCACAAAAAATAAATAAAACATCCATAACATGGCTGAATTAGACCCCCCCAAAACATTTTCTGCAATGCACAAGCAAGAAACAATTTTTCAAAATACTTAGTTTATGTCCTCGACAATAGATGGATAAAAAAAAAACCCAACTCAGCTTCAGAAACCAAATCACTCTTGGCACAAATATAGCTTTGGGTGAGTGAAGAATGATGGCAGAGTTTTCGGATGCATTGTTTACCCAGTAGGCAGTGGGCACCTTATCAGTTGTTCCATTACCTCACATGCAATGATGTGGATAACAGTATTTTGACACTCATCTCAGCTTGGGTCTGTCTGGAAGAACTCATTGAACAAGAAACAAAAGCAATGATAAGAACACTTCAAAGTTTGCTCTGAAAGTGTCAGGAAATAAAGGTCAAATTGGAGTCATTCAACGCATTTGTTTTAACTCATTCAGCGCACTGGATGAGTAGTTTACTTGAGAATTTGCACTGTTACCAAATGTGGTACTAAGATGACAATTAAATGTCTACCGGAGATTGTTTTACTGTTTTAATCAAAATTCTCCAGATTGAAAATGTAACACGTATGACAGTTGACTATGGCATCTTGAGGTATTTATTTGGAAGTGTCAACATGCAGGTATTAAGCACAAGATGCTATTTCAGAGCATGAATGCCTCCTCCCTCATCCCAACTGGCTCATCTGTGTCACTGTGAAGCCCCTTGACACAGCGAGGTGAGAGGCCTGTTAAAAGACGCTCCGCTGGGAATGAGGAGTGGAGAGACTGCCGCTTTCCCTCTCTCACTGGGATCGTATTTCTAAGGGTTATCAAGCGGCTCATTTAAATGAGGGCTGGTCACAGCAGGAACCAGCTGAACAAAGTTACTATTACCAGCGCCTCTCCTGTGCTGCTCTCACTCGGCCCTAATTGGGTTTGACTGCATTTGTTTAAATCCACAGTGGAAGAAAGAGAAAAGAGGATGGAGGGGTTGCAGTGAAACTGAAGTGTGTCAGTTTGTCCAGACATGGTGGCACTTAAGAAAAAAAGGGGGCTACCATTCCCTGGGCTTATTAAACAAAGGATGGGGGGGGGGGGGGGGGGGGGGTGATGCTTGGTGGGTCAGAGAACAGACCTAGTCAGTCAGTCAGTCAGTGACTGGAACAAGCCATTCGTGGTCTCCGCTACAACATGCACAATCACCTCTGGTGGTCCCAGCTCATTTCCTCAGCCAGCGGGAGCACTGACACACTGTGTACGCTGGTGCATGGACACCCACATAGTCGTGTAACACATGAACATGTACACAAACACGTCTTATCTGTGACCACTCCCACAGTTACCTAGTTGTTCATCGCTGAGCTTCAAGGTAGCATGTGGTCGCCCTGCGGCTCTTGCGACAGGAAGACTTTGATTTAAAGTAGAATAATATCTGACAGCAGTCAAGAGAAAGTTAAAGGGCATTAAAAGCTCAATATGTTTGAATCAGCAGCTTTCCTTCCCCCAAGGACAGCACTGACCCTTTCACATGTACTAAAACTAAGAATGCACAGTTCTCCACAGCTATCCTCTGTGACACACTGCAAAGTCAGATGACGCTGACCATCAACCAATAGCAGCATGAGCTAACTAGGGACAAAGCCGATCAAATGCTGTTTAAATGTCAGCCATCCGTAGTTCCCGGTTCACATAAACAAAGATAGATGATAACTCTAATGGTCCGCTACTTTTTTCAAGCATGTTTTTTCCCCTCGACCACACTTTGCCTCGCATCACGCTAAAAAGGGATTCCTTGTAAATTTTATTGCAGCAGTGTCAAAAAGACTCCCATCGAAGAAGCAGTAAATATTCTAACAACGTCTAGATGCAAGGCCATTCCTGCTGGCTCCAGGCACTGAATTAGGCCGGCCTGTTTCTAGTTAGACAGTCATTAAAGAGATCTTACAGCCACAGCAAATGGTTTCCTGTCCTGAGTGCTTAACTCCTGTAGTAGGAAATGTCCTAGGCAGTAAAGGGTGAACCAAACTTCCTGAACATTTTTTAAAGTTACCACAGAGGGCACGCGGCGTGTTCCGACCATTCGATGTGGCCAATCAAACGGGACCCTGCTTGACCCTTACATGGCACTGACCGTTTAAACAGGTGGTGTCCATTTATTGGACCAGCATTGTGTTTAATATGGGAATGACAGGCTTATTCACTCGCCGGGGAAATACTCAACCTGGTATGAAAAGAATAACACTGAGAAAGAGGAAGAATAAACAGTGGAGGCTACATTGCTGAGAAAATATCATTCATCAAAGCTGCGATGGACTTTCTCTTCTGAAAAGCTGTGTTGGATGTAGAGCAGAGAGCAGAGCGCTACAAAAAACTTTAACAAACCAAGTGCTAATCAAAGCACTTAAATTGTTTGTATGAAATAATACTTACAGACATTTATAGTTATAATATCCATCCTGTATCTGAGGACACGTGCTGTATGTTTGTAAGAAGGAGAGCTCAGTTTCACAGACAAATCTGCCTCTTCATCTCTACCTCCTATATGGCAGCCAGTTAGTAGACAGCATAATCTCTCCCAAGACAGTAAAGGGGTTGAGACCTGAGAGGCAGAACACCTGCTGACTCCACTCTACAGGTGACTCTACCTTTCTTTGAGCTGAAAAAAAAAGGGTTTTCTATTCCCACCGCTCGCTGTCTGGCCTTTGACTAGGACAAAACCTGGCCTGGCAGACAGCATGCATCATCTATTAGTCATGTGGAAACACATCCACATTCACAGTCAGCTTAGCCGGATGTATATTGTAGCACAAAGGCGGGGTTTATGGTGCTGTGTTTTGTCTGGCCATGCATATGTCTCCAAGCCTGGGGTGCAGACTAGAACAAATAGTGAAAATATGATATTACCGCGTCAGGGGAATGGGTGACTAATACCCCAGGAGATGAGTACTTACATGAGCGTTATGAATCAATGCACTCAAGAGTCGATAAAAGTACTGTAAATGTCAAGTTAATAGCTGGCTGCTACGGACATATGAGTTTTAAATGGAAAAGATGAACAATGCCTGCATTGTAAAAGAGGTGGGGTTGTTCGCAGGTCAGATTCTTTCAGTCCATTAACAATCACTGTGAGACTGCAGAGATATGAATGTACAAGTTACTTAAGAGAGACCCAGGGTGTAATCTGTGTGGTGATTGTCATTTCCTAAACAGAGGCTTGGAAGATATGGCTAATACACAAGGAAGTTTGATCAAGCAATACAAAAAAACTACAACCTCACTCAAAAAACACAAATTTACCCAAAGATATTGGACAACAAAAAAAGTGTCCTTGCTCTTTAACATAAGGGGCATTTTATTTAGACATTTATTCAACCAAACATGTGAGCATAATGCTGCTCTGTTTTTGCATTATGTCAATAGAGGCAGATATGTAACTCCAGAACAGAGCATTGGTAATGATGTTGTCCAGTCATTAATCACTGGCTGGAGAGAAAACAGAGAGTTCACTCATGGCAGAATGGTCCTGGCCCTGGGACGGAGATTAGAGGCCTAATGAAAGCAAAACAAAGCTGGACATGTGAAATTTATTGGCACATTTATAAAAGCAGCCCCAGAAGGACACTGCCACCAATAATCATTTCAGAATCCCAGTCAAGTGCCGTTTCCTCGGCCAGCCACAATCTGGAGAGGGGATATTTGTGGAGTGGCTGAACAAACATAGATTTGCTGGTATCTCCATCTTTCCCAGCAGCTGGGAAGGCAGGTCGCTGGTGTGCTGGCTGACGCCCCGCCTCGCTGCAGTTGACTTCTGGGAACAACACTGTGTCCTCCTGGCTCCTCCTATGACCCAGTGGGCTGGAATATGTAGCAGCAAACTGTCTGCAACCTCTCAGCTCCAACCCCAACAACAGACACTCACAAAGAGGATGATCTAGGGCTTGCGACCCAGTCCATGTGTCATTATATTGTTGAACTTGTTAAACAAAGTTTTTCCACATGATATTTGAAGTTAAAATAATTTTCCAAGTATGAGAATCTATCACCATTACTTCTAAGTTAACTTCTTTGAGTGACAACGTTGTTATTTTCAAGTTGTCCCTTTTCCAAAAACCATAAATTGTAATGATAAGTAAACTGATTGTGCAACAATTCATGACCAGCATGATTTGGGTTTTGTTATTTGAAGACACTCTAACTTCTTTTTTCCATTGCCAAGTTATCATGTTTTAGCCCAAAGAAGGACATGAATCAAGTTAGAAATGAAGATATTTGGCCTAATGGCATGCTGCTTAATGTGTACCACATGCAGCAGGCTCAGAGGAAATGGTACTTAAAATGGCCATTGTTCTAATTCAGAGCCAATCTGGAGATAATGACACCAACATCAATAGCAGACAGTCGATTCACGGATAACATCTTTTTTTCCTTTCAGTTGAGCTGTTATCATCAGCCTTGGAATTGACAATTTTGACTTTGAGGTTTATGACCTCTGTGCTGCATTTGAGTATAATTTTAAGTCATTGAAGATGATCCTGAGAAACTGTAGGACTTTTTGATACTGGAGAGCTCCTCGTAATGCAGTCAGGTGCAAACAGGTGAGTGTGGATAGTCTTGACTTAGCAGAAACATGTGGTGTAATCTCATAACTGTATGTCAGATGAGTAATAATAAGATACCCCCCCCCCACACACACACACACACAAACGCACACACAGAAGAGACCATTTAAAATACTGCAAACATGTGCCCCTAATGTGCATCTAAGTCATGATTAAACCACAACATTTTGGACCAGTATCCAGTTGTTAACTCTCAGTTTGTGACATACCATTTTGATTACATCACTGCACTCTGGTGTGATCCTTGTGTGCTTTGTCCTTATCTTTAGTTGATGGTCAGTTGCATTGTCTGTCTTTGTTTCACTCTGTACACTGAGCCGTCTTCCATGGTAACCACTAATTAGGGATGTTTCCTACATGTGCCCTTTGCCCTTGGAAATTTGACTTTTTTTCATCCTTTCTCCTGTTGATGTAATACTACACCACCTCTCTATGCACGGTTTAAATTATTCACCTCTCTAAAATAGGCCTCTGGGTGCATGAGGTTGGGCTGACCTCTAACCTGCACAAGACAGAAATCTATATTTTTTCTATTTGTGGAAATCCAGACATGTAATGTAGTAGAGGGTGAGGCAGAACTGAATGGGAACTAAAAACCTGCTTTATGTGTTAATCTAAAGGCCTGGTTGGTAGTCACAGAAAACTAGCATGAATTTGGATGTAGCATCTCCTCAGGACTCTGTTTAGCCTCCGCCCTACCACTCTCGGAGCTGCCCCAAAACGACGCCTCCACTCACATGCACGAGCGCCTGATTCGCGATCATATGATCGTGACTGTTTCAAAACCACAGACTGAAAACCGGTCCTCAGCATGTTGTTTTTGTTTGCACTACGTAACCAGTAATCAGGGTAAAGGTAGTTTATCTGCCATTTTCCAGTGTACTTGGATCCTTCTTGGTTATGTGCAATGAATCAGGGCTAGTGCATGCCGGCAAAATGCACGCAGGAGACAGGCAGAGCGGCAGGACAGGATTTGATTGGTTTAACAAATTGGCTGCCAAATGCTAGGATTGGCTGGTGTTTTTTTCCCAGGTTTACTTCAGCTGTAGATTGTGGATATTTTTTGCTGTATTTTAAGAACAAATCATGCATTGATTGTCATCAGGACATAAAGATCATTTTAACGAGAATAACAAAAAGTGTATCTAAATGTGATTACCAACACTACCTTTAAAACACACACAAGTGAAGGAACAGTGTGATTATCATTTTATAGAAAACTGCAGAATAAGAAAAGAAATCCAAATTACAGGAAAGAACACCATGGTGGAAAAAGCCATGGTGATGATTTAAGAGAGCTGAGGATCCAACAACTCAATTCATCCTTGAACAAAGTTGAAAGTTGGAAGGAAACTGCATAAATTGAATGGCTAGCAAAGATGTAAATCAGGGAATAAGAAATGTTGCTGCTACAAAACCAATGTCATCCTGTGACGTTCTAGACCAGCTTTAACCAGCATGACTGAGTGTTTCATGAATAAAACAATGAACCATTTTATTTTGTTTGACAGCATCATTAAAACAATGCTTCAGTATCATTTGTTTGTTAAATTGTTGGTTAATACATAAAAAAGGCCAAACATTTTAACATATTTTAATGACATTAAGACAGACATGTGGAAATGTTGCTCTTTGATCATGAACTACCAAAAAATTCTTTATTTGAAAAACAATACAATTTTTTTTTCATAATTGACTCAGAGTGCATGACGTAGGTCGCTGAAACTGTTTAACTTTTGTGACAGTCAGACCATTAGAGGTTCAAATGTTTCTAAGTACAAGTTAATACTGGCACCAAATCTCTGAAGTCATCAGATAGCTAAAGATGTTTCCTCTTGAACCAAAATGAAAGTCCAGCAACGGTCAGATAAAGTAACCTACATACCAACATGCTCATTACATATGTGTTGCTTGAGGATGCAGAAGCTTAGAGGTGCAGCAGGGTGCCACCGCTGACACGGAGACACTTCAACCAACAGCCTCTAATCCCCTTTGAACTGGTACAGGCACCGACATGGGACCATATGTTTGGGAGAGCACAAACACTCTCCTGTGCTTATTTTGAGGAGGGAGAGAGATGAAAACATTTTGCCATCCTCGTTTCCCTTTGCAAACGGATAAGCCAACAAGTCATCCAGCTAGAATAGTTGAGACATCTCCAAGGGGGAAAAAAAAGCAAACACTCATAGTGCAATCAGCCGGCTGTCCCTGGATGAGGAGGGAAAAGTAAATTACATAAAACAGACATATGTCATTCTGATTCCACTCAAATTGTGGATTACTACTCTGATTAATCACTCTTTAATCCCAGTGCTGAATTTATATGTGCCTCATCAGAGAAATAAGCGTATTCCTCTCTAGCAAAGGGCCATGATTATTTCTTTCTTCTCCCTGAGCTATTCTTCATCGCCCGAGGATTGCAACTCAATTATCTTCGTGTCAGACGATTATCTCCAGTTTTAATTTAATCTTCATTACGCCCCAGCTATATTTCAATTAAACATGCTATCAAGCATTCACACGTACTGTACTTAAACCTGTAATTTTTTTAGTTAATATTGTGCTAAGAGCTGCTGCGGAGGGTAACAGATGTCATAATTATGCACTTACTGCACATATTTCACACTTGTCAGGGCTGGTGGTACAGCAATATGCTTTAGTTGTGATCTATAATACTGCCACAATCTGCTCGGCTCCCTGCTTAATTGTGACACAGAGCAAATGTGGGCAGCTGGGTTAAGGAGGTTCAAGCATTACTAGATTACTCAACATACTCATTGTATTTTATTGCCGTAACAACCACAAGTCCGCTTCTTGTTTGTATAACTAGATAAATTAACAATCTGGGATTTGTGTTGGTCATTATGTCAGGGATGAGACACACATTTGGAAAGAAACATGTCTGACTGTAACCTTGTTGTTTTCAGTGATTCATTGTCACGTTTGCTGAGCTTAAGTTAATGAATTAAACAACAGTACATACTGTGCCAGATATGGTCAAGCAACAAGGGGAAGTTTTAGAGAAAAGCTTACTGGATGTTATGCTGGATTAGACGAGGTGAAATGATCTGGATAAGAAGCTGCATTGTGAACATTGTTTTTTTTACTTGTAGATTTTACTACGGGATCAGCAAATTAACAGATCAATGGTGCAATGGCTACTTTGGCAAACATGTTGGCTTTTCAGATTTTTTTTTCAATCAGGGAAAAGGTCCATTAAGATAGTTTTGAGTCAAACTGTAAAGATCTATTGCAAAACAGAGCCCTTTCACTTTTGCAGGATAACACACAGTCGTTTTGTTTTTTAGACCTTTGAGTGTTTTTGAATTATTTTTTCCTAAATGCACATTTAACAAAGCCACGTCTGCATTCTGTCTGCAAAAGCAACGTTGGAAATAAAAAATGTGACGGTAAATATGAGATATAAGGTTGTTCAGCGTCTTTTAAGACTTTCAATTTTCATCCATGTTCTTCCATTCCAGTAAGTGTATTTTTAAAGAACATCAAGGACACAGTATTAACTTATAAACATTTACTATCTCTCCATGATAAGATTATTGGTAGAATTTTTCAGTTTTGTTTGTGTAAGTTTGTGCAAGACATATCGTATTATTGTTCCTTGAACTGATTCCAAGTCTCTCTCCTCAAGGTCTCTTTCTTTTAGCCAAACAGCTTTCATCCAAGTTCCTACATGTTATTATTTATAATAATAAAAAAAAGTTATCACAGTGGTCAGATGAGCAGTATCTCTTATCCACTCGTGAGATACATCCTTTTTTTCCTGTCAACATTAAGACAAAACAACCGGAAGACGCATCAGAGAAACAGTTGTTACACAACTACAATTATGTGTTGTTGACTTGTAGATCTGTTATTCAGAGATGGATTATAGACAAAATCAGCTTTTTGTGCACTTGATCTCCTCACAGATTATCCATGTATTTTCCTCCAAAGGATAAGAAAGCCTAATCCCTCAATAACACTGCTGCACAGTAATACTGTATGAATCACTGTCACACAGTCCTCTACTAAGTAGCAATGAGAAAAAAAGAGGAAGCTTTTACCTCTTTCCTTTACTTTACTTTACAAACTCCCTACATCTTATGGAAATGTTGCACTTCTCTTAACTACACAGCAAAGTTGAACTATCAGGTCTTAAGTTGCAATCAAGAAAAGCCAGCCAAGTATGTCTCCACATCTAACCCAGCATGATAATGCACTAACCCTGTTGCCAGTTCAATGGATCCAGACACTGGCTGCCTTAGTTTCCTCCTGCTAAGAAGGGAGAATAGATTACCAATAGCTCAGGCAGGGAGGCAAACAAACATACAAATAAGCTGCACTCAGTTGGAGAACGCCTGGCAATTAAAGCAAAATGCCTGTGATGCCCACCAGATAGGAAATGTGTGGGACATGAACCAAATGTGCAGAGCAGACCCGCCAAGCGGCCCACATCGAGCGGAAGAGCTGCAGGGCAGGCTGTCAGACATGTAGGGAGAATTATGCAAGAAAGAAACTTCAACTCTTGAATGAGTTAAACCAGAAACAAAGGATGTGGTGAAGTCTTAATGAAATTATTATAGAAATTCATATTATCAGATTAATCTTTGGATGATAGCTGGATGAAGTATTAGCCACGCTCTGTCGAAAGCAAACTAAGACGCCTATGTTTCTCCTTGGTTGAAACCCCACCGGACTGATACCCTGAAACAAAGTTCAACTGATAATGGATGCTGTGTGATGCTAAAATGAAGTGTTTGAAGTTGAGATTGATAATCTGTTCAATCTCAAAGGGATATCCTGGCGACTAATTTTTGAGAGTGGACAATAATATGAATAATATGCGTGAAAGGCCAAGGGCCATTGGCTGCTCTGCTCTAACAATGTGTGCTGGGGAAACAGTGAACTGGTACCTCACACATGTATGTGTGTGGTAAAGAAACAACAGAGCTTTCTGTTTTCATCAATATTTACCATAGTTATGGTAAGTTTTCAGAGAGTCAGACTTTTGTATTTCTGAGTACTTTGTTTGTAGGCATTTGTGCCTTTCCTCATGTACACAAACAACTGTATTTGTATTCCCAGATGGAGAGGTGCACTAGAGAAGTGGATGAGGAGAGGGGGGAAAGCAAGGAGCAGAGGCAATCAGGGGTTATTGTTACTGACAGGGCTGCACCTTGATGGGCTAGGCGCTGCATTGTTTGTCACCTAACCAACCTCAATCAATCAATCATCTCCCTCAGCCTGCATCCCCAATCAATCAGCTAACGCTACGCCCACAGAGGGTCTTCCTGTGCCCCGATACCTGGCTCAGGTTTCACCGGCCAATCAAGTGTCACTGCACCAAGTAAGACCCATATCAGAGCAGTCAGGACACGACTCAATATTCAAAGAGCTGCTGCTGAATTTTTATGCGCCCTCGCTTAAAACCAATTGTAAGTAAATTTTTATATTCATGTAATTTATTTTTCTCATAACAAATGAAGAGTGAAGAGCGAGGTAATTATCATCACTGACGTGTAGTGATCAGAATTGCATGTGTTGAACCATGTTAAGATAATGTAATGTTTAATGCTTGCATGCTGTTTGCAAATTGGCTCAGGATACTTCCTCTGTTGCATTTTACATGCTTTTTTGGTACATGTTTGCTAGTTAATTCCAAACACATGTACTGTAACTCTGAGGCACTTTTTCAAAACAACATCTCTGGAAGTTCTCAGGAAATGGCTGAAAGTCAGAGACACGTGTGGAAAAACTCTTTATGCAAATGTTATTTGTGCAAGATTTAAAAACTATATCCGAGCACCACTGAAGAATATTACTGTCGATGTTATATGTTTCATGAAAGGCACTTTTCTGAGGTGATGATGCAACTGTGGCTGCTTTACTGGCAAAAAGGGATATCATATTTTTAATTATTTTAAAAATGTGTGCCAGAATGTTGTGGCTGCCTTATTATTTTACAAAATTTTGTAACAATAATACGATTTCAGAATAAGAACTGTTTTCACTTTTAATGTTAAAAATACCGTCCAAAACCATGTGTCTACAGTAACAAAAGAAGCTCAAACCAACGGGTATGTTTTATTTATTAACTTTATCAATTAAATTTATTTTTTACAAGAACTTGTCAAAAGCGCTTCCTATGGTTTTGTCCGTAATGGATGCAAATGTATGAAATGAGCACCTCCACCAGCTCTGTTTATTGATCTCCTTCATGTTGTGATGAGGGTGTGTTTCATCCGATGAGGGTTGTCTCCCTCCCTGAGCCCCAACTGGGGCTGATGTTTCTTTTTTCAGCACATTAGGTTGCAGCCTTAGGGGTGCTTTGACCAGTGGATCAATGACTCTCGCGCTCTTGTCACCATTCATTTGGAGTGAGCGAGCGCTGGCTCCAGTCCTCGTCTGCCGCTGGCCCTCCTTTCACCTGGCCCCCTCTCTCTCTCTCCCTGAGCTCCCCTGACAGCTGGCTGCCACGACTGGCAGCAGACAGACGACAAGTCCTTGGGCTCCACAAACGCATGCACGCACTCCACAAACACACACACACCTCTGCTGCGAGGGGCTGTGATGCATTTGGATGCTGACGCCATGCACCCCAAATTTGTTTTTTCTTTTACTCTTACTCACACTCCCCCTTTGACTGTTTCTCCACCTCCTTCTACTCCAGTCTGTCTCCGCCGCTCTCACTCTCTGTCTGGGCCGCCTCTTCTGGTCTCTGGAGTCAGGAAGGAGCAGCATGTTGGGGGGGAACCAGCTGTGGGTCAGAGAGGCTCCAACGCAGCTAACACCAGTGATCAGATGTAGAAACACTCCCGTCGCTGCTGCAGCTCCTACAACTGCTGTGATAGCCTTGTCCTACGCAGGAAACACAAGCAGAACTGATGCCAAACACATGAGGAAAATCTATTCTGGATATGTCCCTTGTTTGCCTATATATGATCTAAAAGACGGAATTCCTGGAACTTGAAGCTAAAGCAGATCGAACTGCTTTTACTGCAGCATTAAAAACTGTTTATTATTCAGGAACAACAAGCACTCCTAAATATCCCCACTAGTTATTGTGCCCTTGTGCTACAGAACATATTGCACTGTATGTAAAAATGAACAAACATCGGCTGGGCGTCAGCCATCCACGAGGAGGCTTATTTTATCGCCTGTACTTTATTACAGTTTGCCATCTGCACGGAGGTATGTTAATAGCTAGCTGCGACTATTTACACATATGAAAAAGTACATCCATCTGCCATGTTCCGCCGATGTCGCATGAATCAGTCCCGCCTTCCCCGACGAACAACTGCTGTTTATTCACAAGGTGACAGGCAGCACCAAAGCCTGGTGACACCTGCACCTTACATCCTGTGTGTCTGACATATGTGAATCTCGCACACAGACACACAGACACACAAAAACATCACACATCTCATCTTGCCATGTCGCACCCTCCCTATAACCATGTTTCTTGTGGTTAACATGACAACACAACATGTGTAGGGCCCCCCCTTGACATTTGTGTTTGCCACTTCGTTTTGAGAGGATTCATATGGAGAGGCTCACGTGTCAAATGAACAAGAACCTATCAATTCTAATCAGTCAAAAAGGGATTATGAGGCTAATTACTTATATAGTCATTTAGGTTAATGCCCTCGCCAGGACTTGGCTTAACACTCTACCAGGTGACAAAGAGTGGCTGGGAATGCTGGGCCATTTGAGGCAACAGGAATATCCATAGCAATTATTATCTCACACAAATACTGTATACACATTCCTTTTAAAGTGACAGAGAAATGCCCTGAGGAAAAACTAAGATGCTTTTAACATTGGCAATAATCAAATAATATACGATTATGCATAACATGCTGTACTCGGCATCAAATAACTGCTTCTTTTTGGCGTACTTATATTGGATGAATTATAACAATCCATATAAACCTAATATCAGGGTGGAAACTGAAAAATAAATCTTCATTACGTCCACAGAAACATCGACGGCAGCAGTGAGAACAAGCCAAGCATTACACCATAAGTGTGGGGTAAATCACCCTCTGCGAGAATGTATGGCACTGCATCAGTCAACAATAGCAATAATCTCGCTAATCGCTGGTTTTTGCAGCAGCACCACCACAAACAGGAAGAGCTTTTCAGAGGTGATACGCAGCTACAAAGAAGAGAGGTGTGATGTTCTCCAAAAACACTGATTACCATATTGTACCAGGTTAGGAAAAAAAAATAACATTAACTTTTGATACCTTTTGTTTTTAGGATGATAAATTATCACTTTATTTTTGTGCTTTTCTGCTCATTGGATTTTCACAACCAGCATAAAACTGTCATCAAGGAAGCATCTGTTACCCAGCATGAGAAATACATCATGTCAGGGCAGTAACCAGAGCCAGGTAGAGTACAGTGTGCTATGTCTGAGGTGAGAGAACATTAAGCATTAATCCCCACCTGACACTAATACTTGATGTATGATTGACCCCGAAGCAGGACACTGCACATTACAATCTGGGCCATATGGCAAGACATTAGCCCTTCAACCCTCCAGCAGGATAATCTCTCCACTCTGGCATTGCTTTTTCTTCACAGATTTCTTTGCACAATAATTGCATGACAGTATTAAAGTATCGAGACAGATTTAGAAAGGCCTGCGTCACTGGACAGAGGAGGGGCATTTCTGTTTTTCTAAAGGAGGAAGTAAGGAAGCGTAATCTGTGATCAAGGAAGACATGCAAATAACGGTCAAAGTCACAACTATGTGAAATTTATTTTTTAAAACAAATACATAATGTTGTACTTTTACTATCATAAAAAGTAAAATTATTTAGGAACAGAAATTAGAGCACAATGTTTACATTTATAAAAAAATGTAATTAATGTTATTTTATTTTTTTATTAATAAATGAATAAATTAAAATAAATGCCACACTGAGACAGCTGACAAAACAAGTATGTTCTTAAGGTCTCAGCAGGCAGCTGATGATCCCCTGGCAGCTCTTCAAGGCAAAACAACCCAAACAACACTGGTCCACAACCGTTCTTCAAACACGTTCAACCTCGTTCACAACACTTCTCTGCCTGACCCTGCAACACGCTGATATATCTGTCCTAAAGCCATCATCACAACACAAACCCACAACATACAGTGCTCCTGATCCCTAACAGCTATATGCACATCACCAATATCAACCTGCCGCCCCACCCCCTTCCTGCCCCGCTCTGACACACTGGTTCTCCTGCAGTGGAGAGCAGCTGAAACCTCGGCCCTCTCCTCTGTAGCCTGAGCTGGTAATGAACAAATTCACTGCGCATTACTCTGGACTTGATCTCTAGCAAAATAGTGCTGGAACAAACAATTTGGTTTGTCAACACCTTTCTCTGGACTCCTCCATCAATGTCAGGGGTCCAAATTTAAACAGCAAAGTGCATTTGACTGCAGGACCCTGAGCTGATTAGACTTCCCAGCTCAGCGAATCGCTCTAGACAGGACGGCAGCTCTGATTGCTAACCCGGCTTGAAAATAGTCTCCACTGGCCTGGGATTAGCATGAATATTTTGATATAGATCGATAAGCAATCTCCACTCCATAAGAAATGCCAGCAGCCTTCATTTGGCTGATCAAAGGCACATCAGCCGTCGGGCGACAGCTGGCTATTGTTTTTCAGCCGTGGCTCTGTTGAGGGAGCGAATCCATGGGAAGGATCCACAAGCACGGCTCCCCTGCTCTTCCCACCTAATCGTGGAAACAATCACTGCTTCACAGGATCCCATCTCCCAGGGATGCACCCACTCAAATGAGGGAGGCAGAGGGCCCGACCGCAGGGGGACAGAGTTCATTACTGTTGTGGTCTCGAACCGCTTGGCCACCGGGTGCTGCTGACCTGGAAGTAAAGGCAGGGTCAGCAATCTATCTGTTTACCTTTCTGCACCTAAACGTATTTCATTGGATTAGACACTAGACTGAACAAGGGGTCGAGGTTGATCACACTTTGCTTTTCTCACTAAGGCACAGAGAGTCAGAGGCATGTTTATGAACTCATTATACACAGAAATGATTCAGTTGGAGCTAAAAGCTGATATAAGTTGCTTTTCTTTGAAAGCTTTTGATTAAACTATCCCAACACCAATGTGCTCATACATGAAAGACCCTTTTTCAAATATTAATGTGTGTCTTGCATATCGTCAAACAGCAGGGGCGACTGGACAGATCACCTCATTCACAACACTAACCCCACTGATTTGCCAGACCCCATAAAAGGGTGCAGGTGTGACCCGAGCATTTAGCAGTTAACTGGTGTGGATTGAGACCACACGCCACTGACAGACCCGAGGCCCCCACACAGGACCAATATGGGAGGTAGAAAAAAAACAACAGAGGGGGAAACCGTGCACCAATTGTAAATTGCAGGTTTAATTCATTAGGAAGTGTCACTTTATTCCAGGGCAGCCTGAGCAGGCCGATTAAAAAGTGGTAATCAGGATTAATTAGGGGAACATATATGTGAGGATT
Source organism: Labroides dimidiatus (assembly GCA_030710495.1). Classification (NCBI taxonomy): domain Eukaryota; kingdom Metazoa; phylum Chordata; class Actinopteri; order Labriformes; family Labridae; genus Labroides; species Labroides dimidiatus. The sequence goes on from CM061144.1 coordinate 15,570,810, forward strand.
AGCAGAGCTGTCCCTTCTAGCATGCATCTCTCTCTCTCTCTTCACTCCATGTTCTTTCATTGCCCTCTCTCTCTCTCTCTCTCTCTCTCTCTCTCTCTCTCTCTCTCTCTCTTCAGTGATGATCCAGCTCTACTGCGCTCTTTCCTGTATTCACTTTACTGTTGGCTAGCTTCTCCTTTCATCAGTCTTCTGATCAGTAATTCCAATGTTTGTGAAAATACTCCATGTAAATCATTTGATCTCACCTCATGATGTGGGCCTTGCCAGAAAAACAAACATACACTTCACTCATATTTACATCTATCCAAGAATGTGCCTCAAAAGACTTGATCCAAACTGCATCCATAGCAGATATATCTCAAATAAAATCACGTCTGTTCCTGATTTGATAATATTTCAGGCCAAAGATTTAAAAAGGCAGCTGTAAGAGCCGTTTTTGCATTCATCTCTACCATAGTATGACAAAGTGCAAAGTTTTACCTTTTTTTTTCAGTTGGTGACATTTGTCTGACTGAACACCATAAAAACTACAGAGTATGACTCATATGACTATAAAGAGTGTTGTATCATACAGCACAACTTTGTGTCTTGGAAAGAATGTTTAAAGGTATTTTTGATCAAATAAAAACACTCCTCTTTTCTTTAAACCAGAGGCTCTTAAATGGATAGTTTAGTTATAATTTTACAGTATTAATTACCTGTTTATTTATTTATTTATTTAGAATATTAGGTAAAGCCACTCTGCTAAAGTTGCAGCAGGATGGATGGCAATGGATACAGAACAGATGCATAATGGGAGACTTTTACACTAACAACCACTTGATGTCATCACAAATTTCAGTCAGGCCCCCTCTGGCCAGATTTATGACCAAAATCTTGCAAATGGCTGGTTTATCACACTGTTTATATTATTACTTCAACATGTTTCAGTTAACATAACCTTGAATCACTGCAGTTCAAGTGCGAGGATGGGCTGTTTTGCTTGCGGTGCAGCCCCGTCATTGATGTTAGCAGATGACGCATGCCCTGTTCCTTGGCACAGGCTCAGACTGAATCTTTCATCCTGCTCGCCTCTTGAGTGCAGCTGGGGTGGCCCTTAACATTTCAGCTGGAGTATAAATTCAACAATCAGACTTTTTTTGTCTTTTAAATCTTGGATCAGTGAGAAAATAATACGGCCAATAGTGGAGGTGAGTTTTGTAGTTAAATCTACAAGCAGTAGATAGGGTTTGGTATCTGGTTACAATACTTTGCCTTTTCTCACCAGAGTGGTGGACTACAGTCAAGGTCAAACTACATAAAATGCATTACATGCTGCCTCACAGACTACTTCACATTCAAGCCGCTGCAAGGACTCGATGATCAGACCACACAAGATGACCACACAAAGCAACAACAAACAGTCTAAAACATCTTAGTGGTTGATGAACTGGTCTATGCAGAACTATAACATCTGTTATGAAAATATAAATATCATTAACCCGATGCTAAAGTTCATGGAACTAACTGCTAACCAAAGCTAGACCTGCAGAGAGATGCAGACAAGCACTAAACAAGTCAGGAAGCATCTATTGGATGCAATCAGCAGGGATACATTATAAGCAGTTTAGATATTTCCTCCTCACCCAATACTTACAAACACAGTTTACTTCACTGTGCAATTTAATGATTTCTGTGGATCTGAAAACAGGTTTGGGTGAAGCTGAGGACTTAAATAATAGCAGGAGTGGTATTGAACCTCTTCGGAGAAGATCAAATGCAGCTTTCATTAGTTTAGTACAGCGCCGGGGCTCATTGATGACTTGTCAGACAGTCTTCCCTTCAATACGCAGCGAGAGGCTTTAAAAATCATCCTTTTACTGAGCCCTCTCGGCTGTAAATTCAGCCCAGCTCAATACTGCTCCCCCCTCCTCCTCTAAACCTCCATTATTTCTTACCATGGATTAACCCATATGCTGCTGATCAAAAGGAGGCTTCTCCGTGTATCTGCTGAGGCCTGGACCTATCCATCCATTAGCCACTCATAATGACATCTTCAACTTATTATTATGGAAAAATCCATTGTTTGTCCACAGGTACCATATTTAGTGGGAGAGCATGATCTTCCAGAGGATTAAAGAAATGCTTCAGGGGGTTTGCTTCTCTTCAGAGGGAAGAATGAGGAGGAGGAGAGGGGGTGATACGGGTGGGAAAGGGGAGGGGTGAGATTGCCTCACAAAATCAAGAGTCTTATGCACCTTTTGTGGGGTGAGACTGTTTCCAATTAAGAAAGCATGAGCCGCACAATATCACATTGTCACGCAGTAAACAGAACTCTGATTCCCACAGAAACAAGATTGCATCCTCTCTTTAGGGGCTAATGACTGTGTCACTGTCATATTTTCCTGCCCAGTTTCAGCAGCTTAATACAGACAGAACCTGAGCAAGCATCAAAGCGTGCTGATCTAGCAGGAGATACCGATCATATTTAGACTCCGTGCTCAGGAGTTGACCTGTGCATGACTACGATTCTTACTCATTCTTGCTGCATTAGTCTGCCTTTGTGTTTGAAGTGTACTTACAGTAAATATGATACATTCACCAGGGCTAAAAGCTTTACATAAAACTGTCTTCAAAGGACATATTAACCCATCTTTGTTTACAAGAGACAAGACGGAGAAAAAGACAATTTGGCACAATGGTCGTAAAACTCAGTGCTCCCTGTCTCGCTGGCATGCACACACACACACACACACACACGGAGCAGCACACACTCTGCAGACATAATGCAGACACACTGCTAAATCCCTCAGGACGGGAGCATTTAAGACAGAGTGTCACATTTCTATGTAATAAATAGCAGAGATTGATTTGACCTCCCAGTCAGGTCCTCCAGTTTACTTATACACAAGTTGGGAAAAATGGAAGCTCTGGCTCTCTGGGGATCTTTTGGGAGGAAACCAGATAGCCTGTTGTGAGTTTAAAGGCCACAAAGGTCCAGCAGGGTCAATATGGCCGGGCTATCAGCCCTACCAGCTCCTGTGGCGAGACGAGAGAAAAGCAAGCTCCAAACATCTCCAGCTGTTAGCTCTGGGTACAGACACAAGCAACAAGGAGGAGAGAAAGGTCAAAGGGTTTTTGTTACTGTTTCTTCAGGGGCAACAGACTTTCTTTTGCATTATTCACAGTCATCTACCAACCTCATATTCCAAATATAGACACTTTCTCACCACTTGTTTTAAAGGGTATCGTCTCAACATGATCTGTCATCAGTGTTTGACCTCGGTTTATAAAAATGGACCAAGGGAAAAAAAAAAAAAAACAGGTACAGGCAGTAAACATTGTGTGGATTTGCTCAAAGCTTGTCTTTAACTCAACATCTTGGAAGCTGCCCTGAGGATGGGAAATTTAAGTATATACCAGCAGGTGTAAAGTAAGATCCCAATTTGAATCACATCACCAGAAGGCAAATGGCTCCTTCCTCTTCAGCAGCACATATCTGCAACCTTAAAGAGGGGGCGGTGTCTCTGTGAGCATTTACAATGACATAAGGGGAGGAAATCGCCTCAGACATAGAGGAAAAAAAATACATGCAAGTCTGGCACCCAGCTGCAGAACCAGTCTCCTGAAACTCACAGTGTGACATACTGTATAACACACAGTACACTGACGTCTGGTTAACTTTATACTGCTGAACCACACACCTGTGCCTCTCAACTCCTGGGAATACTGATTGTAGAGTGCACATCACATCTGAGGCTGGATTAGAAGCGTAACAAGAGAAAGTTGTGGACCTCAACAAGAGTCTCAACACACAGAAGCTGCTCCCAAACAGCAACATGTGGTGCCCACAAAACCCACATCCTATTTAGGGTAATTATATCGCTACAGCCACATGAATTATCAGTGACGCAACACACAGTGACAGCATCTTCAAAATATGTCAGCCGCAGCAAACAGGAGCTGCCAACGCACATGACTCCAGTTTCCATGAAAAGGTTGGCAGGAGGGAAAAATGCAACAGAGGAATACAAAAGTATGTCAGAAGTCTGGAGACTAATGAATTATGTGACACTACATAAAAAAGCTGCATCCATATGGCATCACTCCTTGACGTCTTTGGAAATGTAACTACGTGTAACTACAAAAAATGTTGATCACACTAAATGCCAGAAATAAAACTTCATCTGTGTGATTCAACAGAGTAACAGTTTCATGATGAAGAAATGAAGCCTGCAGTTTTAATTCTAGTTGCACTTTACACGCGGTGAACTCTGGAGGAACGAGGGAATGCTGCAAACACATCGGCCGCTATTGACTCCCCAGCTTGCTTCCCTCTCAGCTCTGCAGATCGGAGAGAAGCAGCCAGTGATGAACGATGGCAGCACAGTCAATGAAAAATCAACTGGGAAGCACAAAGCTCTTAATGCTCAGCCATATTGGCTGCTGACGGGAGCAAATAACATCAGCATAGCACTTACAGAGACCAATCATACATTTCCACCAGCGACGACACAGGTTCTGGACCACAATAAATTCTATCCCCTGATTAAACAGTAAATTCAGCATGCCTATCAGGGTCCCATTAAGAGGGGGGCTGTTTTCGAAAACATCATTAATCAAGCGAGAGATATGGGGAGAAATATCAGTCATCGATTGTAACTGCTTATGACAGTTTACACAGCTTTATATCTGCAGGGAGTGCTCGCTGATCTATCAATTACCAGCAGCTCTTACTGCATGCTAATTGTGCATTTTCCCCTCTAATGCATTTGCACTGTTATCTTATAGGCTAATGAAACCAAACAAATCAATAAATATAAATTATACATGCAAAGATGTACTGCTGCGAACATAAAGCCTCTAATTAATTGCACTTGATTAATTTATATACTTTAATTATCTCTCCTAGCTGCAGATGGCATAAATATCCACACAATCTGCTTATTGCTATGTCAGTCATAAAACGGCAGACGCAGTGAAACTATTAGGTGAGGCTAGCTTTGTCACTGGAAAACACACAGTTGCTGACATAAAAAAAAGGCGAGTCTCTGAATTATTTAAACAGAGCAAATTGCCAGACGATGCAGGGCTCGGGACTGTTGTAATTCCTTTGCAGGTTTGTTATGGTGAGCAGTATGTTCTTTTTGTGTGAGCAGAGCAAAATTCAGCTCTTCATTTTATTATATCATTCTTAATATTTACCCCCTAAATGGTTGTGCTGGCACATTTAAGCCTACTATAAATATATCTGTAATTACTCTGCAATATATTTGCAACATTTCCCCCATTGTTTTATGAAGGCTGCTAAAGACACAATGAAAAAAAGATTATTTTTCATTTTACCTTTACGTCCTTCCACAGTTGGTTTATGAATGCATGTGCATCTGTTGAAACAATAATCTGTAAACAGCTTCTTCACAGTGCTTGTATTTTTTTTTTTAATTAAAAAATAAATAAATAAATAGAACACATAGCCACAAGCTAACAAACCTAAGAGAAAACATGTCTCCTCAGGCTGTTTGACTATATTTGTTGTGTCTGTTGAGAAAAAAAAGCTATTTTAAAACTGCTCATTTCAGCATCTTTCCACAAATGAAATACAGCAACATAAATAGTTGTGATATGATGCTGTAAAGTACTGCACCGAGCACAAAAATAAGTATGAAGTTGAGTCGGCCAAATAACTTGCTCTTCAAGGGTGCACAGGGGGAGAGATAGCAAGGCTTCTGGGGGTTTACATCTTGATGCTGCTAATGAGGGTGTTTTTAGTATAATTACCTCAACAGGGTGCTTGGCAGTATAATTACCAGAAAGACATTACAGAGGAACATTAGTGTGTCCAGGTACAGTAAATATGTCGAGATACAAGGTGACGAGGTCTGCTCTTTCTCTGATGCTGCATCCTTTCTGAAACAAGCTGTTATTTTTCCCACGTGTGTCAAACTGCTCCCGGGGAAAATCACATGTACAATTCATCCTGGAAACAATAACAGGTTCTGTGATAATCCCGTACAATTAAAAGTTTTTAGAGAAGGGGGGCTGCAAAATGTCTGCGTGTGAGGAGTTTGACTTGAACGTGTGAGTCTTTTTTGTTAAAATACCTCAGTCAAGTGGGAGTCCAAACAATCACAATTTTATGGCTCAGACTTGAACTGTAGCAAATCAGCTGCCTACAGTTGAAGGTACTTTATGAAGTAAGTGAATACCTGGCAGGGATGTCTAGCACTTTTGTGCAGGCGACTCCAGACATATAGTTTAGACCACATAAATGCCACGATGCCTGTAAAAGCACCTGGACATTTTGGCCCTGACTTCAAACATTGCCTGTGCACTCTATTTACCCTCACAGACCTTTCATGTGGTCAGATTCCTCCCCCCAAAAAATTACTTCATCCCCTCATAGCTGAATGTGTGGCGTCTCAGGCAAGTGTGGCGCTGTGAAAGGTATACCACTTGCATGCAAGGATGCAGAACGTTTTTTTTATTTTTTCTAACACATGAAGTGTTATTTACTCACATTTTTATTGTGGAGGAACTAGAGAGAGCAGAGCAAACTGCTGCAGAAAACAAACAGTGTGAAATAATAAACCCTTATTTGAATCTAGAGCCTAAGATACTAACAGTAAACAGGGGATCTGTTTCCTGCTTTCTTGTAGTTTCACTTGTACCAGCTGTGTTTGTGCTGTGATATCCTCAAAAAGTTCATCCATGTTAAAAACATGTTGAGTCTCTCTTCCGCGTGATATTTGGTAATAACACTGATTTGACTCTTCTTTTACCACATCCACAAAGACAAACAGAAGTTGGTGATAGAAACACAATTCCTCAGACGGTGTCTGTACTTTATCTTCTCTCCCCTCAGAGCCGAAGACTTTTAATCATCCCGATATGATTTAGTCACTTTTAAACAATAATGATCACAGAAGGAGCATCATTTGGGAGGAGGTGATCAATCAGAGGCTCATTCAGCTTTAATTCATGTAGATGCACACCTAATACTCATTACAAAGATGCAATTTCCAGCCAGTCAGCGTAGATTAATGGGGAAGCATCTCTCCTAGTGTTTCTTTGCGCAGTGCCATGCCTCCAGCAGGATGGATGACTTTCATACAGACACTACCGGTCCATAGGCTTATTTATTTAATAGACGTGTTTATGACAAACTGGTGTGAAGAGAAACATATTCATCAGACAACAATCAAAATGAAGAGGACAATTTTTTTTTCTAAGTTTAACAAATTTGGAATTCTTTGTGCTGAACCTGTTTTTTAACAGTGAGACACCTGAAAAGAAAATGTTCCTCATTGCTGTCGTCTTCCGCTCAGAGTAATGTGAGCAGTTACATCTTGTCATTACCAGCTGAAGGATTATCCATTTATAAAGCTAAGTATCTCCTAATTCAACTTTGTTGTACAAATTCAATTTTGTTGAATACGTGTCTGTCATAAAGGATTTATGTATATTGTGTATTTCAAACATAAAGGAAATACAGGAAGTGCATCGCACAAAATCATATTTTGCAAAACTGCTACTTCATTGATCTAAAAGTATGATTCCCATAACAACTGTACTGAAGTGGTTTTGTGATTATTTACTTTTTTCACTCTTATCAAGAAGAAATACAAACATTATTTTTATTCTTAACATTTCATTTGAAAGCTTGCTTCAGGTGTTAGTCTGACAATACGGGTGAAAAAGTCAAGGGTAAGCATTAAAAACATCATCCAAAGTGTGTTTTATGAATTCAAAGATGACTTTAAGTTGTGTCCCTGATTGACAGCGCTGCAACATTTTATATATGAAGTAGAAACAATGAAAAGGCACATCCTAGAAAAATAAATAAATAAAATAAAAAGTAAAAAGATAAGGTAGGGGCATGGCTTTCCATAAAACAATGAAGTCAGTCATCTGTTCCTTAGTCAACTGAAATACAGTTTGTTTACATTATTCCCTCTTTTTTTGATTATTACCTTTTAAAAACAATTTTGCACATTGTGACATTATCAGATAAGAGAATTAAATCACCCCACTGAATTTCAACAGCTGAAAAGATTGCTATCCATCTATCTTCAAATGTAACTCATTTTATAAGTATTTGTATATAACACGATTATAATCATCAGTTCAGAGACTTTTGAGGCAGAGGAGGTGAGAAAGAAAGAGAACCTAGGATCGATGAATCATAAGATTGTTTGGATATTTGTAGGTGAGAATTTTCATTTTCCTATTGTAGCTTTTGTGCCCCTCTTAGCAGCCTAAATGAGCAGCATGACTGGGGAGGAGGAAGAGAGCTCTTGAGGCGCTTCAGGTGGCTGGTGTGCGTTCGCACAACCCTGGGGTGTGTCCCTGTCTACGGGTTGGACCAGCAGCCACCTAGAGCCCTCCCCTTCCTCTTCCCTATATTCCTCCTCTCCCTCAGTCAACCCAGCCATCCATCCTGCATTAATTGGGTTTGGTGTTGGAATCCCCCTCTCACCACACACGCTCACGTCCACCCGGCAACCGTAAAGACAAGCATGTTTAGTGCTACAATTATGATAATTGCAGCAGAGCACTCAGCTAAGGGAATGAGCAAATCTGATTAAGGGCCCTTCTGCATGATCAAATATTAATCTGATGTGTCTTCACTCTGACCGGGCTTGGAGCATAAGAAGCTCTTATGGTCTTATGCATTAACAGATTTGCAGAGGCTAAACTCATAGTAACTAATAATATTAGACATGCAAGTCAAGACAACCGCAGAAGTCTGCAAGGAGCAGAATCCACTTACTATAAAAACTAAATAAAAACGGTAAGGATAAGAATTGGACTGAGCTTTATGACAAGTCAATTATTGCAAATTAGAAACAACGCTAAACACCTATTACTCAGAACCACCTGTTGAACTGGACTCCATACAAAAAAAAGCTGCTTTAACCCTTTTACTAAGCTTTATTCCTGCCCCCAAAAACATTCACACACACCCACAGGAACACACACATACCTGAACAAGACACACATATACACACAAACACACAATGCTTTATTAGCGTTGGAGTAAATATCCTTGTTCTGTATATTCAAGAAAGGGTAAATGATGGATTCAAAAAGCACAAACAAAGAGATTGTATGAAAAAAAAAAAAAAAAGAGTTTGTCCCACTTTTAAATGTATTCTTGGTATGATAATGGTGAAACAACAGGGCCTTGTTACAAATGGCTCTCAAGTTGAAGATAAGATAAGTTGAAAAACAAAACATGGCCTGATGACAAACAAAATACAGGTTACAAACAGTAAAACCAGGACTTTGTACAGATTTATAGAATGAAAACCAAAACAAGAAAAAAAAAAACAGAACAAAAATGACATCAGAAACTTGAATTTTTAATGTTCTACAGCAGAATCTGAACATTAAAATCAATGGTAACTGGTTAACACTGGTTTTGTTTTTGATCTTGAAATGTCCGTCATGTTGGTAATGTGGCCCACATGCATTCACTTCCTGTGTCGTTCCCTCATGCCCTGGCATGCCTGCACCAGTCACTGGGCAGACTAGAGACTTCAGTCACTACAGCACACGACTCCCAAACTGTATCCTGTCCTGTTTCTGTCAGCTGCATAGACTGAACAATGTGAAAAGCTTTATGGGATCTTTCCTGATGTTTGAGATAAATAACATGGCAGAATTGATTTAGTCTTAATTTATTTAGGTTATCACAATGTCACCAATGTAGGAATACTATGCATAAAATTAACATGAATGCGATGCAGCTTGAATTGTAGAGGGCAGTAATAAGTGACGCAGCTTTTATAATGCACAAGCCGAATGTAACTGTAGTGTTTGCTGTGGGAAATAACAGCCCATTTGAAAATGCTTACCTACCAATTTAAAGTCCTACGGCAAAAAACGTTCGAAAGTTTATCGAAAATGCTTATTTTTTTCCTCTAGAAGTTTCTCTCAAAGATGGTTGAAAAAAAAATTCTGCCTGAATTGGAAATTAATAACAAAAAAAATCTAAAACAGAAAACACAGGTTGTCCATAAAGTCTCTTTACAACTTACAAAAGCAATTAAACAGACAAATATTTGTAAATTTTTACAAAATGAGTAAATATTAAAGTTTGTTATCTATTTATTTAATTATTTTTGTTAACTACTTTGACAGGAGAACTAATTTTGTTGGAGAATGTTGAAAGGCCTGCCCCTGTCTCCCTAAATTTAACGGAACAATCGGGGCAAGACGTTGGATCTCTTCCATACTTAGTTCTGTAGTTTTGCTGAGTCTGTGGATCCGATTTTGTATCAATAAATCATGACATACTTTGTGCCTTTTCTTGAAGAGCAGTCATTTTTAGGGGTTTATTTGACAGTACCTTTTTTACCAACAGGATACCTGAAATACACAAATGCAATGCGATTCAAAACTACTGAGTACATGGAACCAATCTGATTAAGATATTTCATCATTTGCCTTTTTAATATATTTTTTACATTGTAAAGAGACTTTTTGACGCCCTGTAGTTTCTTTAACTTTGGCTTGAAGGAGGTACGAGGCTGTCAGCGAGCTACAGTAGAACTAAACAACATTAGACCAAAACGTAAAAATAATTCCTCCAAGAAATTAATAGATTTATCATTTAAAATGATTACATCCAACTTCACATATCAGTTAATATTTCAGTGGTTTAATAAAATCCACTTGCCTTGTAGGTTTTTTTTTTTTTTTATTCAGTCTACAATAAAGTGAAGTAAAGAGTATAAAGCAAGCAATACACAAGATGGCCTCGAACCAGACAGCAACTGGCAGTTTACAGGAGATTAGAAAGATATTAAATCAACACAAATACCCAGTATTTAACAACACAAAACAGCTTGTAGGAATCATTGGATTATGAATCTGGATTACATCTCTCAGCCTTATTGCTGAGAGTCTGTGCCCACAGAGAGGAGAGGGAGGAGGAGACTCCACACGAACTAATCTACTTACAAAGCATATTTAACTCACTATGATTTATAAATACGATAAGGCTTATTCCAAGGTCAAATCTTAATTCAAAACATATTGTTTAATCTGCTGGGGATTAGTGCAACAGATGTCCCCGCCATCCGCTGCTCCTACACAAATAAATGCATTTCAGAGAGGAAATAAAACAGTAACTGTGAGAGCGTGAGTGCGTGTTGGCCAGGAATGTGCAACTGAATAATGCAAACCACAGGACACACCAAATAGCATTAATTCACAGAGTACAGTGGAAGTACACAGAGAAAAACCATACACAGGTCCATTGATGGGCAGCACAGAGGACAGAGTGAGCGCTGTGAAATTCAAACATTAGACCTAATCAACATAAATCGACTCATGGGAATTTCTAATTAGATTTCTAATTGATTATATAAACTTTATGACTAAAAATATAAAGGCTAACATGGCGGTTAATTAAACTGTATGAATGCACTTCTTCAAACTGGATTCTAGGAATTACACATGCTCTTCAAGTTCAGATTGTCACAGCATTAGGTGATTTTTTCGGGGACTTTTGCAATCTCACAAGGATTTTTTTTGTACAAAATTTTAAATTATTTTATTTACCATTTTTATGATCTTGTGTTTATCCTTCGATACACAGTTATCCACCGGCGCCATGCTTTTAATTTAGAGCATAGTTCTGTGAAACAAGTCTAAGGCTGTTTGTGAGAATGATCCTTCTCCACTAATATGAGATTAACCCAGATGCTCTGTGCAGGAATCAAAAAACACACAGACTAGCAGGCACGGTGGGAAATGTTCAGAACTACCACACAGTGATAACAGTGGAGGATCAGGACATTAACAACACACATTTAGATAACAGGATAGTTCACTTACTTCTCAGGAATAGTGAAAAGCAGCCGGCAACAACTGTTTAAGGCTACTGAAAAAGCAGAAACATTTGACACGTGTATTTATTTCTGAGGGTTTTGAGTGAAACACATACTTGAGGAGATGATACACACTCCACAGAGAGGAGAACCTTTACTGCTAACTACTGATAAGTCTTGCCCTGGCAGGGTTATAACACTGCTTAAATGTTGGCAGAGCTCTTTATGTAGGATGCAAACAGAAATAAAATATAATGAAATATTTTTCTTAAATACATGGTAAAAGCACCTACCAACCATTTTAGGAAATAAAACAGTCGCCTTGACATAACTAAATATGAGCACAGTCTCAAAGCTTAAGGACTAGAATAGAAAAGCTTAAGTGGGAGCAGTTTCTACTGTAAACGATGAGCAGACACTGTCCTGGTTGTTTCAAACTTTACATTTCCAAACACAAAAATCCCTCATTTCTTTTTATCTTCAAATCAGACCAGGGCTTCTGAAAATTCTGGTCATTTTTTAGGATTCATTTTTAGGGAAAACACTACAGTTGGGATCAACAGTTTAAGTATCACCCTGCATGATAGGATCCAGCAAATGTGTTACATCTCTTAGTGGGGTTAACTGATTTTGATTGAAAAATTTGATAATAAAGTGTGAAACACTGTGTGAAAGTAGATTGTGACATTTTGAACTAGTGATACTAATTGTCTTCTCTCTCAAATCTGACCAAGTGACACTAAACCGTTCTCCTCTTCAGGCTCGGCTAATGTCAGCCTGTGGTCATTCCACGTCCCAACCTAAACACTGAAATAGGAGAGGAGATAAAGTATCCACATGGCATGCTGCACCCTGACTCCACAGGCTGGCCAGTGTTTGAGTGACCACCACTTATCTGTCTGCTGAAGAGAGGGTCAGTAATCCTTCCTGGACACTCTAGGAACTGTGACAGCACAGGAAGAGAACACTTTCTGAACCACGTGTCACCAGACACGAACAGAACACTAATTCTGCTACTGATGAAGATGCAGATCTTATTTCTTCTTATACAGCTATGTTAGAGCAGAACTCTTCAAAGATTTTATATGCCCCTGAAATTTGATATATGACCCAGTTTAGATACAAAACTCATGATACGCTGCTTGTGAGTGTATTAATTATTACATACGAGAACACAGGCATAAGTTTATCAAACGCTAGCACAGTAACATTTTTGGGTTAGAAATAATTAACATTACAAAAAAGTACAATTTGTAAACAACAAGTGTTCGATCGAAGAGCAGTGGTCTGAAACATTAAGATTTTTTTTTCTTAATTTGGAGGTAGGCTTCACTAAAAATTATTCATATTTCTTCGTTGACTCTTTGTTTTAAACCGACCATACTTGAAAAAGAATCCCACAAAAACCATTAAAACAACTGAATCTGACTTTACCAAGTTTGTATTTTCAAGTGGATCAAATCTGATGATTAAACAGTTCAACTGGCTCAAAATTTGTTGCATTTTGGGTTTTCTTGGAGAGAGTCACGTTGTTTCTGGTAACTACGTACAGTTTTAAAATTGAACTTTTGTTTTAATGTAAATTACAAATCAGAAATTAAGTTTCTGCATATTAAAATAATCTGCACACATTTTATGATAACAATACAATTGTTTGTGTTTTATGGTTTAATGCTTTAATTCCTGCTTTTTGCTTTATTTTTCTGAACAAAAATGATTAGAGTGTGTGAATGAGTAAAAGCACAGCAGGAAATAGCAATAATATTTTATTGTTTTATTTTCTATATTTTTATTCATGAAATATCGAATGTGTAATTCTGTAATCTGTGGAGGTGTGCTGCTACAAGTGGCTGAGGTTTATTTGCACTTTGGTGAACATGGAGCCAGGCAGGTGCGCGCAGTCCACCGTGTGGTGTCAGGTATCCCCTTGGCCGAGGCCTCTCCCATTTGTCATGGTGAATGAGTGGTCTGCCTGACTGCACTTTCTCATTCCATTTCCTCCCAGGCTGCGCTGAGGCCCTACCACCCACTGTACGCTGTCATTTCTTTAACCCCTTTTCCATTCACATGAAGTGTGGGCAATAATGCTCTCTCACATTCCTTCTTTCAATAGCTTACACGCTACGGTCCTCCACTGCACCGTGCTCCCCCCTCCACACACACAGACACACACATACACCTCTTTTCTCCAGGTCAGCCTACACCTCCCCTAATGGTGTGAAAAGCAAATGTTATCGAATTGACAAGTCACAGGTGTTCTAAAAAGAATCTCAAAGTTTATAATACGAGTGAAAAAAAAAAAAAAAGTATTATCAAATAAAAGTTTAAAAAATAAAATGAGAAGCATTTAAATATTCATTCTAAATATATTTAGCGATCACATTAACTGAGCTTATTCCCATGTTAGAAACAACAAAGAGCTGGCAGATGCTCGAAAGCTTAATTATTAACCTCTTTACACTGAAACTAGTGTGCTCTCCTCTGGCTGCCTGCTCTCAGTCCTCCTACAAACAAAGATGTTAATGCTCCTCTTACTTACGTCCAAAATGCCTCCCAACATCCATTATGATATTGGGCCCAGTCATCCCACCAACCATGTTCCAAAACAGTAAAGTCTCTAAGACTGAGCCCACCAGTATCCTCTCTGCAGCTGTCAGAGGCAACTGAAATGGAAAACATTGTCTGTTCCTGCTCAGCCAGGGGAAAAAAAGAGCAAGAGCACCAGTAAGGGTAATTGCAGAGCTCCTGGAGCTCATCCTATGAAGAAACTTTGCTTCTTTCCCTTTTTTTCCTACTGCACAAAGAAAACCAGGAAATCTCCACTTATTTCAACAAACATTTGGCTCAGCTCAGGAACCAAGCTGGACTTACTTTTTTTTTTCTCCTTAGCTTTTAAAAGTGTGCAGTGCATGTCTGTGGGAGCCTGTGAGGAGAGCATATGTTCGGTAGTGCTGCTGTGGAGGCCGTGCAAAGAGATTGTAGCACCATCTGCTGGCAGAAAAAAATAAAAGGAATGAAAGTTCCAGGGAAGTTTGCAGACAGATGGGTTGAGTAGTTTAATTTTTATACTTGCCAGAGTCATTGTTCAGCCTATGTAGTCGTGGTACTGTTTGGTGCTCTAGATTAAAAAAAAAAAAAAATCTAAATGAGTGAATACAGATGATCTAGACAGTGGGACAAGCCCCACATGTCGCAATCATAATTCAACTTCAGAGGTAAAAGTTCACGGAGGCCTCTTCCTTAAGTCACATTCATAACTCTGAGTGCAGGACATATAAACAACCGTTTTTGCGTCTTGCCCTCATTTCCTTCAGTGGATCTCGTGGACAACTAATAACGACTTAATCAGCCTGATTGCACATTCATCACTGTGATCCGTTTCTTTTTTTCTTTTTCTTTTTTTTTTTGCAGCTGACGAGGGGAAGCATGTTTTACTTGGGAAATGAAATATTTAGTGACCTGTTGCTTTTGCCCTTCCACTTGAGGCAGAGGCCCTACAGCTGAGCAAACAGCAGGGCTGTATGGTGGACAGGTAACAACTGTAGCATGATCTCCTCTGCACTGAAAAATAGAACTATTGTTACTCTGGAGGCAGGAGTCATGGTTGAAATTTAAGTATTACTTTTTTTCCTCAAACATCCAAAAAATTAATTCAGTAATTTATGTTTCTCACTCAATTAACTCTTTATATTTAGTGCTTGTAATAACATAAAAATAGTATTTATGTTCATTAAAAACCTTTGTTTCAGATGTAGGTAAAAATGACAAATGTGAAAATGTAGAGAGCACCCATGTTACAGGCGTGAAGACAAAGCCTAGAACAAGATAAAAGAAATCTTTCTTTGATAAAAGCAGAGCCATCTTCGGGCATTTGATCTGTTCTCATCTAGACTCTCATTTGAACCTCTGCCATAACCCTAACTCTTCCTCAGCTGGAGACTTTGTGAGATAATGCACAGAGTATATTTTCATAAGTCAGTGATCTTTGTGTTATATTCCTGATGTGGTCAATCTATGGAGACATTTGTTATACAAGAGTGTGTTAAGTCCTGCAGCAGTGAGAGACGAAGAGATTCTGGCGTAGTCCTCCTCAGTAAACCCACATCTCATACAGCACAGCCAAAGAAGTTCAAGGAGAATTAAGATCTTTACCGCGGGTCTATTCAGCTAACTTCAAAGAGGGATATGAAAACCAACAAGACCAGAGGGCTCAGGAGATGTTGGGAAAATGAGAAGAATCAATATCTTTGAGAGGAAAGTGGGGGAATTATGTAAATGTATTATTCAAAGCTTGGGAGATGTTTCAATGTATTTTTATTCCTGCAGTAACATCCAACGAGTAACTGAATGGCTTCTCCTCTGAGATTTTGCAAAGATCTAATGCTTACTTACTGCGTCATTTAGAGAGGTCATTTATGAGCCTGTAAATAGGGAAAACCATCAGAGGCATCGATGCATGTAAACTCTGGCTGATGCCATGCTTGTGTAATATACCACCTCACAATCATGAAGGGCTGAGGAAAGTACATAAAACAGCATCACTCCAATCCAAGGATCTAATATTCATCACAATGCGTACAAATATGTATGTATGAAGGATGACAGCACACAGTTTTCTAACCATATTTTATTGTCAGTTGAGCACCTGTTAACAACCACCTGCTCTGTCATGGGCACGTACAAATAATGGCCATAACACTGAAAAAAATAGTTCACTGTTAAAAATACTTTAAGTAAAATTCAATATGATAGCATCCGGAGCTTCAGTGCACAATGGGAAGTTGAGGATTGATGAAGATAGATTGGTTGTGCCTGATCAAGGTCTATTGAACTCTTAGCTCTCAGCCATCCTCGAATGGCCAGTCAGCACTAATGCATCCATATTGTGTCTATAAGTGTGAATTGATTAATATTGCTGCAAAGCATCCCCAAGACATTGAGAGAGCACCATTGGATCCCAATACCAATTATATATGTTTGTTTCTGGGGAAATGGCCACTCAGTGCATTGGATCAATGTGGACATCAAAGGTCAGAGCAATACATTTCTGCTGAAAAGTTAGTGTGCCATCAAGCAGCTCATCTGGCAGCCACCAACAGTCTCCAGACTGAGAGTGAGGGCCAATAAAGACAGACAGATAGATTTACAAAGCAGCGGTTTCTTGCCTGCATTACACTGATTTCCAAGGTTCATGTCAAGAGTAGCATTAGTATGCATAAGTCTACTAAAGACTACAGATCAACATTCATTCTGTAAGTAAAACATGCATCTAATACAAACAGTGGAATACACTTTATAAATGAGTAACTTACCAAGGCATGGCTCGGAGGCTCTGATATTAAGGCCGTCTAAGCAGTTTTGCATACATGCTCTCTAAACTAAGAGAACTCTAAACCATCCCATAGGAGCAGACCGTATCGATATTCATATGCAAATCTAACTAAAGACCATATTAATTGCCTCGGCCTGAGCAGCTCGACTGAAACCAACACCTGGCAAGCCTGCAGTGAGGATATCCTTATGCCTTATAGATTGTTGCTTTTTTTCCCCTTTTACTGCTCAGGCCTCTGAGGACCTTTTGAATCCATATTAATTTCCTCTCTGGCAGTTATGTGGGCAGGGTATGAACTGTGCTATTTCACTTTTAATCTGTCAGTAATTTAGTAATGTGTAAACTAATTATGCAGCAATATTAATGTAATTGGTTCTGGGAGCTGTTCAAAAAAATCAATGTGTTTGCAGAGAATGCAGTAAATTGCATTGGGTTATTATAATCATGTGTCAAGTGCTGATTATGTTATGAAACTAAAAAGTGGATGTCAGCCACAGGTCAATACAGCCCGGCTCTATAAAATCTATGCCCCTCCATTCATCAGTGTGAAAGGAGTCAGTGAGCAGCCTCTCTGCTTCCTCTCCTACTCCAATCACTTTCCTATCAACTTACTGCTAACTTCATTATAAGGGCATAGATGTTTATAACTTAGTATATAATACATAAAACAGAGGCTTGCTCACAACCTATCAAATCCGCTTTTTTAAATTATGTGATGTCATCCTGTTTGTGTGATGAGCAAGCAGAGTAGATTTCAGGGAAAAATGCAAAAGACAAGGAGGAGACTGAATCATACAGAAAACAGGTATTGCACTATACATTTATACAATTAGAGTAAAGCAGTTAACATAGATAAAAAAACCAGGGGCTGATTATTGTTTAATTCCATCCAAATTTAAAGAGTGATACCTAAGACCATGAATTACTGGACTGCTAAATTCACATCGTAATATGTAGAGGTTGAGATGATTAGGTGTGTATAAATCAGTACATATGAACATAGTATAACAGAAGTTTGAAACTTTATACCAATAGACAAGGTGATTAACACTTCCTAAAACTTGGTTGTTTAAAGAGACTGGCACAGAATATGGTGGGACTGAATGACCATCTCTGGTAGCAATTAGAGCTGTCAAAGGTTATGATTGATAGCCTTTGTTGACAGTGTTTAAAAAGGGAGACAGATTTCAAAACATCGTTTTGTAGAACACATAAATAATTGGGTCCAACTTGAATGTTAATCCAGAGTAAAGACTTTAGCATTTGCACCGCAAGGTTCAATAATCAAATAGCAATAACATTTCCCATCTTTACCATGAAATTATGTCCGCTTTATATACCCGCTCATACATCTTAGCTTGACAGGTTTCAGCCGACTGTGACGATTACTGGAGGTAAATACAGTGCTTATGTCTAACTGTACATCCTCATCAAGGGAGTGGTTTGGACTTCCCCCAAGTTTAAATGACTGAAATTAAACATCTTGAAATTAGACTGGATGCATTTTTAACTGCCTGCTGTACACAATCTTAGGGAAGTACGATTTCAAAACATTCAGATTTTAAATGATTTTGAACAGTGAGAACAGGAGGGAGCATTTTAATTCATAAGAAACCTTCAATTCAGTTTCAAATAATTTTAAAACTTAGAGCATGAAACTTTATTCTTGATGAAACTGTTTGTGAAATGTTTCCCTCCCTGTCTGATTTGTCTTGTTTCTTTTGCCAACACCAGACTCACTGAGTCATTGAAGCTTACAAAGATGGCTTTTAGATGAGACTAAAGCCTGTTCTGTGAACAAACACCACATCTTCCTGTGACTCCAACAATTGATTGTTGTTATTCTACAGATCCCAATTAGCCTTAACATCAAAACACTCCAACAATCATCCTTTCTGCTTTCATTTCCAACTGACTTTCTCTCTTATAAGCTAGTTTTGCCCATGCAAAAAAAACTCCTGAAAATTTCCAGACATTCTCAGGATGGGCTGTTTGTGGTAACACTAACAACTAAAATATTCATCCTAACTTCACCCTGCCACACCACTGCTAAAATATATGCTTGAAGTTGAGATGAGGTCAGTTTATAAATGTACAAACTGTTATCAAAGCGTAGGTTGCTCCTCTGCTATCATGCTGTAGCTTTTGTAGTGAGTCTTAGGTGTCATGTCCTGCCTCCTAAACACTGCTAATGAATGGACCACATAATAAGCTGTTTCCTAACAGGGTCACTCAATCAGTAAAGAGCTATGTTTCTTGAAGGAGTCTTATGATGTAGACTGATTTTTTTAAACTCTCAATACCAAAGCAATGCTTCTTTTCTGATCCAAGCAGCATAAGTGACAGCTCACTGTTTATTTTATTTTTTTTTATATTTGTGTTGGATCCTCAGTGCTTTTTTAAGTCCTAAGTGGCTGAGCTCCGGGTTAGCCAGGACTACTGAAACATCTTTTCACTCCCAAATCACACTAAACCTCACTCCTGTTTAACAAATTGCCTGAACCACAGAACTCCTTGTCTGGGGAAGGCTTGATCAAGCTTTGAAGTCTGCAGGTCAGTGTAAGGCCAGCATTTGAAGTCACTGCTGAGGTTGGACTAAGCTGATTTTCTCTGGTTAGGGCACGAGAATACAACACAAGCAGAGGCTCTGAAGCAGTTTGCCTTTCATCCAGAAAAGGATCACTTTTTAGAAATATCAATTAATTTCAACTAACGAGGTTCAAAACTTTTTCTAAGACCAGAACTTTGTGTTTTGGAAATATTTACCAAATTTTCCCAACCAAAGAAGAAATGAGAGAGTAACCTTAAATTTTACTCTTAGTTTTAATAGCTATCAAAATTTTAGGTTTCAGATATTTACTTGGGACCGCATAGTTTATGAAAGGCTACATCTGTATTCCCTCCTGAGAAACAGTTACTCTCAGCTGCAGCCCACACACAAAAGAGTGTTTTCATATCTCATAATGACACATGTGCTGTAGCTGCCCAAATAACAGTCTTGGGGCAAAGGTTGCCAAAGCGTTTTACTCTCTCACTCGTTGCTGGGCATTAAGCGCTCAGTCCTGGGGTGAATGATTTGCTTATGGCAGAGCTGGTCAAGCAGAGAATGAATCGAAAGAGCTAAGGTCACAAGCAGATGATGAGGCTAATTAATCTTGCTTTGCACTCCACTCGCTAATTATTTGCTTCCGTAATTACACCCCTAATACCACCCCACCCTTCGAACTGATACAGCCCATCGTGACCTCCTGCCTGTAGCTACAGGAACAGCCCATAAATTTGAATTTATGGAGCAGGAGGTGACAAGAAATAGAATCACATGGCTTTATCTGTGACATGTGTTTCAGAAAAAGTGAAATATTACTTCACACCATCCTGATCCAGCTCCATCCTTCCCATGTTAGTCTCAACGCAGTGTTTGAAAAACCCTTCCTCACACCCCATCTCATACAGCAGGAAATCACACAGAAAAGTGAGGTAAAGGCTGAAGGGATGGGGAATGATTAAGTGACTAATTAATTCTACATAATCACTCTTTCTGACACGTTTCTGGCACTTCCTCTATCTGTGTCTTACTTTTAACAAGCCAGCCTGTGTGAGCCTGGCAAGGACCACAGCAGCAGCAGCAGTTAGCAGGCGCTTCAGATGGCACTGATGGCTGTGCACTCAAAAGAGGAGAACCGACATGGAGACAGGCAGTCACAGAGCAAGAGAATAAAGACTGGAGAAGGCAGGATGAAGACCCCAGGGCTCAAACAGAGCTAGATTTACCCTTATGTGTTAGTCTGGAGGAGCCATGGTCATTGATCGAGGCTGGAGAGCCATGGAAGCCGCCATTTAGGCTGGAGTAATACAACTGTGCTGGTATTGATTGATGAGGCTGCTCCTGTTAATATTATTTATGGAAGGAGGGCTACACAGCTCTCTGGCAGAGTAAGACCCCCATAATAAGTGGTAATTGATGGCATGAGAGGCCAAGGCTCCCTCACCCTGCCTTCCCCCTACTCACTGACCCTAGCCCTGTGAAAGTCAGGTGGATTGCCTCTAACACAGTTATGATTGATATTATCAGATTACATAACCTGCTACAGAAGCCTTGTGGGCCCACTCAAGTGGGAACATTGATTTTTGATTAGGACGCCACTCAACACATCTAGGAAGGAGTCGGGAAAATATTTCCTGCAGATCAGACTGCTTCTCAACATTTCTTAGGGATAGTTTTTATTTATCAGTGGACCACAGTGGTGTGTTATTTACACATCACAGGTCATACTGTATGTTCACATGGGAGTCATATTATCATATTATAATGTTGCTCTCAATCTGAGAACAAGTGCTACTTACATTTTTAGAATTATTAGAATTATATTAAGCAAAGATACTTGGCACTCCTTACCTGCTTTGTGAGAATTTGATTATACTTTCATCAAGAACTCATAGAGACCAAGTTAAGCCAGTGTTTACAGTAGAGTGTACTTCTCATGGCTTCAGAAAAAGGTCAGCAGGTTTCTAAAAGTACCTGTGCAGTAAATGCTCCGTCTGTTAAATGATCCCCACCTCCCCACCTCCCCTACTACCTCAATTACTGCGGACAGATGGACGACATCCAGCAGGTCTCAATGGCGTTCTGTGAATTGGGGGCTATTTTCACATGTAGCTTGCAGGATGAAATCAAAATATGTATAAAAAACATATTTTTGTTTCTCCCAGAGGCTTTCCACAGTTTATACATGCACCTGGTCTTAAGGTGACAGTGAAGAGATGGGTCTTTGTGTACTTGAGAATGTGTGATTCAGACTGTGATTAATGTCTCTTCATGACTTTTTTGACACCTCTGGTGTAACGACTATTTAATGTAGAAACAGCTAATTATCATCATCATTTCATTTCACTTGAGAATTTCGTTGTCAGAAATTTTTCCTGGCTAGGCGAGTCTGAGACAAGGTGAGTCACATCCAGCTGAGATGACCGTGGAAAAACAGAGAGGACGGTGGAGAATGGGGAGCTTGTTCTGTTGCCATTAATATCTTTAATTTGTGGTTTGATGGCATTTTTAAGCAGAATAAAGAGGATCAGTGGGAGTTCTGTGTGCAGTGACCTCTGGCTGACCAGAGACGGAGGCTGGAGTTGTGTTGCTAGGAGATGCATCTTAATGTGGTGCTGAGGTACATTATGAAAATGTCTGCTTCTTTTAACTTTTAGTATTTCTATATTCTACACTGGCTTAGTGAAATCAAAACACCATAAGGCAAAAACTTATTTTCATGAAGTTATTAAAAATAAATCCTTGATCTTAATAAATGTCCCCTTCACACTTTGATGTAAAACCAGGCAAAGAACAACAGAAATTGGAAAAAAACATTACATTTAATGTTACAAGGAAAGGAAAAGCATGAATAGTTTTTTTCTTTAATGTCAAAGTGAAATAAGAAAGACATACTTTCTGAATTTTATAAATGCAGAAATAACCACATAAGAGTAAAGCTCATTTATAACTTGATTCATTGTTTGCTTTTTCCCTTTAGAAGGTTGCAAAGGCATACACAGAGTGCTGACAGTGTCGCCTTCATTTTGTATAAAATGAGGACTGTGTCTGAGGGATGATAAGAGCCCCTGCCTTTACTGCTTTGCATTTGGTCAATAAAGTTAAAGATAAATTAGAACAGACTTGTAAATATGATAATAAGAAATTGTTCCTCCTGCGCACTTCCCTCGTTGTTTTATTGCATGTGTGGGCAATCTTCCAGATAGAGCTGAATTGATTTGTTTAATGATCTTCAATCCCTCCGATGCTTTTCCCTCATTTTCTAACAGCCTGCCTCTAACCCCTCAGCATCTAACACTCTAACCCCCTGCCTCTTTATCCCACCCTCACCCTCATCAGCACAGAGTAAAGCTGTGAATATGAACATTATGAGCTTTGGGTTCAAAACTTAATGGTTCACAAATCAGCCGCTATGGATTTTCTGCTACTCCAATCAATAGCTGCTGGAAGGGGGTCATGATTTCCAGCTTTCAAATATACTCCCACTCCTAAT
Organism: Labroides dimidiatus; assembly: GCA_030710495.1. Classification (NCBI taxonomy): domain Eukaryota; kingdom Metazoa; phylum Chordata; class Actinopteri; order Labriformes; family Labridae; genus Labroides; species Labroides dimidiatus. The sequence continues at coordinate 15,593,999 of CM061144.1, forward strand.
TCATATCAGTGACTTAAAACTCCTTTGATGAGATGGAATAGTTCAAGTTTGTTGTAGAAAAAAAGAAGTTAAATTCTTAAGTGTATGATAAACTTTTCCACAGTGGAATGAACTTTAAAAACAAGCAGCATACAGTGCAACATTGCACTTACGGCATAACAATTTGCTGTTTTGTTTGCGTGTTTTTTTAAGTGTTAATGCTTTTTTGAAAGGTCTGCACATCTTCACACAACAACGCCTGGTAGAAGATATGGTTCCTTCTGTTGATTAAATAGCACAACTACTTCTTTCCTGTCACACACACTCAGTACAGTTAGTAATAAAGCTTGGCTGTGTGTATACTAGTTCTTGTCGTTGGTCTGTGAGCATAACTTGGAGGCCTCACCCACACAGAGGACCTCGACGTGCAACAGCAAAGAGAAACACAGAGCCGTTCTCTGCTGGATGGCCCCATATGATTAATGACCTCAAATTAAGGCCTGGATGGTGGGTTTCATGGGTTTCTACTACACACATATCCCCAACCAATGATAATCTCTCTCAGGCATGCCTCAACAGCTCAGCCGTCTTACATCAACAACCTCCAATTTTGGACAAGACACTCTGCAGATAGGCCCACCATTCCTCTCATTTATATCCATGGGGTGATTTCATTTTGTTTCACTGGCCTTTTTAGCCAATGACAACTCAGATTCAAATGTTAGTTCCGTACAGCTAAACATTAAGTGTGTTTGTTGTGTTTGTGTATTTCAGACCTTTATAAATTTAAAAAATGTCAATTAGAGGTTTTGTTTGTGCAGGATTTTCACTGCAACAATCCTACACGGTCTTCTGAAGACAGAAAACAGATGATGCAGGAAAAGTCTCATTTCTCTATGTACTATTTTCATCTTCCAGAGGGAAGAATCTAGAATATTAGAGTGGAGAACATGAGTCTGATATGATTTTTGTGGGCCTCTGTTTAGATTTAGTACATTGAAGCGAGGTTTGAGAGCTGTTCTACCTGTTACTGCATCAGGATATACGCATCAGCTGCCCATGTGGACTTTGATATGGCACCCACACTCCTTCAAATTTGAATTTGACATCGCCCAAGCCAGTGTTTTCAGTTTTGTGAATAGAAAAGAGCTTTTGCACTTTGGTACTGTTTTATTTTTAAGTGATAATGACTGATGTGGTCATTATGGAAGCTAGCATGTTAGTAAATATATAGAAAAGAATGGGTATGTTCCAAGGGGAAAGCAAAAAGCATGTTTGCATGTTTACAAAAAAATGTTTTGTTGTAAATCTATAAAAGTCCATATATCAGTCAGTCTTAATGAGTGTTGTATTCTGATCCACAGACAGCTTCCATTTGGGCAACATGCTGCCTGCTGGAATCAACAGTCTTGGAAGAGCCACTTCTGTTCTTGGAGTTTTGACTCTGACTTTGTCTTATAAAAAACCGCTCTGTTATTAAGGCCTGGAAAAAGCTGCGATGGGTGAGGGAAAGTGGAAAAAAAAAATCTGAAAACAATTAAATACAAACCGCGTTTGTAGTTCAAAAGGGGTGGCAGTTGTATTTCAATACCAGACGACCTATGGGATGCCACGGAAGTGCCATTAAAAAGAGAAAGGATGCGTGAACAGCTGTTTTCTGTGACGGCTCACAATGCTTAACCATGATTTCCCTCTGTAAGACTAGGTCAGGATTACCGCAACCCCCCGGCAGCCTGCTTAACTTCTTCCTCACATGGTGCACATATGACGGAGTAGATGATGTACCTCATACATCTGTGTTTCCAGAAACTGAAGATGTGTGGAAAGAGACAATGCTGTCAAACATAAGCCATAAAAACATGAATGAAGGAATAAATGTTTGTCTGTGTGTATGAGATGTTGTACATGTGAGTGCTAGAAATTGACACTTTGGTACAACCAAATAACTGTGTACAGGAGAAGAATAATTCAAAGAATGTAGCTTTTTCAACAGAGAAAAAGAGCGAACAGAAAAAGTCAGACATGGATTTTGAAAAAATGACTCGCCATACAAAAACCAAAAGACGAGAGGGAGAGCAAGAGAGCAAGAAAGAGGGACTGCTGGAAGAATGTGATTAAGTCTGTTTATGGAGTCCTATCACTGACACACAAGAGCAGGACCACCTGCAGTCTGGAAGTCATTACGCTGGGGTCACGGGATATCCTACATGTAAACTCTGAGTCACTTCACCTCAAATTGGGTGTAAAGATCCCATTTCCTCCCATCGACAAACTGAACCACCTGCAGGGTGATAGGATATGATGTCGTTGAGGTCTAGAGCCTCCACTGCTCTTCTATCATACAGCTACAATAGAGGAGGCCTGTGGGCTATTCTTACAGGATGAAGATGCATGTTTCCTCAAAGTTAATCAACTTTTCATTTTCAGTTCACTGTGTAAAATACATCACATAATATTAATGACATCATATCTGTGAGGTTACTGATGTTTATTTGATACTATTTTGCATTTCAAATTCAAATTACCATCAAAGCACTGATATTGACCAACGTGACCTTTCTGCAAACAGGAAAGAGTAGAAGAGTGACACTTTCACAATAGTCTGACATTGAACAAAGGGAAACACACCCACATATTTGTTGTGAACACTTTTCACCCATTTCTTGACTGGAAGGCAGATGAACCGCTGGTATGTTGAATTAGATTGATGCATCCCCTCCGTGTGACAGTTCTGAATCATGGCTGTAGCCACACACACCAGCAGCAGCTCTGGAATGTCTGATAAAATGATATTAATTCCACACATTAATGAGATTAATGAATCAGTGCAACTCAAAGTAGAGAAACCAGCTTTTCTTTTTGTCTGGCCCTGAAATAATAACACAAAGGTAATTATAGTGCATCCATCAATCTGCTGCCGGACAGTCTAATTATCTGGGCATTTCTGAAGTGCTCTCACTTCTTCACACCCATTTGTATTGTGTGATATGTTATTTTTTCATTAATGGAGAGCTCATCTGCGGCACCCCCTGCATGTAACAGTGACTGCCTGTCAGCAGCTGCAAGAGCAATGATTGAGAGTTGAGGGTGTGAAGATTGAGAGATCCAAAATTTCCATGATGGATGAAGATGTCATACTGCTAAGAGGTACACATCATCGGCTCATCGTGCATCTTGACAAAGTGCTCTTATCCTCCAAAAGGAATAATGAGGATACTGACAGCACATCCACTATAATCAATGACTTTTGAATGAATAATCAACTCTACTAATTGAACAAAGAATTTCTTCTTGGATTTAGGCTCTCAGAAAAAAAAGAAACACAATAGCCTCATCCTGACTCTGTCTTAACAGAGTGGTACTGGCTGGTCTGCAGACCTTGTTGTACATCAGTTGGCAAATTCTGCTTTGATTGTTTTTTTATCTGTTACTATTTGGGATGCAAAACTATTTGCAATTTCAAATTCAAACAGTGATATGAGCAAACAAAATGGACACATTGCTCAAGAGGTTATTTTATGTAAACAAGCAATGCTTAAGTCCTGCTGCCTTCACATTATCTGGTGCAAATGTTGTGGTAAAGAAATGTGTTTGCTTTTATTCTGGAGTCAGGAGAAATATATTGCAAACACAGGTACTGTGTTAAAAGTAGAGCACAACAGATTGAAGAAGAACATGTTTAAGATGAGATGAATTCTTTAGTTTTTATTAAGTGCAATTTATGTTGTTTTATCGATACAGAACAGTGATATAGCATACAGCACATTCTCATATCCTGCAGAGCTGATTTCTATGTATTTTGTTAGCTTCACCTAAAAAACAATGGGGCTATCGAGTCTCATCACTATATCAGGTTAAATCTTTTGAATCTAAAAACTGATAAAAGAATTTGAAAACAGGCAGACAAGCTGAACACTACAGAGGATATTCTGATATTCCAAATAGTTTTAAGAAGGTATATCCACATCAAAACACTTTTTGATAATACTTCTTAAGTTGGACTACAGCTCACAAAAGGAAAAAGCTCGAGACCCCTCCTTTTTTCTCAACAAGCAGCTGCATAAACCTTTACCAAAACTCTGCCGTTTTCAAACAAACTCTTCGGCTCCATCATCTGGACTGTAATAGACTTCCAAAACAATAATAATTACGGGATCTGACCAGAGCGGAACAAGGTTTGACTCACCCTGCCCTCCATCCCAACTAATTGTGAATCATACGAAGAGCCACTTCCTGGAGCTTCCTCACTAATGGTTACAGACAATTGACATTTCAGAGCAAATGAAATGTCCCACAGCTGTCCAAGTAACTAGTTTTATATCCTCTTCTAGTTTTTTCTTTTCTCATTTAAACACCAGGAGACCCAGAGACCATCCCCTCGGAAGTGTCAAACAAAGGCTTCAACTATTTACCTGCAGTTTATATCCGTTTCTCAGGGTATCTGTGTTCCACAACACCTGAACAAACTATTACTCGAACAAAGATCTATTAAGCTATTCTTAGTTTCCATTAGGTCAAAAAATGGATCCATGAATGCCTTTAAAAGCCTTTAAATGCCAAGCACATCACAAATCATTTGACAGACAATGTTATGATGTGTCTCTGTGAAGGGACTGGCTCGAGGGCAGAGTCACCCTGTCTGATAAACACTCCCATAGCTATCTCTAGCCGTAGCCTATGGGGGAGTGAATGGGAAAATGTACAAGCTGTGCTTGGATTACAGCTGTAGAGCCAACTACAGACAGGTTAATGGTCATATCATAGAGTTGCTTCTCTTTAATTTCAATAAACTCATTACATTTTGAGACGAGTCATTCTTCTTGCTTCAAATGTCTTGTAAATGGCTCATAAATGTCCAGTTCTTTTTATAAACACTGGGGTCCGTTACTTATCATGCCTGGCAGAGGCAAACTTACTTTAAAGTGGTTCTCGTCTTTGTTTTTGCACTGAGACAGCACAGATGACAGTAAAATAAACAAAAGAAGAAGAGTGTAAAACAAGACACAGGCCTCATCCAGTCAATGTCAGAGAGACCCTTACATGAACACATCTACAAAACATGATATGTTTCAAATATAACTCTCAACCCTGGCTTCTCTTGTCTAACAGCCATCTATGCAAAAACAAAAACCTTTGAGAAAGCAAACGCATCCCACTGAGCTGTGTGAAACCAAATCCAGACAACAGATCAAAGTCATTTCAGAGACAGTTCAATTCAAACTAACAAACTACAGTCTAAGTGACCTGCATTTAAGGTCTGTACTTATTAAAACACCCGTCAAGGGTTGACGTTAACCTAACAGCTATTGGCCCAGGAACATTATATTTGATTTGAAAAACAACAGGGTGTTGTCTGTCATCCTGACAGACAATGGGATGAAATGCTCAGAGAATAAAAAATATGTTGTATGTCCAGTTTGCCTTTCATTGTCAGCAGGTTTATGTAATGGTTGGGTAACTTGCCAGCCCTGCATTGGGGCTGGGGCACATGAGAAAACCTGCACCTCGCAGTGTTCCCCTACCATTATATTGGTAGGGTATCCCGTCCCCCCAACAGCGGAACCGGTGCCCCGGAAGTCAAATTACTTTTATTTCCTAATGGCTCCAGATCAGTGTGTCAGTGTGGTTAAAACAAACAGGTCTTTGAGGGTTATATTGCCTGTTGTGCCTTGGCATCTCCAATATTACTTTCCCAAAACAGTATAATTGGCAGTGAAAGTGGTGTTCACATTTGATAACATGCTTAATCACTGATCAATTTGAAAAAAAAAAAAAACCAAACAAACACAAAATATAATGCGCTCCTTTAAAAATGTAGGACCCAAAGTAGAAAAGGCACCCAATGGCTAACTTCTCTTCTTCCATTCATCACACATGCAAAAGTTTTAACACAAGCAGCACAGCTTCAGTTAAAAAAAGCCCACGTGAACATGTCCTATGCCTCATCTTAACTGTGACTAGAGACTTTACACTTCCTTTACTCCAACATGAGGAATCCTCCTCACCCAAGAGAATAGCATCTTTAAGTTGACTTATTTGCTGCGGTGTCTGATAGATCACCTCCCCGGTTTGACTTGTGTGGTTTGAGGCGGTTTCATTTTCCAGCCCCTCTCAAAAGTTATCTAAATGGATTGTACAATAATCTGTTATGCCCTGAAACCACACAGAAAATAATTATTCTGTGTTCAAATGTTTGACAGGAAAAATTAGTAACAATCACCACGAGAGCAGGTGTTTTTCTTCTTCCTTCTCCCCTCCATGAGTGCCCGCAGCAGAAAAGGTTGTGTACAAGGCTAGTATTGATTCTGAAACCATTTGACAAAGAATAAATAAGACGGGAGGGAAGGGAGGCCTTAGCCATGAGCTTTTTGATCAATCAACATGTCACAGCTGGAACCAAATTCAATTCTTATTTATCAAAATCCCCTGCTTGGTTAAAATGCTATGCAACGATGCTTTGCACTGCTCTTAATAGTCTTTGAAGCAACAAGCATCACTGTCACTGGCATAGATTTCATGACGGAAATACTTTGCCGTTAAATCTTTATCATGTGAAGACAATTCAGATTCATTTAAATTGCATGAGAAGCTCTGTATTCATTCAAGAGATCACCAGGGTTGAGCATATAATTGCATGCATGTCAAGCAGCTATTACTTTCTGTTCTGACACACACACACCAAATAATTTCATTTAACCTTCATGTATGTTCATAAAGCATAGATCAGAGGTCAGGATCCAACTTGTGATTTCACAACAATACAGTCTGATGAATGCTGGACACCCAAAGCACTTTCAGTCAAACACCCTAATTAAGAAACCCACTTTCTGTCATCTGCCCATGAAGTCAGATAAAAGTTCACTTGACTTGTGTTATTACTGGAGGAACATAGAAAAGAGGTCACACTTTTACAGCTGCTCATCAATCCAGCCTCTTATCCACCTTTGCTCCACCACTATCCCTTCATACACCTCAGCTCAACCCATGCTGCTCTTTTTGTCAATGACACTGTAATACTTCTTGAGTTCAAGGCCGGTATCAGATTGGGGTTAAGAAGGGATGAAACACACTTTGACATATCGGCCATATATCACAAGGATAACACTGAGAAACACATCTGTGGGCAATTTGAACTCAAAGAAGTGACCGAAGCAACTGGAAGACTATCAGACAGATGATGAAAGTAGAACAGGTCATGTTTAGAAGGTGGATCTTAAGACTTAAGACTTCCTGAATATAATGGTTATAGCGAGACTTACTTTGGTGAAACTTAAGTTCAGGAAGCATTAAATACATATTTCCCTTTTGAATCTTTTCCAAAGACATAAGTTGATATTTTATTTTTTATTTTTATGTTTTATACCTATATATAAGATGGCAGTTTACTGCGACCCTCACTTTTGCACGCTCCATTATATGTGATTAGGATGAACAGCAATATCTGTTGAGAGACAGCACAGCCCAAAAGAAGGCAGGAGAAAATATTTGGTTGACATTTAAAATTAATTTCTTCATAAGGGAATATTTATTTACACTGGAGACCCCACTGGATTTTGCTAATATTCCCTTTTGGTTATGTGAAAATAAAAAAATCGTTTGAGGCATGGTGCTCATTCCCAAGTGTATAAATTATCAATCTGAACTGCTTATGACAATTAACAGTAAGATTTGAAATACTGGCTGGGTGTTTTGACAGCTTAGATTTGGATTAAACCTAGCTTAATAGGATAATTTTTCTCACAAAGGGTTCTTCTTCAAACCAGGGCAATCAGTTATTGTAAATTATACATGCATTGAATTAAGTGTCTAATGTCATTAATATGTCTCATTAGTTTGCAGTGAGTGCAGGATATTTTTCTCTGTGTGACTCTTCCATCAAAGAAGAATGGGGGGAGGGGGTCTGAGGGGGTTGTTGGCAGACAGGAGGAGAATAACAGTATTTGCATTGAGCAAAGGAGCCATTGTGTCAATGTCAAATGGGGTGTTTTTTTAATGTCTCTCTCTGTTGCTGGAAAGCATGAGCTTTATTCATTTCAAATATTTTCTGTGATGCATTAGTGTCAGGATGTGTCGGTTCCATTTCTCAGGGACCCCCAGAAGCCTGACAGGCTGGGCGGATGTGTAAATACAACAGAAAACACTTAACTATGAGATCATCTGAACTGGGTTATTAATCTTGCTTTTTAAAGGGCCTGTGTGGCCTGACTCCATGTATGTTCCTCACGGACTGGTGCTGCTATATTCTGAACCATGATATCCACCAGAAGAAAAGTCCATTAAGGAGATGGATGTATTTTGGGGATGTCTGGAAACAAAAGGATCACACAAGTGCTGATTGGTTGGGTTATGGGTTATAGAAACAAATACAATGAGGGCCTTTGTTTGCATGGGATACCAGAAAGGATATAATGGCTGTTGCTGTAATCCACACATCTTCCAAGCTGTTGAGTGAATCCTCGCCCTGTGGGAGACTGAAGGAAAATCAACTATGGCTCAGAGTAGCCAGAGATTTTAATAAAATACTTCAAATAAGTGTTATTTTGAGCCTACATCCCTTACAGAAGGAGACAGACTGACACTGATACAGTTATACACATTGGCACTTGTGGAAAACATGTTATTGAGTGGTATTTTATTCCAGGTCATGTCCCTCTGACAGAGATGATCCCAGTCCTATTTATTCAAGGCACATCCTCAACATAAGAACAGCTACTAATCATGTGTTTCAATGCATAAAACACTGATACCTCACGTAAGAATGAATCATAGCTACAAAATTGCGGACTGCTTAAAAAGTACAATCTGCAATTGTTTTATCCAAAATGTATTCATAACAACTCACTGGGGCCTATCTTTGCATGCCCGCACAAGCCTAGACACGTATGTGCCATACTTGTTCAGAGCACTTCAGACTTGACCCATGTATCATCTCAGGTAGAGCTGAATCAGATCCCAGTTAGAAAGCGACAAACTCTAAACCACAACAAGTACATGTCCTTGTTTTGCATCCCTCGTGAGCCAAACGCTAGAAGATCTGCAGAAAAGCATCCAGAAATATAAGCAAGACTTTTGCTTTAATCTACCGTTTCTTAAACCTTTACCAAAGGCAGACACAAGATGGTCATTCAAAGGACGTAAGGCTTCTTATAAGGAGACACAGCAAACTTGCCCCTGTTGAATTCAATCCAGGTATACTTCAATTAATTAGAACTAAATAAATAATGTGCGAGGAGCCTATTTGGAGGTTTTATTCTCGAGACATAAAAGTCATTAATTATCAGGGTCAATGTGAGGGAGGGAGATAACAGTGCACATGGCTGCATGAAAAACAGGTAAGATTCTGGATGTCAATTAAACCAGAAAACTTTTCTCATATATATCAAAGGGGAGTCAAAACAACTTATCTGTTTTTGTTTTGAAATTTTGTTGACATTATAATGCACAACTGCAACAAGTAAAGTCTAAAACATTCTTGTGAAATTACTCTTCCTTGTTTTGAGAGTCCAGGGAGGCAGGTGAAGTCTGCCCTTATTACCAATGTCAGAGATTCGATTAAGCACGAGGAAAGCAAATGATCCCAATGAACTAATGATTAATCCGGCAGGTCTATTTACTAATGTACCAGAATGCATTAGAGGCATAAGTTAATGGGGACAGGACATCAATTCAAATACAAATGAACCACATTTGCATTGGACGCTTATTGACTGGTGTAACAAAACGAATTACAAAAGGTAATCTACTTATAAACCTTTGAGACGGATGAAACATGATTCCCAACATATCTACGATCCAACTCGGACCCAGTCTTGCCTCCGGAAATGACAGCATCAATACAAACAGATTGACTGGTCCACCATCAAAATAAAACATCCGTTTAATTTAAAAGGAGGGCTGAAAATAATTAACCTGATTTCCGGTCAGTGCAAAGAGACAACAGTTTACTCTAACGCAAAGAGACAACTTTACTCTTTAAAGTTGAACATGTCAGGACTACCTCAAGACATTTTGAACTCATACATTCAACATACTGTCAGTCAGGGCACCAGTCGGCAGGTGAGGTTGCGCACCCCAGATACAGATAGCAAACGACAGGTTTGTCAGCCAACACTTAATCTCCTTGTTTCCCACTCTATCTTCTCTAAATAAAGGCAGAAAAGTTAGAAAGTATAACTTAAAAAAACAAACATATTGTTAATCAACAACTTCTGTGTGTACTGCAGAGCTGTGATCACTATCAGCCCTATCAGAGGCAGAAATGTTCCCACACTCTTCTCTGCCAGGAAAAGAAGAGCAGTGTGGGGGATCGTCAGACCCTGCCAGAGGCGACAGTGCAAAAGCACTCCAGAAATGGCTTCAGCCGAGTCCACGGCCATCCCAAGGGGTACGTAAAAAAAGAAAAACAAAAAATAAAAATACTCCTCCCGCTTTGTGGATGAAAGGCCCAGACTTAATCCTCGCTTTGTTCTTGTACATAGATGAACATGAAAGCCCACTTCTGTGGATTGCTTCTCTCTGGGCCCTTGAGCATAGTGCTGGACCCAGAGCACCGTCTTATCAATAATACTGCACTCTTAACTACGGGCTTAAACTGGTGGAAAATATTCCACAATTTGACGGAAATCTATCCATCCCCTCTTCCCAGCGGTAATGACACTTTTGCTAGCTTGTCTAATACCATCTAGTAAGTGATTTTTGTAAGGGGAGGAGGGGGGTTTAAAGAGAGAAAAGCAGCAGTTCTATTTGATGTTTCGATCTGAGATTGATCTCAGAGGAAAGACTCACATTCTGAAAGTGGGATTATTGGCTTCACTGGCTCTCCTCAGATGTCAAAGATCTTTGAACAGCCTTGTAAAGTGCACTGCTTCCAGGCTGCTGCTGAACTGCTTATGAACTCATCAAAAGAGCACCTGTCTCCATATTAATGAGGCACCATGCACTTGACAAGGGTCCTCTTCCCACACATACCTGTCCCCTTGAGAACCTTGCCGCTTTTCCTGGAAACCGCAGAACAAAGGTGCTTCTCATTCTGGAGCTGGTGTCTCCTCAAATCCACACTCTGAAGCAAACTCAACTGATCCTCTGAGGTGCTGACTGCCACGCTGAAAGCAGAGAGAACACGAACCATGATCAGAAGATGACTATGTGGATGTAAGTTTTAAAAGTACTCTGCTACAAAGTACTCTTGCATTAAATCTTTGTAATGGCATTGCAGATTACTAACTCTACATTTGACAGTGTGTTTGTTTGGTGAGCAGGTCCTATGGTCACTTACACTCATGCAGGGGTAAATCTAAAAATTTACAGCATTGTCGGTTGACTCTCTCTAGGTGGAACTCATTCATTAAGTTAAATACTGAATCCTGCCACTATCCCCAGAAATATACGTGCTTTCTTCAAGTTTTACTTTGGTCAACACTTTCTAAAATGTGGATTGTAGTACAGTGTGTTGCATGGTGTGGGGGCCGCAGCATGGCTGAATTGTAATTGATAATGTAAAGGCAGATGGGGGTCTCCGGGGAGACAGAAAGAATCCAAGCAGATGGCCAAATTGCCGCTTATTTATGTGGAGCAGAGGGCTCAGCCCCCTCGCCCGCATGGTATGATGGATCATTATAGCCCTCGGTACATAAACACCAATATGCTTTTAAATCTTGACGACAAAGCTTAAGAAAGCCAACAAGCAAAAGTGCTGTATTTTTAATCTGGTGTCAGGGGCACGGAGGGGGTGGAAGGTTCCGGTTATGTTAAACAACCTATGCTACAATGAATCCAATTCAACACCAGCCGCTCACATCCTACACTGTCTCTCTCCCTCACAGTGTAGTAAGAGGTGTGTTCCATCTGTGCTGAATGCTGGTGTGTTAACAGAGGCACCAGCTAAGAGACAGCTTTACCATGGAAGATGAGTGCATATAGTGTTTGTTCTTCAACCACAGACATCCAGATAAGAGGAAGCAAAGTGAAATGCACTCAGATATGCACACACACACACGCACGCAGGCACGAACACGCACACACACATCAGCCTTGTGTCTGTGGTCAGTGTGTTTTGATGACACACACTGTCATTATCTTCGATCAGCTGTTCTTTGTGCAGACACAGACAGATTGGTTAATATGGTTGAGGCCCCTTTGATCCCACCCGGCCCCTGGGTTAACTCTATTAATGTCACCACGGACAACCTATTTCATATTTACTAAGCCTGTTTCATCTCCCCATGCAGTAATTGGTCTCCTAATGTGAGAGCACGGATGTGAAGGCCATCCATTGGACTGAAATTACACAGCATTCTCTACCTTCTTCTCATAAAGACACTTCAATACTAACCAGCTTTTCACTGCTGGGGATTGTAGCTCTGAGCAACGGTTCAAAACCATTTGTACTGAGGTGATCAGTGGTGAAAAATATATATACGTGGCTGAATATATATATATATATATATATATATATATATATATATATATATATATATATATATATATATATATATATGGTTTTATGGTATATATTGGTTTAAAAAATTTAGGAATGAAATGTACAGTAAAGGACAGTACAGGACAGTAAAATGTTTGATGATATAGTCATTATTGGGGGGGTGTTCACAGTACAGAAACCTATATGTGTCATTCAGAGAGGAATGTGTAACACCTTTCTGGGCCTCACATATTTTACCTTCCAGAGTAACACCAGCGAATATTAATATTTGCTTTTCATTTCAAGTAGCAAAGGTACTCTGTTCAGGCTGAGTGAAAGAGGGAGGAGAGTGTGTGTGGCAAATGGGGCTTTCAGACAGGATATTATAGTGACTTCAGGTCAATGAAATAGAAGTTGACCATGACTGACAACATTTTTACCGAAAGGGAGATAAAAATGAATGTCCATGTAGATCACCTATTGTGAGGCCTTGTCAGATCTGAGTTTTAAGGATAGATCTTTTTTTTTTGAGCATGAGACAATGTTCCATTGAAGCTATGAAGATGTGAAAGTCACCCTTTCACATGAATTTCCACTCAGTGTCTTTCCTGCAGAAAGCAGTGGAACTATGTTGTGAAGCTCATGATAACACCCTACATTACGCCCGTTTGGAAAGCTGGTATCAAAATAAACAAAAGTGACCATAAATGTGATGTATAACCATTCAAGAGGTCTTTCTATCTTACCATCTTGATCCTACTGTTCTAATTATGGTTGATATAATACACTACAGGTTTATCAAAACAAATCACTGAATCACAACCAAACCCACCTGGCAAAGAAAGTGTAAAGGTAGGAGACTGTCAGATAGCACAGCAACATTCATACTGTAAGAAATGTTTTACTCTAATTGACTTTGACAGTTAAAGTGATGCATGTGTTGAGAGTTGAATCCGGGTAAAAATATCATTTATTACAAAAACGCCTTGTTTCGTGTGTAATATCACAGGGTAAATAGTTCAGAGAAATTCTATCTGCACTAAATAAGGACCTGTAGCACCTCATGTGACTAAAACCATACACACAAAATTATTCCTGTCACTTGAGCAATTAATCCCAGGGGAAAGTGGGCCATGTTTTAGACTTAGAACAGTGTCTACTCAATCTACGCCTCAGAGTGAAAAGTATGATTCTGTTAAAATGGTGTCAGTCTCTGCACTCAATTTTGGTAATAACTCGCTCTGAGAGAGAAAGAAAAAAAAAATCTGGAAGCAATTTCTCAAAGTACGGCCAAGTTTTTCTTTTCCTTCAACAAAAGTTATTCTAACTATTGACCTTTCCACTACTTGAATGGCATTTCCAAGCATTCTGGGATGCCACCGCTGCTCTCAGACGGAACTTTTTAATTCTGCGCGTCAGTGTTGATTTAGGCCTCGTCTCCAGGGTAAAGCATTTAAACTATTACTGTACATTCACTCTGTTAGCACACTTCTTAAACAGTGGACCATTCTGCTATTTCTACACTGCCCTACACAGACTATAAAGTCTATCCTCAGAAACTTTCAGTTCTTAAGATTAAGATTTTTTATTTTCACCTTTCCTTAAAAACTTGAATTGCATTTCAAATACTTGTGACTTATATACTGAAGCAGAGTTTAGTTGTCATCCATCCTTGATGATGCACTGAGAAAATCTACTGCGCTCTCTCTCCCTTTTACACTGCTGCTCCCTTGTGGTGCATCCAGATATCATAGGCCGCTCTGACAAAGTGTAAATCTAAAGATCCCGTGTGATTAATTAGCAGCAGAAAAAGAGAAAGGTTGTTGTTTTTGTTCCTTTTGCAAAACTTAATAGTCAGAGGTGAACTCGCATCTAAAAAGAGAAATTAAACAAAAACAGCATCCCAGTTCGAACTGAGATAAAGAGTATCATACCATCTGTTCTCCGATTACAAAGACCTTTTGAGTAAGATAATTGCCTCTTGCTGTTATCCTTGACATGCCGACTGGAGACACAGAATGTGACAACTGTGTTTGAGGAAATCTGATTACTGAAAACCAACTCAACACATCCAGATCTCACAATCCTCAAGACTCATTTCTCATTCATATCCTCATCCTGCTTCCTCATCAGCCTCATCCCAGCTCATGTCTCTCACTAAAGCAATCAGGTAAATCCCACATTAACTCCAGGGGAACAACCCATTAATATTTCACTTGTTTCCAAGCCTGTTTGTGCCATATATCAATGCCCAGCCACCCCTTTCAAAGCCATACATTAGAACTATTTTCAAAATACTTCATTGTCAGCCTTTGGCAGCCTCATTACTTATTAAGATAAGAGAAAAGATGTGCAGGAGCAGTTGGTGGCTCAGCTTGCTTTAAAAGCTGCTTTCTACTGTTTCTGCCTCCTCCGCCTGCCTCCTACACCTCCTCCGTCTGCTCCTTTGTACTCGACAGTGAGCCAACATTGTCAGAGAACCTTTGGGTAGTTGTTTAGCTGGAAATAAGTGGGATGTAAGTTTAGTATAGGGAGAAGAAAAACAAGGTTCCCATGCAGTAGAGAACTAGAAAAACAGCACATGCAACACAGTCAAGCTATTTCAGTTTTACTGACAACAAAATAAGGTTCTTAACCATACCGAGATAGCTTTGATTTATGAAATTGTACTGGTTTGTAAGTCTACACACATTACAAATATCATTGTCAGAAATTCAATTCAGATTATCAAAATTATTAGACAGTATTGGTTGTGTATTACAACATGTGTTGGCCCCTAAAAGGTAAAGTTCTTGGAAAAAACATAACAAAGGATGGCATTTCAGACTCATCAAGAGGAATAAACTGCCATCCTGCTAGAGCGACAGCAAAAGAAAGATTGCAGTGATGTTACCTCATCCTCTCTGACAAAACATTGAAAAATTTAAATTGCTATGAAGGGTGTTCAAAAACTTCTACAAAAGGGAGAAAAGATCAGACAGGAAGATGTAAGAAAGGTAATCTTGCTTTATAATCCGACTTTACTGTCATTCTTCCAGCATGATTACATACCTTGGTAACTGTTGAGAAAACTGTTTCATGGCAGGTTTACCTATCCAGACTCTTCAAAGAGGAGACATTTTGGACCAATTAAGTGCTTTATATGAAAATGTACATACCCAATAAGAAAAACTGTAGTCTTTCATGCCCAAGTATGTAAAGTTTGTTTTTAATCTGTCAATCCCATAACAAAAAAAAGAAAGAAGGAATGGAAACTAGGCAAAGTAAGTGAAATTTCCAGGTGACATTAAATGAGGTTAACACAGGGTGAAAAGGAAAGAGTCTGGTATTCATTTCCCAAGTGTCACAGCTCTAGTTGAAAGTCAGGACAGAAACAATGCTTCACTTTATATCATTACGTTATGTTTTCTGGCAAGCAATTTATATGACCGAAAACTCTACATGAACCAAAAGGTCTGTTGTCTTTTTCAAATGTAACAATTACCATTTGAAAGAAGGCATAACACTAGAGTTAACCAGAAAGCAGCATGTACTGTGTACACAATTCAGGCCAATTAAAAGCTATAACATCATGACTGAATAAGCACAGGTGGACATAATAGGACTAATTATTGCTCTTTTCTAATAAGTTTTTTCAAGAAAGCCAAGTCGTTCAGCCAGCAAGCAAAGTATCATGACCCAAGACCTGGAAGACCTGAGTGGAATTCAGCCATTAAGCAATTAATGTGATAAATTACACCTGTGCTTTTCCTGCCATGACATGTCAAAGTGTCTCCTGAAATCTTAGCAGCACAGTGACACGGGCCCATGTTCATTCCCTCCTCGCATAGACTACCCCAGACAACATGCAGCAGCTTAATGTAGGAACCTCAACAGGACAAAGTGGAGGGCAAAACCTACAACAGCAACTAATACAGCCTTTTCTTGACGCCGCATACTTTAAGTGACAGACAGCAGTAGAGTAAAGACGGGTGGCGCACTTGTGTTAGCAGGAGACCTACCTAGCATCTAGTTGAAAACGTGTTTGGACCTACTCTTGCCGACAGGTGTGACTTGGATTAGAGTTATGAGTTTGCAGTTCTCCGTTTGGAACTTGTGTTCCTCTTTGTCGCGCTGAAAGCTCCTTTTCCACTCCAGACTTGTGCTCCTCATGAGGTCGAGCATCTACACGTCTGTGATAAGAGTGGCTCTGTTACATTGTTTACAGTCCGACTCCCAACTTGAGGGGCTACACCTGCATGGATTGTAAACTGCTCTTCCATGTAGTTTCATACAAGATAGATATTAAGTCTTTGTTGGATTGTAGTTTGTTTTTTGTTTTGTTTTTTTTTTACCTGGAATTGTATTTTGACAGTTTGTTTCCGTATTGTCCTTCTGACACAATCAAATCCCGTTTAATACTTGAACTAGCCTGCTGTCAAAATCCAGAATAGGTAGTAGACCTAATGTAGATAGACTAACCTACTGTATTTGGCATCTAAAATATCACAGCAAAGGTAACCTGAACTTTTTTGAACAGTTTACTGTGAATCCAAAAAGTATTCATAGCATCAAAGTTCTACACAAAATGCCCCATAATGACGATATGAAATTTTTTTTTTTATTTATTTTACATTCATTCATTCTATTCTTATTTATTTATTTATTTATTTATTTATTTATTTATTTATTTATTTATTTATTTAGCTAGCAAAGGAGTGGCTTCAGTCTGGCCACTCTACCATACAGACCTGATTGTTGGATTGCTGCAGATGGTTGTCCTTCTGGAAGGTTCTCCTTTCTCCACAGAGGACAGAGACAGAGTGACCATCAGGTTCTTGGTCCCCTCCCTGAGTAAAGCCCTTCTCCACTGGTCAAGTAGAGACAGTAAGCCAGAGCGATGTCAATAACTGTTCTTAAACATACTAGTTACTTAACTCCTAAAGATACTTTGAACTGAATACTGTATTTTACCCACAAAGGAACATTTGTGCTCCGAGACAGTGAAGATTTTAGCTGTATCAGTCAATATATCTTACTCCTTACTTGAATAGGAAATGACTGGACAGTCAAATTATGTCCTTTTGTAATTTTTACCTCCATGCAATGAAAGTTTAGGGCAAAGCACAAAAATATTTTCAAATAATCATTTATTTAAAGCAATATTGTAAAAAAAAAGAAATAGTAATAAGGATCTATCTGATACAAAAGTTATCTGTAATGTTCACCAAACTTACAAGATTCTTTGCAGTTGAAGTCACAGCTAACTTTAATAAACGGATAAGTTGATTAATGGCAGAAGAATGGCTTTATTAGTCACACCGGTCCCTAAGTGGGCTCTTCAGAGCACCTCAAGGTTCACACAAACCGCTTGAGGGACCAGGCAGGTACAGTACAAGGAGCATCATCTGTTTCCAAACAGATTATTTACACTGTGCTTTCATCAGACATCTTAACTCAGGCTATTAGTCATCACAGAGCACATGACAAGCCCGGAAACTGAGCATTTACCATTGAATGGTGATGAATGGAGCAGCATTTCAGTGGTCATTCATCAGCCAGACATCAGCTACACAATGATCCCTCATCTTTCTCAGGATGATACACTCAGTTCTTAGTAGCCTACATAATGTGGGAACCAAATATCAGGTTATGGTTATACTAAATCACTACCATTCAGAAACTCAGCCCCGTCAAATAATATCTGTCCATAATTTTTGCAGTACTAAATGGCACAAAGCATTTTTAAGCTTTTCGTTTCACACTGGAGCTAACACAAGTACATATTTAGTATACTGGTCTCTCTGATTCAGCGTGCTTTTTCACAATTTTTCCACTACACATCCCTGGCTAAGAGCCAACCACTTTATCAGCAGACACAGTGGGGATATTTGTACTGTTGACACCCAAACATTATGCTTCATTTATACACAGTCATGATGAACCAGGCTCACTCTCATGCTGTCCTAATCATTGCTGCATGCAGGAAGACATAACTATGCTAACCACTCATGTTCTTACAAACCTATACATGGTGCTTGTAATCAGTTTTATTCATTCTTTTTGCTTTGTCATGTACACAGGAACATGCATTACAGCACAAACAAGCAAGTACAGTCAATGAAAATCAAAAAGGACAGAAAAGGACATTTTTACTATCAAAGTAATATTGATAGGTCTGGCAGATGTGCACAGCTACAGGTTCTCTCTCTCTCTCTCTCTCTCTCTCTCTCTCTCTCTCTCTCTCACACACACACACACACACACACACACACACACACACACACACACACACACACACACACACACTCTGTTTGAGTGTGTGTTTGTGTCTCCCACGGCAGCCCGGGGTGGCACATCCATCTATGTCTTTTTGCCAAATTTGATTTTAAATATTTATCACACCATACATCTTGGCTGAAACAAATTGCTGGCAAAGTGCTATTGTCTGTGAAACATGTAGTAAGAAGGATGGAGGCTTACGAGGGAACATCAATGTTTTATTTGGTAAAATATATGACTGGAAAGAGTATGTGCAACCATAGCGCTTTTTGTTATAACAGGGGATGATACAGAAGTTAAACTTTTTAAAGTTTATTTTTCTGTGTGGAAAAGTTGGAGAAAGTAATTAAAGTAAAGTCCAATCAGTTCTTGGACATTTCTTTTCCAAAGTTGTGTCTACCTTTTCATACAGCACCACTTCCTGATCATTATTATTATTATTATTATTATTATTATTATTATTATTATTATTATTATTATTATTATTATTATTATTATTATTATTATTGTTGTTGTTGTTGTTAACTTTCTTAAAATTTGCTTGTTAGATATTTATAAAATGAAACTTTTAAAAGTGGAATTATTATAGTCAAGTATTTTTTGCAAAAAAAAAAAAAAGAAGAAAAAAGAAAACAAAAAAGAAAAGAAAAAGTAGGAGAAGCTGAAGAACAAAAAATACCTGACCTAAAGGGAAATGTAGACAGTGTGAGGAAGACTGTAGATTATATTCTAAATGCAGTGAAAGTGTTGGTTAAGCATCAGTCTGTATCACTTTACTTAACCCTTGATCGAGGGTATCATATTTGATACCTGAGTTTCATGGACCTCTTGCTCATCAACATGATAAATATGTTATAAAAAAAACCTGTTTAAAAAACCTAAAATAAAATATAAAAATTCTAACCCCTTGAGGATTATCATTCAGGCAGGCAGCTGAAGCTGTATTTTTGCCCTTTTCAAAATAGCTGCTCTCAGAAAATTATTAACCCCCCCCCCAGGAAATTCATTGCTCATTTTAAAGGAGTTGCATTAAGAATAACCTCTAAAATGTTACTCATTTTAAGAATAAGTGTTGTCTGCACTGAATGAATGCACATTTACAAAAACTTTACCAAAAAAAGTTGCTAAAGCTGCCCAATTTACCATATATGATAGAAAAAGTATCATAGAACTCATAAACAAAATCGTAAACAAAATGATGCAATCTTTTTTTTAATTAAAAGGGTCAATAAATGTCATTTTCTGAAAAAAAAAAAATCGGCCTATCTTTTGATGGGTCAGGCTCTTAAGATGTATGTATGTATTTATGTATGTATGTATGTATGTATGTATGTATGTATGTATGTATGTATGTATGATGTATGATGTATGTATGTATGTATGTATGTATGTTTGTATTTATTTATTTATTTATTTATTTATTTATTTATTTATTCATTCATTCATTCATTCATTCATTCATTCACTCATTCATTCATTCAATCATTCATTCATTCCTTCAGCAGTTCAGCTACTGTTCACTACTTTTGACCATAAAATAGTCTTTTAGGTGCATTAAGGGCATCCAGGGTTTTTGGGAACACAGAGAGCAATACTTCTACTTTTAACTTTTCTGTGCAAAGAAAGCAATATATTAGACCCACTCTTACTAAGTGCTAAAGAGTGGGTCTAATATAGAGTGATGACAGCTTCCCAGCAAACAAAGGAAGATATAGAGCTTACCTGGGGACAGGAAAGCCTCGGTGCTCCTTGGGCTAAATGATGTTGAACCAGCTGCACTCAGGTGTCTCATCAACAACTTCATATAGCTGATCAGACTGATTTCACTCTGCAAAACAAAGCTGCTTGAGTTACATCATAAGAAACTAAACTTAGGTTATTGACACTTTTGTCAACTGCGATGGGAGGAGAAACTGATGAACTGAGTTACTGCATCTGACATCAATAAATAAATGATTATCTGATTTATTTGAGGAGAAATGTTGCACACTCTGTGTTCTTGACACACTTGAGGTAAACTGTTCAACTGAATCCCTCCACCTCATCTGTCCAGTCTGCATGATTCACAGTGGAACAGAAGGCTCGAAAGACACAATTCAACATCATACAGAGTAACCCCCCAGCTACATCCACCTTTTTATCTTCTATTCCAATAATATGGAAAATATTCACTAATTAATTCATACAAAAGCAAACAGAAAAATCAATTTACCTATGTAAACCTTTAAATGATCTTTCTCTTTATATGTGGGCTTTGTGCACAACCACAAGGTGACCACAAGATGGGGCTCTTACCTTTTACAAGATCAAGGAAGGACACCAAAGAGGGGTAAAGACTTCCTACATTGTGCAAAACTGATGCATTCAGTGCTGTATAGTTTAACAATCACTCTGTTTTGATTATATTTTTTAGCCATAATATGACCTAAATGTTGTAATTAATATCCATACCATTCCATTCACTTATTTATTTTAAACCAGCAAAGTGCTTTAAAAAAAAAAGGAAAAGGAAAACTGCTGTTGCTGCTTCTGCTGCTCTCCTGTTGTTGGGCTCTCTTGTTGTGTTCAAAGAGTTCTTTCTTTATTGGTCCTGGTCATGGGAGCTTGACACCTCTCTGGATGCATGCCTTGGCATTTCTGTAACTGTCAGATGTACAAACCCCATCTGCGGTGAAGTTGGGACGTTGTTTAAAATGTAAATAAAAACAGAATGCAATGATTTACAAACCATCTGTGACCTCTGTTTAATTGAATGCACTACAAAGACAAGATATTTGATGGTCAAACTGAAAACTTTTATTGTGTTAAATTAATATTTAATCATTTTTATTTTAATGTCTGCAACAGGCTCCAATGAAGTTGGGACAGAGCTATGTTTACCACTGTGTTACATCACCTCTCCTTTTTACAACACTCAATAAGCGTCTGGGCACTGAGGAGACTAATTCTTTAAGCTTTGCAGGTGGAATTCTTTCCCATTCTTCCTTGATGTACAGTTTAAGTTGCTCTACAGTGTAAGGTCTCCTTTGACGTATTCTTCGCTTCATAATCCGCCATACATTTTCAATTGGTGACAGATCTGGACTGCAGGCAGGCCAATCCAGTACCCGCACTCCTTTACTGTGAAGCCACGCTTTCGTAACTTTTGCAGAATGGGGCCTGGCATTGTCCTGCTGAAAGATGCAGGGGCGTCCCCGAAAAAGTCGTTGCCTGGAGGGCAGCATGTGTTGCTCCAAAACCTCGATGTACCTTTCTGCATTGATGGTGCCTTTGCAGATGTGCAAGTTGCCCATGCCATTAGCACTAATACACCCCCATACCATCACAGATGCTGGCTTTTGAGCTTTGCGTTGATAGCAGTCTGGATGATCCTTCTCCTCTTTTGTCCGGAGGACACGACGCCCTTGCTGTCCAATTACAACTTGAAATGTGGACTCATCAGACCACAACACACTATTCCACTTTGACACTCTCCATTTCAAATGAGCCCGGGACCATAGGAGGCGTCTGCGCTTCTGGATGTTGTTGATGAATGGTTTTCTCTTTGCATAGTACAGGTTTAGGTTGCACTTGATGATGTAGCGACGAATTGTGGTAGCTGACAGTGTTTTTTTGAAATGATCCTGAGCCCACATGGTAATATTTTGAATAGACTGATGTCGGTTGGCAATGCAGTGCCTCCTCAGCATTCTAAGGTCCCGGGCATCCAACTTTGGTTTGCTGCCTTGCCGCTTCTTTGTTGAGATTTCTCCATATTCCCTGAATCTTTTGATAATATTGTGCACTGAAGAGGGCGAAATACCTAAATTCCTTGCAATTGCACGCTGAGAAACATTATTCCTGAACATTTGGACAATTTTCTCACGGAGTTCTTCACAAAGTGGTGTGCCTCGCCCCATTTTGGCTTGTGAACAACTAAGCCTTTTGGAGATGCTCCTTTTGAACCTACTAATGACACTCACCTGTTCCTAATTACCCTGATCACCCCTGGGATTCTCCAAACAGGAGTTATTTGAGCATTTATCAACTTTTTGAGCATTTTTTTGTCCCTGTCCCAACTTCATTGGAGCGTGTTGCAAAAATGACATTAATAATGATTAAATATTAATTTAACACAATAACAGTTTTCAGTTTGACCATCAAATATCTTGTCTTTGTAGTGCATTCAATTAAATAGAGGTCACAGATGGTTTGTAAATCATTGCATTCTGTTTTTATTTACATTTTAAACAACGTCCCAACTTCACCGCAGATGGGGTTTGTAGCTCTTGTCTTTGGCAACACAAACATCCCACTAGGTGGCAGTAGCGTAGCACCACAGCAGAGGCATAGGGCCCTCTTGCAGCTGCCATTGTTTAAGTCAACTTCATTTCATTTACCAGAGGATTGGCTACAAAAAAAACCCCCAGCAGTGATTAATTACTAATTCAGTATTAGTACACATTATTATCTGGGATTCAAACAGAGGCACACAAACGACTCAGTACAACTAAACATCACACTCACCAAAAATAAGGTTTCTAGAGCTTTTGAGAGCATTTGGACATGCATCTCATAAATCTCCTCAGCACATAAATATGTATTACATCTGCAACTCAATTAGACATGGTGAAATCTGGCCTTTAGGGTAGAAACCTGTGAACTCGCATAGATTTGTCCAAACCACTTTTCCACAGGCCTTTAGCTGCTTTTGCTTTAACTGATAATCATCCAAGCTGACCTGTATAAAGAGGTTGTAAGCTAATATATACATTTGATCTGAATGCACCACAGGATTAAAGCAGCTTCCATACATCTGGCCGATGTCATAAAAGTGGATGTAGGTCTGCAGAACAGCTTCATTACAGTCAGCCTTGTAGAGCTGGCATATGCAAATATCCCAGAAATCCAAATGGAGAACTGCAGCTTCATTAAATTTGGCAATAAAATATTTGCAATACCTCATTGCCTTCTAATGGCCATAATGAGAAGTATGACTGAATCCAATTGCTGTGTGTTAGATTTAATTTGTTTGGCATTTCACAGATGGGAATGCATTTAGAACTGTGAGTAGACATGAGAAGTCATTACAAATCCAGGACATAGACGAAAGCTTGCCTTGTGGTGAGTTTGTGTCACCACAAACCCACAAAGGCCTCTAGTCTTTCCAACCGGGACATTTCCCAGAATGCTTTTTGGAATACGCAGAGGTCTGAGCCTCAACCACATACTAGAAATACCAATGGTTGATTTTACCATATTACGTTTCAGCATATTAGGTTGCTGTAATTTAATTAATGCAATTCCATTCGTTATAACTATCTGCAGCTGGCTTTTGTCCAAACACAGATAAGATTGGCTCTGCAGACTGAGCATGCCAGCAAAAAGATAGCACACGAATAAACAATAAAACTACTTGTAAACTGAGAAAACAAGCAAACGCAGATAAGAATGCTAGAGTAGTGCTGCTTTGCAGTCTCCAGATTACACATTATATGATTGAAAGAGCTCACCAGAAAATGTAAAAGAGCAAATCAAATAAAGGTACATTGAGATCTTTGGTCAAACAAGCAGCTGATAAGCCCCAGAAAGAAGGACTGACACTGAGATTCTCAATACAGCAGCACCCAAGTGCAGTATAATCAACAATGTGCTAATAGAATCTTTAGAAACTGACGCCTCGCTTCATGAGTCAGGTTGTAAACAGTTTCTTTCTTTATTCAATAAGAAGCACAGTGAAATGCAGGGGAGAAAAAATGATTGCCTCATGCAAGGGTTGTTTGGTTTGCTTTTAATAGCACAAGTCAAATATGCCCCTCATATGGCTGCAGACAAGCGAGCAAATGTTTGTGTACAGTAGCAGCTAGCATGGGATTCAGTATTTACTGCATGTTCAATCTATCTATCTATGTATCTATGTATCTATCTATGTATCTATCTATGTATCTATCTATCTATCTATCTATCTATCTATCTATCTATCTATCTATCTATCTATCTATCTATCTATCTATCTATCTATCTAGATTCTTCATTTCTTCAAAAACTTTACATGCTAGCGAGCAAAAGAATCTGTGCAGGAAAAAGAATAATGAACACTGCAGTGCAAGAACAATGCACAGCACAGAGCAAATGATTAGATCCTGTCAGGAGAATAAGACTCAATTTGATCACATCCTTTCCTTCTCAGAGTGCTACAACAATCCATTCTATATACACAAACTAGCTAATCAATTACAACCCCCAGCTAATGTAAAGATGCTTTTCATACAAAGCACCCCCCCCCCCCCCCCCCCTAACTGCACATTGCTAAGATAAATTGGCTGTGACCCAAGCCTGACCCTGGCTGATGTTCATGAGACCATTAAATTTCCTGCAAACATGGTGCAGTTGGGCTCTGAGTTTGTATGTGTGTGTTCATTCATGTGTGTGTGTGTGTGTGTGTGTGTGTGTGTGTGTGTGTGTGTGTGTGTGTGTGTGTGTGTGTGTGTGTGTGTGTGTGCGTGTGTGTGTGCGTGTGTGTGGAGAAAGAGAGTCAGACAGTCAGAGGAATATAATGAGAAAATAAGAAAGGTAGAGAAAGAAACAATGAGACGGAGGGAGTGTGTACACATAATACAAAATCTGTTCTGTTTTCTGGTTTGAGTTTATCAGACATTGCTTTAAAATTAGTCTTATTTTTCTTTCTCCAGTCACTAGGGTTTTGAAAAGATGAATACAGAATATCATTTTTAAATTGTTTTGCATTTTGCTTTGAATTCTGATTAGAAATATGTATGAATAACATTAACCTTTTAGATGCATGGACCTCTTGTATCCAATTACTCCAAAATGACCCGTTGCTAAAGTGACAAATATATATATATATATATATATATATATATATATATATATATATATATATATATATATATATATATATATATATATATATATATATATATATATATATTTAATCGCTGCTTTTTAATGTTACTTTTAGATATTGCACTGTGACAACAGAGAGCAACAGACATTTTCTGTCTTGTTCACAACAAACTAAAACTCCCTGAAAAATTCACTCTGCCATGTTGCATATATAACATCAATGTTTTTTGATGAACTTTTCATTGCGGCAAATCTGACACTCTCTCACTTGACCCTTTTTCTTTTCTACTGTTACTTTATTTATCACCATCCACAATGTATAACCATGGTTCTCAACTGATGGGTTGACACTAGAAACTGGATCATGGAGCCATTGTTATTGGGTGGTTGATGTATGTCAGATAAAAAATGATGCCGCAAATAGTCTTTGCTGTACTAACTTCAAAAACACAGCTGTTTATTCAGGCTCTCTGACAAAGAAGAAAAAGAAAGTTGTCTGTTTCATTCTTAATAAACTGTATGTGGATATAAGCTAAAAAAAAAGTGCAGGCATGTGTTGGTACGTTTGTTAATGGAGTGGTAAATTGTGATGGGTATATACTGCCCATGAGTAAATGCGTGTAAAAAATTGATGAACTCACCTAGAAAAGACTTAATCTTCCAAGCTGGAATGAACTTGTGCAGCTATGCAGCTTAACTGTTTCTCTTATTACAGTGAGGTTAATTTTTTGTTATAAAAAAGGAAAGAGAAACGGTATGTGTATGTGTGCTGTGTTTCATGTTCCTTTAATAATCTCAGTGGGTTAATTTATACATTATGTTAAAGTGCATATATTATATTTACAATTCTATAAGGCACTCACTCATAAAGGCATGTGTGTATTCATATGCACTTTGCATTCAAAAGGTTGAAGAGGATAATCAAGAAAAGCTATACAACAATAGACTGTGATGGTGGAATAAAGAGCTTTATAAATGGTCACAGTGAGGAGAGTGAGAGCAGTCCAGTCTTGATAATCTATTTCTACAGTGAAATGAGCTGATGTATAGGCTGCATTGTTTGGTTGTTATAAGAAATTGACAGTAATATGTGGTCTTCATTCGAGGTCACCTGATAGAAACACACCATTGCCTACATCCATCCATAATATTCCTATAAAATGATCCCAATTTGTCAGTTCATTTCAGTGAATCAATCACTCTCTCACAGAAAACCCATTCATTTTGTATAATATCTACAAATAAGACCGATGGGATTGTCTCTGGTACTTGGGCTTTAAAAGTTGCCAACAATTTAAGTTAGCATACAGCACCTCCCAGTATCAAATCACACCCTTACACTGCAGAACAGCTCACCAATTACTGCTGTGCTATCAGAGCTGCAGAGATCAGCTGTGCAATCGTTAGCTTGAATTAGCTAACAGACATTGAGCGGAGGATGCCACAGGGGTAATGTGAATCTCTGCACATGTTGCAAGCAAAAGGAAGACAATTATTTTTGTTGCACTGTTTTCTAACTCGTCTATCTGCTGCATAGTGTGGGTCCCTGATCCAACTAATGGATTAACACAGTGACCGTTGATTCGAGGGTCAGCTCATGTAGCTCCAGGGTATGACCTTAGTGTACTGTACTTATCCCACAGTCTTAAAACACTTCCACTCCAGTGTGCTGACTCTCACAGAAGTATAGACGCAGAAAGAAGCCCCATCAGAGCAGTTTGTCATGTTAACATAATCCAGAGTGATGTCTGGTTAATTTGTTTCCCCATTCTAATAACCTTGCATATAAATAGTCACCACCAGCGCGCATGTTTCATGCATTTTCACCTCTCGAGCCTCTGAGGAAATTAGCATTTGAATTTGTAATCATGTCCCTTTTAAGTTGCATCACACGCAGGGGCTGAAATGAGGAGACAATTAACCTGCACTGCAAAGTGGACAAGAGGAGCCGACAAAAATAGCTCAGAGGAAAATTAAGTCAAGTTACATTTTTCATATAGCTTAGTGTTTTAATCAGGTTGGCTGTGGGTGACAATTTCACCACCCAGTCTCAGGTACACAGGGTTGTGATATAAGTTAAATACACTTCTGCAATTAATCTCTATTCAGAATTTTAACCCATATTACATATGATGACTATCCAGACAGAGTTACAGTGTGCAGTTTCTACTTTTTTTTTTCCTGAAATTGTTCAAAATACTCTTAGATATTGCATAGAAGACTAACTCCTTCTACAGAGTCTTGACAAATCCTCAGTGCAGTAGTATCAGGCACTGAATAAAAAGCCTTTTCTGCCAGATGGCAATAGATTTTACGATCACTTCAAGTGCTTTTGGATGACTGTATGAGTTTTGAAAACATTGTCTGAATTGCCTCAGAAGAGTATGTAGTGCTTTGAATTATGCTTTGCTTATAACTTACAGTTTTCTCTCTCTGTCACTTTGGTGTATTTCTCTGATCAGAATTAAAATTCTCATAACTGTTACTTCAACCTTGACAACACTGAGTCATGTGTGCACATCATAGTAGCAGTTTCTCATTTCTTCCAACAAGTGCTTTTGAAAATGCACCAATTGCATACATACAGCTGTTTCTTAACTTTATCATTTGCTCATGTCTTGTCAAAATGAACTATACTTTGAATGCTGCAGTCATTCCCTATAGAGCTAATAGTCCTCATTTCATTGCTTGAGACATTCCATACAAACGTGTTGAGAAAGATGTCAAAATCTGTCAAGCAAATTTTATACATTTCTGAATGAATATTGAAAATGAATATTTTCTCGTATGTTAACCTCATCTTTCGTTGATGAGGAGATAAGAATAAGATAATGTTAAGATGATGATAAGCCACTTCTCTACAGTCACTCAGAGCTGAATCCCATGAACCCTCACTTGGCTAGCATATAAGATATGAGCAGGACAGTGTGTGCCATTTCTACAACACTGTGACACAGAAATGAAAGGTCAGCATGGTGGAAGAGGGGTGAGTGATGGTGCTGGGAGAAAAGGGAAAAAAAAACAGGGGAAAAGGAAGAGGCCAAGTACATTTCTGGTGAAATTAGGGCTACAAGTGTGAACCATGTTGTCAATCACGGCCTCACAATGGCTGAAGCCGGTCAAAGGGTTCAGTCAAACGTTGGGAGAACCACTGTAAATTCAATTATTCAAACATTTCATCAGGTGAGCAGGTGTGTATATTGGACAGTACTTCAGCACTAAACAATCTGCACTACACTACTGTCATTGTGGAAAGCACTGTTATTGTACACTACAGTAATATCAGTTAATGCAGTATATCTCATGTTTACTTTACATTACTGTAATTTTACTCTGCACCACGTAGGATTGCAAGAAGTGGAAGAGGGGCCCTTTTTACTCCACAACAAGAGGAAGCCATTTGTGCAATAGTGATTACAAACAATACCATTAGGTTGAAACAGATAAAACATTTTG
The DNA here is from genome assembly GCA_030710495.1 of Labroides dimidiatus. Taxonomy (NCBI): domain Eukaryota; kingdom Metazoa; phylum Chordata; class Actinopteri; order Labriformes; family Labridae; genus Labroides; species Labroides dimidiatus. The sequence goes on from CM061144.1 coordinate 15,622,959, forward strand.
AGCATTTTCAGGTAGTGTCACCAAGATTAAGTTTTTTTTTTTTCATCTGAAAACACTGACAGAGTAAACTGTCATAATGAAAATATTACATAGCCATTTGACTAACTTGTTCATAAACAATGGTTTGGGGACTTTTCATCTTGATGGCGCTATCATTGACATGAATCTTCACTTTATAGGAATGAAGCATCCATTTTGAACAAGTGACACACTTTTGCAGGTTATAAACTAGGTTTTGCTGTTTGTACTCATTATTTTGATAACTGCACTAACGGCTGTGTAAATGTTGATAGTGATGTGAAAAATGCACCAAAATGACTGAGAAAAACTTTAAACATGAAGCATATAAATCACCAAATAAAGCCCTATATTTACACTTACACAAAACTTCCTGAATGACCCAGGCAGGGTGTCTGTGTCAATGCAATTGGACCATTTTTCTCAGTTCCTGTTAGCCCCATAGTATATTTCTAGTACTGAATACAACTGCAGCATTAATAACTGGCAAAGACTTGTGCTGATAATTAACTTTTCAGGTTACAAATAGAATAACTGCACTGGAATGATAAGGCAAACATGTCTTGATTCTCAATAATGAAAATTTTATTCAATATTTCAGGAGATGTGTTTCTCAAAACACCAGTATTCCCTTTGAAATAAAGCTCCCATTATAGACTCACTTTATATCACAATCAGACATTCTGTTCTCAGTTAATACTTTCCACAGAGCATAACATTAAAAAGAGACAGGGTTGGTACTAGGAGTCAGTCAATCTGTACAAAGTAAAGCATCATGAGCTGTGGCTCAAAGGGACAGAGAGTCCGGGTTATTATTAATAAGCAGAGGAGAAAGAACATTATGCTGGCGAGCTGGCTCATGAGCCAACAAATTGAGCTTGCAAGTGCTAAAACAGCACAGAGATAGATCATTAAGATACCCAGAATGGAACTCAGAAACACAGCTCTCTCAAGAAAGGGTTCTTTGTTTTGCACTTTGCAAGCAGAAACTGAAGCTTTTAGACACACAGCTTTTTGGGTATGAATGAATCTTGAGCTGCCAACGTCCTCAAAAATAACTGGGTTAAACAATTCACCTCCAATCTATTTGATTTATTTTTGCCTGTCGAGTACAGTATGATTAAACCACTGTGTTCTGTGTTGAAGCACTAATGGTTTTGGAAACACCTGTAAAGGATCACTAAGAGGATAAAAGGGCTCTTGAAACTCTGAAATATTTTGGTTAAATTGGTTTCCATTAAAAGCCAACGTTGTTAACTTTACCGAGAAATATTCCACAGAATCATTAATGAAGGAGAACAAGAAACCATTCAGTTATAATGGGTGAATGACACATGGACAATCCAAGGTGTAAGACCATCAAAAGCAGGTGTCTGTTGTAATAGATGAGTTGTCCTTTTTATTGAGAGCTAGATGTAACTGTAATCACTGAAAAAGATGTCAGCTTGTCAGGGTAGGATTATGATACCCTTAAATAAAGACCACTTGATAAGGTGGATGCAAATGTAACATTTAAGAGGATAATAGCTTTTATTTCATGCTTAAAGGACTTTGATATGTAGAGCAAGCAACAAATGAACCATTTTTGGTCCTAAAAAGCAGAACCTATGCTTATTGACTCACCTTCCATATTTCAGCCTCCATCCCCAGAGAAGCCATCAGAGAACTGGTACACCAACCTGATCAGTGAGAGGTCACTGACCTGAATGATCGTTCTGACGTCCTGGGCCAGATAACTGCTCTTCAAATTGCATTTGTTATTGCATTTTCTGTCAATGCATCTCAAGCAATTCCAATTTTTCATGTTACATTAGAAATAATGGAAACATGGAAACTGACGTTTAAACATAAACAGGAATAACAAGCGAGTGGGTGGCATTTGGAGGTTAAACATTCAGCATTTGTAGTTGGAATCATGAAAAACAACAGATGAAAATAAAATGTCACTGCAAAAACTTTGTGTTTGTGTGCACCACAGCAATGTGTACGCGTGTGTTTACACAGGATGTTTCATCTTTGACAAACGAAAGCATTATCTCTCCTGTTTATGACCTCAGACCCACATTTAAATAAATAAATACATAAAATAATAAATAAATAGATAAATAAAAACACGCTTGAATGCAAAACAAGTCACTGAGATTCGACAGTGTTACTTTACAAACACAACAACACTACTAAGGCATGCTGCCATTTGGGTTTGCGACTGAGATAAGAATGTGCAAAAAGCAATTTCCGAAAGCAAAATCCAACTAATCAACAACTCTCTTTTCCAGCCCATCTGATATACAAATTGTGCCTAATGAACCTTGCAAAATCAATTACCTAGGTAACACTTTGCATGCAAGGGAAAGCAAACACTGAATGCATGATGCATACGTAAACAGACATTACTCACTGCAGATTATTTTGCTCCATTTACATTGCATTAGCACTAGAAACAGGAAAGTGACTGGTGCATATTCCTCAATCATGTTTATTTCATTAGAATGCAACTAGGCCAGATACACAAACCATGCCCGCCCGAGGACTAGTAGTAAGCATTCATTACATGTACTGTTGTAATTTGATTAATGTTACATCACTGAGTGGACAAATGAAAAACAAAACTGCAAAAATGCTTTTTGTTGGAAAAACCAAGAGTACAAAATAATACAGCATGAAGTATTTAGCTGACTCCTGAATGATGGATGATGATGTTTCAGTCTGCTGATGAAGTCCTTTTTCATGCCTGTTAAGCACTGATGCTGAGGCATGAAATACTGAATCACACATGCTGAAGATAAAACTCTTAATGCACTGTTTTTAAACACAATCCAGTGCATGTTTGAGGGATGCAAAGAGAAAACAGTTTTTTTTCCCAAATCTTTGAGAATTTCATTAAACTTTAACTGAGAACAAGTTACCCTTCAGTGATTCCCCATAGTATTTACAAAAAAAAGTATAGCCTGTAAAGTACATTTTTATCATGCTTGGTTAAAAGTTGTTGAAGTGTATGTCTAACTTAAAGGAAAAAAAAGAGTATGCACTGCTCTTCTGGAAAGTAACAGTGGAGAATTTTCAGTTTCAGAGCAGAGAGGCACAAATCTAAATCTGGTGTCATGAATTATTAAAGCCCCCTTTATGGAGCTTTCTTCAGAGGAGAATATCCAGTACAGTATAGTACAAGCTGGAGATCAAACAGGGCAGAGAAAGAGAGCCAAGAGTAAGGCAGAGAAAAGTATTCCCACCATAGTGTTCAGCATCATTCTGCACTTGAACAAAACAGAAACTCAGGTCAGATAACATGTTAGAAAAAGCTCCCTTTCGTCAGTGACGGTCACTCCCATTGCAAGCCTCGTTTCTATGCAATACATAGAGCAAATGAGAGGACTTGGTGTACCTTACAAGATGACAAACTGATGACAAAAGAGCATGTTTCGCTCTGCTGAACATCACTAGAAGAAAGAAAAAGCTTTCATTTAGGGTGAGAGTCAATTGTGGATGAATCACTCCAGCTCAGCTTGCCTGTTTGAAATAGCTTTTTGAGTCAGAGTCACATTCATACAACATTTTATCTTTTACTTAAAAGTATGTCTAATAGGTTTTTCAGTCAGGTCCCTGCAGGGGAGATGCATGCAAAAGTATTTTATGTGCTGTTCATCCATTTATTTTGGCCTGTGAAGTGTTTGGGGCCACACACTTGATCCAAATCACACACAACATCAGAAGGTGTGTTTACTCTTCACAGCATTATGCTAATTTAATGGATTTAGGACACAAAAATAGAAATTTATCAGATGGCTAGAGTGGTAAGAGGAGTTACTTGGCCATGAATATTTAACAGTCAGTTCTTTCATCATATTCATGTTATTGTCACTATTGTTGCTATTTTAGATGTCAAACTTTGTTATACTTGTTACACCTGTTTTTATAATTAACGATGTTATTGTTGTTCTGATGTTTTTTTGTTTTTAATTTTTGTAACTGTTCTTATTTTTCATGTTTTTGAAGTTTCCGTAGTCATATAGATTGCTCCTTTTTTGATTGTGTTATTGCTTGTAAAGATGACTAAAGCTGCATTAAGCTGCAAATCAGGAAATCATGAATATGCACTCAAGGTTTCCATTTCCACTGCTACACCAAATCTATCACTTCCTCAATCCTCTGCACTGATCAACTGCCTCACTGTTATAAAAACCTGGATGTAAAATAACTTCCTTCAGCTTGACAGCAATAAATCAGAATTCTTAATCATCAGCTCAGGATCTCTCACTACAGCCTCTCAAAAACGTGCCCTTACTGTTGATAACACCACCAAAACTCTGTCATCCCACATCCGAAATCTTGGTGTTATTCTGGACACCTGTCTTTTCTAACCTGTGGCAAGAATAGGAGAGACAAACGCAGAGCTGCTGTTATCATCTCAAAAGGAATATTTATTCTTCCTTTGTGCTCAAACACTACCAGCGCCACTGCTCCCCCTAGTGTATGGATGTGAAATAGCGAAATAGAAATGGAAACTGCTGAGAAACCATAGAATAGAAACTGGGAAAAATTAACATAAATTATAGGGGTCTCTGTTTTATCTGTTTTAACCTTCTTGTTCAGCTTGTTCTTAAATGATTTTTCAGACAACTGATTTCAACTCTCTACAAATGCAGGACACTTTTCAAATGCTGCTGCTACCACACAGCATGCTAATTTTTTTTTGTTTTTTTTCCCCTCAGCACTCCCTGCTGAGAACATGTTCCCATGGAGATGCAATAACACCACGCTGGCAGACAAAGTTCAGTAGTGAGAAGAGAGATATCTGTGTTTTTCTCTGCTGAAAACGATTTATGTGGTTAATCTTGTAGTGATGGTTGACACTGGAGCTGAACTGGCGTTAAGAAAAAGGACAGAAGAGCAGAAGAAAGTTAAATGGGAGAGTGATAGAGTGCGAGCTAAAGGCTAAACCACGGGCTAAACTGTTTGTGATAATGTGAATCCAGCATGAAGCAGTTATATTCTACAGTGATCTGTTCAAACTCGAGAGTCTGTCAATAAAATGAAGAGTGAGGTTATGATAGCTCTGCTTGGTAGATGAGCACTGGCAGGACATAACAAGGATTCGCTAATATTAGCGAATCCTGAGTAGCACTAAATACAGCTGGAGACTGAACAAACTCACAATGTTTGCTTCTTGTCATGTTTCAAACAATAACTCTGTTGTAACTGTTGATAAAAACATTACCTTGTTGCATTGTATCTGTTAAAAAGTTGTCTTGATCAAGGAAAAGTAGTGTTTAAAAGAAGATCCGGTCTCCTTTCATGTTTCAAAACAAAGACACGCCTTGTTAAGAGTCATGTCATCACAACGGTGTGTGCGCGTTTCCGACTGAAGGTGTCTCTGCAATCCACTTCAAATGGATAGTCTTCACAGCCTCTTTAAATGCTGACTGAAAACAAGACGGGTTTTTTTTGCCACTTTTTTCTTGAGTGCCAATCTATTCCATTTTTGAACTTCTAACAATCATCAGAGAAAGCAAAGCACTCACTTCTCCAGGCAGATAAACTCAGCTCCCAGAGTTAACTGCTTTCTGTGGAGAGAAAATGATTTTCCAATGTTTGTACTGTTTAAAAGTACTATAAATTGGAAAAAGACAGAGGAGCTGATATACTTTTGTTGAGCTGAATCTCTCCACTTGACTGAATGTGTCTATAAAATTCTCAGTGAAAAGTAGGTTGCTAAAATGGACTTAATTTGGCATGATAGATTGAGTCCATGCTTCAGTGGCTGTAATTGAATCTGTGACCTATTTCTTCTGAAGAAAATTGTCTCTTGGGTTATTTGTCACCATACATTTAAAAAGGAATTCAAGAAACTGACAGTGAATTTGATACATTTTCATTCAATTATTAGTGTCACCATTCCAATCTGCAGATTGTTTTACATTTAGCCTTTGATAAAGTAATACCTTAGCTGTTATCAAAACAAACTCGGGCTTGTAACAGTGCACTTTCATTCTTTATGCACTAACTCAGCACTTACTAAGAGCATACTGTGGCAGGCCAGACTGCTATTTATTTTGTAATATTTCTCACCTCATCAGTGATAAGTGGTGAAGACTGACGACAACACAAGCCAAACATGTCCATGTGTTTTGGGACTAAATTTCTCTATTGAAAGGAATTATTGTTTTCCCTTCTGGCTGCTATGAATCATACATACTTCAATTTTCATTTACAACAGAATAGAAATAGCCTGTAGTGTTAGACAGGGAGGGGGGGGGGGGGGTAGCTCCAAATAAATCACTGTTGTAATAACTCACCAATCTGCTATTTAGGTTAAAAAACAAACAAATAAAACAAACAAACAAACAAACTAGGCATTCAAGTAGAAGTCACACCAGTTACTCAAATACTCAAATGATCATTTTCCCTATTTATTGTTTATTTTATTGGAGATGATATATAAACAGGTTTCAGCAAATAAATATTGCTAAAATAAATACAGCAGTCAAATGAGCTTCGTTTCCTTTTCTTGTACTCATTTCCTCTCTGCTATGCTGTGTCAAGCACATTTTGGACCATTATGGATATCTTCCCAGTCAAATTTGAAGAAGGAGGGTGATGACAATGCAGCCTGATCCTGCATTTGTTTTAGGCTCTTTTCATCCTCTCAAACATTATGGTTTGACCTGATACTGGACAGGACTGGCTGCTTCCCATCCTCCTGAATGGAGGACACAAGTTTCCTCAAACATTCAAATTGGAGAAGTTTTTTTTTTTTTTTTTTTTCATGAACCCCTAAGGCTCCACAGGGTTTTTTCTTCACAGTGTCTCTTGACTCAAAACTGTACGAGTTCAGTCAGAGTCTGTGGACCATGCTTTCAAGTCAAGAATACTGACTTTAACTTTAATATTTCAGTACATTTTTGCTCTTTTCCTTTTTTTTATTTATTTATTTATTTATTTTTTTTTAGCTAAACCAAGAAGCTCAGTGAAGCTGTTTGTTGGAAAGGCTGATCCATTATAACTGCTAATACCAGCATGTTTTATATGGGAAATGTTAGTGGAATGTCAGTCATGCTTATAATTTAAATATTATGTTAGACTTATACTTAAACTTCTTTTTTATTGTCATAACACAACATTTCCAAAAGCAGTGCATTTAAAATTGTGTTTCATTGGCTTCCAGAAATGTAACACATAGTGTATGGAGTTCAGTAATTGGTTTCTTAAGTAAATACTGTGGAAGGTATTAATGTATAAATAAGTATGAACATAAGAGCTATACATGGATGGAAACAAAAGAGCTGTACATAGACAGATGTAATTAAATAATGGAAATTAATTTTATATGTGTGAGTATTGACAGAAATATCCACATGAAACGTTGCACTGATGTAGGTAGCAGCAGTTGAGTTTGATAATAAATGGATATATACAAGAAAATATTGCACTGAACAGTAACAAACAGTATGAAATGCAGTGACATGTTTAAGTATTTTGCATATATTGCACATAAAAAATAAAAAAATAACAAAAATAACAAACAAAACAAACAATAAAAAACTGTCCATGTAGAATTTGGCAGGGGTGGGAGTGGGGGAGTTATTTGGTGTTCAGCAGTCAGATGGAAGAAACTGTTCCTGAGTCTTGCTGTCTTGCTGGATGAACAAGTGTGACATCATATAAAATGTTGGGATTCAAAAGTTGATTAAGATTTATCTGATGGGCAACAAGACTAAATTATATGACAATCATTCAAATATCAAAGATGTATCAGTTTGGATCGAAGGTGTGGACTCACCATCACCCATCCTTTGACGAGCCACTACTGTGGCTAACATTACAAGCTCACATTCTTAATGAGATTCACTGACTTTGTTTGTCAAAAAGAGTTAATCCATTTCTTGGACCAAGAGGGTTAAACCAAATTAGCACAAGGATTCTTTGAACACACTCCTGCTCTGAAATACAACTTCCACTCCAGTACCTTTACCCGTGACGTAACATATACAGAGGGTGACCCAGCTATGATCAAACCTTTTGAAATACAAATACGTTGTCTTTTACTATCTTTGTTGGTCACATCCTCATTTATACATTATGATCCTACCTTTGAACAATGAAATATGTAAAAAAAAATGTCTAACACATTCATTTGAGTAGAGCCATGAATCTGCATGCATAAAATATAAATGTACAACTACTCATCTTACTGTAAATGTGGCCTCTGATGACAGAGTACATCTGGTGGTAAAATGTAATTAGAAGGGGCACCCACCAGTCTGGCACAGCTGATGCCATCAGCTGTCACATGCACAGTAATGTAAATTATGAAGTTCATAACCAAACAGACCCAACTGATAAAAGGCACTTTACTAATTATGGGATGTTTCTGCTTGTTCAATTAAGTCAGTGTGAGCTTTCCCTTCATTCTCGTTCAGAGTAAACTGCTGTTTATCATTAAAGGTTCAATTGGTTGACTCTCTGTGGAATCGTTACCCATACAGCTCTAATGAGTTCCTAGACATATCGGTTCTAATTAATGATACTAATTCCTATTAATTAATTGTTTCTTGTGCTTGCTCCAAGTGCTGAGTTGAGGAAAGTAAAAACTAGGTCACTGCAAAAATAAATAAATAAAATAAAAAAAAATAAAATAAAGAATTAAAAATTAAAGTAAAATGTTAATCCTGAAACTGAAATATGGGTGTAGTTTTCCCCTAATTTGTTAAGCAAAGTGCCTCAGCAGTCTGCTAAGTAGCAGATGAAAGCAAATGTTTGTACTGGCAACTATTTTGCATGAAATAATCATTCTGTTAAATGGTTTAGCATACTTACAGATGAGAAAAATGTAAAGCAGTGGAAAATGCCAGAGGCAGTCAAATACATTGGAATCATTATACTGCTGACATGTAACAAGCTGACAAACAGGGATCCAACACCATGGAGGGGGTTTAAAAAACTATACAACTCACAAAAATCTTTCATACTTGATCATTTCTAAGATATTTATTTGAAAATAAGTCCCTAGAAGACATTAAGTGTGGCATAAACCTACTTCCAAACCCTACTTAGGGTTAATACTTGAGCTGGCTTGGGCTGCTCTTGGATTTTTAACCCTCTTTTTTCAGACGTGTTCACCACCGCAAACATTTGAGACTGAAATGTGCTACAAACTTTAAGTCAAGGCATTAAAATTTGACTTTCATTTAATGAAAGAGTAAAAATTTGCTCGTGGTTTAACCGTTTAAACATTCCATTACCCTCTGTGACACTTCAGTTGAATGCAGTCAAAATATTTTTTTGTTGAAAGGATATTATAGAAGACATACAGCTCGTTCTGGGGAGCTACTCAAATTAATATTCCTAATCTATGTTGTTTCACAATGTTTTCTCCAAATGTTACACAGACCGACAGACAAGCATGTATTACTGGCTTGATTACAGACCAGTCCAGTACCATGAAGATGGTAATGAGCTTTGCTCCCAAAATCACTTTGCAAAGACATTGATCCACATTCTATTTGAACCGTGGTGCTTTTGTAGCCCCTAACAGCCTTCCAAAACTGGCTCATGAATATATCTGGATCACGTTTTGCACCAACCTCGGTGGTGATGAGCCCACAGACCTTAACAGGGCATTGGTTAGGAAATACAGTAACTCTGCTACACAAAGTCGTTAAATAATTATCAATACCAACCCAGTTACTCAGAGAACAATAAACAGTGTTACTACATTCCCGTCTGATGGTATTGTTTAACAAATGTTGGAGCCATTAAAGCTGGCACTGCTGTGGAATATTAACAATACTCCTCTGAGATGTTACTGAGCCAGTTGTCTGACAGACAGACAACAGCAGCTAGCAGCCAAAACCAGCATTATGTTCATGATCATATGCAGATCCCCCTCCCACTATGTCTCTTCTTTTCTGTTTAGAGGACTGGAAAAATGTATACCCCATGAGTATTCAGATGTTTAACAAAGCATTCAATTTCTATAAAAGAACAAATAAGACAATCTGAGCCAACAATTAAAGTTAGCTTGTAAAGAGACTGTGGAGGAGTACAAGTAACAGCATCTGTGGCATTTTCTGTGCGACTAAACATAACAAACATTTCACCGAACATTTCAGTCTTATTACGGGTAAAATAGTCCAAAAAAAAGAGGACAGTGATTTGAAAACTAACCTGGCATCATAGAATAAAGAGCCAATTTTTCAGTTGTATTCATGTCTCTCTCTTTCTCTCTCTCTCACGCATGCACACACACGCGCACACACACAAACTAAAATAGTCAAACAAAGTGAGAAATGATCATTTTACTCTGCAGGTGCTGAGGATGTGATCAGCAAAGATCAAATATTTTCTATGCGGTTTGGTCCCTTCTCGGACCAGCTGTCACTGCTTCGTAACTGTAAACATGACAATATTTATAACATGGTAATAATACTTCATTCCTATGTTTTCAACAAAAATGACCTTGCTACTGGTACATTGGTGAGCTGCAGTACACTATCTGAAAACATGAAAACAGATTAAATACCAACAAGTAAAAAGACATATCTGTACATGTCAGAAAAACAGATCCTTAATCCACATATCTCACATAGTGAGATATGTGTGTTTCTGTGTACAAGCATTCAGCGTTTACAGGGTGCAGAGGGATTCCTTTTATTGTATACAGTAGGGTTAAGTACAAAGACACACCAGTGTGTTAAAAGTTACAGTGCATGTAACAGTGTAAATTATAATGGACATGACACAGACATAAAAATGACAAATTCACACATGTATTCTGCAGGAGACAGATTTTCCTTCATTACACACCTGGTCTGAAGAGCAGGCGGATCCAAATGGCTACAATTATATTGATCTATGTCTGCTTCAAGGTCTTTGTATCCCATTTTCTGTGCTACATTTTAGGACGAGTATCCCACAAGACACTCATTTTACACACTGATCTATAAAACTGCTTAATGATATAAAATATTAAAGTAATATATTTTTGTCTTTTTCACAGAGAAGTTCTCGATTGACTCATTTGTGAAATATACTGTGCTGCATTTGACATGGAACTAAAACAGATAGGGAGAACAGAGAGCTTTGTTTAGGCCCAACATGATGGCAGCACTGCTGGAGAACAATAGTTAGTCAGATAAAAGTGACACAGAGCAGGAGAAATGTTGTCAGCTCCTCTGTTTGAAAGTTTGAAGTATATTTCATGTCTGACCACTCTGGCACACTGATGAGTGCGGCCACTAGTGTGTTATTTTGCTATTATAACAACATCAAACTGTGATGACACTGTCAGACAAGCTCTCTGACAACAGGATGCGTACAAAAACAAGCTTTTAGCTGGTTTGGAGTTATTCTGCAAAAGTTATTCAGCGGTTTAAAAAAAAAAAAGAAAAAAAAAAACAGTTTACCTGCAGTTTTTGGCAGATCAGTCATTTATCTGCTATAATTCTGTCATCATGTTTTTGAAGGTTAGCTTAAGAATTGTGCCGGTTTGATGTCAAAATTAAAATGATCCCATTATTTTCATCCTCTTAGGGATGACATGAATTCAAATTCAGTGTTTTTCATTGAATGTGGGATGATTTGAATTCACAGGTCAACATAAAAAGACAGTTTATGAAGTGTGCATCTGAAAGATGTTATGGGGACAGGGGCTTACCTGACTGAGCTACGACAGAGCACACAAAATAAGCCCTTGTCTGCCTTTGCACAAAGAAAAACTTCAGCATAGATACTGCTGGATACTTAAAAAGGAAATAATTGCTTTCTTTTAACACAAGACCCAATGTCACAGATTTTTTTTATTAGTTTCATTCAAATAAGGAGCTAGTCACTGTTTTCATCATGAAGAAAGAATAAGGATGTTCACTGTTGGTTCTAGAGTGATATGAGGAGAGACAGGCCTCATAATTATTCAGCTGTTACTGACACACCAATAGAATACAAACACAAGGACTGCAGATTGCGTCTCAGTAAGGTGACCTCTGCTTTAAAAAAACATCCACATCCAGACATGCCACAGCATACAAAGACTGCCTTTGTTCAACAAAGCGGCACATCAACCTGAGTACTGTAGAGTTGAGAGTAAGAGTGAAAACACACACAATGCAGGGCTGTCATTGAGGTTGATGCAGGAAGCCGACCAGTAAGATTTGGGCCATGGAGCCCACAGTTAGCAAAGCCATGATGCTTATTTGTGTGAAAGCTTGGGTAGGAGATGTAGGACTAATGGGCAGCCATGTAATGCTTTTCTCTCAGATGAACCTGCCATGTGGGATTACATGTTTCATAATCAAAAGAATGGGGGAGTGCTTCTTCTGCCTGTAATCTCTACGTTTGTTGCACTATCAGCAGGAAGTTCACAGCTTCAGAAATCACTCCTGCTACACCATAACCTTCAGATGTTTCAAGGTGATGGGAAATTCAAAGAAACCTTTCATTTTTGAGATGTCAGTTATTATTATTGTGGATCAGGGACTCTTTATTGAAGGTACTGTATGACTAAATCAGGAAACAATGCCACTACATAATCTATTTGATCTTTATTGTGAGGACTTGATACTTTTTGCCGTATTGGTTTTTTATTCTTACAAACTATGAACTTAAAAAAGTAGATTTTTTTTTTTTTTTTTTGCATAAATTCATTAAAATTAGTGTGACGTTTTTTTTCCTGTTCTGATCTGAATATTAATACCTCAAGATCTGTTATTGCAAGTGATGAAATGTCAGTTGTTGTTGTTTTTTTTTCTTTTTCACTTATGGAAATTTATTTTGTATTTGCACCCTGTATGTAATTTCAGAAAGCTGTTGATTACCTTAATGATAATATAAGTTTTTTTCTTTTCTGTCTGTATAACTGTATAAAGGTACAAATAGAGACTTCACTACACTGAATTTTTGGATTTCAAATATGGTGTGACAGTTTAATAAAGCAAAAGGAGGATGCAAAATACTCAGCATTTTGCGTTATGTTAACTGCTCATATTAGAAGGGTGGTAGTGACCCAATTTCATAAAAAAACATTCTGTAAAGAGTACAGGAAGAAGCTCTGTGTGAACATGCTGACACTCAATACGTTTGCCTTATTTTGGTGAGATACTTAACAAGTAATGTCAAGTGTTTTTCTTGATGTCTCAGAAGATTTGTCTCGTCCAAAGAAACAGCAGTAAAAACAATGCAAATGGTTGTTTTCCAATTTTATGAGTTTGTTTGAATTGTTTTTTAAGCTCTCAACTTGTTTTTTTATCGTATCAGAGATAATCAATCTGGTTTTCTTGTTATGATGGGATTCCTTTATAATGAGAAAACTAGCGTCATTGTCTTGCGATGATGAAATTAATTAATATATGATAGAAATGGGAATAATAGTTTTCTAAGGCAACATAAACAACAGAGTAGATACAATTTTTGGGTGAATGTCTTCTAAGAGTGTCTGTGCATCAAAAACATTGATGTTTCCCTATTTAAGAGCTGTATTTATCAAAGGATGCACTTGCAGATTGATTGCTTTCATTTGGTGTGTTAAAGTCGGCCCAGGTATAAAGTGCAAATGCATCCTGAGTTGCAAAGGATGAATCTGGTGCATCCTCTGTGGACTGCGAGGAAATATACTGTCAAGTATTATTGGGTTTTTTTTCTTCTCTTTTTACCAAACTTAAAGATGAGCTAATGCAAAAGTTAAAGAAGACAGAGACTTTGAAACTAGAAACTACCCATGGTGGGTAAGTTATGTGAAGCTGCGTCTTTGCTGCTACAAAGCTATGCTGCTAGTTAGCCAGTCAGTATCCTCTTGCTCGATGACAGGGGCAGTGCCATATGATGGAGATATGAAATGAAACAGAAATGAAACAGAAAATTCTCCAGACCAGGACATTTCATTTCAGTCTAGCCTGAGCAGTCTAAGTGGGCTATGAAGGCCACATGCATTCAAAGGATCCCTCTCCTGGATTGGGACACTGCTTGCATGTCGGTTAACGGATGTGATCATCATTTACCAAAGTGAAACCATTATCTTTCTTGAGCTTGCATAAAGGTCTTAAGTGATATACCACTCATCACTTGCATATATTGTTTAGTGGAAAATAGACTAATGGTGTACACAACTGGATTTGTTTTCAGTGACATGTTTATAATCTTGTTTACAAGAAATGCTTGAAGCCTCACGCGCTCTTACAAGAGATCACATGCTCAAGTCTTGACGATAATCATCACTTCTATCTTAGCCCTGAACGTGCCTGCGTAATGTTTATATCTTGTCTTTTCTGCTAATAAACTGGAGAGGCAATTGTATACATGTATCTGTTCGGCCAGCTGCTGATTAACTTTGCGTCGAAGCCATGTTGGCAGTTAAACCTGAATAACACCAAGCATGCAGTCAAGAGTTTCACTTAGATCTTAACTGCATTTGCTGTAAGACACAAACCCACACGTCAGACTCAGACTATTTTAAGTAGTTACAATTTGTAACAGTATGTGAAATGTTTGGTTTTTTTGCTCATACGGTCTGATTACAGCAGGTGTTAGTTTGCATTTTACTCCTATTTACAAGCAATGGTTAAAGTGATAAAAAAGTATCATTGGAATATCAAAGCATATTTCTGCTGCAGGATTTAAAAGTAAGAACAAATGTATGTATGCATGCATACATACATACATACATACATACATACATACATACATACATACATACATACATGTGAAAGTGGGACATCACATAGTATATATGTATATATGTATGTATGTATGAAATAGGTAAATGTGTAAGGAGAACTGTTTGTTCAAACTGCTTGAAATTTTAGACACAAAAGTAAACAACACAATAATGAGGAAAATGAGTTTTAAAAAAAAGTCTTGAATGCTGTAATTTATTTAAAGAGATTTTTATTTTGAAGAAGCACTTTTAATCCCTCCCATTCTGCTGGTGTTCTGCTCATCTCCTCCACTAAAAACTGCAGCACCAAAGTGACCAAATGTGCTGCAATGCAGATGGATTTTTCAATGCCCTGCATGGAGGAGAGCAAAAAGGTAACACTTGCTCCTTTTCTCGTTGAGCTCCCTCTTGTCTCGGCAGCCTCCAGTCGAAATGCATGATCATCATTCTTTCCTCTCTTTATCACCGCCACAATGTACCGTATCCTCACTGCCTGACAGTGTTATATACGCTGAAATTCATGAGCTCATCATGATGTAGAAATTGATTTAGCATGAAGCTTTCTCTGATTTCTTTTTTTTTTTTTTTTGATGGCAGTGAGATTGTGATGTGCTGAATTTTTGCACCGTTCAATTATTGTTTGATGCTGTGGAGTCAGATTTGATGATGCTCAGAGAAAACAGGCTGCTGGTCTAATGTATGATAATACATAAAAGAATATAGCTCCATTCTGGAGTCTACAAAGTGACTTTAGATCTCTATTTGCACTGCAATAAAGGCCAAATAGAGATCTTTCTTTTATTTCCAAAAACACATGGCTTTAAAATCTCCCTGTAGAGAATCCCCTTCATAAAATCTACATCCATCTGGGAGGAGTCAGACGATTATGCACTGCAATGATTTGGAGTAGGAATTGAATTACTAACTGGTTGGATTAACAAAGCGTCTGTTGTTGTCAAAGATGACAGGTTGGGGCGATGTTTTTGATAGGTTGCGTTTGTAAACCCCATTGAAAGGCTTCATTAATCTTCTCATCTGGATGCCATGGGACATAAAATGAAAGAGTGGAAAATTACTTGTCATCCTCACAGCAGTGTGCTGGAACATTTTAAATGAGGGTTGTAATTGTTTTCCTGATTAGTTCAGCACGGGTATGTGTCTATTTATTTACATGTTCTGTTAATAAGGACAGTGTTTGTTGTGACCCACTTTTTCCTTCCCATACCCAATTGAGGATGAAAAATCCCTTTGAGCTGTGGGAGCCTACTGGAGAGCTGCCTCTGCTGGAGAGGGGGACGTTATTGTAGTTTAAGTAGACGGTTCAAAGATACATTTTCAGTGGAGAAGTGAAGGGAGTCTTTACTTTGCATGCATAAAAGCAGACATCTGAAGTCATTCTACAGCCCCCCTTCAGGGATCCTGCTGTGAGAGTACGCTAATGCTAGTGTACAGTTGCTTGGATGAACACACTGGATTAGTGTTGTAGCAAAATTACAAAGTATTTTTTATTTGTAATGACAGCATCTTGTACTCTGGTTAAATACACATTAGCTTCTCCATAAAAACAGCTATTATGGAAATATGTCTTTAGAGAATTTTGATGAAATGCACTGAAATGAGCCTAAAATAAAAATGATAAATAAAAAAAAAAAAAAAAAAAAAATAAGGAGGTTGAACACAGACACAGATAAGTATACATGCTAACAATACATTTATATATATATATATATATATATATATATATATATATATATATATATATATATATATATATATATATATATATATATATATATATCAGGACATTTCAAATGGTGCAAAAAATATGTATACCTTAACATCACTTCATTTTAACTAAGTCACAGAAGCACAGATCATTAATCCAAACAATTTATCTAAAATAAAATAAAAAAATATTAAGAACTATGCTGTACATATCACAGCACTACATAAGCATTTATTAAAGGTTTTGTTTTAGCAGATTTGATCCATAGACTGTATAAAATATGGACGTAGTCCATGCAACACCACCCATCTGTTCCTGATGCATTCAAATAAAGCCAATCATTGGACAGGGTCATCTTGGATGTGACGCAGACTCTGAGCTTCTGTTCTAACAGCCATAGGTCTCCCAGCAGTAATGTGTGCTGAGCTGAGTCTCTGATTGGACACACTCGTAAACTTCATATCCTCCAAACAGCAGAGTTAGAAAAAAATTCACTCACGGTACAGTGGGTCAATAGCGAAATTAGCGTTTCAGACTCAAGCTGTCTTTTGAACCAGGCTGTAAATATATTTTTCAATGCCATAAAAGTCTGTGTTTTGGGCTTGATGTGTATATAACTCCTGGTCTTTCTGCAGCCAGCCTCTAGCAAATTCCTGATGAACAGCAACTTCTAGCGCTTCCTCATAGGCTTCATTTTTCTCTGCTGGATGTCCCCCTTAATCTGATCGCTGTTAGCTAACCATTTCCTCTTTTGACTCTGTTCATGCTTCTTCCAACTCCAGAAAGAAATATCTCTTGAGGTCATAACAGCTTCCTTGATGAAAGCAGCGTGATGAGGCTCAGAGGAATGCTGACGACAAAGTCTGAAGTGAACCAAAACAGCCTGATAGCCAGCCATAAACCAAAACAATGAACTACATCGTTATGAGGAGGTGATATTTTCCAATTTCTCTCTCCCTTTTTTATATTATACAGCTCAAAAGAAATTTCAGGGATATATATGTATGCCTGATGATAAGTTGTTTGTCATTATAATGTTGTCATTTTAATTAAAATGTTAAAGGTAAGAAGATACTAACGTGAAAATGAATCAAAAAGGATTTCAGTGGCAACCCACTCACACACTCCTACAAGCAGACGACCAAACGGTGTGTAGTATTTCAATGCCACCCTGACAATACTCAGTAAATAATACAGGCAGCTACGAGCTGCAAGCTCTATTCTATGTGAAAAATACACAACCACATATAGGAAATACCAAAAACAGCAGCTGTGTCTTGGTTTTGGTGCAGTGTTTTACTTTAAATATCATCCCTAAACCTATAATTAAACTACCTGCCCTAGTTTCAGGGGCTCAAAAATAACTCCTGAATGAACAGATGTTTGCATTTTAATAGCAGCTGCCATGTCAGGGTGCTGGCAGCCTCATAACATGCATACTTGTTGTAATTGAGAGGTAGTTCTGCTTGTCAGGGGAATAAATACATCTGTCATAACAAACTGCTGCTGCAACTGGACGGATTTATTGATAAGAGTTGTTGAACTTCCCGACAACCTGGAAATAATTTCAACTTGGTCATGGAGCCCTGAGCTGCACAGTGCTATAGGGCAAGCTAGCCATTCATTTCACAGCGTATCTGAACCCTTCTGTCATGGCCGTACTGAGGCTTCCACTGCGGGTGGGGAGAAGTGGAAAAAAGGAAAGTACTTGGCTAGGGCAGGTCCAGACTCAACTGGGGCAGTGACACATGCAAGGATGGTATGAGGTAAGAGTGCACATACATACATACGAACAGAACACCTTTATAAATGCTTTATAAAGCTCCTATAGGGAACTTTCAGATTGTTTTTGTTTTGGTGACCCCTGTGGATAAATTGAAAGGCAATTTCTGCAGAATCCTTTATTCCAGGCTTAAAAACATTCAGGCTTCCGTTGCTGAGAAGTGGGGAGCCTGCTAAAGCAGCTCTGAGTGACTTACTTTCTCCCTCAGATTCTTCATTTTCCGCTTATCCTGTTTAGGGTCAGGGGTGGCAGGGGCCAAGATCTGCCTCAGATTGTACGTCTTAAATTCATATTTATCTATCATATTCTTAGTAAGTTGTATATTTCTTATTTTGTAAAATTTTTGGTATTTCATTCCAGTTTATAACACTTTTTACTTAATTTTTTTTTGTTAATCTTAGTTTACTGTACTGTATTTTTACTTGCTCCTATTGTTTGTATGCTGCAAATGTCACAATGTCCACCACCCGCTCCACAGTCCTGTTTATCTTTCCAGGCCACAAAGATAAGTCAGTCTTAATGTAGTGAGTTCTATGACCATACACTTTTTAATTCTTAAGCTTTACAAAAAATAAATAAATAAATAAATAAGATTTCATGTAATTGTTATCATCAATTATGTTATTGGCCTTGAGTGACCTTTTTCATTCATTGATTAATTTCACTGTATGATATTAGAGCAACAGTTTAGTGCAGTGTTTTCATTGT
The DNA here is from genome assembly GCA_030710495.1 of Labroides dimidiatus. NCBI lineage: Eukaryota > Metazoa > Chordata > Actinopteri > Labriformes > Labridae > Labroides > Labroides dimidiatus. The sequence goes on from CM061144.1 coordinate 15,641,838, forward strand.
GAACCCTAAAGTGATGTATCCCAAAAAAAGTGTTGGTCACAGACACACACACTGCAGTTCATGCTGCAACAAGATCTAAACACAGAAAGCTGAACCTGATCATTGTGGTCTCATGAGAACCTGCTGATGTGCCAAAAAGGCTCAAGTTCACAAGCAACAAAAGCCAAGGACGCAAGCCACCTGCTGCCGCTCCAACAAAACAACAACCAGCCGCTGCAGGTTGCACTGCTACTTCTCAGAAGCACTGTGAGCCAGTGAGAGCAACATTAGCATTGATCCAGACAAAGCTGGCCCCACGCAACATCAATAATTAATGCTGAGTCATAATCACAAGGTTTTTATTAAATGACTAGCAGGTCAGTGGTCTTTTCAGGAGTAGCCAGCTGTGTTTTAGGAGAAAGAAGAATCAAACCGGTTTTGTGTGATTCATCAGTGTTCTACTTGACCTCGCTGGTTTTAATTATTTTATCATGTTGATATTCTAATGAAGGATAATATTAAAAATAAAAAAAAGATTTTTACAACATGTTGTAAATCAGTTTTATAACAAGGATACAAAAACTGCAGCCAAACAGCTGGGGATGATTGTTTTAATCATCTGAAATGCTCACATGGAAAAGCAGGTTTTGTGGACCATGACTCATGCAAGTTGTGCTCTCAATTGCAATCTAACATACATCTTATGATGTTTGCTATTTTGTTTCAGGATCAACAAAGTCAGTTGTGAACAGTCATATAAACACATTCCTGTCGGCATCTCATGTACTTGCAGTTCAAAAAGCATGATGCAAAAAAGGAGACAAATAGATCAAGTTGAGGAGAGGCAGAATAATCAGACAGCTCCTAGTTTTCAGACATAACAGCTGTTACAAGCTTGTTTAAAGGGTACTGTTCCTGTTTTGCTTCAGCTTAGCTTTGTATTCATGTTTGCCATTTTTGAGCTATGGTGTGGTTGGGGGATGGGGGAAATGGGGTTTGCCTACTTCTGCCCCAACCAATTAGTCGTAAGTGATATCATGCCATGCCGGCCTCATTTTCTGTTGCTATGGCAGCTGCTGATGGCCTTGGTTAGAGCAGTTACTGTAACTTGATGTGTATTCACAATAATATGAATTCCAACATACACTACTCCTTTAGTTCACCTTTTTCTTTTGCTTAGTTTTGCTCTCATTGACTGAATATATGAAGACACTTTTTCATTTCTTCATCTTCAGTTGAAGCTCTCATTCATCATCTGTTTGTCTAATTGGCAAAGAAAAGACTTATTTAAATTGCTGTACACACTTTATGTGCCTGCACCATTTTTTAAAGATTTAACACCTAAGGCTGGAATCAATTTGGCTTTTTTTTCCATTGAATTTTAAAGCAGGTCTAACTGGTTGGTGAGTTAACACAAGCCTCCCAATAGCAAAAAAATTCCTTCATTTCATTCTGTTGGAGATAAAAAGTTGGTCGAAGCTGCCGGAGTTTGGCATCATGGCTGCAATATTATACAACCACATTCAGACAGCTTTGTTAGCTGGGGCTCTGTTTAGTTGCACACACTGATGAAACACAAGCTGGCTCCCCTGTTGCATGTATCCGTGCTCATGTATTTGTGGCTGGCACAGTGTCAGTTTTACATAAAGTGAATGAGAGAAGGAAGTTGCACCTGCCCCTTTGTCCTCTTCCCTGAGGGGGATCTTTGTGTTTGTCCTAAGCACTGTGGATTACAGTGACAAATTTCAGACTGTTCACCACACTGACAATGATAGGAGTTCATTCAGCATCACAGTCACTGTTACTCCTATGCAAATGTGAAATAAGTGAAATTTAGCTGCAGGTTTAGCTTTAGAGGCACATTTTAACAGAGCACAGAACTAATTTGTTTTGTCTCTTGGGGATATTTTTTCAATACAGAGGCAAACTTATGCACTGTCCATACACATGCATGCACAAAGCAGCACAAAGAAATGAATTAGGCATTCTGCCAGTCTAACCACTGTTCTTTTACAAAGACATCATAAGAAAGAAATCTGTCTCAGTGAATGAGATACTGTATAACATGTTGTTCTAATACAAAGTGTCTCTAACACTTTTCATAAAATTAAAAAAAAAGAAAAAAGAAAACATCTTCTTGGCTGCTACAGCCTCGTTCCTGAGAGATTGGAGCTGCAGAATAAAGAAGGCATCTGTACTCTTCCAGGTCAGTCATGCCCTGTTTGGGAAGGTTGGAATTTGAGATCCAAGGATAAACATCAGCTCCCCAGAGAGGATGGTTACTCATGTTTGAATACTGCACAGGGAAAATGAACCTCTCCACAAGCAAAACAAGCATGAAGAACACTTTCACAGCCTCTACTGGGAAAGTTAATTCTTAACCTGCGGCTTCAGGCTACAGAGTAACTGTGTTAGCACGCAGCCTGAGCTACTTGTTTGACTCATCTTAAAAACATACCATTGTGGGAAGAATGAAAACAAATGATGATGCAAATGAAGACCGAAAGTGGCAAAATGTTCAATATAAGCTACATTTCTCTTTCATAAGAGTAAATTTAAAAAATAATAAAAAAACAAAACTTTTTTTTTGAAAATGTCTGAAATACAGTTTTGATATGCAGCGTACATCATTTTTAGTTGTTTTGATCACATATCTCTTTTACCTGGGCAGAAGGTAATGTCTCCGTGGACAGAACCAAGAGTAAACAGCTGTGCTTTTGTACCAGGAGTCGTTACAGGTAATCAACAATGCATCCACTTACCCAATGCTCCTCACAGAGGGGATTGTTTTCAGCTGCACACAATGATTGAAAGCATTAGTGATGAATGGCAAACTGCTTAGATGGTCTGCAGACTCACACAGTGACCGTGACGGCAGTGCCATGATTGAAAAAGATAATGTTTTAGTTTTGATGTGTATAGCACATTTGAGTAATGGGGATTTGAAAATGCATGCACACAGAAAGGTGTTCTTTGTATTATCATTTAAATGATTTTTTTTAAAGCTAATGCAGTCACAAGCAATGCAAATAAAAAGAGAGATGTGGTTCAAGTGATTTCCAGGAGCCTCTTTTATGAAATGAATTCAACAGACTGAGGTTATTTTCCTGATCTGGCTTCACTAGTCCTACCTTTTTTTTTGTTAATCTCTTGAAACAGATATAATTTCTTCATGCATGTGCACCTCTTTAACCATTCCACATCAAAAACTTTCTTGGTATCTAACTCTTAACGCCTGTGAAACTTGAGTTACAACTTAACTGCCAACTAAGTTATCAAAATACCTGAAACCTCTTTACCTCTCTATCAGCAGCACCTTTGAAGTACACTCTACACATACAGCAACTGTGTAGTATGATACTTTTGACCTCTATTTCTTAAGTGCCCTTATCCACTGAAAAACACAGAGACACATACATAACACATAATTCATACTCCTTAACTTTTAAGATTACAACTATATTGACGTCAAAACGGTAGACAGAGCTTCAACAAAGCTGTTGCATCAATGCAACTCTTGATACCACGGGCATTTAGATGGGAGACATTATTTGTACCAGGCTGTAAATGAGCTTATTTTGGACATGAAGTGCTTGTTGTGTACCTGACTTCCGGTACTTCCAGCCTCAAGCGGACACTCGAGGAACAGCAGACTTTAGCACTTCTGCATTGTTGAGTGTTTTTTAGACCAGAGGTTGGTGCTTGGTTTCACCTCGTGAAGGAAGATGTACATTTCCACAAACCAAGTAATCGTAAAGTAACATTTACAGTTTCAATAAGCTGCCAGTAGCACCTAAATGATATTATTTATTTATTTATTTTGGTTGAAGTTTTTTTTTAAGTAATTGAATTCAAAAAGCATTTTATCTTCCTCCCACTGAAAAAGTCAAAAGTTTTTTAGAAGAAATTAACAAAGTCAAGCTGTTATGACATGGAAGCCTTTCTTGTTACAGTAACTTCTCTCTACCTCACACTGGGTTCAGGGCATCACTTCTGAGCTTCTTCCATATAAAACTTTATGCTTGTGTACTTTCTGAAGATAATTAAAGTCCTGAGGAAAACAATCCTACACTTTTCATTAAAGGGGCATTTTGGTATGGAGAAATTGTTACACTGTGACCGATGGTTGTGCTGCAGCTGTGACTCTGATGAGGAGTGTGACAAAACAAAACTCTGTGAGTGTTGAAGGGATGGTGGTTTGCGTACCTTGAGGACTGGTTTTAAGATTCAGGTTTTGAGGGAGATAGCCAATATAAGGAGCTGAAGCTGTGTTGCTTCATTAGCTCTAATCTTGGGGTGCAAATGGTGCTTTATGGGGGGACAAAAACATTTTGGAAGATTCAGAATCCTGTAAATCTCTCTCTTAACATTTAAGGATGATGATGATCTGTTTTAATGTCATATTCCTGCTCTTAAGAAAATACAGATGGAAAGAAAAACTTTTTTTTCATATAATAGATTGAGAGTTGTTGTAGTTCTTTAAATGATGCAGCAATAATTTTTTAACTAACCATTAAATTTTCATCAACTAATGAGTTGTTAATTTTGGATCTGTTTTGAAGAGATGGCCTCACTTGTTTTGCCTCTGTGTGTAAGTTTGAAACTTATCACTGCCTAAATGAAGCTGCATGGCAAACGTGCCAAATGAACTGATTTGATTGTAAGCAGGCCAATTATAACCTAATTACCCAGCTTACCTTGCCTGAATTAGAGTGCACTGAGTGAACTGATCATGCTTAGCTGGGTTTTAGTCAAGGCGAGTATTGATTAACACAAATGAGCTGATGGTTTGAATCTAGAAAAGTTGTACACAAGTGCTTTACCCTTTTCTTCCACTGAACACAGCATGTAATGAAAACGACTCCTCTGATGTTTCAGCCAGTGAAAGGTTGATTTACAACACCCTCTCAGTCCTTCAAACCTACATGAACTACTACCTTTTTTGGAACTTTTTGGTGATGGGGAAAAATATAGGCTAAATACAACACAGACCAATCAAACATTTGCTTATTTATATATCTAACAGTTAAAAGTGAGGCACATGAAACCTGCTACATTGGCAGGAAATTTTCAAACAGTCATGATGTGGGGCAGTTTTACAACCTAATGTCTGAAGTCCTTGGTGACATTAACAAGAAAGCATTTTAGATTTCAGGAATTTAACTCCTTTCACCTTTGTGCTATAAATTGAGCTTTTACTGACCTTTTGCTCAAGTTTTGCTCTCTCCAACCTCTCCAAGCAAATATCTGGATTCCAATCTGCTTATTTCCCACTATGTACATGAGCTAACTGCTAAATTGGGGTTTGTTACTTGACAGGTGGAGTAAGTTTTAGGGGTACAGTTTTTGAGAGACTGTGATTGTTAGTCCACACTAGGAATGAAAATGGATATCCCACAGACAGGCTGTGATATCTCAAGACATGACCTCCTATATCTTTTCCTAACCATTTTTCTTAGAACAACACATGATCAAGGGACGTTTTACCATTTATAAAAAGTTAGGAATAGAAACTGTAGGCGGATTGGACCAATAGCAAAACAGATCCTAGTACAAAAATGACAATGCATACAGCAAATGGACAACAGAAAACATGGAGGATTCGTACCATGATGTTTCAAGGAGCCAGATGAATGAGGAAACTTAGTGACAAATATGACTTCATTAACATTTTCACAGGTTATGAGCAGGTCCCCAGGAAGAGCCAGCTGTAAGTCTCTGACAGTCTGAAGATCAGAGAACATCTTTCAGGTATCTCATTTATAAACATCACAAGTGTCATGAATTAGCACATCCTCAGGTCCTCCCCACTCAACTGAACTGGAAATCTGAAATTAAAGATTAACTTAAAAGCTACTATAAACCTAACGTTGGCTATACTGGTATTTTTTTTATCAACTTGAAGTGTGCTTTGGTCACCTTCAACAATAAGACATAAGCAAATATCTTGTTGAAAGCCAACGTCGTGTCTTCCCTTTGTCAGACCATACTTTTGGAAACTAAACATACGTATGCAATGTAACGTCCTTTTGGAGCATTTTCTGATTAATGCGTTTACGTGATTCAACATTCTGGTTTTACAGGTATATTTCAGGAGTCTGATTCAGGTTTTAATTTATAAAAATATTTTAATTTGGGTTATGGTGATCAGGATGAAGGTTATATGACTGAATTAAAATGCTATTACTCTGATTTATACAGAAATATGGTGTGCATGTAAAAGTATTACACAATCAGAAATCGGAGCAAACAAGAAGCAAGGAAACAAAAAAATGAATGATACACGAGATGAAGTGCATAGGTGCTTATAATAGCCCATGAACAAGTTCACACTAGACTTCTGAGTAAGAGATGGTGTACAGTGAGTGGATTCTCTGTGATTGTATTGAACTGTCATTTGAGCCATTGATCACTTGAATTTATTGGTCACAGCACCTCTAATATTAAAAATTAAAGGTTCTGGAAAAAAATAGTTTTGTACTGTACAGGAGTTTGACAAACACCAGATTTCATTGTATTTGAATAAAAATAATCACAAACAACAATCTCACTGGCATCATTATTTAGCTTATGCAATTCAGCAGGTGTTCCTTTGCTCCCCTGTCTCTCCAAAGTACTTTGTAGATCCGTCCGGCCTGCAGCAGTGAGTCCCAGAGAAAGCTCCAGTAGTGTTCACTTAGTCTGGATTAGAATCAGACATGACAGCCAGGACAAGAATGAAGCAGATGGTTTCCAACATGGCATCGGTTACAGGTCTTGGAGGGAAAAACCTTTCATCCTTTTGTTTGCCCTGTGCCTGATGCTCCGTAGATCACATCATTAGAATCCCATTCTTTACACACACCATTGCTCTACTGCTGTGTCAAAGGGGGTGTTGGTTTAGGTGCTTTATTTTGAGGTGAGCTGGTCAACACTAGTTCTTTATTCGGAAACACTGCTTGTGTAACAAATCAGCTTTTCTGTTTGCCTTTGTTTAATCAAGATGTTGTTTTTTTTATCCAAAAGGAATCCTATACATCTATACATATCTTATATATTTTCAATTTAAATTTTTAATTCAAAAAAAGAAAGGTAACTTAAAGAGCACAACCTGTCTGTCACTCTGGAGTAGGTAGGAGGTTCAGCCTTAAACCGAGACATATACACATACATACTTGAATGCTGTTTTCATGTTTACACCTTCGTTTTGCTTATAACAGCTCTCCTCTAGGACAGTATAATCCAGTGGTCTCAAACCATCACATTCAGGTGCTGTCTCAAAGAACTCCATGCTCCTGCTACCAAATCTTGTGTAAATGAATTTGGAATGGGAAAGCTGCTGTCTGGCAGCACCATACACAAACCACATGACAATCTGATGAATGGAGCAGAGCAGACATTTCTCTAATTGGCATGCTGTTGTATAAGAAATAATTGGCTCATTTTAGTCTTCTGAGTGATGACTGGAAAATGTGCCCTTAAAGAGTATCCATTCTGTTCTTTGGGGACTAATCTGGGCCGCGTTCATATTTATTGTCTAAGCTCAGATAGACATGGATTCCCTTGTCTCAGGCGTCAAGGGTCTGAAAGGAAGGGATGATTAATGATGCAAGTTTCTCTTTTAAGTGCCATTATGGGGCATCATTCACCAACACTATAACTCAGAGCACCACAGATCTTTATTCAGGCTCGACTGCCTCCGTTAAAGACGACAAAATTCAATCACTATCCCCTCAGAAGTGAAGGAGAATGAATGAAAACAGCTTTACTTTGTCTGAAAGCAGGTGGAGCAGTGTTCAAAAGGGTTAAAAGAGAATCAAAGAATATAGACGCAAGATGCTATTATCTGTCTCTATTGCTTTTAATAGTCCATATTTACAGTGTGGGGTTGCTTAGACTCATGAAGACACTTTAGGAACACTTTCTATGATCCTAACATTTAAATGCATAATGAGCTAGTTATTAGAAGGTTTATAGTGAACTCTTTCCAAATAGTTTACAATAGAAAGTTTTTGTTTAGGAACTTACCATAGTGCATCATTGGGCGCTTGAAGAAAGGTGACAGCACTGTATGAGCTTATAAATGATTATATGATCCTTTAGCACATTTGTGAGAACTTATAAGCAGTATTTTGTGACTGTGAGTAAAGTGTAAGACAAAAATATTTGACTATAATCAAAAAGATTGTCTTTATTTTTCAAAAATGTTTAAACATCTCATTAAACTTATTCAGAGGTTTTCAAATGATGTCTGTCCAGAGCATACTACAGGACAAACTCACATCTCAAAGAATAGCTGATTTCATATCTGTGTAAAATATGGTTCACTTAGATAGTTTCTAGAATTCTGAATGTTCCACTTATGAATATACTGTATGTATCCCTTGGTGTGATGTTATATGATGCCACAACCTGTGTTCAGGGGATCTAAGTGATCTAATTCAGAATGTAAAAAGGGACAAGACAAGATGAGTTTTGTACTTCATCCTATGCCCTCATCAAACTTTTTTCTTCTTTGTCAAACTTGAACTCTTGTTATGTCAGTCTTAGCAGTAAGTTTGTAGAAGTAACCAGTTTTGTTTTTTTCAGCAATGACAAAATTATTTTGTTGACACCCCTTTTTTTCAAATCGACAACACAGACATGGCTCTTTGATGACTAAAACATGACGGATTGTTTGTGAGTTTTTGTTGACGAGACAAGACTGGATGAAAATGTTAGTGGCTGATCTGTTAGACGTTCAAAATGCATGACATTTCTACCCACTGTGTGTGTAATCTGTCTCACACAGACACACAGTTGAGTTTATTGACCCAACCCACGTCCACATATAGACGCATTTGGGCACGGAAGGGGTGTTTAGCAGCATTTATTCAGTTAGCATTCTTTAACACTAAATTGAAACTGCAGCAGCATAAAAATGTCTTTTTGTTTTGTGGTCAGTTGTCAAAATGATATAATAACTAATAAGAAGTGTTATAAAGTAGTATAAATGCATTTGATAAGCCTTATGAATTTCATAAGTGCATAAGTGTTACTGATGTACTTTTAAAATGTGAAACAAATAAGTTTAAAAAAAAAAAAAAGTCATGAGAGTTTAGCAGCAGTAAATATGTAAAGACTGAAGTATTCATTTGGGACATCTTTTTGTCTGACAGAAGTCTGGCTTGTAAGTTAAGGCAACGTAACTTAGTATTTCTGACTATAATCTCAATTAAATCAGTGATAATTATATCCTCAAGAAGATATTTGTGATAATTTGCTGGAATCTTTCTGGCCTTCCATCCTGTGTGGAAATTATCTTTTGTTAAGCTAGTAAAACTCTAGTTTTCTTCTTTTAAATGTCTGTTTACGAGAGAATATTGAGAGAATATGTGTTGTATTGACACTTTTATTGGCACTACTGTGAGGCCAAAAGGCCAAAGCTGCTCTCATTAACAACAAATATGAAAACCTTCAGGGCAGTTTTGTCCCTCATTACAAAAATGTGAAAGATATTAAAATTCTGGTTATCAGACCATTTATGTCACCTCATCTTTAACAGCATATTATTAATCTGAAACACTGAGAATGTGAATCTTCCTTTCGTTGTTTAAAGTAATCTAACACTGAGGTCCCAGCAGCTTGAAGCTTTTCAGACTGCTAAAGAACATCAACCCTGTTCCTTAAATCTTAACAAACATGGTCTGTGTTGCCAGGCAACAGACAAATGTATGAATGGGTTTAGGCATACCCTGACACACTATTATAAATGTGGGGCCTTGTTTGGCATGACATGAGCTCAGTCACTTCGGTCCTCAGCACCACATCCTCCGGTTCTGTCTGTAAGCAGAGCAGGCAGAGAACATGCAGAGCAAAAAGGCTGCCATGTAGTGTTCTCATCTTTCTGTTTTCAACCTCCGGCTTTAAGTGCTCTGCTGCAGCAAACATGTGCACTTCCAATACAGAAAAGTACGAAACAACATGAACAAAATACAATAAGTGAAATGCAGCGGGCAGTTTTCTAATCCATGTAAAAGACAGGTCAAGATTCTTTTGTCCTCTGAAATTATGTGCTCTGCTTCCATTAAGAGCCTCTGCTCCTCTCTTCACTTGTCGAAGCAGATCTAATTTGAGAGACTGTGATTGTTACACAGACTCATGAAAAAGTCAGACACAGGGTCAGGACCTAATGAAAATGATTTGTGCTGGCATTTCCCTCTCCAGACATAGTTAAACATATAAATAATACCCTGAGACTCAATGTGCAGAAAAAAAAACAAGTTCAAGTTAAGACTGATTTATATGCTGTGGAGTTTTGAGTAAGATTTGCCACATAAAAGTCTGGTCAAGAGATTTGAAGAAAACAATTGAATATCATGTGGTTATTATAGACTATAGGAAGAGTGGGCACAGGGTCTGCTTTGAGAATAACTAAAGTTTGATCAAAACTGACCCCTCCTTAAAACAAGAACCTCTTTCAGATGCAATAATAAAAATAGCCCAAATATATGTAATTTATATATAAATATACAAAGCATCTTTAAAATGTTTAGAGACACGTGACAATATACATAAGAAAAAAGCAATAACCCAACACAAAAGAATTTGATAAGAATCCAAAACGGACACCAACAAATGAAAAATACTACAATGAAAACCCCAAGCAATGAGTAAATGAAACCAGGTAAAGCAAATTCAGTGGGTGAAAGCATTTAAAAGAGATCAGAACAATATATATAAATAGAAGTATAAAAATACAATGAAGTCATATAAAGTTGGTTAATAAAGGGTTAGTACGCACAAAATGCTCTCCAGAAACTGCCTGTGAAATTTTGAGTCCTGCGTGGTCGTGACATCTAAAGCTATCTGCAAAAGCCTCAGTGTTACAACATGATCACTGAGACAAAGCAATAGGGACCAATGCTCTGACGACAGTTTTCACACTTAGAGTAAATGTTTACGTGTAAACAGACAGGTATGCAGACATCATGAAAATGATTCCTTTTTTTTCAAATCCCTGATCCTCAGATGTTTTATTTATCCTGCTGCACATCACTCTTTAACCAATGACAGATGCATTATATAAATATCATAAATGTCACCCCTGCCTGTTTGCTAGCAGTGACTTTTTTTTCCTCTACAGTGTTCACAAATTGGCAAACCTGAACTTCTTGCTGAGTTTTTACTTGGAGGCTGGCAAGAAAAACTCCACAAAGTGGGTGGTGGTGAGGGGTGAAAATTCTGTTTGTGTTCACTCTTGTCGCCCCTATTAGGATTTGAAAAGTTATCCGGAGTTTAGTGCAAGTGTGAATACAGTACAGTACTGGAATTTAACCTCTGCTGCTCTACATTTCAGTCAAATTTTTGTTCTGCAGCAATGAATGTACAAACATTTAATGAATAGCCAAGATTTTAAAATAAGAAAATATCCAGTGAGCAGCAGTTCTGTGGGTGAAGATGTCTTGTTGATGCCAGAGGTCAGAAGAGAAGAATGGCCAGACTGGTTTGAGCTGATAGAAAGGCAATAGTAACTTATATAACCACTCGTTACAACTGAGGTATGCAGAAGAGCATCTCTGAACACACAACACGTGGAACCTTGAGGCAGATGAGCTACAGCAGCAGAAGACCACACCAGGGGCCACTCCTGTCAGCTAAGAACAAGAAACTGAGGCTACAATTCACACAGGCTCACCAAAATTGGACTACAGAAGATTGGGAAAACGTTGCCTGGTCTGATGAGTCTCGATTTTTGCTGCGACATTCAGATGGTAGGGTCAGAATTTGTCCTCCACAACATGAAAGCATGGATCCATCCTGCCTTGTATCAGCGGTTCAGGCTGGTGGCGGGGGTGTAATGGTGTTGGGGATATTTTCTTGGCACACTGTGGGCCCCAATTGAGCATTGTTTCAACACCACAGCCTATCTGAGTATTGTTGCTGACCATGTCCATCCTTTTATGACCACAGTGTATCCATCTTCTGATGGCTACTTCCAGCAGGAGAACGCTCCATGTCATAAAGCTGGAATCATCTCAGACTGGTTTCTTGAACATGACAATGAGTTCACTTTACTCAAATGGCCTCCACAGTCACCAGATCTCAATCCAATAGAGCACCTTTGGGATGTGGTGGAACGGGAGATTCTCATCATGGATGTGCAACCGACAAATCTGCAGCAACTGCGTGATGCTGTCATGTCAATATGGACCAAACTCTCTGAGGAATGTTTCCAGTACCTTGTTGAATCTATGACACAAAGGATTAAGGCAAATCTGAAGGCAAAAGAGGGTCCAACCTGGCACTAGCAAGGTGTACCTAATAACGTGGCCGGTGACGAGTGTATATAGAATGTATGCATGGGAATTAATAATACGTTTTCACAAAGCACTGGTATCCTGCAGCTTGTGTCAAATTCATGTGGGTATGGCACATCCCAGCCCCACCAACAATATTTTTTAGCAGCTGCCACTCTTCCAGAGTGGAATTTCTCTGAAAGACTGTAGATGCAGTTGCTGTGTAAGCAGCAAGCTGGAGTTTTCAGTGGAAATGCTGATGTCACGCTCCATTTTGTGCATTCCGCTTTCATTGTGGGAACTTTTATTTGCCATGCACACACTGGATAACAACCACAGTAACAATGGTGGACTACCATATTGTGTATGTGCTACTGAATCTACTGACGGCCTTTTAAAAAAATGTGAATCTGTTGCTTCACTTCTGCACATAGTGAAGACATATTTAATATAAACACAAGATGATCAGCCCACCTCTGCTTCGGTGGGGGGCTACCAAAAAGACTACAGTAATTTCTGTGTAAACAGATTTTTTTCACTGCATTTTTTGCATTTTTTGGTGAAACTTTGTAAAAAGTTTAGTGTAAATGGGGCCTGAGCCCCATGTTAACTGAAAGCCTCACAGAGCAGAGCTCAGACTTCATCAGACTCACCTCACAACAACAGAATGTTCAAGAAAGAGTTCAAATGAGTGATCCTACATGACAACACAGAGATTGCCCACCCTTTTGTTTTGCTCACTGCCCTACTTTTTTTTTCAAATAGCACTGAGGGAGACTTGAGGTAGTGTTGCAGTAATTCAAGCTCTTATCAACATACAAAGAGGGAATGAGGAAACACTTTGAACTCAGCAGGAACAGCAAACAGATGCTAATGAACATGATGTTCTAGTTCAGGCCTCTGGCAACAGGATTATAACAATTTAAAGAGAAATGAAGGAAAGAAAATATCCACATGAGCAAGGATGAACACTGAAAAATACTCTCAAATAAACTGTAATAATGATACATACTTGACCTAGTTAGAATTACTTAGAGGATTATTATTCCTACTTAGATGCTTTCATAAGGGGAGCTATGTTTAATGATCAAATCAGATCGTTTCCTTAAATTTGACTGTGATAAACATGTGATAAACATAATGATGTGAGGTCAATCAGTGAATATGGACTATATAAAGAGTGCAGTTTGTGTTTAGGGCCAACATCTTTCTGTTACTTCTTCACAGGACATTACCTATCAGGTCTGAAATGATCACTTCTTGGTCTTTTATCTCTAGCCTTGAGGAAAAATCTGTCTTGTACAGTACTGCATCACTGTTAAATGTGTAGAAGATGTCTTTGAATAAGTACATGCCGGAAAATACCTCCAACCAATTCTCCTGATAGGTTATCAAGCATAAAAGTTCTGTCGTCTTTTCTCGTAGACTGACCACCCCACCTATATACAGCCCTTATATAACCAAAGAGCAAAGTGTAACAGGATATTTGCCCAGTATAGCTTATCTGAGATGAGCTATGACAGAAGCAATAGTGAAAGATGAGACACTGAACTGTAACAACGGAGCCAATAGAGCCAACTGTCCAGCCAGCTGTGGTACAAAAAGTTGAAAACTGTCATAAGCTGTGTACATCTATATGTAGCAATAAGCAGTATGTGCACACACTCCTCTAACACTACTCAATATGTGTACATGTGTGCACACATAAAACAAATCACATCAAATAAATGCTTGATTATAATGTATGAAATGTTTCTGATCAGTCAGCTAAAAAACTAATTTCATTTTCTCATTAGAAGTCTGTGCCTCAGGCTCATTCTCCTGTCAGTGTTTATTACTCTGAAAACAGAAAATTAAAATCATCAGCTTGGTCACAATCAGCGCTGTGGATCACTGTTCATATCTGAGAGAAAGAGAGAGGGAGAAGGAGAACATATTAAGAACAGCACAACAGTTGGAGGAACTTAGCTTATTGTACTGAGGCAGTGGATTTATTACTCACATTGTAAAATCAGCAGTAACACAGTGAAGACCTCTGACTGCAGCCTTCATAAAGAGATGAAGATTATCACATATCTTTGTAAGTATGTAGGAAAACACAATGATTTTAAAAGAAGAATGAATGTGATTTTAAATCTGTTACAGTCAGTAATAATATGCAAACAAAAGATAAAAGAAATAAAAGTTTTACCTTTAGAGGTCCATGATTGTGATGAACTAACTGTGAGTTAACGACTTAGACTGCACTTCTCCGTTTGTTTGTTTCTTTTCTGTTTTTATCTATCTGTCATTCTCTCTTTTTGTAAAAAATTAAATGCGGGTGAATTTACATCGATATTGTAAGCTAAATGCTACCGCAATTGTAACATCTCAGCTCAGAAAAAAATGATTTTATTTTTTAAGTTCTTATCCATAAAACTGTATAGAGTAAGACTTTACATTTACCTTCAAGTTCTGGTTATCATAAAACTATGAACCATTGTCTGCATAAAGTGAAGTCAATACACTTAGAGCTCCCTCTGGTGACTGGCTGCAATACAGATTTTAAGGCCTGCTTCCTCAGAAATCATCCGAAATCCCTGTATCCTCTTTCATCCTCTTTCCTGTTTGACTTGTCTCGTTCTATCTGTCACTAATTTCCCCTCTTTCACACTGTGGTGTAGCACGGCCCTCCCCTTCAGCTCACATCGGGGAATAAATAAAGTTTGATTTGATGGAGTAGCCTATAGGATGATCACTGACAGCAATGAATCATAACTATTTATGTTTCACTGCAATAAAAAAAAATGCATTGGTCTTTTAACGTTGACATCGGACGCACAGCTCAACTTGAAGGACATATCAGACAAGGGAAAAAAAAAAAAAGAAATAATCCTGAATAGTGACTGCAGTCAATTTGTGTAGCTGCTCTTTGAGGTGATTTGGGGACTGGCTGGTGGTTGGACTTAATGTGCTCATTCTGTGTTCATAATCAGAGGCAACATCATCAATCAACATCGTTCTGACAGACCCCCCCCCCCCCCCCCCTCATTTTTCCATGAATAAAGGGGTCATTGCTTCTTAATATCCTCAATTCAAAGTGTTCACTCTGTAACAATACAAATAGAGCTTCTTTGCCATTGATGATTAATGGAAATCACATCAGTCCATTCATTGTCTTCTTGTTTCTTAACGTAGCTACTGTGTTTTAGATAAAAAAGGTCAGAAGGAGATTTAATTATTTTTTTTTTTTTTTGCTTCACATAATTTTTTGTCATTTATTTTCACCTGAAAGAAAAAGAAGTACTGTTCTTGATGCCCACACATTGCAATGATACAAACGTCTTCATATTTGAGGAGCTTCTCATTTTAATCGTAGCTTAAGGTGGGGGAAGATCGCCTGTAAGATAATTAAGATGGTCTTAAAATATAATCATCATTGCACTTTCATATTCATTTATACAGTACAATCACTGTGCTTAGTACGGCATGAATATTGAACATACACTACAATCAAATGAGAGCGGGTCCTGTGTTGAGGTCTGAATCTGTGGAAATTAAAGGTGACACAGCTAATTCAGCAGGCAGACAGCAGACATGAGTGCTTGCTTTGACCTTTTCTATGACTATGAGAACAGAGCAACTCACAAGGGGAACTGTATTAGAAAATAAATGAAAGGTCTTGGAGGAAAGGTCAGGACACATGTTTCTGTGATGTGGAATAACGTGTGTTTATAGGAAGGGTTTGGCTCACTGCACCTAAACACAAAGCACACAACAAAAATGAAGGATTAGAGTGGGAAAGAACTTTCTAAATGCTGAATGCACATATCTTAGAAAATTGTAGAACATCCTGTGGTTGAATAGTTGAAGCTGAAGTTTTCTACCTGCATGCAAACATACAAATGTTCTTGTATGACATCTATAAAGTTATAAAAGGTATCAGAAAGGCTGTGCTCCTCTACTCGCTTAAACGTGTAGAGTTAACATTTCACTTAGCGTAGACTGCATAAGAGATGAGATGGAGGGGGGGGTAGAAGAATCCCTGCAGACAACATTTGTATCAGACCAGCTTAGACCAGCTGTTCATTTCATGAGAGTGGAGCTTTTCTCCAGTAAAGCAAACCACACTCACACACCATCACAGTTTCACAATTGTTGACATTTCCTGCTCTAATTTCCCTGAGCAGGTCATACCTGCAGCCGAACACCAAAATTAACCTGCAAAAGGCTGTGTGTCACCTTAAACCTTTGATCCATGTTTCAAAAAATAAGTCATTGTGTCAATGAACAAGCCATCACACCAAAAGACACTTGTCCTTCAGTGCTGTTTAAAACAGGTGCTACATTCCTTAAAATGTCTTCAAAGAACAAGATCTTTTACCAGTTTGAAGTGTTTTTATTCTCTTTATTTGCATCCATGTCCTATTTTTTTTTCTTTTCACCGCACACTGTATCAGACTCTGAACGGTCTTTTGGAAATGAAAGTAACCCATCAGTTTTTGCTTCAAGAGACCAGCTTTCATGTTTCACCTTGTAAAGTGGAAGATCTGAATGTGATAGAAAAAAGATAGAAGCACTTGGATAAACCATTCTGCTAAACTGTTCACATATCCCGGAGATTAGATTTTTTTTAACACACACACACACAAAAAATGTAACCTGTATTAAGACTTTAGTTGATTTTAGTCATTTGCTTGAGAAAGACTGTAAAGAGGAATAGATCCACACATGGATCAGGATATTTTGTTCTCTGCAGATTCATTCTGATGTTAGTTCAGTCATGACGGAACATTAGTACTGTGTTAATGTTCAGAGATTTATTCTTCATTTGAGAGAAGAGTTATTTTTAGGCTTTATTCTCTGCTACCCTGCAGTAGCTTAACATAGAGCTATAGGCAGACCTTAGTGTTTGAGGCCTGCCCCCTCGATGTGAAAGGAACCAGTTAAGAGATTCTCATGTGATGACCTCATCATTTCAGCATCTCTCCTAAAGGATCCCGTTATTTTTTATATAGAGAGAATTTTCAGCAGTATTCAGAATCAGGGAGAATAAGTAGTTCTTTGATAAATTACGCGTTATCCATGTTCAAAATATAGTAAATCACAAAACTCCCTCGTTAAACTAACCAGGAAATTTAATCACTCTGTACAAATGTCTTGATTTAAAATTTTTTGGCACCGATACAGATATTTTTTTTTCATTTCCTAGACTTCAACCTATAAGCATCTCATGCATAGCCTTTTGGTGCTGATAGCTAAGCACACAAACGCAATATCTATAAGGCTTTTGTATGTTATACTTTATACTTTATTGTGTAATGTTATGAATCATCCCATACAATCAATGGAGAGTTTGTGCACACACAATTAAGTCATAAGTTTACCATTTCCTGCCTTTGCCCTTACAGCTCAGCTTGTCTGATGAAGCAACAGACCCTGCTTTGTTTTTTCTTTACTCTGTGATACATTAAACCCTCTGAATGATTTGTATTCCCACACCCCCTAACCAACGTCTACATCCCGTCATGTGGCTGATGTACAGGTTCATGCAGCAAAGACACACTGCCAAGTGCTCCTACAGTATGTACCCTGGAAAAAATGGCATCTCCTCATTTCATACATTTACCATTTGATAACACATGGGCAGTCTGACAATGATGTTCAAATAGCTATAGACGGGCAGTACTCTGTTTCAGTTCTGGTTGAAGAACATTTTTACAGAGGACGTATCAACTGAAGTGGGTGGGTAATTTTTTATTTCTATTCCATCAGACTTCTTTTAGCCTATGTTGCAGATCTTCTCTTTACTCTTTCAAAAACAAGAAGCCAAGTCTGTTCTTAAGCACATTGTGTATGAGTCAAACATACCAATAAAAAGAAAACCTTTAGGAGGTTTTATCCTTCCTTTCCTTTTTTTCTTTATCTGAAGCCTGCATGCAGATTATCATCATTATGTGCTTGATCTTTTATTTTTGACACAGGTCTTCTTTTAAAACCTGTCTTTGCACTTTAAGTAGCAGCAGAATCAGAAAAAACAGCACATAGCTGACCTGTTCTTGTCCATCTTCCTTGTGATGCTGTATAGCTGCTGAACTGTAAATATTTCAGGTAGCATAAAAAAATTCTGACCTGCAGTGCAATCTGAAGAGCAGTGTCTTCAGTGTGAGTGTGTGTGCCAGAACACAAGTGTGCACAATAAACAAACTGGGGTTTCGTGGCCTTTTGGGACTAAACAGACTGCAGGTGAGTCTGTGTTGAGGGTAAGTGTGGACCCTTGGCACCCAGCAAGACCCCGTTTCTGCTCTGTCCCTCCCCTTTAGCTGGCCCCCTCTCTCCCTGCAGGCCTTGAACAAAGAGAGGACCCAAACAATGGATCACTCTGAGAGCTGAATGGCTTTGCGGGTCAAGCACTGAGTCCCCCACCACACTCCCACCCCCAACCCCCACACCCCCCTCTTTGACACAACCCACACAACACAAACACAACCCACACTTGTTCTGCTGAAGAGAGGCTGACCCTCCCGGCAAAGAAATAATGAACGCTGCCTGGGCATTAAGCTGATAAAACTACAGGGACTGGGATCAGTTTGGCAGACAAATCATGTCTAATGGTGTGAGGCTGGAGCCTGTCTTCTGTCCTGTCTCTCCTCCTCTTCATTACAAGTCGCCTGTACACTGTCCAGGCATCCACACAGCCATGTTAAGTTCATAGCTCAGGACGTGACCCTAAAGAGCAGCTGTGTGCTCTTTGTCCATAAGTCACTACTTGTGATGTTTGCTGGGATCGCTTTCGGTGGTGTCACAAACAAAAGTGTCCACCTGAAAATGTGTTTGCAGCTTATTTGTTAGGCAAATTGACTCATCAACTGCCACAGAAGCTGCTGTTTATACATAAAAACCTGCCTACCACATAGCTAACAACTTCAAGGTCCAACCCAGATATTTGCATATTTCCTAGTCAAATGAGTTAAAATTATATATTTGCACACCATCCCTCCAGCTCCTTTAATCCATCTCATTTCTTGGAGTATCATTACAGCTATGAACTGAAGTTATAAATTACATTAAAGACAGAGATGCTAGTTTGACAGAACTTCTTGAACAAACAATGTTGAATTAAAGATGTAAAACACACCATCTGTGAGGTTAAGGAGTTATTCTAATGTTATAAATTATGACACAATGTAATTATATCCAGGTCTGTTCATTGGCAGCATAAGTTATGATATGATAAAACTTAATTACCCCCATGGGGACAATAGGTAAGCTCATCATCTTTCACTGATCCCTCCCTCCTCGTCCTTTCCCTCCACTTTCACTTTGTTCCCTCTCAGGCCGCTCTTTCATGGCACTGATGTATATCAGGTGCATTTGACTTCCTGTCAGCTTTGTGTATGGCTGGCTGTCACACTTCTATGTGGCTCAAACAGTGGTTTTACAGCTTGCAGTCTGTATGGGCAGCTGAGGTCTGGAGGCATGCAAGCTGTTCAGTCTTTCACCTTCTCTTGCCGCCCCTCCCCCAGGTCAGCGGCCATACATTAGATCAAATGAGGCCTCGCAGGGTCGAGGGACTGCTGCCAATCATCCTACAATGCAGAGTAAAGCAGAGCTATAAGCCTTACTGAAGTACCAGTGAAAGTATTTCTGTCACTTTACCATCACTGTTTATAGGTACAATTTTTTCCCAATCAGTAATGTTTCTGACATCATGTAAAATTTAATGAAGCTACCCCATTTGTTAGACTTACTATTCTCTGTAGAATCTGATTTACCAGCCTTCTTTTAGCAGAGAGGACATACTGTTCTAAATGGACAGAGCAACAGTTACTGTGTGAAGACATTTTTTTTTTGGTGGCAGTAAAGAGCTCATGCCATCCTCCTCCATTACAACAGGTGGAACATTGGTCAAATTTTTATGTTGATGTGCACGTGTTAATTTGTGTGATAAGTTTAGTTCATTATTTCAAATTGTGAAGTCAGCTGAGTCAAAAAGAGAAAATAAATGAAACAAGGGACACAGGAACCTTCAGTGAGGCTTTTTTTTTTAGCATCTGCCTTCGTCTTTTTTGGGCTGCACCACCCCTGTATATTTGCTTCCTTTAAAGTTATATTTTAATATAAACTTCCTTCAAAAAAATAAAAAATACTTTGAGCACATCCACACCACGGTTCATTTCTGCAAAAAAGCTGTTATACTGAACTTCATAAGATTATCCTCATCCCTCATTTTAGAACAGGAGGCTGGATGATGTTTTGATATCCCCCTATATAATAGTTCAGCATTCATATTTATAAGCTATTTCTCGAAGTTAAAAAAGCCCTTTGTCTTATAAAATTACATTTTAAATCTCCTAACCGTTGCATTTTTTTCTGTCATAACTTTATGAATTTGTTATTGCAATCTTATTTTTATTTTTTTCTTACGTTAGCCCTCCTCCTCAATCCATCAATGTTACTTTTTGAAACAGAAAAATTAATTGAGTTAAGGTATGTCTTCTGTCGCTGCAGGAAATACAGTGTTTGTCTTACATCATAGGAAAAAGTTAACCTTTGTTCATAAAATAGTAATTGGCATTTTGACACTGTTTCATATTTGAACTATATGTGGAAAACTTCATCTGTAAATAACTTAAAATCAGTGGTCAGTAGCACCTCTCAAAAGAACATAAGCATATCTTCTCATGCTAACACACTTGTACAGTACAAAGGACAGCAGGCAGCTCGTCGTGTCTATGTGTGTGTGTATCAGCCCCTGCGTGCACATCAGAGCAGGCATACACTGTGAGCAGACTCTCTGGCTCATTTGCTTCTGCTCTTCACCCTGAGAACTGACTGTGTAAAAGAATCATCCTCAGCTTGAATCTATTATCACCTGATCCCATGCTGTTTCCAATGTGCCAGACCTGCAGATTGAACACCTTACATTTAACCCTCTCCCTGCTGGATGACATTCCATTTTCTTACTATTACCATGAGTAAATGTTTTCCTTCACCCTCCCCGATGAGTAATATTTGGTATCTAACTTGTTTCTAACCTTTTCCTACCCCTTTTGTTCGGCTTTTGTTTGGCAACAGCTGTTATCATGGATTTCTTTCTTTCTTTTTTTTTTTTTGGTCAGCTGTGATTGCTCCGGGCAAAACAGGAGCAGATGGTGTTTTGCTATGCATGAATGGAGCGTTAGAGGAGTTGGACTGAATAGGCCAAGTTTTGAATGGTGTCTACACAGCACCTGCCTCTTGTAGCAGCAGGGACATCCTAGTGGCATGATCTGTCTTGGCTTGGCTGCCGTCATGAGGGATGAAAGAAAGAAACAGAGGGGGAACCTTGTTGGGTACCGTCCATATTTATTGATTTTCCTGCAAGTCGTGGCATAATGTGGTGTACAGTCGCTTTGAGTTAATTGGATGTGACACAGCGTGCACGTGTAATCTATCACTCCGGTCTCCTGGTACACTTTATCAGTTTTGTTGCCATAGAAACGTGTTGGCTCTGTAATAGCCTATATTAACAGGCTAAGTAAGTTGCAATAAAAGGCAATTTCAGAGTTGGGATCCTCTGCTGAACACAAAGCCTATAAAATACTGATGAAATAAAATGGGAGAGTGGCAGTGGTGGGGGTAGAGCAGGCAGGACTTTTACATTCTTACACCAAAACAAGTCCAAATGAAAAGAGACTGCTATCATTTCCGTATGACATCTGTCAACCTCTGGGGTATGATGATCTGCCACAATACAGCAAAACTTTCTCAAATCACTTATTGCTTGCTCTGATTTTTTTTTTCTTAGTGTGGCTGTATTACTCAATAAAGACTAAAAACGCTAAATACTGAGTACACCATATGTGAAAAAAACAGCTCACCCTTCACCAACTAGTCTTATTGTTTTATTGATTACTCCCTCAAATAAACAGCTTTCCTTTGGGTTTAAATGTTTACTCTGTGAACTCTCCAAAACAGACAGGGTGATGGTAGCTGCCCCCCCAATCTCAAACTCTAAACTGCATGAAACTTTTAAATATGTTTAAATATTATCTCCTTTTGATTTATGATGAAAAGGCACAAAGTTTGAGGCCATAGCCTTGCTGCCTACAAATGGCAACAGCAGGCCTACATGAGTGTCAAATGAGCAACTCCCCTTATCATGACTGATTACGTATATCAAATGCCTTAATGTGATTATAGTTACACTTAAATAATCATCTAGTCTCCTGTACAATGTCATCTCACATCATCATGGCCAAGTAATATCTGATAAGGACAATATTGTGGTATTTATTGAAAACCTAGGGGATGGATATTAAATAAAATGTCAGCTTTATAGTCAATTTCTTCTCTTCTCTTTTCTCTTCTTTCTTTCTTTCTTTCTTTCTTTCTTTCTTTCTTTCTTTCTTTCTTTCTTTCTTTCTTTCTTTCTTTCTTTTTGAAAATCCACTGAATATAAACACAGGGAGGAGAAGAAAGCTATAGATGATGTACAAGAAATAACAGGAAGAGTACCTTGCAGATAGGATATTAAAGTGGTCCAATGATTATGACATGAACTTTAACTCTGTCCATTTCTTCCCTTTTGCAGTCCATGTATCTCAATTTTTTTCTGTGGAGAAGTGTGTCCACAAACACCCCATCTTAAGGGGGGGGTTTAGGTAGGGAACCTTGCTTTCATTTGTCATCTCCTCCAACATGATTTATGCTGCTGTAGAAGTCACACACTGCAGTAAAGGCTAGCTGACAACCAAATCGTCTTCTGCTTTTGCTCCTACTCCTGCTGTTTCTTCTTTATCCTTTGTTTGTTTGGCAGCCAATTGCCAGTGAAAAGAACCACCACCCCGACTACGAACCAGCTAGTTACACAGAACTGTTTAGTCATTTTACACATAATATTCAATACCAGTTAATGCAACAGCTCCAATAAAGACCAACAGCCTTTTTTGTACCAATCTGTCAGTGTGTCTTATTTTTATACAGAAAAGGCATTTTGATATTAGCTCTAATGGAGATCCCCTAACTTTTGGAGCCAGCCTCAAGTGGACACTTGAAAAACTGCAGGTTTTCTTCACTTTGATGTTGGCTTCTGCTGCCACTTGTTAAGTTATTGTTATATACTGCCCCGAAATCATCTTCTGGAATTGTTAAATATATAACTGTGATGTCATTCCTTGAAGTCCTACTTTTTCTGCATGTCAAGAATTGTAGATTCAGAGTTGTGTATAGTTCAGAAGCAGATGGGGTACAAAAGACTGAAAGATACCTTAACAGAATTGAACAAAAGATAGCCAAATCACTGCACCACTGTACATAAATGTGTGAGCTGGCATGTGGTGTTTGCATTTGGTTAGACAGACAAGAAGAGAGGACAAAAAAAGAGTGCAAATGTAATTTTCTCTGTGCCTGAGTTCTGATTTTCTGCAGAGAAGCCCATTTTATTAGATTTTGTTTCCTGATAATTCATAAACACTATTGATGCATCAGCAGCAATAATATATATATATATATATATATATATATATATATATATATATATATATATATATATATATATATATATATATATATATATATATTAAAAAGCCTTAAGTTATAAGATTTCGATGACTTTATCAGAGGGGTTTGGTGAGGGCATCATAACGTTTACTTCTCCCCCTCATGAATATACCATCATCTCTGCTCTAAGGCCTCATCTGTGGTGCTACTTCAGTCCATCAGGTCAAAAGTTCTCTAAACAAACGATACCACTGGTCAGGGATGTCAACAGTCCAGCCAGCCAACAGAGCAGCCTGCAGCCCCCCAAACACAGGTCACCATTCATCGTAGAGGTCAATAGTTCTCTCAGCAAAGCACACCATGGCAAGGTCAAGAATTCCTTAAATGTAGTCAGCCATTTGACTGGAGGCTGAGTTTCTCCCTGCAAGAAAAGGGGCCCCGGCACTGGACTTGTAGGGTCAGTTATCTTTCAGCTGTTTTTTCCCTGAGCCAGGTCTTACAGGCAAAAGGCTTTCTTTTAAAGGGGAAAAAAAAAGTTTGGTGTCAGAGACAACGGGCTGGTCCCACATCTGTCCCTCAAATCTGGCCTGTGAGATTGGCCGTAGCGTGGGTCTGATGGTCAGATGGTCAGTGTCAGCCGGCCTTTTGTTATGCTCGCTTTGTATATGTGCGATGAACGAGAAAACAACAAAAGAGCCAAATAAATAATTAAAATTCAGAATCCCTCAGCTTCCACATCTGACTCCTTAGTCATCGTCGGCACTGTGCCGATCGACTGACCTCAGGGAGGAGTGGGAGGGGGACAATTAGGTCACCTCGTGATTGCATTACTCAAATGACATATTAATGTCATAGTGCCCTTCATGCATTTCATCAGCCTTGGTTAATGATGAAAAGCAGCGTGGATGATATTGATTGTGTCATGCTTCTGTGATCGTATCTTATTGCACTCTGAAAACAGATTTACCTTGCAGAGACAACAGAAAAAGTCTGCAGAACAGGCAGGTGAGAAGTATTTATTCTATTATCATTTAACCAATTTAACCAATGCCCATTATATGAGGAGCAGTGTATTATCCTTGTAAATTATGTCTATGTGTGAATTGTGGTGTTTTGAAAATATCTGTAACCTTTTCATTGTAGAGTCCCATAACTCCAACCCTGGCTGTGAGATATTTGTACACACAGTGACCGCAGTACTGAGGGGTTATGGAATAACAAGGAGCTCCATGCATTATTAATGGGCTCTGCTGTGAATCTGTTCAGAATAATAACGGCGATTTCCCAGCGCCTCATTACTGTGTGTTTTTAAAGCATGTGTTTGGTATCCATGGACACCCACTTGAACACCACCCCCTCCCCTCCTTGTGTTAAGATTCAGGTCATGCACAGCACTTGCTGTTTTTAATTTACATTTCATCATAAGCACTTTAAGACTGTTGCCAGCGCTTATTTGCAGTTTTGCTGCAGACCTCTTCACTTGGGCTTCTAACAGGACAGATGCTGCAATTAATCATGGCAGAGAAATGGGCATCGTTTCCATTCTGAGCTGTGGCAGCTCGGCCCGAATTACAAATGCTTTCCCAAAATGGACTAATTGAAAACAAACCCCAATTTGAAAATTCTATCACGCTGCTATCACAGAAGAGCAGGAGCAGATTCTCTCTCCTAATTTGTAACTAACATTAACTCATGTCTGAAATGTCTCAGCTGCCGTTGGAAAAAAAAAAAAAAAGAAAAGGTTCCTTCTCTGGGCCGGTGCATTCACAGGCTATTGTGAAGATATGATAATTATTGTTTGCCTGCCTTCCCTCCCCCCACTCTCCATATTATTCAGGGGAGCTCAGCAAACCCCTGAGGATGTCTTGGAAATGAAGCGATTTTGAAAGGAGTAAGAAAGAGGCAGAATCCAGTGCACTGGTGTGTGAGAAGGGGACTGTTATTGAGACAAGTAACAGTTCCACACTGACCTTGTCCAGTATTCAACACTGTTTTTACACACACTTATAATGGACTCCCTTTCAGATCACGAAGGAAAAAAGCACACTTTAATAACGCTCACCTGAAAGGGTTTCCCCCCCAGAGCACTGAAAGGTAAAACAAGATACTTTTATAAGGAAAATGTTGAGCAATACTTCATGTAACTTTAGAAATGAACTGATTCCTCCAAATAGATATTTGTGATTGATAGTTTAATTTTGAACAGAGACACAAAGAAATATATAATACTTCATACAAAATTATGGCTACTATCATATTAGTGATGGAATGTCTCTGGATTCATCCTTATGGCCGAGCAAAAACTCAAACATTAACTTACTTCTCCTACTGTGAGCTGAAAACAACTTTTCAAGAACTCCAAACAGATATGCTTTTTATTCTATGGACAGCGTTTGAAAGCGGTTGATTTGTAAGCAAAATACAAACAAAATTAAACGCTGCTATTGTAACTCATAAAAAAAGTATAAAAGAGCAGAAATGCACTATGTGATATAGCAATCCACGGGTCGTTTAACAATGTTTTAATTAAAGCCTCACATATTAAAACTTTACAACGTGATATGAAAAATGTACAACATTTTCTCTTTTTTTTGTCAGGGACTTCTATACAGCTGGCAAAAATACCTCAGATGCCTTTTCAGTTGGCTTTGGCAGTGCAGCAAACTGGCTCTGCTAGTTTCCTTTTTTTTTTTTTTAAAACAATGACAGTATCAAGGAGCAGAGTAAAAATACATCAGTCCTCAAACCATCCGCCTTGATCCACATATTTGTTTTTACCATAAAATATCCCCTTTGTTACACAAAATAAAAACATAATTTAATTGTTAAACATCTGAAGTAAAAACAAATAGATTAAAGAAGAATTTGGGGGAAAATTATGCTTTTGGACCAATCATCTGGAGGGTGGATCACTGGATAACGCAGGTTTCTTCTCACCCCACTCTACAAAACATGTACAGCAGATTACAGCTACAGTTTGATGATGTGATGTGCTGACGTAAATGATTTATGGCAGGTCTGTCTCAGCCTGTTCAGTCGTTCATTCAGAGGTCTATTTTCTGTTCACTTCATTCTTCTAGACATCGTCTGCCTTTGTGACATGGATCAAGTTCGTTTAAATATCACTGGGCATCCAACATGTGACGATTTGATCAACCGTTGTCCAACAGTTCCAGAAGGACCAGTCAAAGAGAAAGGTTAGAGGAAAGAAAATCTCACTATATACTGGCCAGTGTGGGAACAAAGACAGATGTGTGGGTTACTGGTTTCCAGCAAAGATCTTGTGAGTCATTCAGTCCAGGCAGAGCTGATAAAATCCTTTTGTTGAAATGTTTTCAATATGTCCTTTTGCTGCACTGAACTGACAACTCAGGCCTCATAAATAAAGCTTTTTGTTAAATAAAACAGTGAAAGACATCTTTCAACATATTGTGTGCCCAGTCAATTTAAATTGACAACTGAAAGACCTCACAAACAAACAAATAAACAACTGGGCACTCATCCTAACAGGCCTCTGCCATAGCTAAGCCCATGACAGAAAAAACCCACTTAACATGTTAAGCCCCTGTACAGGTGTGTGCATATCCGTCTATAACAATGGACAAGTTCTTTGTATAACATTCTAAATCTTACACACTTCTTAAGTGCAACTTAGAAAAGCAACGTGAAACGATGCTTTTATTCTATTCCTGTTCTTTGAGATAGGATATCCATTTGGCTCAGTAAATGCTGACCTGGGACAGGACCTGGGCATGGGCCTGGATTTGAGAGGGGTGTGGTTGCTGCTGGGGAGTGGGCTGGGGGCTGCCAAGTGATGAAGAGCCTCCCACTGAATGGGGTGTACCAGGAGAGTGCTGCGGTGGGGAACACTGGGACTGGTGCTGTTGCTGCTGGAGATGCTGAATTTGCTGCTGATGCATCTGATGCTGCAGCTGCATGTGCTGCAGCTGCATGTGTTGTTGCTGTTGCTGCTGCTGCTGCTGCTGTTGTTGTTGCTGCTGCTGCATGTGGTGCTGCTGCAGCTGTTGCTGAAGGTGGTGTTGGAAATGCTGATGCTGCATCTGTTGCTGGATCTGCTGGTGATGCATCTGCTGCTGCTGCATCTGATGGTGCTGGAGGTGCTGCTGCATCTGCTGCTGCTGCTGGAGCTGCTGCATGGTGTGCTGCTGCCCTGGTTGCATGGGTGGGCTCATCTGAGACACTGCTGTGGACTGGGCACCTGCCACCATGGCCCCTCCGGAACCCATTTGGCCCAGCATCTGGGGTGGCATCCCAGGGGACATGTTCTGGTGGGACACTGTAACTGAGGTCACAATCTGGTTGCCTCCTAGTCTCATCTGCAGAGGTTTGGGGGCAATAGCTCGTGGTAGGGCTTGTTGGAGAGCCTGGGAAGCGGATGACATAGAGGGGTGCTGGTTGAGGGGAGAAGGCAGCACGAGGCCTGGTGACAGGCTGGTTGAGGCCAGGGTCTGCTGTACTGATCGGATAGTCTGGGCCTCAGCTGACTCTGCAGCAGCCTGAGAGGGAAAAAATAACAGTGTTAGCCTACTCTACAAAGCCAGTTTTTCCTCTCAGAAATCCACTTCCTTCCACCTATGGGCACACTATATAGTTCATGTAACACAAGAAAAAGTGGGAAGTTTAAACCCTTTTTAAATCAAATTCACACATATTTCAGGTAAAAGGAATGAACAGTTTCTTACCTTGGAAACGAGACTTGCACGGTATGCGGCAAGGGCTTTTAAATATTCTTTCTTGGCTGCTTCTGTCTTGCTTTTGTAAACCTATGATGACACAAAAGTATGTGTGAATGGACAAAATTGTTTCACTATAACACAAGTTCATACGTTAGGCAGTAAAGTGTGTATTACACACTGGATCTTTGAACTCAACTAATGTAACCTAAATTTACTTCTGTTTTTTTATGTCTGAATAATCAAACCATATACCTGCTTCTGCTCCTCTCCTAGTCCATCCCACATGGAAGCCACAATCTTGGACACCTCTCCAAAGGTGGCGTTGGGATTCTGCCCCTTGATAGCTGCCTGGGTGTCTCTGAAGAACAGAGCATACGCAGACACCGGCTTCTGAGGCTCATTGGGATCCTTCTTCTTCTTCTTCTTGGGAGTCTTGGGCTTCTTTGCGGGATCTATTGGGGCTGGTCGCTTCTCTCCAACGACCTGCAATAATCCCAGTAATTGATACAGCGATATTAACATCATTCGCATAAATATTCACAATGACTGTTTAAGCAGTTATCTGAATGCTTTCTGGCTTTCTCACCCTGTTTCCTTCATCCTGGTCATCTTCATTTATGGAGCTGGAGGGAGATGGGGTGGCAGACTTGCTGGCAGGTGGTGATGGGGAAGTGTGGGTGATATTGGGTCCTGCCATGTTGAGACTCAGCTGTGCATTGAGTTGAGATTGATTGATGGTGGTCAGCTGGTTCCTTGATAACATCCCGTTGGGGCTGTTCATGCTGATGATGGACTTCATCACCATGGCGGGGTTGGGAGGGTACTGGCGAAGGTGGCCTGGTCCAACATTCTGTAAAGATATTATCCAAAAGGGGACTTAGTTGGAGAATAACAATCAAAGATGATATTTTCCCTGATCCCCTTTCCCTGCATTTATGCTACTTTTCAGGGTGCAGCCGCCTCCTCATTTCTCTTCATCCAGCTCAAAGATATTCCTGTCCCCATGGTGACTCCTTACTGCCCAGTGTACAAAGCTCATGAGGCTGTATCTCTTCACCAGAGAGGAAATCGGGTCACTGGTTTCTGTGGATTGTTATGTGGCAGATAGCATGTCACAATGTCCTGGGTCTTAAATGTCTCTATTACAGACCATGATAAATTATCTTGACACCCGAGGAGCCAACTTTATAAGCCAGTAATAGATGGCTGCACAGCTCAGTTGATTCATTTCAGAACACTATTGTATGGAAATCTGTGACACAGCTTTTGACTGCCCAGCCTCAAGAGGGGAACAGTGGACACAGATCCCCCTGTGGTACATACCTTTAAATGCTCCAGTTAAAGGACTGTTGGGAGTCACAGTTTGTAAGCATGAACCTATATGACAGTTTTCTTTGAGGCTGCTAAAAGTCTATGAGCTTTGGAGAAACCTTCTTTTAAGCTTCTGACTTTGGGAAATGGGCACCTTTGAAAAATAATATTTGACCACAGAATAGGGAAAACTCTTCTATACAATGGGGGTTGTATGTGGTGTCGTATGAAACTGCATAAAATGTGTTCTTTCATATTGCAAAAAGTGCAAGTCAGTGCACTGATTCAATACTAAGAGCACAGAGACTATATAGTTTATCTGATTGCAGTAGCAATGGCTCATGCTAGCAGTGGGTTTAGCAAGATAAAATCAGATATATGTCAGCAATCCATGTTTTCAACCAAAAATATGTGCATTTGCTTATCTCCTGATGACTTGGTACTCAGTATCTGCCAATTCTCAAAGTACTTAAAGAGGTACCAGGAAGAAAAAAAATGGTTTCTGTATGTCTATAAAACGCACTCTATAAATCAACTGGCTGAAGGTAAGAAGCAAAAGAGCTTTGAAAAGGTTCCCTTCCGTTTACCTTCCAAGGTTCTGTATATTTTCATTCTCACAATCTTTCACCTTTTTCAAACTGAAACATTTTGTTCTCAAAAGATTCTGGGAGAAGGTGTAGGCAACATGTTTGCATTGATTGTGGAGAGAATGAAATTACAAGCACTGCCAGCTCCCCAGAGGGAAGACTGATCAGAGAGGCAGCAGAGCTGACATGGAACAGAAACACAGCAGAAAAGGTGATTTGTTCTCCCTGGGTACATCCATCTGGTATTCAGCAGCACAAACCCAATCTCTCCCAACATCAACACATCATAAACCTACACACCTGGCTTTATTGAAAGAACCTTATGAATGCCGCTCTTCAAAAACAATATTGTAACACTATTTCAGACAGAAACATATTGGATCTACAATCCATTTCTTTCTCATATAGCATGTCTCCTGCTTATCATAAATACAATCTCAAAGTGAGAGCGGATTTATATTTACATGTGCTGGGGAGATCCTGTTAGAGGTAAGCTAAGGGCGGGGGGAGAAATTGAAGACATATTGTTGTGGTTCTTCAAAAATAGGAGATTTCAGTTTTCTCTCAAATAAAAACTGTGGTAAACAAACCTGTGACCGAACGGCTGTGATTTACATATCTGCGACCCACCATGTTCCAAGTGCTATTGTCATCTTCATTACTGGGAACATGATGGCTCGCAGTTTGCTCTCTGCTTGCTGTGAACATCAAAGACACACACTGAGCTCATTAGTCGTGGCCATCTGTATAATATCACTTTTGTTCAATCCCAATGATGCCGTTTTGACTCGGTGCAATGGTCTGTTCCGCCATTTGTTTGGAATATGGTAGTTTCTTCTTAAATGGCCTTTGGATGTTGTGCACTTTTTGAAAAACATGCGCTGATGACTGCAGTTAATCATTTCATCATGGCACTTTCACGGGCTTGCTAAATGATTTATTGCCTCACATTTTTATCAAAATCTGGAGTCACAGCAATTTCAGTTTTTACTCACTGCATCAAAAGAGCAGCGACATCAGTGCCATGCTAGCATTAGCACGTGTCTGATTTAAACAAAAAATATAACCAACTAATTACACACTGATGAAAGATTTCATCTAAAGTAACAATTCACCTGATTGTGAACTTGAATCTAGTAGCAGTGTGTTTATTCATGCCCCTGTGCCTTCTCATTTACATTTTGATTGCAGCGTTGTCAGCAGTCACAAGAGACATCTAACTGGATATTTTGATAGTCATCGTAAATCTGCAAATAAGTCCTTATCTTGAGTACACAGTGACCAGATGTGCCCTCCTTGGTGAGGTCTATGTGTGTGTAGGTGCGCTACCCATTTTTATGTTTGCTTGTTAAACCCTTACAAGAAAAACACAGCCCTACATCAATAAATGGTTTATTTTATTATGAGTTTATCTTTTCAATATTTGGAATTGTGTTCCTTTTATTTTGAAATGCGAGAAGGCTAATATAAACATAATCAACCATATGCTGCAGAAAGAGAAAAAGAATGCTTGTGCGCACCATTGTTGGCCACATCCACACTTAACACAGCAGACACTCCACACGCAGCCACAGAAAGTGTTTTAAAAACAAAGAAGGGAAAAAAAAACACTATTGACAATGTGTGAAACCCTTTTCACAATAAACACAGGCCAATAAACACAGCAGCTGGACCCAAGTCGCAGCGTTATGCATTCACAGTGATAAAAATCTCAACAGCGATGTGAATGAGAGCAGGCTCCAGTCTGCTCTTAAAGATATTAGAAATCAGAATTTTTGGAGAATGCATGAACACTGGCACCATGTACTGAGCTGTAACAGGCTGGAAAGAATGTTAACAAGTTCAATTTCCATTCAATCAATGCCAGAGCTCTTGGAAATGTTCCATGGCAGGAGAGGGGTAAAATCATCTATATGGTAATTATAAGGATGAATCCCCCAGTAACTTTCGCCAGCATGAAAGGTCAGTCCTATTAAAGATAGTTTATCAGCGCACTGCACATATTCCTTTACTCGCCTTCTAAACGGGTACATCATTTTATTTTTTCCTCCATTTTCTGCAACCTGCTGAAGTCTGTGCTTAAGCCAAATGAGAAAAATGGAATTTTGAATGCCAGTAAAGGCTATAATAGCATGAAGATAAATTGTTTTTCTTTCCCTAGCCCTGTCTCCGTCAGACATACTCCTCTGTCTCTCTCTTTCTGTGCTACAGACAAAGTCTATCTATCTCACAACCTCTCACCCCCACTTTAAAACAAATCTCTTCTCCTCACCCCGACAGAATATAAGGCTAGTAACCACCCCCCTGCAACTCAGTCTGGTACAGCCGCTGACCCATACAGCTTTCCACCATTTCTCCCGATGCATTATGGGTATTTAAAACTTGTCCAACATGACATCATTTTATTTTGAGTGCTGCCTGAGAAAAGTAAATTATAGAATCAATCATGCAGAAGGTCAAGCTGAGACTTCATTACAAGTATTGCATGCCTGCATGAATATCTTTCATTTCTCACTGACCCAATATGTCACAATAGCTGTCTGTGGAGGCAGAAAGGAAAAAAAGAAACGGAGCAGCAAAAAAAAAAATCCACTCTCTTAAATTGATGTACAACTCATGTCAGTGCTTCTTGGCTTGGAAGGGAGATAAGAGGAAAGTGTAGAAAAACATGCTTTCAGCAACACTGCTCACATTTTCCATTTATTTCAGGATACAGAGGTTTTTGACCGGTCAAAGCTGGCAGTATTATACTTGCTGGCAATCTACACAACATCAAGGAATATCAAATCAAATGAACAGCAAACTACAAACGGCTGTTTCAGCTTGAAAGATGAGATATTAGACTGTTTTTTGCTGCTGGTAAAGCTAATGGGATGTGGTTGATAATGAAAAATACATAATGCATCACCACACAGTGCTAAATAGAATAAGACAGGAGGGCTCATATCTCAAATACTGATTTTAACATCTAATACAACAGCTTGACTGCTGTAGGTTTCAAATCCAATCACTGAGGACATTTCAGTACATGCTTACATGTGTCAAGAAAACCCTCAAAACGTGTCGAAGGCACCAGGTGTTTTTTGAAATAGAACCCAGAGACCCTCGCTGTGCAGCGGGGAGAAAAAACGAGAGAGAAATTGTGAACAAAGCAATACTGGCAGCTCTAACTCCAGTACTATTTGGCACTATTGAGATTCAATCACAAATCAGGAGGACACATGCTGGGAGACAAAAATGAAAGTCAGAAGCTTGTTAGGAGAGCAGATTAAATAAATAATGACTTCAGATTCAGGGCTTGCCAGGCGCACTGCAGCTGAGAAAATGTATTTCTCTTTGTAGAAGCCCGGCATCTGTGGCCAATTTGTGAGACATACGCTGAACGTTATGGGGAGAGGAATTAGCAGAACACTTGGCAATGCAATGACATGGAAGAAGCTTTTGAAAATAGCCCAGGTATATTCACTGGTTGGCTTTCTCATTAAGTTGTGATAGGAGACACACTAAATATTCTCCAGCAGTAAGCTAGTACACACAAAGAAAACCAAGATGAGTGTTTGGGAAATATGAGCATGCTGGCTTGATGAAAAATGTAATTGCAATAGTGCACGGTTTATTTGTTTGCCCCTGCAGCCATAACAAATAACACAGAATGTAATCATGTATATAAGGTTGTCATTCCTTTATCAGTGTGCTGACAAAATGACAAAACACCCCTCTTAGGGCCTTCGTAAATCATTGTCTGTGTAAATAGAACGCACTGCGAACCTTGCTGTTACTTATCTCATTTAAAAGTTGCATCCTTTTTTCCAAGACAAAGATAAAAACCCCAGATGAATAGGGTTTCTATAGGCACAAGACTTTTGGGGATCAATCCCATTTGCAGTAGAAATGAAGGGCCACCGCAAGCCTTTTCTGCCGTACAATGTGCGATGGCTGATAACGGTGAGTAGTGTGCCGACGACAATGCCACAAGGCAAGGAGCAGAAACCCACATTCTCTCCTCGGTTTTTAATAGAGTCTCCGCACAATCAGAGACATGAGCCATGCAAATGGTGTTAAAGAGGAATAATGTTTGAGAATCAAATCTAATCCTCCAGCAAGTCGTGAGAACAGTCAGGAATGTAATTGTGTCAAGGCTCCGTTTCTTCCAGATGTAGAAAGCTTAACTGACCATGAAATGAAAATTCTTTAGGCAAAAGCCTTCTGGGGCTCACTTACTGTATGAAGCAGAGATCTTTTAAAAGCTGCAATTATTTTACATGCCAAAAGCACGGAAGCAGGAAAAAAAAGAGCTATAAAATGTTATAGCCTCCTTCCCATATGGAATGTAAGTAAATATCTCTAATATCAATGTGATTCAACAAATGTGGTAGAGAGAAGGTGGGGGAAGCAGGGGGTCTAAAACACTTTATTCACAGTTATAATAATCATGACAACTCCTCTCAGTGTGTTTTGTGGTTCACAAAGCAAATCAGCATCAGCATCTCTCTGCTCACGCTTGTGTCCTTTCTTTTCTTCTCTCTTAAATGATTGTTCCATTTTTTTGTAACAGGACTCTAAGACAACTAGTCAGCCTGTGACATTTCCATTTTTCCTCCTCAATGCTTCTATGATTGTGGCATTTGGAAATGTCTCTCCACCCATGACAACAATCTTACAATCTATAGCACAAACAGCATCAACATAAAGACAGGGCTTTCTTAGTCTTCTTTTTCGTATTTGACAACGGAAATCATAAAGGGAGAAACCACATTGAATTATGTTAACCCAGTCCTTTTGAAAAGGACTCTGTTAACAGAGTGTAATACCACATAAAAACAAAGCTGAGTCTTACAGTGAATGAAGTATGTGTCTTCTCTGAGGACCTCGTGTGACATTGGACAGAAGCATGCATCAGCATTTACAGCACCACAACAAAAAAAAGCGTGTGAATGCACCATGAATTAAATATGAGCATGTGAAACTGTGGCACTTTTTGGTCCCATTCTCTGTCCTTCTGGCACTGAATACACTTTGTACTATTAACACCTGTGATCTTTTCACATCTGCTCACCTTACTGAGGGGGATCATCCAATCTCTGTGTGCTTTAAAAAAATCCTCACAGTAAGTAACATAATATCATGACATTTACTCAATGTGATCATATACCTCCTGTGTTGTAAACAAGGCCAGATGCTGCGCCAGATGCACTGACAACAGGAGGTGAAGGGAAAGTGTGAAGGTGACATTACAGATCAGTGAGAAAGACTCTTTTAAGGAATGTTTCCTTCTCATATCAATGATCTACAATACTATGGACTTAGGACTGCCCCAGTACCACTGCCTCTGATGAAGGTGTACTGAACGAATATACAGGATATTGGAAGCTAACCCTTGCTAGCACTTTGCTAACTTTGGCTACAGCTACACTCTTTGCTAGGAAATGTTGTTGTTGGTTATTAAATAATGATTTTATAAAACCTGATGATATTTTGGGGAATATTTGCTTATGGTATTAACTCATTTTAATGACTGTCACACTTGTGGATATTATATCATTTTAGGCAATGTTTATAGAGCAACTCCAATACCAATACAGGAATCTCTATCGAAACAACTTTGACACCTCATGAGAATTAAAATCTTAAACTTTGAATAAAATAAACATTGATAAACCATTAAAGGATACCTGCAGCAGCTGCACTTAAACAGCATGCTGCATGTTGACCCAAGAAAAGAAGAGTTCCCTACATGTGGAAACTAAATTTCTTGGTTTTATTTGATGTAAATAGATAGCAATACTCACCACAGGTTGACCATTGTTGACAGACACTCCATCCTGCTCCATCATGTTGCGGGAAATGGTAATAGAGGGCAGATCCAGGCTCTGGGGGGGAAACTGAGGGATTAAGGGACCCCTGTGTGGATTTGGGGGCTCTGGCATTGCTGGGAAAGGTGAGTCCACATCGGATAGACCCAGACCAGACTCTGTCTCAGGTGGAGGTGTGATGGGGGGAATCTCAAACTCCTCGTCTCCCAAGCTGGGTGTATGAAAAGTCTGCAGAGGAAGAGAGAAAGACAGACAAATCATGAAATCCAGCTACACAAAACAGCCAAGAAGCATTTGCTGAGGTGGGTCTTATCTAACATGCCGGATGGAAACCTTCAGGGATTAAATCAGACAACTTTGTTTAAAAGAGGGAGTGTTTTAGCGGAGTGGTAATACACTTGTCTGTAAGTGCACTAAGATGTAACATTTCCTAAACCTATTAAAGTCCACTTTGAGGACGAAGAAGAAGGAATAAAGTGAGAGAAGAAGAAGACGTCAAAAGCAAAAATATCAAGCAGCAATCACAGGAAAGAGAGAGAGAGAGAGAGAGAGAGAGAGAGAGAGAGAGAGAGAGAGAGAGAGAGAGAGAGAGAGAGAGAGAATACACGATAAAAGCCCTTAATCTTGAGGATGGAAGATGTTGGGTTGAAGTGCAGTGAAAATACACGTCACAGGGAGATGGGTTTAAAGAACATTTTTAAAGATTATTACGCTTGGCCAGAAGTGTTTCTTTTTGTTCCCCTTGCCTGCACCCTTAAATCTGCTCATCAAACAGCCTAATCCCTCAGCCTTTCGAATTAAAGCTTTTGGTCACACTTAATTTGCTTATGTGCCTTCTTGGAGATGGGACTGTTCACCTACTTGGGTCTTGTTTTCATCTGCACATTGCATTAAGCTTCTCTCTGGAAAACCAATATATTCATATCCTTACAATGACCACACTGCAGGTCCACAAACATGCAGCTGAGAACAGGGCTAAACAGCATGCTATCTGAGGCACTGGGCTCTGCTTCTGCTGCTTAGTTACTAAAACCTCTTCAGAGCACAGGCCTCTTGCTAAAAGTGACATGACTCTACCTGCCAGCACTTGGCTTAGTGCATGAAAACACTGGGCCATAATAGTGAGATCAGGTTAAGTGACCAGTATTATTGAATGTGTTATGATAAATGAAACAAAAAGAAACACCCTCTGCATCAAGAAAACAACAGAAAACAGAAACACCAAGTTCATAGTTATGACCTTAAACAGCACTCTGTCTTAGCTTGGTCTCGGGTCACTGGTGACCTCATGAAAATCTGGATTGTGAAGTTTTGGGCTATCTTGGTAGAAGGAAAATAACAGCTAAGGGGGTCAAAAGTGGAAGAAAAACATTTTTCCCCCCAATTCCAACATATACTTTTCTTTATCATGAACACATGTATTTACTTATCAACAAGAGTGTGGGTCCTACAAATGATTATGCTTCACTTTGAGAGATCAAATTGCCGTATCTAAGAGGAGACCTTGCTTTTCTTTACATTCTTATCAAAGTGACACAGACTGTAATGTCATAAATTAAGCTGCTGCAATATTTGTTTTGCAGGAATTGCCCAAGTTATACTATCATCGAGCCTATAAATATGAAAGTGAACAACAAAGCTAACCAGGCATGTCCTCTTTGTCTTCATCTGCCATGTCTTTCCGGCTCCGGTTTGGGATAGAATAACAGAAGGAAGACAACAGAGGGAATATGCCGACACAGCCCTTGATTAGAGAGTATTAATGTTCCCCTTGCTTGCTTTAGCACACAGACACTTTAAACTAATTCATTGCCTACTCAGGGCAGCTGTCTTGACAAGCACTGATGAATTCCAGTGGCAGAGTTGGCTAATAGAGTTCTCTTTCTCCCTCTCCTTTCTCTCTCTTCCTGCTCCCTTCCACTGTTTCACTTTTCAGTGCTTGTTTCACAGCTAGAGAATCAGCTCTCCTTTCAGAAGGAGCTGAGGTCATATTCATCACAGCCCTGGCCTCTGGCTTGCAGAGTGCAGAATAAATCACAAGCACCTTCAGTAGAAACCATTTACTCTGAGTCCTCTGCTGTCATATTATGCTTCAGTCCACTCAAAAAGCCTCAGGAACTTAGGTCACAATAATGCCTGTTCAGCAGCATGTGAATCACAACACAGAGGGTTTATAAAACAACATCTAAACTGTCATGAGTCATGGACAAAAAGTTCCAGTTGCACATGGAAAGGATCAGAGGTTGTTCATCATTACTGTCTTCATTCGTCTTTTGTAACGTCTCCTGTGGAGTGGGGTCAACCTCCACACCAGCCCTGAGATCTATGGTCCCTGTCTCATCTGTGTCATAACATGTAACAACCCAAGAGGCACTGGTACACTCCTATAATTTCTCTGACTGAAAAACAGCCTTGTCCAGCTCTCTCCTTGTCCATGCCACTTATTTACACTGAACAAGCCACATTAGTTTAAGCAGGATAAACAGCAATCACACTTTCCTGAACTTGCTCTCCTATGGTTACTATTTGCTGAAGTAAGTAGGTTTCCTGTGATGTTACATTGTATAAGGTAAATCAGGGCAGAGCTACAGTATATAGGCCACTGGATCCTGTAGGCTGGTGCATTGTGGCCTGAATTAAAGAGCTAACCTAGAGATTTTAGATGTCAAAGAAAGAGGTTGGCTGATGTGAGCTTCACTTTTGTGAGAGAGAAGCGAAAGCATGACTTTGACCTTTAAGCAAAATGCAGACGTGCACTTAAGGAACACTAGTTTCCCCACAACAGACTGAGAGTAAAGGACAGAAAAAGAAACAAATTACTGTGGGGGAGAAAAGCTAGCAGAAGATTAGTATCACTGTCTGTGCTTGTGTGCATCGCATCTCTCTGTTAATGATGATACAAATTAACATATGCACCAGGGGCACTGATAATGAAGACATGGCGTTTGCGTCTCATTTGGGGGGTATGGAAGATGTCAACTGACTGGGAAGAAAAGACCCTCTCCCCGGGGAAGAAGTGCTAGACTTTACTGGAACCCACAGTGTTACAGTGTTGCACACTGTCTAGTATCATTTCACATAAAGCCAGTCTAATTCTGCACCCAGAGCAGCTTAGGGGGCTCTGATCGCAGATTAAGAGATGCACAATCCACTTTCTTAGCATCGCCAGCCTGGTTATCCATTTAAATTGTTCCAAAAAGCCTTGAAAGAGCCAAGTGCCAAGCCAGATGCTTGGAATGTGTGGGCATATACACATTCAAAGATGGGCATGTTTGTCTGTCCACTGGCAGCTAAAGGGTACAGAGGTCTAGGGGCAGAGCAGGACTTGTGATAGAGGGATTTAAGGTTCTCACAATGAGCATCCTGAGCAGCTCTGAAATC
The DNA here is from genome assembly GCA_030710495.1 of Labroides dimidiatus. Classification (NCBI taxonomy): domain Eukaryota; kingdom Metazoa; phylum Chordata; class Actinopteri; order Labriformes; family Labridae; genus Labroides; species Labroides dimidiatus. The sequence continues at coordinate 15,681,326 of CM061144.1, forward strand.
TCCAGTCTTCAGATTATGCAAGTCAATGTGGGGCTGTTAAAAGAGTTTGAAGTATTGAGTCATACACCAAATAGTGGATGTCCTAAATCCATCAAATGACAAAATTTTACTCAAAACAATTATTGTAAAGCTAATGCTGACCTGAGAGCAAACAAGTCAAGGGAGCAACAAAGATATAAACAGTACAACATCTGGTAACCATGAAAATCAGTGCCCAATTTTATAACCATGCTTTCATTGTCAAAACAGAAAAAGCCTTGCTAGAGCAAGCTGTTATCATCAAACTCAGTAGGCTTTGTTTACTGGGAAACACAAATATCTCTCCTGTGTGGTTGAGGTATTGCAGTACATAGTGCTAGTGGTGCTTAACTAAAAATTGAACATTGCATGAAAGCAATGCCACTAGCAGTGCAAACAGTGGTTATTGCAGAAGGTGTACAAAGCATTAAGTTAAGACGTATATGTTGGTTTATTTATAATGCATTCAGATAAATTTTACACCTTATAACAAATTAAACACTGCTGACGATTAAAGAAATACACCAGGAGAGATGACTAGGGCTTAGTAAATTTATCTTCCAATGTTTCTTTCATGGTGCTCTTTCAGTACCAAGACAAAGAGCTAGAAAAGGTTGTCAGGCAATACTCTCAGTCCTTGAATAAACTTAGTAATGCAGTTCACAGATGCAATAACCAAGTCTTGTTAAAGGCAGCAGCATGCAATTACTGCATATAATAGGCCTCAGAATCAATAGAGACAGGATTGAGGATCCAGTTTCAAAGATATAGACCAGCAGAGTGCAGCTCCTCAAATGACAACATCAACCATGGCACCCCTCATCAACATTATTTCAAATTTGGATCATTTGTAGTCCATTTCTACATATTTATAGTTCATTACAGGTCTCTAATTTGATTGGGAAAGTAAACCGATATGTGTGAGTGGAACACAATCTCAGTGCACGGTATCCTTTTCCCTGAGGAAAGCAGGCAAGCTTTCTCCACTAGGATGTATGCTTTACCAGGCACACCAAGGTCATCTTATCTCATCCTCTAAGTGCATAAGGTAAATGATACATTGGCCATCTGAACAGCAAACACAAGTGTGCTATTCTGAGTTAGAGGCATTCTGCTATGTGAGCGATAGGTCTTGTATTGAATTGCATCAATAGATTATGTGCTGCAAACAAATAACTGCATGTAAACAGCTTTATATAAAGCTTTCAAGCCTTTTTAAGAAGGCTCATGTTTATCTTCTTTGACTCAAGTGTGAAAACCCAAACAATGGAGGTAAATGATGTCTCATGAGATTTCCCCAAACTCTTGTATAGTGGATGGGTGTGAATCTTCCTTTCTGACTGGAATTACATATCCCTCAGTTTATTTGAAACATAAATCATAAATACTATAAAACTTTATTTGATGCTTTGTCATACTTGGTTTGAACTCGATCCACCAGGATTTTGTGGTTGTCAATGTTAGCCGAGATACGGAAACTTTGACTGTCGTATGTATAACTCTAATTCATGATTCAGAGCTAATTATTTTTCCAGATCAACTCTGTGGAAGAGATGAAGCAACACAAAAAAATAGTTTAAATATGAAAAGGTCAAAGGGTCGGTCTTGGTTTGACCTTGAACAATAAACTGAAAGTGGCCGCATAAATTGTGCCTCAGTGTCACTTAGCTGTTCATCAAAAGGCCCTCACAATGGAGACTTCCTCACACAATGCTTAAAGCAGACACATTCAGGAAATGAATAAAGCATTACAGTAGGATGAATTTAAACCTCACTACCTCACATTATTCCAACTTTAAGCTCAGGTTACAACAGGACAATACAGGGCACTCTTTGGCTTACTCCAAAAGCTGTGCATAAAACTTATTCTCTCTCTCTCCTGAGCACAATACCATCTGTGCCCTAACACTGGAAACAGTTGCTCCTTTTGATAAAATGCAAATGACCTGGGCTGTTATTTTTTTTTCTTCAAGGAGTCTCCCAAACCAAACCCCAGCCCATCCCCCATCCCCCTTGACTGCCACAGTGGGCCCTCACAGCTGGGGGCTGAACACTCTCCAAGCAGCTCATGTGAACACGGTCCCTGCAGTAGAGGGCCTCAGCAACCACTGCATGTAAGGACTGACCACTCAGCATAAATGTAGGAGAACATTTAACTTCTCTAATAACACTCTGTACAATGGAGGTAAGGTCAAACACGGAAAAATCAAAACCAACCAACTGCCCCTGTGAGGTGAATAAAAACAATGAGGTTAACAAAGACATCTATCCGACTATTCTGGAGCAGTGTAGTGATGCTTTGCTGTGGGGTTTGAAGCCAGATCAATCTCCCCTGCTAAACTGGATGAGATTGGCCTGTTTGAACCACAGAGGATGATGGGTATTTTCGGTGCACTTGTCTCTAATGACAGGGCAGCGAAGTGGGTGGAGGGGGAATAGAGCGGGTAAATTTAGCACACTGTTAGGACTTCCATGGCTCAGAGAGGTGGTTGTATACCTCTATAGAAACTGCTTGTCTCTTCTTTCTTTAAATGCATCGGTAAAATACACATTTTTATTCCAGCAGCTCCGACACATTCAGATCGTTGGTGACATTTCGCTTTTTGTGAATGCCGACAAGTAGAGTGGCTCTGTGACTGACAGAGCTATGGAATCTTTTTGGGCTCCTTCATCACATCATTGCAAAGAGGAATAAAACAGGTGTTTATATTCTCTGCTTTCTTGGATATCACTTTATCACTTTACAGAGTGCAGTCAAGACAGTCAGATCACATCAGTGTCAGCTCTCTCAAGTTACCAAGAGGCAATATATGGTGAGCCAAGTCCTTCTTTCTGTAGGCTTATTGTCTTTTTGGGTTCTAAGACAGGTAGCATTTGAGAAGACAGCTTTTCAAGCAATGAAATAAAGTTGTCAAAGACAAAGACAGAGGCATAGAATATATATCATTTTAAATATGTCATATGCTAACTTTGTTGCGTCTTGAATACCAATGGCGTATACATTAAGTCGATGCTGAGAAAAATGCTTCTTTACTTAGTTTGTATTTCTGAGGTTCAAAACAAACTTCAATAAAAAATAAAGTGTACTCACATCACCAGCAGCAAGCAGGGCACCATTGGCTTCAGCCATGTTCATGTAGTTGTTGTTATTATGGAACTGCAAATGAAAACAAAACACAATTAGCTTACTAGTGTCAAGATAGCAGCCATTGTAACTTGAACTCACCCTTCTCACAGCAGATACCTGTCGGTCAAACTGGGTGTCACACTTGGTTCGAAATGTTTACACCTAGAGTTAACCCTTTTCTCTGTGGCCACTGTGCCTTAACTGTGACAACGAGAGGCCTGAGCACATTCAAACCAGGGAAATGAGGATCTGGTCCTATTCAGCTCTTATTGGACTGCAGTTAAGGATATGTTTGCATCACAAAGCCAAGTATCAAGATGTAGTGGCAGGCTATTACATTTGAATAAACTAAGGTAGTGGAATGACATGGAGAGGAAGCAGGAAGGAGGAGAGTACTTTAATATGGGAGGAGTGCATTTTTGGCTAATGGGGGATGGGATCTTGTGATTCATTTAATCTAATATGTTTTGAAAAGTACTAATGTTCTAGATTAATCTGATATCTACATACAGTTTGTAGTATCATTACGATTTTAGTGAGGAAAATGGTGAATTGTACTGAAGCAAGTAAAACTGGAGTAGATTTGAGTGAAGCAACAGTGTAACCAGTGGAAATGAGTTCAACAGTGCAGTAATACACTGCTGTTTAAAGGGTTGATAACCTATTCAAACCCTATAGTTTGGTAAGAAATAACATGTTTTTACAACATACACCCCCTAGATCCATATACAGCCTGCTGGCAAAATGGCAGCCACTTCCTTTTCTTTTGAGACACAACCAAGCTGACAGGTAGGAACAATGGGACACAGAATGAAGAATTATGGGCTAGCAGCTGGGCCCAGGAGCACAATGCACCTCTCTGTGAGCAAGGAGAGCAAAACCCAGCCTACACTGCACAGAGGAGAGAAAGGAGTTTGCGTCTGCATGAGGTTCCACTGAGAACACATTTTCAACAAAGCTCTGCAGTAATCTCTTTTGTGTGTTTATTACAAAGTCACTCTCTTAAAACATTATGACAGAAGAAGAACTCCACTACATGGAGGGAGGGAGAGAAAAAAATGGCTTCTTATCTAAGCAGAAACCAAACAATAGTGGAAACAAATTAAGATCAGAGTGAACTGAGAAGTGCATTAATACATTTTCTAGCCCTTTGTGCTTTTTTTTCCCTTCGCCTTTTCTTCTGAGTGGTTAGTATGCGAATGTAATTACCGAAAGAACTGCTGCTAATCAACTGCGAATGGTATCCATTAATTAGTCTATGCCCTGGAGAGAGAGCAGGGAATCAGCAGCAATGTTAACAGTGTTACGCACCAATGAGAAGGGAGCCACAGGCTCGGCTAGCAGTCACTGAAGCAGGTGGTTTGTGAGCCTCCAGTGTTCTTACCTGGAGCTGTCCCACTAAACTACATCTGACTTCAACACTGGGGGTTTACATGTTTGCACAAATAAACACTGTATGACAAAGACACTCCTCACATGAGGATCTTCTGTCAATAGCAGGCACCCCTTCATTTCCCAGCTGTGTGCAACTTTGAGACATGACATGGCTGGGTTACGTCAGCCACTCGGCTGGTAATTAACCTTATGCTGAGCTTATCTAGGAAGTGTTACTCTGTCCCCCTTCTTCTTTTAGATAACAAATTGAAGTCTCAGAGATATCCTTCTCCATTCAAGCACTTGGAACATTGTTCTGATTGTAGGGGAGATAAGGAAGTGGTTCTCTGTGTCTTCTATCCTTGTTTCTCTGTGGATGTGAAAGAGATTTAAAGAGTGCAGAGAATTGTTGTTTAAACTTAGGTAGTTCAGGAATATTAGAGTGAGTGCATGAGAAATTTGTTACATGTAAAAAATGTTGCTATCCTGCCTGTTACAGATTTATCCCTGGTTGTCTGAGGGCATCTTGGTTGCTTTAACTGTCACACATTTCTACATGATTGCTTTTTATGCTACACAACAGTGGTTACCTGAGATGACAAGTATCTCGATGTATGTCTTATAAATCTTAAAGAAACGTCATTATGACCGACATCATGCTGAGAGGTAGGGTTGAAATACATACTGCTAGCAAAGACATTTGGCTAATCACATTAGCTCCATTAAGAAAACACAGCCAAGTCGAGTCCAAGTGCTAATTAGTGATGTGGAATTCCCTGGGCTCTGCCTCTCTGAGTCATGTTTTATTGTGTTTCAGGGCCCTTTAAGAGCAGTTCCACGTCTCCTGCGAGAACTGTGACTAACATCCCAAGAAATGTCCCCAGCCACCAGTATAAATCTTCACTGTTAAAAGCTGTACCATGTGGTGCAGCCGCTCAGGCCCAAAGCCTCAGAGGACACACCAGAGTGAGGAGTGGAGATTATTACTGCTATTCCCAGTTATTTTACTTTTTCTTATTGTCGTTGTTGTTGTTTGGGGGTGGAGGGGCATTCTGTGCTCATGTTTGTGGCAGTGGCAAGTGAGTCAAATGCCAGATGAAATTACGTGTGATTGGAGGGACCCTGTGTTGAAATGGGTCAGTGCAGACAATGAAGGCTCTGTGATTAAAACAATGTGACGAGCTAGATGAGAGATCTGGTGGACATGTGAGAAGCAAAAAACTGCATTTGTACAGACATACATTTGGGAACCATGTAACATGACAGAAAGTAGTGAAAACAGTTGAAAGAGTTCAATTTTGCACAATAAAACACTTCTGAAGTGAAATGAACCTGCCAATTAAAACACACTGCAACAGTTCAGGCTATGATGCATGCACATTTCCACTTCTTCTCATATCCAAAAAAACCCCAAAACAGCTCTGTACTTCTATCAGGAACCCAAAGGAAACTATCGAAAAGATGGATTTTAAAATAGCTGTGGTTAGGAGGCCTTTATTGGAGTGGATTCACAGTTAAAGGAGCTGTGTTAGACGAGTCACAGAGCCAGGCATGGCTACATGGCAGAGCAAACACTGGGCACTCAGTGTTTTTATTTCTCCTTCTGCACCACCAGCACATTTCTTCAATAATTGTTTAACAGGGGAGAATTAAGAGCTTACATGGAGCCTGATCCCAGTGTGAAAAGACTCTACTGTCTGCATGATCGCAAGCAGACAAAAAAGCTCGGCAGTTAATGGGATGAAAATGAATTTCTAGGTTTTCTGAAAATGCATAATACTGTTTTTCTTTTTATTCTGGGTCGAGTTAGGTCTAAGAATCACAGTGAATACTCCAGTCAAGTTTCTGTTATAAAACTGACTGCCGCAATTACAGCTTGAACAAACATCATGCATGACCACTGGTTTTGTTTTTCTTACTGCAGCTGGTGTAATTTTGATGCTTCCCTACCTTTTAAATCCCTGCACAGGAATATTTGTATGAAAGAATGTCTGGTGGGAAATAAGGTGTTTTACAGCTATTATAGTCAACAAAATTATTTCAACCTCAGGGCGAACACAATATTGCACCAGCATGACCCTATCTCACCCCACATATGATGGAGTAACCACCACACAGATCCTATCAGTAAACATGAACTGGACAACCCAGAATACACGCCTGAAGAGCCTCTGATAGTACAGCTGCCAGCTCTGCATGCATACAAATGGAAAATAAACATGAAGCAGCTTCTGAATTCACACTTGAGCACTGAATACTGCATTGTCAGAGGTGATTAAATAATAATGTATGACTGGAATAATGCAAAGTTTATTTTTTTAAAAGCATAAAAATGAGGATGATTATGTTTAATCTGTATTTTTTTAAATCACCCTCAGCAGACTGTTCCCTGGTTTTACAGCGTGATCAAAAAATCATAACACAGCAGCTGTCTGTCAGCAGGTAACCAAATTTGACACATTCTTCCTCCCCACTGAAAACCACCAAACTAATTCAATCAAGAGCCCGGGCTCTTCCAGAAACATTTCAACTGCTGACAAGTGATTTTACAGTTCAGCTTGAGCTCAGTAATCACAGCCTAGCATGTGTTCTCTGGAACATGACACTTGTGCTAATATGTTCTCCAGTGGTCCCAGTATAAAGAGCATGAATACCAACGCTTAGACCAAACCTCCCCCACAGAAAACCTATGGTATTCTATTATGTGTTTGTATGCAATTTCATTAAAAGCTTGGAGTGTTTCAAGCCTTTGCAAAAGAAAGGATAGGAGCACTATTTTTTCCCCCTGAAATGCTGGTTGGGCCTTTTCAGCTGTAGGAAAAGTTATCTTCTGCTTCCCCGGGTTCTCCTTACCAACCACATGCTCATTTAAAACACAATTCAGCATAAAGACTCTGCAGCTGCCTCACTGGTGATCGCAATCCCTATCCAAGCTCAGCGGGCTGCCATGCATGCAGCGCAGAGCAGACATATATAGATACATTTCCTCCTATGCGTGCAGCAGTCAATTTGTAAAGCGACTCCACAACACAGCATGTCCACACAGTCGGCTCGCAACCTGTGTTCTGATCTGCAAGCCCAATCGATTGGTAATTCAGTTTAAAGCTAAAATCATTACTCCCCCAGCCCAGCACTGTCTTTCACCATTAAGACAGCAAGTCCTGAGCTACATAAGGTAGAGAAGAGGGGAAGTTCATTGCAAGCATCTTACTCTTCCTCTGCCTCTCAGTGTGACAGCCACCACAGGAGTGCAGAGGATCTGGTGTGAAAAAAGTCTGGTTCTTATCTGGGATCTGAATCAAGCTGATGACAGTTTTGTTCAGGCTGTTTCCAGATAATATTCTCTCTTATAAATTGCTGACCAATGTGCCTTACAGTTAAAACTGTGTGATGCATATTTCAGAATGTAGTCATAATTATAAAGCATTATTAAAGGAGGTTTTCATAAGTAAATCCCAAAATCAGAGCTTCTGTTTTTCAAATTACTCCATGTGGTGCAGAAACATAATAGTTCTGTCATGGGTTGTGAAACGTGGTTTGCCCTTCCAACCAAAATGACAAGCCTTATATGAAAAGAATTAAAAAACTGACTTTGAGCAATTACACAGCTCAGCAAGTATGTTTTATGCATTTACAAGCTGCCCAGTCATTATGGCAGTGTTGGACAGACAATAAAAAAGAATCTATAGTTGGTGCAGAATAATCCTTTGGGCTATTTTTGTAGTCTGAATGGACGTTGCATCGAGTGTGCTCATGCTGAGACACAGACAGGCAAGAGTGAAACAGAGTTTGAAAGATCTTTGCATGCATTTTTGAATGGACTTAGTTAAATAACTACAGAAGTTCTCTCAATCACAGAGGAGTAAACACCAGGCAGACACTGTAATGGGGAAATCCACTCATCTTTCACAACTCAAGAGGAGTAAACATTTAAGTTACCATCCAAATCAGTTCTAAGATGGTAACTTACACATTTTCTTTAATAATAAGCCTCTCCCTGTTTAAAAGCACAATAAGAGCAACAAGTGTTTCATGATAAATGCTAATGTCGGCATGCTTACGAGATTAGCTCTGACACACACTGCTAAAAGTTGTGTTAAAGATCAAGGATAGATGGGGATCTTCTGGGGTGGCCCAAAAGAAATGAAACAATCTCATTTTCAGTTGTGCCCTCCATTATTTTTATTTCAACCAAAAGTTCTGCCATCACCCTTGGGCTTCCAAGTCATCAGAATGACATTTCCATTATCAATTTCAAGATTGAACTTGGTATCAATACAGTAACACATTAACACTGTCATTTTGTATCATAGTCAGTGACAACATCCAACAACACATTTCACCATGAAATGAAAATATGCAGAGCTTTGCCATCGCTATGTTTTCTCTGGGGCCTTAGACTTGCAAATGCTGCCAAAACAAAGCTGGTCTCAGCATTTGTCATAATGGACCCACAGCCTGAGCACTGAAATCTCAGTTCTATGAAGGTCAACATCCAACATCCCTTTTTTTTATTTGTTGAGTCTGCTCTGTACTCTCAAGAGCAAATCCTAAAAGAAAGCACAAGCTAAATGGGGTTCCATCTTTGATCTGGCGGGGTGCAAAGCCATTGGCCCACAGCCACAAAGGAGCTTAGGCGATGGAGAGGGCCTCAGAAACATGGTGTAGCTCTCTCACAATGGCTACTGTTGCATGGACACATAGCTCTTCAGGAAGCAACATGAGAAAGGCCTGGCTTGGTGTTGTTGTCTTGCTTTTGCTGCTAAAGCCATGTCTCAAGGCTGTTTACTCTCTGCAGCTTTGAAGCAACTCCAGCTCGAGATGATATCAGAGGTGTGGATTTTAACCCAGCTCACTCAGCTTTGTTTTCCATTCTTCCACTGCAGAGCAAAAGGTTGCTGTGAGGTTAGGGAAGTTAATAACTAAAATGAAATGGTTAAATGTCACACTGGAGAATTACAGCTTTTGGAAATAAGTTTGTTTTTGTTGGTTCTAATGGTGATATTTCTGCTACTTTTCTCAGTTTGTCAGATGGCTGTGAGCTCTGGTCCTCTGATTCACATAAAGCTCTTTGGAAAGCTTCAGGGAGTTGAGTCCTCTCTTATAGCTCTAGCAGCACAGACACATTTTCCTGTTCCCTGTGTGCTATAACTGCTCAATACACTCAAAGCAGGCTTTGGGAATGTGCTCAGTCAGGGGCTTTTAGTGACAGACGAACCGTACAATACTTTCCTTCTTAAACAGTAATGGAAATACCTTGTTTTTGTAACATGACTTAAATGGTAATATAATGACACCATAAATGTAGTCAAGACATCCAATTCAGTTAAAGCCTTTGTAATCAGCAGAACACCTCTTTGAAAAATTTAAATAAAATCCTATACTGATAAATATGAAGTGTCTGAAAAACCAACATATGAAATCTCGCCCAAACTTCATCAGAAAATAGACAAAAAAAAACACAAGTCAATTGTATATTAAAGGTATGTATAGAGCCAGTTTCACGTGAAGTCTCTCTTAACATGCTAATCAAATATACTGAATCCAGTTATTGATTTTAAAAAGCCGTTCATGAAAAAGTATCAAAGTTCATGTTCAACCTGCGTCTTTTGTGTTATTCTTACCATAAGCCCACACTAAGCACAGGGCGACTGCTTGTTCAATCTCTATAAATCTGAAAAACACAAACTGCTGAGCGGTGACTCATATATCAGTCTATTATATACTACAGGGCTGACTGTATTAAACAAATGGCTAGGCCTGCAGCTGGAAAAAAGAGGCAATATAGAGAGAGCAGAGGTTATTGTCTAATTTAAATCTTGGCTGCTTTCCCAGAGCTGTACCACATTCCAATTTGTGGCTGTGTTGCTTGGCGCTACTGACAGAGGTCCGGCTGCAAATACTCTCCGGCTGCTCTCCAGAAATGTGTCTCTAAAATGATGATCAACAAGTTGGCAGAGATTAACGTAACGGCTCAGGCATATTAGGTAAAATAATGAAAATGCACACATTGGCACGTGCCATTTTTTCACTCCTCCTGTGGTTTCAATAACGTAGCTATAATCATTATGACTTGATGTGCAGCAACAAAGGCCCATAAAGAAAGCCAATGCATTGCTGTGTTTAAGCTGCAGTGGAAACACCAACTGGAAAAGACATCTGTGAACATGTTAGTAGTTACAGAATGGTTGAGCAGCTCTTTGAAGCAATTAGCTATTTCAGGCATTTTCTCCTTGGCATACTATTGTCCATTCGTCTGGTGGATTGACAGCACACCAGGACATCATTAGCAAACCTGTCGGCAGCTGAGTTGCAGACATTGTTTTTCTTGTGACAGCAACCATCGGGCTAAGTGCTTCACTAATGTTTCTAGCAGTATTTAAACTCAAAATGTCACTTTAACATTTTTTTTAACTTCTAGAGCATTGTGAGATTAAGATACCAGCTTTGAATAATTACAAACACTTGGCTTCAACTTTGATTCCATATCATTGCTCTGACATTTCAAGAGATGCAGAACAAAGACACACTACACATCTTTTAGTCATACCACAATAATTTTTCCTTCCTTCTGAGTAAAATGACAGGCTGATGATCAAAGGCACATGAAGACCTGGGGGTCTGCTGTATAAAAGCAGTGCCTTATTTTTAGAGAGCAAGGTAAATCAGCAAAAGCTGTGTGCAAAAGCCCTCTGCTGACGACATTAGTCAGCATGTGGCTCATAAAATGCAACCATTCCCTCTGACTGAATTTCCCTATCGATCCTTTCAGGCAGACCAGTGTGAATTCATTTGTAACCACAATCCTACAAAAGCATTATGACATTATAGACCCACTGACTCTAAATCAAATTAACACAAAACAAGGTTTTGCCTTTTTGAGAAATAGATGTGGTTTAAAAATGTTCTCTGATATAACTGCACATGAAAGTTTACAAGTAAATAAAAGTCTCACTTTGTAAAGTCAAAAAGAATCTTACATGTATTTGTACAACCTCCTTTATAGCTGTATTGATTTTCACCTGCCCACTTCTCCTTTGTGCACTTTTATCCCATTTCTCCAGGACAGCTGGGTAAAAAAAAGGGGTCACTGACATTTTTTTTTATTTGAGCCTTAACCTCTATTTTAGGATCATGTTGTGAGTTTCTCCACCAAAATAAATAAGAGCAGGGCAGTCTCCACTGCACTCACACTTTTCCTTGTGCACATATGGCCCCATCACTCTCTATTTGTCTTTGACAGATATGTTTGTCAAGTTACTCAAATCTGTGCCATTATGTATCATCAACACAGATCATCAAAGTGAGTTATAGATTATTATAGCACAAGTTGTGGATTTATGTTGTTTGTATGGGGCGCAAGTAGACAAAACAGAACTTCAATCTTTTTGATCAAATCTGTCATGGCCTACATAAAGCTGGTTTCCTATGTCAGTCAGGTGCACTCAATTAGTAAACCCTGACAGGTAATTGTCACTAATCCAATTAACATAAACATGGCCTGCCACTAATTAAAGTATTCTGTCAACAGGGGGCGCTATGCTGGAAATCCTGACTGCAGCTTTAATTCAGAGTGGGAAGCAGAATCCCACTGTCAACTTGTCATCAGCTAATTTACCTGCAGCCAGAGGGGGAGATTCACTGGACACATAGGGAGAGTTAATCTCTTCATTCATCTTCACTAAAGAGATCGACCCAATTAGCTTGCCACATTGACTGACAGCACTTGTGTTTGCCTTTCTCCCTTCACTTTCCTCACTTCTTAAAACAGGAGTGAAGCAGTTTATGCTGGCTCTGATTGAAGGCTTCAGAAATTACATGAGGATACTGTACAACAATGAAATAATCATGATGTCTTTATTCAGATCTGCCGAGTCTGAAATATTCACCACAGCAATTTGCTGTGACTGATTAGCCAATGGAAGGGTTGCTTGGGGATAGTTCTTCAGAGCTCTGTAATTGAGCGGATTTGACTTGAGAGAGGGTTTTTTTACTGCTGCTGATAACTACACACATTCCCATTTTTAATGCACTTCTTTTTCAGCCTTTCCTAAGAGCTTGTGCACTCAAGAGTTATGACGCTTGAGAAATCCCAATATGTAGGACAGTTTATAGTATGATAGCTTTACCTAAAAAGATGATCGACATCATCTTCAACTTGTGATCTGCTCTGAAAACAGGCCAGAGGAATGCTGCTAAAGCCTCTGACATTCTATTAAACATTAATATGTGGATTACTCTTGGTAAATGTGTGTCACTGCTAATAAATTAGTATTTATATGTTGCAAGAAGATAATTTGTCTTGCAAGGATTTTGTTTGTAAAAATGTTATTTTACTAACTAAGGCAATCCATCATTGACAGTTCATGTCTGTTATTAAAGCGACATCAACTAAACTTTGATCTAATACATTAACCATTATTTTATCACTTTTATCATTGAAGTTGTTTCAAATAAACAGTGAGATCATTCAGATGTCTTAGTAAATATATACACACATCTATCTACCTATCTATCTATATCTATCTATATAAATCTCTCTCTCTCTCTCTCTCTCTCTCTCTTTCTCTCAATATATATATATATATATATATATATATATATATATATATATATATATATATATATATATATATATATATAAAACCTGTAACAAAGGGTTAATCATCAAACAGTGTGTAATAATGAGCCACTTCCTTATAATCCTGTATCAGTAATTATAAGATTAATGCATCAATATTGTTTTTGGCACATTCTGCAGGGCTAGATTTACCACAGCGCCTGGGCCACAATTCACTAAAACAGGATTTTTTTTCCACATTAAATCTCATTTATATTGAAAAAGGAAGAAATGGGAGATGCTGTTTCTGTTCTCCAAAACACACCACTAATGCCCCGGGGCATGATTTGTCATTGTTATTCAGTGCTCGCTCACCTACACTTAAAACATGATCCTTCTGGATTTTAATTAAGCACCAAGGTACCTCCCAGGGGGTTCTGGCTTGGCAAAGGAAACCACTTTGATTTATGTACTACTTTGTTGTTGCTGCTTGAAGCTTGCCTGTTATGAGAGACTGTGCTGATGAATGAAAGAGCCAAGCAATTATTCGTATTTGTTAATTAGTTCCTGCAAGGAGTGTATTCCTCTGAAAATATTAATATCTATCAATAGTGGAGCTGAAAGTAGAGCTGTGCCTCAGTATTTCATTTCTGTCACATAAACCACTTACAATGTTCATATTGATATTTCTTTAATATATTTAGTGATGACTGACATGTCCCAATGTTTTATTTGTATTTTTCACACACCTCATTACGTATTATATAATAAGATTGCACATAGTGAGAACTATGGCATCATTTTCTCAAAGAACCCCTTTTATATCATTTAGTAATAAGAGGTCGGACAAATCATCAAGATGCACATGCAGCATATTTCAAGCAGTGTTCACATGACATCTTGAAAGCAATTTTCTTGACAGCCAGAGGTAATACATTTTTCCTTTCTACATTGATACTGAACAAAAAACAGTACTATTGATTACAGACCGATTTTGATATGAAATTTTAAGTACTGGCAAGAGAACAATCCAGACAACCCAGGTGTACAATGCACAGCCGTTTCATATAATAGACTGCATACCAGCTATATCAGATGACAGATGTAATCCTTTTTAATGCAATCTGAGCACAGAAGCACTTTAATGTTTGATCATGTTATGGTGTCTATCCCTGAGCCAAAGTTTCTCGCAATCCTTATTCATTTGTGGGTCTCAGTGACTACAAGGTAAAACATAACATAAAATTACTTTTATTCCTGACAACTTTATCTTGGCCTGCTGTGCCATGTTTTCATAAAGACAAATCAAAGCAGGAGCACATTATCTCGCAGTGAGAGTTGAAAGTTAAGAGAGCCAGCCACCCCAGTGACACATGATGATTACAGACATAGACCCTGGACCAGGTTTGCTGTCCTAGATGCATATCAAAAGCTGAAGGAGTCTGGAAACCACAGGGGTGCCCAGGATTGCTACGGTTAGCTCGTGGAACTGCTGAAGGTCACCACTGCTGAGCGGAGCAGCCACAAGCCCTCATAAAACCATGCAGCGTATCATTATTTTCAAAGTGTTTCATTATGGACGGTTAACCTTGGCTAACTCCAAGCTAACACTTTAATCAGTTGCCTGTAATGCCTTTGAAACAGTGTAATCATTGAGCTTCTCTTTTTGTTTATCAGCGGGAGAGGCACACATGTAGTGGAAACTATTTAAATAAAAAGAGTAATCCATTTCTTGAGGCTGTGCAGGTATCTGAACACTTACTCCGTGAGTCAGATTATCCAAATGTGAAGGACTAGATTCCTTGCAATGATTGTCATTTGAAAGAATCATCAGTGAAAGTGCAGAGAGGGGAAACCCTGCCAAAGTTGAGGCTTCACAGACCTTGATCTTGTTTCTACTTCTGCCATACCACACTATGACCGCATGTGAGAGTTCTCAAGCCAGCAGAAAGACACACATCACAATAAACAAGGACATGCTGTGACTGAGCCTGGACTTCAACTCTCCAAAATAACAGAAGTCAGCTCAAGAATTTCATAGAGTCCATTCATGATCCCAGTTGAGGTTTCAGGACACAAATTTACATTATGAGGCTGAAGGTTTTAATGAGACTTGTCCATTGTTTCTTTTGATCATTTCAGTAAAAAGAAAAAAAGATAGCTCCATGAATACTGTATTATTTTTAACAAGCTGGAAATCTGACAAAAAGAACCTCAAGGCAGTGATATTTCAGCAGTATTGAGAGCTCTGCTCTTTCTAATGAAGGATCTTTTTGGACAATTTTAGCCAAAAGAGTGATGTAATGAGTGCTCCCTGTGGAGGATCTTTGATTTGTATTCCCTACAGTAAAAAAATCCTTACAAATAAAATGTGAGTGATATTTTTATGGTTTGGTCAACTCAAATCTCTCGTTTAAGAGTTGGCAGACATAAAAATCTTAGATCACTGTAAAAAAAAAAAAAAAAAACATTCTTTCAAAACAGTTAATGCATCAAGGCTTTTGATCAGGTTTCCACAGTCTGCACAAATAAACACAAGCTCCTTATGCTGAAAAGATGCAGATGGTTGTAATTATTGAAAATATTAGTGATAAATCAGTGCCAGCACTGAGTTAAGAGCACCTAGTGGCTTTTTATACGACTCTCCAAGTTAAAAGGAACTAAATTCTGGTAATTCAAGCATAGAGACGACATAGAGCAAACATATTCATCTAAAATAAGCCGTTTCATTCATTGAACTTTGGCTAAACAATTCTTATACCCTTTATAAAGAGATTATTGGAAGATAAAAATATCCATGCTGCTTATGTGAAGATGCCAAACAAACAGTGTCAGGGTACAATCATGGCAGTTATCCAATTCTGAGACTCAAAGCAGCAGTTTTTGCATTGAACAAGACTACCGTTATCCTAGTGCCAAAAAAACAACAACTTTATTTAAAATGAAGTGTTTGACAATCGCAGCTAAGTTTCTCACAAAGACCGCCATTATTAAGACAACCCTGCAAAGGCATAATAGTGAGTAAGGTGTTATTTGATGGCAAGCAGTCAAGGCATTCACTTATCTTCTTCAAGAAGTAATCTAGTGTGTTTTGGTTCAGTAAACAGTTTTTATTCAAAGCTAGTCTTTCTTGAACTCTGTGCCAGTTTACTCTGACAGGCCATCTATTCCAGCATTCAAATAAAACTTTTATTTCCCTGCATTGTTTACGCTCTGTGCTCAACAGGTCTGGAGGTATATTTGCACACCTGCTACTATTGTCCGTCTTTTTAGTGCAGCCTGGTAACACAGAGCAGTGTGTGGGTGTGTGGGTGTGGGTGGGGGTGAAATGGGTTGGGTTAATCACACTGTGTCACATGTAATACTACACACACCTGCAGCCCAAACACCTCTAATGAGACAACAAATCCACAGTCAGCTTGACATATGAATAATAGTCGGGAGAGTGACTAATATTTTGGTGAGTGGGCTGCTCGAGTCACACGGTCACTGCTTTAGGTAATACTTACAGCTCAATAAGGGTAATAAT
Organism: Labroides dimidiatus; assembly: GCA_030710495.1. NCBI lineage: Eukaryota > Metazoa > Chordata > Actinopteri > Labriformes > Labridae > Labroides > Labroides dimidiatus. The sequence continues at coordinate 15,697,934 of CM061144.1, forward strand.
GGAAATAAAGTGACACAAAGACTGTTATTCCTGATCGCACTTATTCATGTGTTCGAGGGATAGTATCCAAGGTTTTAAAAGTTATGTCCTGTTTTTTCCCGGACAAGAACTGGCTGCTGGAAACTAGTTTAATATGGAGATAGCAGCAATGAATTAAAAAAGACCAGCCTACATTACCCATAACTTTGTGAGTTGAGGTCATTCATCATTGCCCTGTGCTCCTTGAAAAGAGCTTGGGAAAAAGGCTTAAGTCAGGCAAGTGAAGTTAAAAGAAAAACAGCTGAATGTTTTGATACAGTCTGTGAGCCCATTAAGAGAATTGGACATTAGATCTATGAAACACGGACTGGCTGTCTCTCTGGAAAGCTTTAAAAGTGAATGTGTCTTAACAGCAAGGCTAACCACAAAAGGGACACAACACTTATTGAATCAGCCAACCAGAAGTGATTGACTGGTTCTTTTGAAAACTGCTTAACTCAGGGTAAAAGCAGTTTTTTTTCCTGGGGCATGGCAAGTTTTTCCTCCCTCTTTTCATAAGTCAGTAAGGTTGAGGCTGTCAAAGATGTAGTGAACCAAACCCAGATTAAAACAGTTATCACAGTAAAAAAAAAAATCCTCTTTTTGAGGAGCTGCTTCGATTCAAAGGTGCACAGTCTTCACCAAAATACAGACACTCATTTTCACATCTTTTAAAGGTTATTTCTGACTTCTATATCAAGAGATAAACAAACCTAAAAGCTGATTTATTAACAGCTTTCATTATTTTCCTTTTCAATGACAAATATAAAACTTGAAACAGTTGGCTTACTGAAGTGCCTTCAGCCCTTGAGTTAAGTGGTATTTCAGTCTGATCTTAAATCTCTAACTTGAACCAGACAACAAAAACCACAATTGAAAAAAACAACTCTTCCTTCATTTCTTTGCAAGTCATTTTTTCCCCCTCTGGCACTAACACATTTTGACGCATTATGTTGTGTACATGTTCAAAATCTTGTAACAAGCATGGCTTTCCTGTGGATTCATGTCTTTCATACACCATATGACTGAAAGAGATGCTTTAAAGAAGCATACAAAAAGTCCATGTTGTTTTATATCAGTGGAGACAAATGATGTCTGTGTTAATCCTAGGAGAGAAAAAAACACAAAATGATGCCCAGGTGTGAGACTATTTGTCCAAAGACATTTCAGCTGTCCCCAAACTAACTCGTCCTTACAACAAAACGTCTACCATCACGTCAGAGGGGCTTGTTTAACTGAGAAACAACTTCAGAGTGTGAGGTCTGCTGAGTAAGGAACGAAAAGACATAATGAAGTGGATTTATGAGCACTGATGGCAGCAGTGCAGAAGGTCTTTACGAGTGCTGATCTGGGTAATGGTCTATGTCTGTCTAAGATTGCAGAGCCTCTCTCATATCCACCTCATAAACAAAACCTGGTTCTTGAGTTTCCCACAGGTTCAGTCTGTGGGTTCACATCATCAGATTAAACTTGTAAAACATGTTGAAATTGAACAGAAATTCAAAGGGATTTAGCCGGTGTGTGTGTGTGTGTGTGTGTGCCTGCAAAGGAACCATATGTCAACATCTCAGTGTGATCAACAAAATAAAGAGAGTGACAGCTGTGATAATGTGCCGCAACAGGAATCAGAGTGTATCAGGCTGATAGTCTAATACAAGCCTGCTGCAGCTAATGCCAAGGTCTGCTCTTCTGAGGCTTTAAAGGCTGTTTTCATAAACGTGTATTGAGGTCTTGCCAGGATGTCTCTGCTGCTTAAACGTTAGTGCAGGATCACTGCAGCCATCATCGGCTTTGTTCAGAAGAATTAAGTGTAAGGACATGCTGTATATAGTGAGAGCTGTGCATTAACATGATGTTAACTTTAGCTGTGAAGAGCAGTCTGTCACACAGAGCAGACATCCTTACAAGCAGGAAGCCAAAGTACAGTTTGTCTTCCAGCAGGCCGACTAAAAATAACACTCGGTAATCTCAGTGGGAAAATTAGGTGTTTAATAAATCTGTTGAACTACATCTCCTGACAAGCTACAATTAAAAGACTCCACAAAACACATCAGCCATTCACTTCTCTGGCACTCAAACATTTAACATGCACCTTGAAGTCAGATCCATCAACTGCAGAGTTTGACAAAGCCTCTGAGGTTACACCCCAACCCCCAACACACATACACACAACTGGCATTAGTGCGCACACACATTTAAAGCTGTGTTTGGATATGTTTAGAATGTGTGTGATGAAATGGCACCAGCTGTGTACACTGGAGAGATGCAAAGGCCCCTTGGTTGAGCAGAGTGTTAACCCTTTCCCCTCCTGATGAAGGACTGCAAAGACAAACCGAGGCCAGGACCTCTTTGATTTGGACATTTGTTGTCTTTGTAGAAGTACAGTAATTTAAAAGTCCTCTGCTCAGCATTTTAAACTTGTATTGCTTTTACTTTTCTTACTATAGATGGGTCAGTCAGGCCTGAATGAACCATGAACAGGCTTTTGTGTTTCTTACACCAACATTTCACAGGCTCACTAACATCCTGGAATAATTGCAGCTGCAGCTCTTTATTATTATGTCTAGAATACAGTCTGAACAACTTCCTGGTTGTAGATTTTACAATACAGTTGATCTGAGATATCATAGGTGATAATGAGAAAATGGTAACCGAGTAGGATCACGTACAATCAAGAATTTGTCGTTTTGCAAGGTCTGAGTTATTTCCCTCAAATTCAGTCTCGGTTTATGTAAAGTTGTAATGCTTGTAATAGCTGTAAGGTTTAATAAATTAGATAACTTGAGCAGCTATATTTTGCAGCAGCTAACCATAGCTCAAGTAGTTTTCTGCAGCAATAAGTGACGGCACAGTTGGTTACCTTGACAAAGTGTCTGCGGTGTATAGCTTCTAGCATTAGATGATGCATTTTTGATGTGAAGAATTTGCAGGCTGTTGCATTAAAAACGGAGGGAAGAAAACTAACTTAAAGTGTCCCTTTTCCATGAATGAGTTTTATGCCAAAAGATATTTTTTTACGGTCTTTATTCTTCTTTAATAAGGCTATAAAACTCTGATGTGAAGCAACTTTAAACTACTCAGACTTTTATCATCTCTGTTGTGCTGTCTTGGTTTGACAAACTCAGGCATTACCAGCACAGGTGAAGAGTTTGCATTAACATCTGTTGGTAATTTTAGTCTCTGTGCCTGAAGGTAATGAAAGTACACACTAAAAGGATTTTGTATCTGAAACATTATTAAACGTTAAAAGAAAAAGAAAAAAACAGACCAGATGGCCATAAATACAGGAACAACACTGAGTCCCTTTCTGGAAACCATTAACGTGTCACATTTAACACTAAAACCAGTCGAATCCAAACAGCTCCTGGTCTTTGGTTGAAACTGTGCATTATCTAAAAGCTTGATACATAACTTCAGCAGTCTTGCATCACTGGATTTAGAAATTGAACACAAGATACATAAATGATAATAAGCACATAAATTCAAATCAGTTTTTTAACTTTGAAAGTATTTATTGACTGAAACCAGGTGTTCTTAAAAGAGCTTGTAAAACCAAAAGCCGTTATCAGAGATAAACTGGAACGACATAACACAGAGTAACAACCACTCAGTAAAAGCAGAGACCTCGGCAGGTTTGCCTCCGAGCATGGCTGATCCGTGTTGAACCTTAAGTCAAGGTAGTTTAAGAGAAACAGACCCTGCTGTGGCAGCCCTGTCCTCCACCTCCACACTCTGCATTTAATGTTTAAAACTCACAGAAATAAATCCGTTTGCATCAGCTTTAGGCAGAGTTTACATAAAGGTACTGTGTTTAATTTGACCACATTACAGAGTGTGATTTTTCTTGGTGAATTTATTTTATGGGCATAATTCAGCTGTGTGAAGTTGTGGCATGTTTCTCCTCAGCTCCGCTGTTCCTCCTTCATCTCAGTGCCAAAAAACAGGCAGCTTCATTAGTCATGACTGCAGCACCTAATTAAGTTTGTGCCACTCGTTTGGCTTTTTCTGTAAATTTAAAAGAATCTCTGATGTGTCAAAGTGCCTCTGGGCCATTCTGTCTCTGTTGTCATTAAAATTGAACATTTCCTGTGCCAGCGTTTTCACTGGGTATTGCCTGTTTTCAAATCAAAACTGTGACTCCAGTCAAAGTTTTGCTGTGACAGCTTATAAATAGATTAAGGAGGAAAGCTTCAGTTCTGTGTGACTTGCGAGCACGCCACATCCCTCCGATGACAAACGGCTCTGCATTGTGCTACCTTTTAGTGAGCTAAATCAAATAAATTGGAGGCTTATTTGAAAGATGCATGAAAAAAGCCCATTTGTTCACCATGAAAAAAGCTTCATAATTAGCATGAAACACATGCTTTGTACTCTCCCTCTCTCCCACATTACTGGAGATACTGGATAAGCACCTTCTCACCACCCTCTTTCACTCTACCTTCTTTTGCTTTGTAGCCAATTACTGTTACAGATGGAACATTTCAACTGACCTGGGGAATTTATGAGCAGGAATAAAATCGCACTTCAACTCTTACACCAATTCAAAGCAATGTAGTTAACATTTCTTAAGGCTGATGAAGACATGATGAAATTGGGCACACATGACAACTTGGCCACATGACAAAGAGCTGATGAAACAGTGAGACAAACCTGGTAACTGGAAGAGAATCAGATCGCGATGGGTAAACAGAGCTCAACTAAGGGGCTGAATAATTTGGGAGGGGGTTGGTGTGTGTGTGTGCTCATGTGTGCATGAGAGGAGGGGGGTGCAGGGGTTACCATTGTTTAAACTTTATGAAAACACCACACCGCTGTTGTGTCATTAGTCTGTCATTGTCGTGTTCCCCCTATCTGAGGAAGTTGAGCTCCTGATGGATAGCGGGTCAAAACTGTTTAGGTGTTACATCACTGATGGTATCATAAACTATCATCTGTGTTTTACGTAACCTCTGCCTCTTGTTTGAGAGTTAATCAACCTGTCAAACCATGGGTATGATGTTACCCACAGCTTGGAGATGGGGCTGTTTGTATGCAGATGAAGGGAGGTGAATGGAGAGAGAAAAAAAATACTTGAGAACGACCAAGAAAGAGGCTTGTTCAGCAGAGACAGAGAGGATAGAACTGCACTGTGTCATGCAACTGGTTTGACAGTCTCAGGACTCACCAAAGCTATGTCTAAGAGCATAACAGTGCTGACAAAATGGGACAGATAAGAAAAAGAAAAAGAGTGCATTTGTTTTCATATTTTTCATATAAAACTGTGGAATTGGAAACTATTAATCATAAAGGTTAACAACTGCCTGGACACTACACAAAGTTGTAAAGGGTGAAAACCGCTTTGTTAGGCACACTGACAAATCTGCATGTGTTTCTACAACATCTCATTATTTGAAGGCTCACACAACAGGATCACAATCCAACAGAGCCGCCTATTTGACACCTGATCCCCTGTATCTTGCCATCGTCACATGCTGTATTATAAAGTAGAGTGCTGATTCAGTAGTCCCTCGCTGATGTTTTGGAACATGTAACTGTATCGCAAACAGAGCCGTGAACGTGGATCACATCACCCAGTCTGGTCAGACTTTGGCAGTGCAGTGAAGCTGGTCTGAGCTGGACTAAAGTAACACTGAGCCACTACACTTGTCTTGTGCTCTCATTTCCATTACTTTGACACAACAACAAAGTTTGTGGCAGTGGAGATTAAGCAACCAAGGAGTTAAATAATAAGTGGATGTAGTCAGGAAGAAACACGTGGTAGTAGTTAAGAAAACAAGCGTATAATTAGTATTGATTCAACTTAGTTTTGAGCAGATTTTCAGTCATTGAAGGCGGAGAGTTACGCTGCTCTAACTAAGCACCAGCGTGCTAACACAACACAGAAGTATTATACAAAACCAAACAGAACAATGTGGGTTCTCACCTTATTGAAGTTGTAGTAGCCCAAACAGTGGGCAAAATCCAGGTTTTGTGGATCTCCCGGGATAGAATTCCCCCCAGCAGACGGATAAAACCTTACATCCATGGTGTGTGAATGATGGAGCCGCGCGGCTGTAGCTGCAGTCTGCTCTGCACGGAGACCAATTTGTTTCTGCCGTTTACAATCCAAGCACACACAGAGAGACTGAGAAAGAGAAGCGGTGAAACTGACCCAAGCTCTGTTGGGGTAAACGAGACAGTAGAATAAAAAACGGTTCTTGTAAAGTTAGATACTCCTCTTCCACACCTGGTTTAACCGCTTCATTTCAGAAGGAGCTCAAAGAAAGAATTGAGTGCGGCGAGTAAACTGTCCCTCAAGGAGCAGTAGACGCTATGTGTCCATGCATTTACACACAGCTGCTGCTGTATACAAAGGAGCCACGAGACCGGCGGCTGAGCGTGGGTCCACCTCCCTTTCCTCCCCCTTGTAGGTGCAGCAAAGCAGAAAAATTCAAACCGAAATATACTAATAATCTAGAGATATGTCCGGACGCGGAAACAGCACTCAAAAAGTGTCTGAATCCTCCACTGTCTCATTGAAGTTTATTTTTCCAACTTAGAAAACTAGTTAGTGAAGCAGTTTGAGTAAGAAGTGAGCTGCTGGCCGTACGCAGCCATCTGAGAAATAGTGCAGCTATTGAGGATTTGTTAAACACGCAAATCAACAGTCCACAGATGGTGCAATTAGTGGATATGATGTAGTACACTACGGATACGAGTCCAGCCTTCGGCGTTGCCAGTCGTAGTGATGAACAAGGAGAAATGTGTGAACAAGACAGCCACTCCCCTAACATAGTAAGCCACTCCCATGAAAACACTGCATTTAAGTCCACGTGACATGTTGGCATATGATCATTCATTACAATCACAGAAGTGTGTTTTAAAACAGAGACACAATAACGCACATGTACCACAAGGAATCAAGTTCACTGGAGAATGACAGCATGCTTTCTGAAAGCTCATGGACTGGATACTCTGATGTGTTTTATATTATTGTGTGCTGCACAGAGTGTAGCCTGCTCAAAAGCGTTTTTTCCCTTTAAACGCTCAGACTAATGCTAATAGAGAGGTATGGGAAAATACTGTGTAGAAATAAACATGGACTTTTGAATTTAACATCTTTCTTATGCATGTAACATCTCACTTTATGTGGTGTTTCTGTATAAATTCAATGTGCCAGCAAGACAATGTCAAATACATTGTATGGATTTTATTTTATGCAGAATTTAAAAAATGTGAGAACTGCACATTTTGTAGTCAACATGTTCCTTGTTTAAAAAGCTGTCTGGATTATTAACATAGAAGTAAAGCACATATGTTTACTTATACTTTAGCCCCTTAAACAGATTTTTACCTCAAAACAAACCAAGTTTAAATCTCCAATGTATATAAATACATATTAAATGGTTTTCCTGCTCCAACTGCTGTCAGACGTTCCTTTCCTTCTGGTATAAATAAAAACCGTGATGAAGTGTGCTAAATCTGACCTCAAGCTGCATTTTTTTTACATTTTCACAATTGATTTCACAATCGGGCACACGTGTTTGCCTGTTTTAAAAACAGTAAGCAGATATCTGACCCCAAGGCAAAGCTATGAAATATTGTTAGGAAATAGCAACATTTTAGAGTGTTACTCAGGTGAAACATTTTTAACATGTGAGCTTGAAAGCTGAAACTAGCATAGCCTTTGATTTGGTGACAAGGTGATAGTGACTGTTGATCAGTAATTCAACATATATCAACTTCTGAATAAAACCCACAATGTAATTTTTACTCAAATTTATCAAACTGAGATTCAATAAAGGACAGCTCACACAGAATTTAAATTATAATAAATGCTTTTATTTAATTTCTCATCTTTTAAATTTTGTCATGAATTTGCATCCCAAGAAAACAAACTCAATTTAGTATGTTTTCCCCTTAAAGCAAACTTATACTGTAGATCTCAGACTTGACTTTGGAAAATGATGATTCAATAGATTGACTATTAACTTAACAGAAGGACATGAGAAACAAAATGTAAGTCAAAAGAGGCTTAGATAGAGCCCATGCTATTCCAGGAATAAAAAGAACGTACATTTATATTTGTTTATACATAGATGTTTTTGAGAAGCCCATCTACAAGATTATCTGATTGCTGTGGGAACAGAACAAGTTTAATGAAAATCAAAGACATTGAAATCTGCAGGATTCAGAAAAGAAATCAAGAAACAGGAATCTGTTGTCTGTTGGAAATACATTCAAACTGAATAGAATTCCTGTAAAAGTATAATGTACCCAAGAGGTTTTTTTTTCTATATCAGACAATGAAATAGTTATCTGATGGTGCATTAAAGCGAAAAATAAAATCCAACAGCTGCATAGCCCTTTTTACTGCTTGCAATTTGATGAGGTATACAATGAAAGGCAGAGCATGAATGGCTGTGATACATGTAAGTGCTAAAGGAAGCTATATTAGCAAGACAGCATGCACAACATCAACACCTTTATAACACGTCTGTATTGAATGAAACAGTCATAATTAATCATAAGCTGCTCAAAAAAAATAAATAAATAAAGGGAACACTAAAATAACACATCCTAGATCTGAAAGAATGAAATATTCTTATTAAATACTTTATTCTTTACATGGTTGAATGTGCTGACAACAAAATCACGCAAAATCAATGGAAATCAAATTTGTTAACCCATGGAGGTCTGGATTTGGAGTCACACTCAAAAATAAAGTGGAAAAACACACTACAGGCTGATCCAACTTTGATGTAATGTCCTTAAAACAAGTCAAAATGAGGCTCAGCAGTGTGTGTGGCCTCCATGTGCCTGTATGACCTCCCTACAACACCTGGGCATGCTCCTGATGAGGTGGTGGATGGTCTCCTGAGGGATCTCATCCCAGACCTGGACAAAAGCATCCGCCAACTCCTGAACAGTCTGTGGTGCAATGTGGTGATATGACGTCCCAGATGTGCTCAGTTGGATTCAGGTCTGGGGAACGGGCGGGCCAGTCCAGAGCATCAATGACTTCGTCTTGCAGGAACTGCTGACACACTCCAGCCACATGAACTTTAGCTTTGTCTTGCATTAGGAGGAACCCAGGGCCAACCGCACCAGCATCTGGTCTCACAAGGGGTCTGAGGATCTCATCTCGGTACCTAATGGCAGTCAGGCTACCTCTGGTGACCACATGGAGGGCTGTGCGGCCCCCCAAATACCACCCCACACCATTACTGACCCACTGCCAAACCGGTCATGCTGGAGGATGTTGCAGGCAGCAGAACGTTCTCCACGGCGTCTCCAGACTGTGTTACATCTGTCACATGTGCTCAGTGTGAACCTGCTTTTATCTGTGAAGAGCACAGAGTGCTGGTGACCAATTTTTCAATCTTGGTGTTCTCTGGCAAATGGCAAACGTCCTGCATGGTGCTGGGCTGTAAGCACAACCCTCCACCTGTGGACGTTGGGCCCTCATGGAGTCTGTTTCTGACCGTTTGGGCAGATACATGCACATTTGTGGCCTGCTGGAGGTCATTTTGCAGGGCTCTGGCAGTGCTCCTCGTGTTCCTCCTTGCACAAAGGAGGAGGTAGCAGTCCTGCTGCTGGGTTGTTGCCCTCCTACAGCCTCCTCCACATCTCCTGATGTCCTGGCCTGTCTACTGGTAGCACCACCAGCATTCAAAAGAGACCAAAACATCAGCCAGAAAGCAAAGGAGCTGAGAAGTGGTCTGTGGTCACCACCTGCAGAACCACTCCTTTACTGGGGGTGTCTTGCTAATTACCTATAATTTCCACCTGTTGTCTATTCCATTTGCACAACAGTATGTGAAACTGATTGTCAATCAGTGTTGCTTCCCAAGTGGACAGTTTGATTTCACAGACGTGTGATTGACTTGGAGTTACACTGTGTTGTTTAAGTGTTCCCTTTATTTTTTTTTTGAGCAGTGTATTATTCACACCTGTGCTTGTCCTGCTTTTACACATGAGAATGCCTTTAATGAAAAAGGTCTATTATTACAACCGGAGACTTTGAATTTCTAGCACAAAATGACAATAAATGGAATTGTCAGAAACCAGAATTTTACAAATAAAGAGATGAATAAATTGAGAATTGGTGGATTTAATGCTTACTATCATCCTGGCCGGGCTGTGAGGACACAAAAAGAATCTTTTCATTCAGCTGTCACATCCATCTCTCCAGAGTTTGAAAAGGAGGTCAGAATATAAACATGACAATCAGTGCCCATGCCAGGAGAATACAAAACCAAACCTGTACTGTAATGTCATATTTGTATGAAAATGTCAACAACTCTTTATATACCAATAAACCTCTGGTTAGAAATATGACATGTTTTCTCCCACCATGAGGTCTTTGAAGTTAAAATGAGCATTCAGTGCTGTTTGATTATAACCAGTCTTCAATTTACCGCAAATGCTTCTCATTCAGCAGTGAGTCTATAGTGTGAAACAAGTTAATTTCAATGTGATCAGTTGGAGCCAGGCATTCAATATCATTGAATAAATTACACCACCTTCCCTGTAAACCGACTTTAGTGAATTTAATAAAACTACTTCGGTATCATAATAAAGAATAGCTTGATCAAAGGCTAATGTTAACATACTTAAAAGCACCATGGGTCCATTTCTGGCTGCAACACATTTTCTTCCCCTGTGGTTGAAGGCATATGCTCATATTTATACCATAATCCTTGCTTTTTTACAATCAGGTTGTAAAGATTCAGTGGACTCGTTGGGTTTCTATAACCATAATGAATTATAGATGTATTTTTACATGTGTAAGCTTATGAAACTAATTCTTGCTACTAGTATTTTGAACTAGTAATCCATGGCTTTTCCACCTTTATGTGGTACAAATTTATCTCAGCCACCTCTTGTCAAATAACATAAGATAGGATTCCTTCGAAGTATCATTTCAAACATATAACCCAAAAAGTACACACAGTAGCAATAACATACATTAGATTGATATTACAAAGACCAAATCATATTTTTTATCTTTGCTTTTAAAGTAGTAGACATGTCTCTCCTCACATGAGAGTGCACTTGCTACAAGAAAACACTATATAAGGGGGTTGTGTGTTTGCATGTACTATAGGCAAGCTTAATCAATGACATACATTGCTAAACTGTGCCGTGCTGTGCTGGAGGAGATAATCCTCATTTGAACGCTCTCCAGTGCGCGCTTAGAGATGGTCAACAATCCATGATGGTCGCCAAGAAATCTACTTTGTAATTATGGACACACTGATGCAAATTCAAACTGTTTTTCATCATGTTGCTGTTTGATAGGGGCTCTTGCATGCATAACGAAGCAATGCCTTCACATACTACACACACTGATACGCCCACCCAATCAAATCCCATTCACTGTTGCACATACAGACACACAAAAAACCCCACGCAGACTCCCACACAGCCTGTATCAGATAAGCAGACTCCTCCACATTCAGCCTGGTTATTGGATGTTTGGTTTTCAATATCATGAGTGCAGTGTGTGTTGCTGTTGTCATTCATTTCTGTTTTAATGCTGTTTGTCTGTGCAGCCAGAGCGCTGAATTAATTTCTTTTCTTTTTTTAAGGTTGGGTATCAGTGTTTCAGCCAGATGAATTATGCTTTTCTACCATATGTCATTTCCTGGCAGCACTGGAACCATTTGGTAACGTAAAAACAAATTGTACTCTGCTGGCTGCTTCTCAGATTCAATAAAAGCATGCAGAGTAATTATATAGATACAAAGAGGACTACATGCAGAATAATTAATTAGCCTAATAATCCGTATTTACTGGATAAGCTCCTTCATATTGGGTGTGTGGTATGTCAGTGAAACCTTTATAAATTACTGCAGTCTGATGTTTGCGAGGCTGAGGCAGTCTTATGATTATGTTGTTTATTTTCTTAATGTTGAAAAATCTCTTGATGTTGTTAAATCTGTTTTGTCATTAAATAATAATCACACTCATTTTCATTGTTATTATCACTAAATTCCAAAGGGAAAATAGCAACAAATGAAGCAGGTGTGAAATCTTTAGGTGTGTCGCTGACAATGTCACAGTATCAGAAAACTGATCGCTTTAATAAGCCTACCAAGAGAAAAAAAAATAAGACTGTAGAAAGATTTATGTTGTTACTACAGTTTATACATTTTATGAACATGAATGGGTGTTAATGCTTTTGGAAACTGTCCTGAGATAACATTCGTTATTATTTGGCACTATACAAATAAAGACTGATTGAATGATTGTCAAATCAATATATTACCCCATCACTTTTTACCCCACAAAAAGTTGTTATGAATGAAGAAAAGAAGTATCCGAAAACAAGCTCTGTATTTATTAATTTGCTTTAACAACAAATGCATGCATCAGCATGAACAGTATCTTTACGACTGGGTGATGGTGCTCATGGGAAACGCAGAAAAAACAATATCGTTGTTGCCCAAAGAATCAACACAACATGAAAGTTCACCAGAGTACCTTTTAGCAGAAAATGTAAGTGCTCAAAAAGCTTAAATTTGGTGAAATGTTAAAGAAAATCTAAGTATTGGTCTCTTTATATGACCATTGATTTTATTCCAAGTTTTAGATCAAATATTGAAAGCATAGTTAAGTTGAATAGTTATCACAAGAAGCAATGTACAACCAAGAAGAACCATTATTGGCAGTTAAAGTTTGGAGTTGTTTGTTCAATAGTAAAAATTAATTGTAAATTGTTGTTAATGCTACTTGAAATATTACATGGGTGGTAATCTATGGAATCAATTTTCTACCAAAATATAAGAATGAAAGCAGTTGAGAGGTCTCTTGGAGAAGGAAAAACTAAGCAAAAAAAAAACACCATATAGGTTCTAACTGTTCACAGTCCAGGTTACCATTAGGAATTTAAATTATTACAGCGGTTGCATGGCCAACCCCAACTTGCGCATATTTGGCAGAAACTCTGATCTGAGTTTCATAACACTGAACTGGTTGTTATACATAGTTCTGCATTAGTCACAAACACTTCAAACTTTAACCTGTTTTCTTTCCAGGATTAGGAATTCTACCTCATCCTAGAATTGCAGTGCCCTCAGAAATTAGCTTTTTATTTTTACTAAGTCAACCATTTAAAGGGGTTAATTAACTACCTCTACATGTTGTGGTTCAACAGAAGAACATTGCTTATTTCTGTTTCCTGTCAGGGGATTTCATAGTGATTTTTAATTTTAACAAGGTACGGATCTATACTCTTCTAAGAAACATGACACGAGCCTCGCAGGAAGCAGTGTTGTTGAGTTCAGAGCACGACATGTTCCTCTCTGAGACAAACATCATAAATACTATTAGTGGACCAAACAGGATAAAGTAGTTAGACCATGTGGCTGATTCTGTGTAGTGTGAGTGAACAGCGCACACACACACACACACACACACACACACACACACACACACACACACACACACACACACACACACACACACACATCGCTGACAAATTTAAGTTTGACACCCCCACCCACTCAGAGATAGACAGTGGCCTCCAGCTAAACATGAAAACATGAGCAGATAACACACTCCAAACCTCACACAGCACACCATTACACAACTCGGATTCCATATAAAGTATGATAATAATTGTGCTCTTCAGTTTTTATCCACATTTTATTAAAAACATTAAATGACTGTGGCTTAGAGGGGGAAAGGCTGTAAAAGCTAATCAGTGGTGTTTCAGCATTGATAATCTGTGTAGTAGCTCAGAGAACATGTCTGTGCAGAATGAGTTTTAAGCCTTGAGTCATTACACATCAGCTTTATCCTTCTGTTGCTCTCTTAGTAGCACTTCTTAAGTAATGATAATAGCTACAATATAATTATGAAGAGAAGCCCTACTTTCATAAGGACAATTTTACTTTAAGATACAGATTTGAAGAAGCTTTCATGGCTGAGGATATTCAGTGGCAAAACTGTTGGTTTTAGATGTTGGTAAGCTAAATGATGGAATGAAAGCTGATAACTTAACAGTTTAAACTAGTCAAATAATATAAAGAGCCCATATTCCATATAAACACAGTTTCTATCTAACATAAGCCTCTTTAATGTGCACCTAATTTACAGGAGTCCCTTTCAAGTCCATCCTGTCAGACACAGGAGTGAATGTGTCTGAGGGAGACAGAGACTGAAACTTCACTGATGACAGTTTTTACATTCAAACCAGTGCTGCATATTGGACAAAGATATTTTCACTTGAAAATTATTCTCTGTCATTGTAATTGTATGTCTTTATCCATCTTGTCACACAACATTCTTCTAAATGTATCAGTAACATAATATAACTGTTATCATCCTGCTCACTCACTTGTTAGTGAATTTTGACAGTTATTTCTTTCCTTCTGCTTTTGTCTTGTTCTTTTTATATCATTTACTGACATGATTTAACTTCAAAGTGATCATTTCAAAGATCTTTTTTTCAATCTCATGGTGATGACTAAGCATAACTAAACAAAAGTCAATATCAAAGTGAAAGTCGAACACGGCACACCATTCCTCAGAGCAGTCACCTATCAACCACTGTTGAAAGGCGCATGCTCACAGGTGCTGACCACGCCACAAAGCATCTAAGACACAGCCACTCGCCATCTCTTGCTAAGACAGTAAAGCAGCACTTGTGTATCTGACTATAACTCCTCTGGAGACCTACATACCCATGAGCTCTAATGCCAGTGCACGCTGACTTGCTACATAATATTGCACGTTGGGTGCGAAAAAAAAAAAAAAATGAAAAGATGCTTCGCAATGTGTCAAGAGGGCCCTGTGACTTAACAGATACTCATTTAAACCTTCAAAATAACTAGTTGAACACCCCATCACCCATTCCTTGTGGTAGTCAGAAATGGATTTAACTGAAAGGGTCAATATACAGAACAGCTCAGACGCAGTCTGCTGCTATAAGTTGGGGCTCAAAATAACGTACTAAAGTTGCACCCCTGCCAATAAAGAAAAAACAAAAAACAGAAAAAAAAATCATATATATTTAAATATATATGAGGTGTAATACACATGATGCCCCAAGTTGTTTAGACTTTACAGACATGGTGTTGTACCAACTTTTTCTTCATTGTAATGACCACATCTGTTAATCTCTACAGTATAATTTAGATCCAAACATAAAGCACTAATTGAGGTAAAGTCATTGTGGGTACCCATGTCAAGCATTTCATTCAAAATTAGATAATTTCTTGAGTTTTGATTGTACTACAGATACTGCACATTTGTGAGCTTAAAAATAATTAAAACCTCTTTGGAAATATTGGCTTTTTCATTACAAGTACTGAGTTTGTGTGGGCCAATGAGGAACAAGGACAGTATACTAGCATATCTGTAGGACACGTCATTATATTATTCTCAATTAAAAGCTGTCCTCAGCAGCATTAGTCATTTTAGCACTCGTCATTCATACTAATTAGCGCTTGCCACATGCTGGAAGAGGATATTTCAATATCCCATTAAGCGATTCCAAGATATGCCTGTGATTGACGTTCCCTTAAACCCGGGAGTAATTACATTATATGCTTCAGTTTTCTTTCAATAATTTCAGATTTCCTCAGGTCTTTTTAAGTCTTGTGTTTAATTTGTGTAAAAATTATCCACATCAACATGTGTGAGAGGGAAAAAAAGGAGCAGCACCAAAACAGGAAAACATCCTGTTCCACTGACTCAATTAATGAGTAATGATTTTAAACACAGAGTATTAGTCAACATGCGTATAGTATAACAAATGCAGAAATGTAAATCACACATCTATTACTTATTATGGAGCTAAATGACCTGCAAAATATTTCCTAATAAGAAGACAGCCATTAGAAAAACATGTATATAACTATTCAATTTTAAATAAATACACCCCAATGCTATTCAAAGTAGTGTGCAATCCCTAGGGCTTCTTGTCATTTAGACATTTCTCCTCCATGTTGGTTTGTTTATGTATTTGTTTATTTATTTATTTGCAGCACATTAGCACAGGATAAAGCCTGTGCTTCCATTTACTGACTTGCTGATGTAAAGCTGTATAAATGCCTAAATGGCTCTTCATGCTGAGAATGAAGAGAGCCCATTACTGAGCTGTCTAAATTTGCATCTACCTCACTGTCAGTGATTTCATTAGGGAGTATTTTCCACTGAACGTAAATGATGGGGTGGATGTGTTGCTGTGGAGCTTTACAAATGTCATTTTTTTATGCTGTAAACAACACATCAGAATTTTCTTAAAAATGTAAGCAGGTAGGGAGATAAAGTTTAGAGGCAGACGTCGAGAACTTAGTAAATGTTTTTATTTATCATGACATAAAGAGGAATGTATCCATGTGCTGGACCATACAGTAGATAATGTTTGCATTTGTTTTAGGTATACCATACTTACCCTTTGGATTTAAAGCTGAATTATTTCAAAACACATTTAATTAAAAAGTAAATTAAAAGAGGAGCGTGGAGTTGGATGTAGAGACTTGCACTGCAGCTGATCAAATCCACTGTACTTAAATAAAAAATTCAATTCATTCAAACCTCGGAATGTTTTTCATCATACAAAGTATGCCAGAATTCAATTACATACTGCTTTGCCACAAAACATCTTTCTAGAAGTTTGCTAATCAGAGATATAAAAAAATGTGCTCCATAGAAATGAATGTATTCTAAAAGGTCTAGCTAGCGTAGTTCAGTACATGGTGATTAATGGCGCTGGGCTCTTTTTAGTGGAACATAATTATTTAGTTTGTAACATGTCAGAACAAACTTCTCCTTCTCATTGTCTTCACAGAGAACACGCAGGTCTTTGTTGTGTTTCATGTGTAAATTACAGTGCTCACAGGGTAATTGTGAGCTTATCATACACAGAAAACAGCCATACAGATTGTAACCTATTCTCTGCATTGTATGAGTGTCAAAACACAGTGACAGGTAGGAGAGAATAAAAAAAAGCAGTTGTGTTAATATATTCACTGTGATTCATTTCACAGTCTGCGTTATGTGGCATGAACATTGTGAGCCTCACAGCAAGGTTTGCTGATCATATTTCAGTCTGGAGTTTCTTTTTTTTCATCATCAGTGACTCTCTCCTGCATCAAAATCAATCAAGGTCTATTATTGAGGATATCATTCACACTCATTTACATCTTCATCAAGCCTCATTGCAGTGTAGATTCTTCTTATTGATTACACAGCTGTTGACTATGGACTATATACGATACCCATGCTGATTCAGACAACCTACTTTGTCATTTAAGATGCACTGCAGACTAAATGCATATTTTTCCTTGGTTGTTTTTTAAAGATATATTATGTATAAAGGGAATGTTACTGTAGCTTTGAGCAGAGCAAAGCAAAGTGATCACATAAAATGAATGACATTCACTTTATTTTCAACCCCTAAGAATCAGATTTAGAAATGTTTGCATGGATAAATCTGCAAAATCTGTGCATGTGCTTAATGTCAACACATTTTTTTCTTATTTCCAATGCCAGTGTTTACTTTTTATTCTACTGTGTCAACACAAGTCAGCCGAGGTAAACTGAAGGTCAGTGGAAAATTGTGGATTCAGTTCATAAAATGCAAACCATAACCTTCTGCCTTGCTACATTAAATGCAAACTATTTCCTGCGTTGGCATTGAATGTTTTGGATTGACTGTAAATTGTTAGATGCTGAGTTCATTTTGTATGTAACTCATAACAGGAGCTTGTTTCACCTTGGCAGAGTCCTGGGCAAATTACTGGACTTTTTTTCAGAGCCAGAAGTTGAGCCTGCCTGAGATAGGTTTAAATGGAGATTTTCTGGTCATTTTAACAGCACGGCCACTTAAATTCAGACAGCAGCATCTTTATTATCAATGAATCACCAGGAATATTTATTCAACAAGAGTGATTGGCACCAAATTTAGAAATGATGAATATATAATTTTGGTGATCAACTGTTTTTTTTTATTATTATTATATTAAATTGGTAAATTTTGCCTTTGTTGATAACTTAATATGTTTGCTGCAGTTCCAAATGAAAGCAGACTAACAAATCAAACTAAATAAACCAGCTTAGGATCTAGATTTTTGCATTGTTAAAAGGATGGGTTTGCATCCAGCTCATGCACTAATGTACCTAAGGTGTCCACAGTCTCACAGAACCATTAACATGACTGATAAAGTTGTTCTATGTTGACCTTTGCGTTAAGTTGTAGGTTACTGCTGTAAAAGCAAAGCATTTGTATTTCACCTTAATCTTGTTGCAATGACTTTGAACCCTTAAACAGTACAATAAAGGACTTGGGGCTTTCATTTTTTAAAATACAAAAGCCTTTCCTCTTCTGTTACAAAGGTTTTAGTCATTAGATTGTGTCCTCTGATGATTTTTGGTTTGGCTGGGTGTCCACAGACAGCACTGATGACTGCAGCCCATTTCATCTCTATTTTGTTTAAGGCATAGATTAACCTCAGACGAAGGAGTGTTTTAACAAGTCCTCTTCTGTCACCATACATCCTCTAATCATCATAATAATGGGGATACCTCAGCAGCATCAAGCACTGGTTATTCTATTTGATCCAATGTGACCATGCTCCAAAGCCTGTCACCAGCCATATTCTTATGTTTATATCATGGGTTTGGAGGAATCACCATGAATATTTATGCTGCACTGCAACTGAATGCTCAGCATGAAATGAAGCACTGTGCTGCTTCAGGGTTGTTTTCCTTGAGACACAAATCTACAGATTGCCCGTTGCATACAAATGGAAGTGCTACAGGCTTAAAGCTGCAGGCTATTAGTGTGATCAAATCTGAAGATACCAGTTTATTTGGCTGTGCTTGCATACATATTGTTCCATCTGTTGGAGAAACACTGTGGAGATTTATTGTCTTTGTCTTTTGCTGAAACATTTTAGTTTCATTTTCAATTTGGAGTTTAAGGGGGCCTGATATTTTCCTCAATACACTCAAAACTATCTTTTTGCAGCTGAATGTTTGTTGCCTGACAATCACACCATGGCCTGAGCTCCAAGACCGACACGCTGCATGGGCAGAATGAACACAGCATCATTTTCCAGCTACATTAAAATAACAGCATTTTCTTTTCCATGCTCCAATAACTGAAGAAAGGATCTTGATTTGTTTTCCCCCATGGCTTCAAATCTCATTTTTATAGTACACGGTATTATGTGCAAAACAATTCCAAATCCACTTTTCCAGTCTACTTTTCCATTATCACAATAAAATCGTGGCTCATTTTATGATGGCTGAATGTTGAGATACATTAAAATGTGACTCAGAATAGCCTTGCCCTCTTGGCCGCTGTCTTTTGAATTAAATGTCAACACAGGTGTAAAACAAAATGTAACCTCATATTCTGCTGAATATAAATGTGCCATTTTGCTGATATATAGATGAGTCTGGGAGAGAAGGAGGCTCATCTCGGTGCTCATAAATTAACTAGGGACAGTCCATGTTTGAGTGACACATCTTTGATTTGTAGCAAGCAGTTAATTTCGGTCCAAATCCTCCATGCTCAATCCTCACAACGGCTCACTTCCTTACTGCAGCAGAGAGAGAGAGAGAGAGAGAGAGAGAGAGAGAGAGAGAGAGAGAGAGAGAGACCTTATATGGTTATTTAATAAATGACAAGTCATGCTATCTTTCATTTGCTAATGTAAACTAAAGCAAACTTCAAACAGTCGTTGAAATAAACACGAGCAGTCAGCCAGTTAACTGGTCCAGACTAATTGCTGATGTTTCCTGGTGACAACCAATTTAACAATTTCCAGCACTGATATTTTTCCAGTGTAATTGATTTCCACAGTGTAATTATGTCCAGACAAATGCAGTGTTTTCAGCATAGCAGCACATTAAGTTGTGCGAGTTTAGGCTCAGGAGGGCAGCCAGTTTGGACGGGAGAGAAACAGAGGGGTGGCTGGAACACAGCCATGACCCTTCTACTGTCTCTCTCCAAAACTGTCATTTCCATTAGTGTAGACTCACCAGGCCTCTGACAAACTCTCTTGTCCGTTCCAACTCTATTCGATTGGACAAGCACTGGACTGTGTCGTTAAATTTGTCATAAATGGTTGTGTTTTCTGAAGCATGAATAGCTCCACAGTGCTGGTAAATGGAAATCAGTATGCAGTGTAAAGTGAAGAAGAAAGTGCCTCCAGTGGAATATGATACAGGACCTATGGAGAGTGGTTATAGGCTACAGCTCGTCCAGTATGTGTTTTTTAAAGAGGTGAAACTGCTCTTCCTCATGATTTTCATGATGTTCGGTTCTCCTAAGCTCAGTTCTAACAGCAGGAATATGCTTCCTGACATGAGCTGAACTGAAGAAAAACATGTTTAAATAGCATAGCTTATGTAACTTATTACTGTATCAGTGTTAGCATTTTTGTATGCATAGCACTTACTCAGGAAATCTAATTGTATTTTTGAAAGCAATAGCGAGAAAAATCAGCATTTCCTGCAAGACAATAGCCTGAAAAGACAAGAGCAGGGAGAACAGTGGTACTAAAGAAGAGAAGAGAAAGAAAGAGGGGTATAACTGATGAAATGCTCTCTACAGACAATCCATTTACTCCCAAACACACCTTGGGTTATTGAGAACGATAACAATCCAGCCAGAGCCTTTTGTGTTGCGCCACACAGACACATGTTTCTCCTAGCTTGACATAATTGCCATTCTTCCTCTATTTTCTATCTGGGCAACATCAATCTCTGTTGCCTGGTCTGTCAGAACTGTCGGCAGCACAGAGCAAAGTCAGGCTCCCCGTATCAAGGCTTTGTGGAGTGCTGCAGCTATAAGCACAAGATGTTTGCTGAGGATGAAAGATCATACAAGCAGCTCAGCCAAAAGATTCTGTCGTGCTCTTTACATCATGTGTCACCACATAGATTTAGTGTAAAACTCTGACTTCAGCAGCAAAGCCTCATATAGGCTGACAGTAACAAACTGATCCTTGTTGTCTCTGTGATGTCTCATCACATCAATAACACCTACAACCGCATGGCAAAGTCCAGAACCATGAGACAGAAAAAAATGGGTGACGATCAGAATTGATGATGATGTATAAACATTAACAACGCAAGTGTGCTCAGATGTCAGATGATAAAGTATGTGCAAAAGAGCAAAACAAAAACCTACAAAATATCTTGTACTCTGTTAACATAGACTAATCACTGTTTCAAACATTTCCCCCCAACTTTAGGATGAAAAAGATTGTTTTTTGGGGTTTTTTTTGAGAGAAGCAATATTTCAGTGGGTGAAAAAGGTGCAGGCAATCTGCCTTTGGAGTGTAGAAGGCAGCAGTGTTTTATAATGGAAGAAATTCAATGTGACATGTCGAGAATGAATTGCTCAGTCAACCAGAAATATCCCTTGTTCTAATGGCTTGGGACATTCAGTGGTGTGTTCTCTCCTCCCCTGTCCCCCTCCCCCATATTCCTCTCTATCTCTCCCTCTCTTTCTGTATAAACAACACGCATATGTAATAAGGAGGGTTTTTAAAAGGCCAAGATTGCTTAAGTATACAAAATACGCAGCAGATAAATTAGAATTAACAGTGAGTCTTTAGGGGCTGGATGGAAGATAAACAGAAAGGACCCACTGCTTAAGTATGAATGAATGAATGAATGAATGAATGAATGAATGAATGAATGAACAAATGAGGAAGAAAGGATCATTTGGGGTATATTACTAACCTCTAACAGACATTATTACTAAAGCGTGAAGCAATGTCATCAAAGGCATTATCTATTTAATGCAGGGTGTTTGAACTTAGATGACTTAAAGCCCTATGTCCTTTAACACTATTTTGAGCTAACAACTCCTACTTTGTGTACAAAAGAAATGCAGTTCAACATTTGAATCCTAAGTGCAAAAACAAACAAACAAACAAACAAACAAACAAACAAATAAATAAATAAATAAATTAATTAATAAATCGACACTTTTCTAGCCAATATTGTGTTTGAACTGATTTTCAAAAATATCTTGCTGCAGCCATGGAATGATTTTACCAGCCACAGCAGTATCTAGTTCATTCATTGAATCAGAATTTTAACAATAACACTTAAGAGAAAACATATTCATATCATAATCATAATGTCTCACAATATCTGAATAGAAACCATTTAAAAACAATGCCCATGGCATTCTGTGTGGCTAACATTAGATTGACTTAGTGGAAGCATTAACTGTCTCAGCCTCAATTCTTAGAGGTTCTGAGCCAGAGCTTGTAAGGTGCCAGATTAAGTCTTTGCAGACTCAAAAGATTATCAAAAATAATAATGTATGATTATGTATTTCTTTCATTTTGTTGACTGTGTTGATATCTTTGTAGCCCAGCATCACTGTTGCTAATGTGAGCTAGCCACAAAGCTTAACAGTATCCTCTTTTTCATGCTGCATTTTGCTCAGTTATCCACATGATATCCTGCCCAACTCGATTAACTTACATTATGTTTGTAACAATATGACTCCTTTTTAGTTCAACATGAAACCGCTGCCTAACATTTTGAGATCAGCATTTAAACAAACATGAATAAATACCAAATCAATGCAATAAATATTAAAAACTAATACGTAATAGCAGATACAAGCTCAGAGCTAATGTTGTCTTGAAAATGTAGGACCAAGTATGAACCTCTCATGCGGATTATTAATAAATAAATGAACTTCTGGCTGCAGTGGCATGCTAAAATAGGCAGGTTTGGCTTTATATGTGAACTGGGCAGTACATAATGAAGTGAGGTGCGAGCGTTGCAACAACACACGTGTATTTTGCTCAGGTCACTGCCATGTTGTGATGTGCAGACTCTGACTGCTGATGCAGAGTATTTATTCCCTTAGTGCACTACCATGTATCCTTTTGCATTGCTGGCTTTAGAGTGTACACTATACACTCCATGATTGGCACTTTAGATATTCATCCTGTTCACAGAGCATGTCTTTCCTTACATGAAATATGATTTCTTGAGAAGTGTAATCATGGGTTGGAAGATTGCTTTCTATTATCCAGGACTGAAAATGATAAATTGATGCTGGGGTAAAAATGTTCCAGA
The DNA here is from genome assembly GCA_030710495.1 of Labroides dimidiatus. Taxonomy (NCBI): domain Eukaryota; kingdom Metazoa; phylum Chordata; class Actinopteri; order Labriformes; family Labridae; genus Labroides; species Labroides dimidiatus. Next base: position 15,721,007 of record CM061144.1, read on the forward strand.
TGTCAGTTTGATCGTGGGGCTATTTTCCACATGCGCTCAGTGTCATTGTGTTAGGTGTCTGATCGAAGCATTGTGGATGATGGTGGTGATTCTTCTCTCTCATCAATAGGGTTTTTGGGAGAACCAAACCTGAGAATAATCCGTTTTTAGAACAAGTTAACCCATAGTCAGCTCATACAGGTTTTCTTTGAGAACATTTCACTTTGTCTTCTTCCTCACTAAACTCTGCTGCTGTTTTGTGCTTTGAAGCAAACTGGAAACAAACTCAGATGCTAAAAATATAACAGCATTGAGATAGGTTATCTTGCTCCTGATAAGAGGCTGCACAATACATTACACATTAACCAGTATTCACACTCTGGGGTTTCACACTTGTGTGCAGGAAAAGATCATAGAGGAGCTGTCACTGAACACTGCTGAGCAGAAAACGCTCCTGTGATTATTTGATGCAAAACAAATTAGCACTCACTGATAATGGAAAAAATAAGTTGACACTGAGTGTTAAAACTAGCAGGTTGTGTGTGTTATTTATGTTGTATAACTGAATCTTCAACTTATTAAACTAAGAAGATATTACAGCCAGTCACAAACAATTAATAAGTGGATTTTTTTTCTATCAAACTCTCCTGCATGTACCTGTCTGAATAAGGATCGCCTGAAGAGACAGGCACATGCAGACAGAAATCGTCTGGCACGTTCCTCCATTACTGTAAAGACACAAACTGTAGTTTTGATGTTTTGAGCTGAACATTTTGATTGAATTTATTTATTCATTTAACAGATAAACCCACATACACCGTCTTGTTGCTGTAAACATTCTGCAGCAGTTCTGCTACCTAAACTGGTCCCCATTGAATTAAGTCACTAATAATAATATCACTAAAAAGTGCCTTTGGTGTCCCCATCAGAATATCTCAGTTATCATTCACACATACCAGTACAATGATAAGTCTCTTAAAATGTGTTTTCTTCATTTTACTTTTTTTTTTTTTTTTTTTTTTTTTTAATGTAATTTTGGATTTTGGATGTCTGCTCTGCTAACTACAGTGTGTGTTATGAGTGGTATAATGATACTTAATTTAAAAAAGAAAAGAAAAGAAAAATGTTTTATGGTGTACAACAAGTTATTTGGTAAAATGAGCCACTGACCATTTATATTCTATTTTCACAATTATCCCTGAAATTGTTGTCCACCCTGTCATTATGGGGTAACTGCCCCTTTAAGAAACCCTCTCCAAACCCAATTTGTTTCTTCAATGGAGGCTGAAACAGTGGCAAGTTGCAGAGTACGTATTTACACATACATTTTGTCATTTTCATCATTATGTGTGTAGTTTGATGTTGTTAAGCTTAACATGTCCACTGTCATCAGGAAATATCATTTGATATAAAAACCTTTCGGAAATTAAAAATGTGTTTGTTAAACAGCACACAGTCAGCTAGCTAACTGAATCATGTTGCTCTGTGAAGGTCCACCATGTGCTCATTAAATGCTCACAATGTCCAAAAATGTGCACCCTGTCACCCTGTGTAATTACAATGTATTTACTCTACTTAGAAATGACAGGGTGGACATATTTAGCTGTATGCATGTACATTAATTGTTTGCAGTTAATCTATAACAAAATGCTGAAGCTTGACCAACATTCATTTTCTAACATCATAACATCTACTTAATACAATAAATGTGAAATTCATTGGATTTTTTTTTTTTTTTTTTTTTTTTAATTTCTTTCTTTGTTTCTTTTTTGGAGGGAATGTTGAACGGGCACCTTCTGGTGATAATGAGCTAGATTTTTTTCTTTTTTCAAAATCATCTTGAAGGATAACTTGTTTGCCAGCTTGACTTTTGAAACATTTCAGATCAGTAAAAAATAAATGGGATCACTTTTTGAAAGGCTATCCAATATAGATGAAAGTGACATAACATATCACAGCCCTCAGTGCACTGTTCTCTGGATGTTTGGTGCCAAAACTCCCCAGCAGAGTCTTTTTATATTAGAGTTTTATTTTATTTTTCTTTTTTTAAAGATGACCCTTCTAAACAAAACTTTTTTTTTCTCATAAATATAAAAATATGATGATTTACTCGTAGACTGAATGTATAACAGAGTCTCAGCAGTGCTGTTTAAGGTGCATGCAGTGTTGCAGCTGTTTATGGCAGAAATCCACAGGGTCTGAAGTTCAACAAAGTGGACTGTAGAATTTGTCATTAGATCATTAGCACTGGAAACTCGCTTTTCTCTTTGAGCTAATGCATGGTCATCTATTCACACAGACTCATCTCCTCCTGAGCTTCAGCTGCGCTAAGCTAATACTCTGTGAGGCGTTAACATTTAGCTGGGCTCCACTGTCCGCTGGAGTTGCGAGAAAAAAAGGGCTCCATGTGCAGTGCTGTTTAGAGTCACCACACCATTAGTCAGATCTCTTCAGTCATGAAAAAAAAGAAGGAGAGGGGGGTCCAAAACAGAATATGCATGCATAAAATTCAACACATTTGTTCCCATGGCAACCATTCAGCATGTCATTCACTTGTCAAGCCGCATCAGGGCCGATGGGGTTCATTGTCTAGGTCCCAGTGAGCATGGCTGCTTGGAATACACCAGCCCCCCCCCTGCCCCCCGACCGACATCCAGGTCATTCACCATGCTGTTATTTGCTCTTTAATTCACATTGGGCTGTTTTTTTCATCGCTAATCACACGACAAATGACCACCAGGGCTAAGAAAAAGAAAGGGATAATGCAGTGCAGTACTGAGGCATGGCTTTTATGATACTTAAGAATAGGAGGTGGTGGGGCACTATGGGATTAGGGTGAAATTCGAGGCCCCCACTTTTAGACCAACACCTCAAAGATTTTCCAGCTTTGGATTGTAGATTTGGTGAGCAGTGAAGGCAGCACAGATTCAATGTCTATGACTGGCTGTCAAGATCAGTTTAACAGTCACAAAGGGAGAAAAGGCCATTTGACTTCTATAATCTTTTCCAACATGCTCCACTGTTGCTGCTGATTGGCACGGCTTGAGTATTTCCCTCTCTGAATAGCTCTGCACTGGAGGCTAAGCTTGTGCTGAGGTTGTTGGATTGTTGTATGTTACTCTAAAGCAGTTGTTTAGGTTTATTGTTCTTACCCTTTTTACAGTTCTTTTTTTTCTTCTGTTTTTCTTTTTTTTCAACAGTTTGGTGACCAGCAAATAGGTCTTTGTTTTTATGAACAATGGGGTTCATGCCATACAAATGCATACTTCCTCCTTTAGTTAATAATCAGCCAAACTTCTGCTTGTTAACATGACACACACATTTGTAAAGGTTGGCTGTGCGGACCAGCCTTTCTGTTGTATCTGTTTTGATGACAAAAGCAATGGTAGAACTGTGATTTTTTTTTTTCTTAATTCCTACCCGTTAAAAGGGCAAATACATGAAATACCATGTTTCCCAGTACACAACATTGATTATTAAATCCTGAGTGGAGGTGTAAGCTGCTCTCCCAGCTGTGCACATGTGGAGAGCATGTAGTTAGTGCTTTTGTGTGCTGCAGATGGTCCTCCTGAGAGTGGCTGTATAAGCCTAGTCCAGCAATCTCTCAATACAACAGCATGGCTGCTCCAACCAATCACCTGTCAGGGTCCAATCAATATACATCAGTAGAGATAATATATGGTATTGAGCAGGGTATAAATCTGTTGTTGTCAGTTCATTGCAGATTTTATTTGGTCCACTCTTCTGCTGTGTTAACTTGACAGGCACTGCACCCAAACCCACAGTGCAATTTTCTGAAAATAACAATTTACTGTAGCTTGCAGTTACAGCCACAGTAATAATACAAGTTGAGACTTTTTCTTTTTATAGTATTGGCATTTTTTTTTCTCCAGCGCTCTCATTATTCATTGTTGCACAAGCTTGTACAACTTCTTGGACACTAGTACAGCCTGCATGCTTAGTTGTCCCCTGAGATCTAGCAGAAATTGGGCTGTACTAACTTGTAATACCATTAAATGAGACTTCTCATAGATCATCTGCAGCTCAGAGCTGTTCGCACACCAGCCAAATGCCATAGCAGGAGCAGAGGAGATGAATAAATGAAAACTCTTGTGCACTATATTAAAAAAAAAGAAACTGATCCACATAACCAAACAGCATAACAATGGATAGTGTACTTCAGAACTGAAGGGTAGTGATAAATTACAAAACAGAAACATGAGGAGGAATGAGGATTAAGAATTGCCTTTACAATTAAAAAGTGACCTGTAGACATATTGATTGATAATATGAGCAAGACCACAAGAACTGATTGCTCAATTGAGAATGTGCTTTGACCAAAACTATGGCAAAATATACAGTATTCTATAGGATGTTTGAGAGCAGGGCTGTCCATTTAATAATGGACACTTATGGAGAAAATGTGAAAGTCAGAATTCTCAAGTGATGGTTTTCTCACTCAGCATATTTTACCTCTTGAATGGAGGCGAGATATGATGCTTCCACTTATGATGCTGTCAGATGAAGCTCAAACAAGCTATCTGCTTGCCTCAGATTTAATGGTGCCAATTTCGTACAGAAAAAAAATGCAAAGGGATTTAATTAAGATTCAAGAGAAGCATGTTGAAAATACAGGTATTGTGTAAAACTGGGAGGACAGCAGATAGACTGACAAACTGTGAGTCAGAGCTAAGATGCACCCTTTCATTATTTTGAAGTTATCACACCCGTCGTAATTCCAAAACTGAACAATGTTATCACACATAGCATTTTTTTTGTCACAGTGTAGGATAGATCAGAGGGTCTGTCTGTATTTTTAAAGGGAGATATTGGGCATGAAGCAGCTGTTTGCATATTTTCAAAATGCTGAGGTCTAAAATAATTTCTTTACATGAGAAACTGGACAACAAATTATTAAAGCTCTTATGATAGATTTTTTTTTTAAAAAAAGAAATAAGAATATGTTTCTACATGATTTCCAAGAGCATGTATAACCATCCACAGAAATAACAGACTTTTCTTTGTTGTTACTTTTAATTTCTGTAACTGCTGGTAGGGAGTAAGGGTCAGACTAAGTGATGCTGTCAACATGGCTGTCTTCAAATTGTCTTTAGTCATTCATGTATTTTTTAAAACTTTGTATAAAATACCCAACTTACATATATATGGACAAGATCACTAAAGAAATAAGGGATACCACTGAGTCTACAGGGGGAACCAGAGTCAACACAAACAGAAACTTGCTTATCTCCAGAAACTAGGCTGTAAGAAACCTTCCTTTAGCACAAAGGAAAAGTTTCCTATTCAGTAAAGTTTAAACTCAATTTTACGCATGTTAATGGCTGTGGAATAATACACAAAGTTAAGCCTCACATTTTGCTGGTCAGGATGGAGTCAAATTTGTTGTATTATGGTGTGTGATGTGATTGAAAGCAGTATAGAAATGTTTGACAATCATATAAAGAGATTGGGGATAAGCCTTGATATATAAAAAGAGCCAAAGGTGCACTCTGGCCCAGCTACAGAGTGGAGGGTGTGAGAAAAGGGGAGTTAAACAGAACCCAGCTTGGGGGGCTTCTTAATAATTTCTCGTCAGTGGGTAGAGTTTGCGTGTGGGAGTTGTGCCTAAATAGACGTGAGACGTGCACGCCGCCCCTGCTCACAGCCAGTATTGGGCCTAATGAGGCATTAATCGGAGGTGTGGGATGTTGCTCTTTAGAAAAGCGCAGGGTCAGCAGAGCACAATGAAGATGACAACAAAGACTGCGAGGCAGTGGCCCAATGAGCTTTTCTCTGAACTGTATGCTCAGCAATCCCTTCAAAAGCACGGTGACAGAATATTCACCAAAACTCAATGGAAAACATATGAAAGGGTCTTTGAACGCTTTTGTTTGTAGGTTTTTCTTTTTTTTTTACAAGGTTGATTAACCCCTCCTTTACTTCCCCAACCCCATGCTGAACGTGACACACGCACGTTAAACCCTGCAAATTCTGCAAAATGATCAGGCCTGATTTCAAATTATGTGCTGAATGATTGTTAGATTTAGTTTTTAAAATTTACCACAATTCCCACATACCCCCTTTTTAATTTGTTGTTTTAAAAGAGAATAGTAATTATTACACAAAAAAGCATATGCTGTGAGACCCAGCTCTTAATTTCAATGCATATTGAGTAGTTATGCCATCATCAGAGGATTGACTAATATTGCTTCATTGTTCTAGCTTTAGCTGTACTTAAGCCTGTCTGAACTTTTCTTGGCATTTAAAAAGAAATGAGGAATATTGATTAACATTTACTAAAACTGCCTTTCCTTTTGTGGCTGTGAAATACTCATTGTGTTGTTTACTGTCTCTTTCGGAGAGCACAATAAACCACTGGGTGCCTTTATAACAACTCACCAAATAAAACATTTCTACAATGCAGTATGTTCAGCACAGGGTCAGTGATCATGAACCGGTTTAAGTTTTTCTTTTGCTTTTTAATATTTGCAGCTACAGATGGCTCTAAGACTCGGCCATCTGGATGTGAATGTCCAGCCCAGAATGTGTGTACCCCAGAGGACACTGACGATCCCCACAGCCAAAGAAGAGTAAATTAGCTGGCCTGTCTCCACAGACATTGCTCAACAGAAAGTGTTTATTTTTGACACATAGTCGAGAGTATGTCAGTCTTGATTGACACCTTGTGGTTTAATAGAAGCTTGGGTTTTGAATGTAACTCTTCATGTGACTTAATAACTTCTAGTGACTGAAACCAGCTTCGCTTTTGTCACAAAGAGGCAGTGAAAACTAAAAGTGAGTTAATGTATAAACCTTATTAGCATGCAGTCGTCTATTGATACACTGCCATTTAAAGCCATGTCAAGCATTCCTTGTCAGCTGGCGAGTGTTTTATCTGTTTTTTGGTCTCCACCAGCCTCCAAAGTTGCTGCTCGTTTATGTTTAGAAGCTGCAATCTGTTACTGATCAGAGAATTTGATTTTAGGAAGAGGTGCTCCACTGCTTACACTTTGAATACTGAATGTTGAACAATATTTTTGATGTTAAATCATTAGTTGCAGCTACATTACTTTAGATGGAACATATATATGTACAGTACATATATTACTCACTGTACAGCTTTGAGGCTACCAGACACTCCAGGAAGTGGGAATGTTTCTTACATGTTACTCAGTGCATGTCTACATATTAAATAATAACTCTGACCAGAACATTTGTTTTAACTGTCTCTCAGTCAAAGGAGGTTATTTACAAGTGATTATTTTCTGTTTTACAAAGTATTTCATTCAGTGATTTGTAAAATAGTTTAATGGATGAATCCATTCATTATTTTATCTCTTGTTGAGAGATGGTCAGTATCTTACTGATGTTTTTCCACTTAATTTAAACTGACTTACTAGAAAGTAATCACACTGTCTTCTTGGCTACACAGGTTTTCAATTTATTTATTTATTTATTTATTTATTTTTGTTCAGCTCAAATCAAAAAAAGTAATTCAAATTACACACAATTCTAATTAGCTCCTTCCCGGTGCTGTAACTTAATTGAAAACAGATTCACAAATCTAATGCAGATTTTTGGGCTTATTATCCCTGCAGCTGTCTGCAGCACTGACAGGTTGGGAGCCATGTTTTAATATTGTCTGCAGATGGAACTCACTGCTTTGACAGATTGTCGTGTTCTCATCCAAACATGCATGATATACAACAGTATGTGTAAAATAGACATCTGTGGAGGGAAAAATAAAAAAAAAGAAAAAAAGACATCTGCGAAACAACAACACACACACACAGAAAAAGATATTTCATGGACAGATAGACACCAAATGGATTGATTCTGTCTCTCTCAGTTTTTTACTGAACTTAATAAGAACCTTAATATAGATGTTTCCCTCTTTTCCATAGTTGTAGTAATAAATAAAACATTTAATATATAGACAACTTCTGACTTTAAGGATGGAATTAAAATGAACAATCTTTCTCATAAAATAGAGTGTTTGACTCAGCTGTGTTGTTATTTGTGTGTGTGTTAGTTGGGTACTTACTATGGAGTCAAATTCCCTGGAAAATATAGCCCCTGGCATCTTAAAGCATCCTTCACCCACTAAGCATTGAATGTCTGATGGATGTGCAGATCATCTTTATATTGTGTATGTTAGTCCAAGACCAATTCTGGACATCTGCATAATTTTCAAACCAGGTCTGCTATTTGGACGACCGGTCATGACCCCACTCGGACATCAATATACAGTGATTACAGTTGGTTAGGTAAATATTTTAGATATCAGGTAAATATACATATATTGTATTTCAATACTTGTGGAAAAGGCAATATTTGGACTTTATTTTACTAACCCTTTCTGAAGATGTTTCTTTTGTGGAGTCTCCCCCTCTCCTCCACAGATATTGGGAGCAAGATATTGCTATGGGCAATGTGGGTGACCAGCCAGGCTGCAATCTATGTGAGAGCGCACACGCGACCTGAAAAAAGAAAAAAAAAAAGTTAGTGGAGTAGATGTTGGGGTGCCCCCTTTATCACATCAACTTTCTGCTGAGAGTCATGTATGCAGGTGTGTCACTGTCAGAAGAAAAAGGTAAGGGGAGTTGAATTCTGTTTTTATTTGGATTTTACACAACGTCCCAACTATACTGGACTTGTAATTGTATGTGTATATATTTGCTGGATGTAGGAAATAGGACGTCATCTAGAGTAACAGTCTGCTCAGGAGACCAAAATTCAACATGTGAAAATGACATTGAAAGACTTTTTTTTCACCATTTGAGGCTATAAATGATCCTGTGATAATAACTTGCTTGAATATTATTATATCTGTTAAAAAAGAGCAACTTTAACTGCAAATAGATCAATGACATTGAAGAAAAAGGTAAACAATCATCTTAAGTACTGAAGATACTGGATTGAGGCTATAAGGCCTTCAACATGGAGAATCACAACTTGTATTGATAAGAATTGCCTTCCAGACACTGCTTCATTATGCTACAAACGACATTAGACTTTGATTGAAATTCCTTTAATGTTAATTACGAGGAAGGTAATTTATTGAGGAGCTACTTAATGTATTCCTCCTTTAATGTGCCTACATCATAGGAATCAATAATCAAATGATCTCACTGATTATATGACACCGAATGAGATGGACTGAATTAATCTATGTACCAATTGTGGATGGCTCTTCATATTACAGTGGAAATATGGGATGTGTTACACGGTTGCTATGGTTTTATTGAGCAAATTAGATGATTTTCAAGAGGTGTCTGTCACTGACTCTTGATGTCTTGTTAAATGCAAATGAGTGCACTCAACATCTTGATAAGTGTACAGTGGATTCTCTGAAAAGGGAAACAAAAGGCCAAGATAAAGGCACAGGACAGGCAGGTAGACAAAGGATGGAGCTGTTAACCTTCCACTGTTTTTAATTCACTCAGGTTGTATTTGTTTTAATCAAAACATCTGCAGTATTTTCTATTTAATTTGAACTGCTGGCCTTGCATGTTTTCAGTGAGTAAAACATTGATCTTTCAATTATGAGGGAAGAACTGCACACTTGTTTTTGACAAGGACCTGTCATATGCTGTTGCTATGACAGCACAGATAGTGAGGCCTCCCTCACAGGTGCCTGTTGTGTTCAGTGAGTATAAAAATACATTATAATGAAAAGTGATGTTGCCCTATCTTCCATAACATGCAGAGTGCAGTGTTGAATCCACCTTCAGTTTACATTTCGTTTGTAAAGATAAAAGACCTCTTTGAAAGATAGCCAAAGGTCAATAGAATCACAGTTGCCTAACAGTTTGGGGTCTCCGTTGTTGTATTTTGGGCTTTATTATGCATCACATGTTTCTTTATGGGAGTCTGGCAGTCCAGGCTAACTGTTTTAAAATCAAGAGCAAGCTTGACATAAATGTTCTGCATGGCTGATGGAATAACAAAAATTTGCACAAGGTGCATTTGCTGCAGAATTTCAATACATTTTCTGTGGAAACTTATGGTATGTTTGTGATTCCACTGGATCAAAACCAATTAAATAGTCAGCCCTGGTCTATGATTCTCTTTCCCTGAAATAAAAATATTTCCTTTATTTCTCAACCAAATCTACAAAGACAGCAGCCGAAACTCCTCTTCAAAGAGCCTGCTTTTCATTAATTTGGCTGCATTTATCAAGAATGTACGTTGTCATTGTTAAAATGAGCAGAGTTGTTTTTTTCCTGCACATGGCAGTAAAAATCTGGCAGGGTTGGGTGAGCTAGCTATAAATACTTGAGAGAACAAAAGCACAATTGACTGCTGCAGTGTAGGTGTTACACCATCTGTTAAGACAAAACAGCTCCTACCTTCAGGATTCTTTGTATTCACATGAGATATTAAGCACACACCTGCTCTGTCCTAATGCTGAGTCTGTGAGCAAAGATACCAACTTTGACCTGTGTTTCCAAACACAAATGAGAAAAAATATATAAATAAATAAATAACAAAAATAAAAAAAATATCCATTATCTTCCTTATCATTTTTATTGTTTTGGTGCAAAGCTACGATTGCAACTATTTCATCAAAGCTCAAAGCAGCTTCAACAATATTAACACCAAGTTTATAGAAGCAGAATTAAAAGCTAGTTGTGACCTCAGGCTAGCTCTGTGTATCCAAGAATGTTTGACAGCAAAGTCACTTGAACCTGGCAAGGACTCCCTGTTGCAGTGCTAATCAGAATCCATTTAACAGCCAAGTGCACTATACTCAACAATGTGTCGAGGTGACATTGCTGCAGAGCCATATTGACAACTTGATTAACACTATACATAATACTGACACATATGGGACAAGGACAAAAGTGACCTCAAGTGTTGTGCAAAGGGTCAAAGCAGAATGGACTGACATCTGATGTGATACCACCATTTTGACGATGGATGCTTCAGAATCTCAGATGTTTGTGTATTTGTCTTATTAGAGGGGGGAGAAATGTGCCAGAGAATGATTTTTTTTTCTTAAATTTGATTGGAAATAAGATAATATCAGGCAGTCTAAGCATGCACAGTAACATATACAAGTCAAGTCAAAGTCAACTTATTGTCAAATATGCTACACATGCTCGACATACAGCATAAATGAAATTTCAGTCCTCTCGGACCCATGTTGAAGCAGAGTAATAAAAATAACAATAACTAAACTAAAGGTTATAGCTGTTTTAACTAAATAAAGACTACCTTAAATACTACATTTAACGATTTAAACAGTATAAACAGAATAAACAGACCTGAGGTAAACAGTAGTGCAAAATTTAGCATGGGTAAAATGAAATGAACAGACATGAGGTATGTGGAACAATAATGCAAAAAGTGCAAATAGTGGAAAGAAGTATTTCACTCAAAAACGATTGTTGAAATTGGTTGACTTTCTTTCATAAACCTCATGCATTATTTACTTTCTTTATCTTACTTTTTTCCATGGCACATTTTCCAAAATCCTTTTATTCATTATATATATATATATATATGAAAGTGAAAGTTGAAAGTTTGTGAACCCTAGAAGACACGGTCACTGTTTTTGTAAAAATTATTAAAATAACCTTATTAAATGCACATCCAAATCCAAATTTGTAAATAAAACATTCTCCTCACTTTACGACCCTTGTAGACCCAATCTTGATTAAATAACTGTAGCCTTTTGAAGATACTTGGGGAATAAAGATAATTCTTATTCTGTTCGAGCATCTGCATTCAAACATGTTTAAAATACTCTCACAGATGTGTTATATCAGGAAAGAGGTTTTTTTTTTTTTTTTTTTTCTTTTCGTTAAGGCTAGGGCCTGTTTCATGACGGTATTGCTAAATGGTAAGCAAAAACAAGATCCGGCAAACTGACCAAATATATACTAACATAAATATAAAGACTAATTTGTACTTGATGTATGCATAAAAAGATGAAGAATTCGGATTAAAGGGGTCAAGTGAGACAAAATAAGTAACTAAAAGAGTTCAATAAAACCCTGTGTACTTTCATGTACTGCTTTGGGTGTTCCCATGAACACAGTTTTAGCCAGCCTGTTTTCTATGTTCATCTTCCAATGATATTTTTCCACATTGCCAGCTGTTTTTATATACATAAATAATGCTTTAAAGGATGTAATGAAGTTCAAAAAAGACATCTATTTCATAAGCTTTCAAGTTTCTGTATGGTAAGTGAAATCCATTAAGACAATCTAAAATGGATCTGATGGTAAATATAAAATAAATTTTGTGGAAGATGGGACAAGCGTTTCAGGCAGATGTAAATTTGTGAAGGCCAGACAGTCTCTGTGTGTGTGCATACATGTGTATGCCATGCATGCTTGCACAGAAAGAGATAGAATAAAGGTGGAGAGGAGATAAAATTGAAGAGAGTGAGAGAAAAAGAGAGAGAGAGAGAGAGAGAGAGAGAGAGAGAGAGAGAGAGAGAGAGAGAGAGAGAGAGAGAGAGAGAACTGAGTGCAGTAATATCCATTAGATTTATTGTAGTGCAATTCCCAGTCCCTCCAGTTCTGCCTGAGGGGGACTATATTACATTTCATCACAGTTTCATTTTCTCCTGCAGATGAGAAATGGGAGTTCTGTTGCTGTAATGTAGCATGTATGTTCTAAATCTCATCTCTAATAAAATCAAACACATCACAACTCCTGGCACTTTGCTACAGCTCCATGACAAAATGAAACACCATCTGTTACCGTATCAAGTCCAGCTTATTAGAACATAAAAATCAAACACACCCAAGGAATAACAATGAGCATAATGAATATCACAGGTAATGGGGTGCGATGGAAGGATGGGACTTAGAGGTAAGAGAGAGTCCTCCTGGAACAGAGGCACTTTATTTCCTAAGTGCAGTAAGTAAGCTATACATAATAGACAAACAATGGCTTCACAGCTCAGTTGAGTAAAAACTGTCCCTTCAGAAAACAACAACAACAGCAAATCCAACTATCTACTGAGGTATCTTTACTTTAAGCATATAACAGGTAAGTGTGTTAGACCAAGTCTAATAATTCAAACCCCAAAGTGCTCTCTGGTATGGGAAGAATACTTTGTATCACATTATACAACCCCCAATCCCAAAAAAGAAGGGACTTAGTGTAAAATATAAATAAAAACAATTCAGTGATTTATACAATGATTTAAAAAAATGATTTAAACAGGATTTCCAAATCCTGTTTAACATGTATTCAATTGAATACACTACAAAGACAAGATATTCAAACTGATTACTTTTTTTTCAAATATTGACTCATTTTGAATTTGATGCCTGAAACAAGTCTGAAAAAAGCTGGGACAGGCGCATGTTTACGACTGTGTTATATCACCTTTCCTTTTTACAACACTCAATAAGTGTAACTTTGCGTTGATAACAATCCAGATTGGCCCACATGGTTATATCCTTCATACAAAAAAATGTTGTTTTTAATGCAGTGCCGAGGGATTGAAGGTCACTGGCATTTAATGTTGGTTTTCAGCCTTGCAGCTTACCTGCAGTAATTTCTCCAGATTCTCTGAATCTTTTGATGATATTAGGGACTGTAGATGAAAAAAACCCAGATCCCTTGCAATTGTATGTTGAGGAACATTCTACTTAAACTGTTGGCTTTTTTGCTCACACAGTTGGTCACAAAGTGGTGAACATCGCCCCATCCTTCCCTGTGAAAAGCTGTTTTAACCTGTTCCCCTGTTCCAAATAAGTGGGGTGTTTTTAACATTCCTCAACTCAACTTTCTCAGTCTTTTGTTGTGTGAGTAAATATTTTAAAAAAATAAATAAAAGTAAATAATTTAATAATAATAATACTAATGTTTATCAGTTTGAACAATAAATATCTTGCCTTTGTAGTGTATTCAATTGAGTATAGGTATAAAAGGATTTGCAGATTATTGTATTCTGTTTTTATTTATGTTTACAAGGTCCCAACTTCATTGGAATTTATTGTACATTGTATTAATATTCCTTTAAACTATGGCTACAATTCACTCAAATAATAGAGCTGTGCTCTTTGGTTTAAGACTGTTTACATCTTTTCTAAGTCTACCATGTGCTTATTTTTGTTACAATACAACAATACTGTACAATATTTTTCTTATCTTATAATATGGTTAGTATTAAATAGCTGTGTGAACATCAACATGTGAAAGGTGATAGCTGTTTAATGCTTGAAACATTCCTAAAGTTCATCCCAATATCCCTGAAAGTCAAAGTCAAACATATTCCTCTACTTGTGCCTTGAAAAAGGCATTCCCCAACTCCATGCATGGTTTCATTCAACAGTCATGATCAGACCAACAGTTATGCACAGATGTGGAAGCAAGAGGAAGTAGTTAGCTGCTGAAGTATCCAATTGAACTGCAAGCCACTTAAACATTAAGATAAGAAATGTTTCAAGTTGAACATTCTTTTTCACTAGCTGCATACCATATATTAGCCTTCCCCCATTCAGGTGGTTTAATCCTCTGCTAAATAATGCCTTTTTGCTCGTTATCGAATGTTATGACTTGTTATAATGTACCATCATGTTTAATATTAAAGAGTAGAGAGGGGAGCTGATTAATATTTCTAGCTGACTATATCGACTGGTTTAAGGGCAGTTTTGGGCCCGTTGCTGAAAAAACGTAACATATTACTTATTATACGTTACTCTTTTTAAAAGTATTATAATTACTTTAACAGTAATATATATGACACTATTGATTAAATTACTTTTCTTGTACATCCCACAAAACTGGTAATTGTGCCTTTTCACCTCATGATTCTGAGTTTACACATGGCCTCTGTGTCAATGTCAGACATTAAATTGCCAGCAGGTGCATTTTCTCCGCAGCCTATCCAGGCATCAAATACATATCCGGTTCAGCTGAGGACGAGAGACACAATTTCTGAAATCCAGTCTAAGCTGATCTTAGTTGAAAGAGACCTTGTACAGGGACACAATTTACATCTGACAATGATGTTGCTGTCATCCTTCCTCTCAACAAAACTCAAGTGATGGGCATATTACGTGTACTGCTTCATCTTTCAAGCCTGCCAGGGTTGCCAGGTATGTATGACAACAGTGGAAAACAAGTCCATCCACCAAAATAAATAAATAAACTACTCAAGGCAGTGCCTAATAAGATGTCCATATCTGCAGGAAGATGACGATAAATACTTGCAAATAACTTTCCAGCTTTCTGATCCTAAAATTTACCCTGGCTTAAACATTTATTTGTTTCAGTTTTATTCACTATCGTTGATAGCAAAATGTAATAGCATTCTTTTCGATTTATATAATATTCTATGATGTGTTCTTCATTTATTTACATGTTTATTTATTTAAAATGCCTTTAATACAGTTTGCTGCAAGTCTTAAAAAAGCCACCTGGAAACAAAAATCTTTATTTAGGAAGCTAGATTAGCTAGCCACAGGTGTTAAAATCCAAAAGAACACATGAATGTTACTAAAGCCTGTTTTAAGAACCTCAAAATGTGACAAATAAATTCATGACAAATCTTCATCATTGTAATATATTGTATGTATAAACACAAAGGCAATGCTGGTAGATGGAGTAAGTGTTGTATTGTAAGGATTAGCTATGATTATATATTATAGTATAGTGATTGTTATAATACTTCTAGTAGTAGTAGTAGTATGGAAAAGGAATAGTGTTGCAGTAGTGTGGAAAATACACAATAGTCACATTTCTAGTCAGTACTATAACAGTAGTGGTGCTGACATCAATCACTAAAGGGAAAAATAACAGTTGTAATAGTGGTCATGCTACAGGGCTAGCATAAAGCTTACTGGCAGTGACCTCATGAAGCAGCTCATTAGCCAGCAGAGCGACAGGGTCAGTTGCTTATGCTTGATATTGTGTGTCAGTATCAAATAGCTCACAACAGGTGGGGGATTATAATCGTGGTTGCACAACTAATAATACCAACTGCTCAGTATATCAGTTACCCCATCGACAATAGACAATCACTGCTAAAGGGGAAAGCAAGAGCTGTGAAAGCAACGCTATCAACACAGACTTTACAGTCTTTGCTTTGCATTTGATCTACAACTGGGGAGCACTGACAGAAAAGCATGAGAAGAACAAAACAGCAGCAGTGGAGACAAGAAAAGGCATGAGACTAGGAGTGAAAATGAGTTTCTCCTCTCTGTTGTCAATTTCAGAGTGCCATCTCCAGATAGTCATTAAATAAGTTGTGTTGTTGTTTTAATTATCGATAGTAAGGCAATCTGTTCATAATTACAAACATTTGCTTGTGGCAATTACAAACAGTGGCTGGTAGCAGTTTAATTTGCCTGCTCTAATCTTGTCTGTAATTAGAGCACACACAAGCAGAGCAGTGGAGTTGTTCAGCTCCAAGGCAAACAAGACAAGACTGAAATTCCTATTATAACAAAGTGCTGACTGCCTGGGGCACACACTGCCTTCAGTGCAAACATTTTGTACATTCTAATCCATTCACACTGATGTGGCAGGTTCTCATTCAGCCTCTCTATGAAAATAAAGCCAAATGAAATAAAATGGGGAATAAAATCACCAACAGGGAGTGGCAGCATGTGCTGAAAAAAGGTTGGTTTTAGATTATTCACTTATGTTAATGTTAGAAAAGTGCACATGAAGCAGGCGTACACAGAACCATCTTTATTGTAAAACCAAGCCAAACCGAACATGTTTACACCTGCTGAATTTAGGAGGGAAATGATGACAGCGGAGATCAACACTTGGGGAAAAAAATGTCTTAAAGCTTTTAGATTGAGGTATTTTAGTCATCAAATACACATACAGCCAGGGACAATAAATTTCCACCCTCTTTCATTGGCTTATTGATGGTTATACACAGGGATCAGATACAGTCACCATGCTCCTTAAACAATCCTTTTTCCACAGTCCAACAGTCCATCTCTGGATCACAGGGCTGGGGTGCAGGGAGGGAATATTGTGTCAGAAGATGTGTTTCTGCCATGAATCTTTTTTGTAGTCTCTTCTGACATGCCTTTACTTATACATTATCTATGACACAATCACACATCTTTTGAACATTAATGCTGCTGAATGCTTGGCTTTGTCAACAAATGGTTGAACCCAGCTCACTGGATTCTCACAGAGACACAAAAATAATCTTTAAGTGTCTGAACAACCAGTAGCACCAGGATTTAAAATGATTAACTTAAATGTTTCTATTTCTGTGGCAACAGCAGCACTTAAGGCCCTTAAACACCATTGGTAAAAGTGTATCAATATTGAAAGGGATCATGTTGAAAAATAATGCAATATGTCCGCCAAAAGTCAAGCACTTAAATATGAGGCTCACAACTTATCAATCAGCTCTTGTAGCTATTAATTCCCCTCAGAGGCTGCTTGATGGAAGACTAACAACATTTTATATTGTTTATACTTTCCTGACTGGAGCTGCATGCTCTCAATTACTGATGAAAGATAACTGGTAACCTGGTTACAAATAGGCTTTGCTGTTTAGATGATGTCAGGCACCTTTATCAAGTTGGAATGAAAATAGAAAAAGGGGCAGTCTGTGGACTTTTTCTTCTTCCAGTGTTGATGTTATCCTGTAAAGGGATGGTTAAATTCCCATTCATGTCAGATCTGTGCCATTCCAGTATGTGTGACTGTCATTCTTACTCATTTACAGCATCTCCTAACTCCTAAATTATCAACACCAGCTGTCTCTAATATTTCCTATAGCCAGGTCTATTAATAGGCTAATCTGCAATGATAGTAATAATTCCATTTTTGGAAAATAAAGATATCTCATTTCAAAGTCAAGTCTGATGTCTGAAAACAAAAAGAAAAAAGAAAGAAATTGGCAGTTTTCAGGAGGCAGTTATAGTCAGTACTAGCTATATTTCCAACAGCTGTACACTGGGAGCAAATCAAACCGTTGAACAGTTTAGCATATGTTACCTCAGGCTGGCCACACACCAGACAGTTTTAAGCCATATTTGCCTTCCCTAGTGATCGGATGAGAGACCTTATTTTGAGCTTCTTGTAACCAGTAATTCATTCAAATATATTTAGTATCAATACAACTGTCTTACTTCCAGCTCTGGAATTGTACACAGAAAAACACTATTTGCAATTCATGGTCAGACTACCTCTGAGTAAATAGTTATGAGTTGCCCTTATATTGTCGTGGTCTCCAAAAATCTGAAAATCGGTTACGGCCTTAACATGCTCTATTGTGCAGCTGACCTGATGGGTGTCCAAGAGAAGCGCACAAGTTTTGCAGGACATGATTTAGCAACATCAATCCCTTGTTCCTCCCCACACCAGGCTACTGTTTCCAGTGAAGAGAAGATGAACATAACAACTTCATTGCTTCCATAGAGCAATTCAGTGCTTGATGCCAAAAACTGAAGAATCAAAACTCTGGTGCAGATCATTTGAACCAAACAACCACCAATTCCTGTAAAGGGACCAACAGTAACTGTAACAGATAAATAAGGTCCTGCTAACCTGAAATGCACTTTTGTGCTTCTTTTGAGAGTTCAACTGCTAAGAGAACATATGCTAAACTGCTCAAAGGTTTGATTGACCTTCAAGTGTACAGCTGTAGTAAATATAACTATTGACTGTAACTGCCTCTTGAATGCAGGTTCCCAAGTAACCACTGTTACAACGAATTTCCCCAACCAGCATCTGTCTGGTCAGCCTGTACAAGCAATTACAGATTTCTCAGCAGTTGAAAGTACAACTGGACCGGTTATCCCATGCACTGGATATGTTAAAACAACTGATTCCTGTCCTAAAGACATTCTTGGAAAAGACTTAGAATATCAACCTTTCCTCTCCTTTCTCTTGCTGTACACCCTGAAGCCATATTGCAAGTTCTTATAGGAACCAACACTCTTGTTGTTCTCTTTAAGCAATTCAGTGACAGTGAGGCTGCAACTCATCTTCCTGGTCTCTATGGTTACAGAGCGTTACTGAACTCTTCAACTACAACATCAGCAGAACAAAGAGAGAAATGTTGGACAAGTGAGACTGCTTTAAAAGACTCCCACACTCAGTTCTGCAGGCCACAGTGTTATTCTCAAGGGCTCTGTTGATCATTGGGAAATTGTGGAATATCCTACCTGGTTGTCTCTATGTTCAGAGTTGACTCATCATTCCTCCTTTACATACTCCTTACAAAGTACCTGCTGTGATCACAAATAAAACAGAGCAAAACATCTTTTTCACCCCACTGAGCCATTACAAGTCTTGGAGATTTTGTAGCATCATATGAAAACCCTTCCTGTTTCTGGAAAAATTCAGAAGTCAGATCTGACATTCAACTTTGGTGATTCTCCAATACCATCCGAGTGGAACAAGAGTATCACCATTAAGCTCAGTTAAATGACTGAAGTATTTCCGCATTATCTTGACTTCAGACGCACTGACAAGGTGAAACAGCTTTTAAATAACCCATGATGAAACTCCTTTTGAACATCATGCCAGCACCTTCCAGAGGTTGATGAAGAATTGTATGTGAGAGGTACATCTAAAGGTAGTCCTTGATTTTATAGATAACTTAATAATCTTGCATACTATCTAGAAGAACATGAGGCACTCAACTGTCTAAAGGATTACAGACTCTCCTGAAAAGTGAAAGTTTTTCTAAACCATTGTATGGTATTTAGGCCATGTGGTATAAGAAAATAGTGTAGAAACAGATCCGTAAGAACTCACTGCCTTAAAAGCCTGGTCAGTTCCCACAAATCTGAATGATTTTCAATAGTTTCTTCATTTAGCTGCAAAGGACTTAAGGTTTAGAATAATGCTAAATCATTCAAGAGGAAACCCTGTCAAACAACTCAATCGCACATTCCTATGCATGTGTGGAACTCTGGGAAAAAAAATAAAATAAAAACAGAAATATCTTGTTTTGTGCTTTAAAATGTACCTGTTACAAACTAATCAGATTCACCCTATGATTTCCTTTAAACTTGTTTGGATGTTCACCCATAAGCCTGAAATAGCTGAAATGTTGAGCCTGTTTGTGCATCTCCTGATCTTCTTTCACAACCAACTCTGAGTCTTAGGGAGCACCTGTACCAATCAGTCATAGGAACTTCCAGGATGGAGAAAACTTACCGAAAGGACAATATTGCTCTGAAATTCAATCATTGCAATATTGAAATTGTCTATATAGGCCATGGTTTGCATGTTTCTTGAGTATTTTTTTATTTTTTAGATAAACTGATGGTGAGCTATTTATGGTGAAGAAACTTCAAGGACCTTGTGAG
The DNA here is from genome assembly GCA_030710495.1 of Labroides dimidiatus. NCBI lineage: Eukaryota > Metazoa > Chordata > Actinopteri > Labriformes > Labridae > Labroides > Labroides dimidiatus. The sequence goes on from CM061144.1 coordinate 15,741,253, forward strand.
ACCCTACTACTCATTCATTCCAAGGTGGAACTTACTGAATTGAACTTTAAACAGTAAAACTAAAAGGGTTGAACATTTTTCTTTTGGTTCTTCAAATGACCATATTGATCATTACTTGAAGTTATTTACTTTTTTGAGTTTAATACATGGTATCTTTTCAAACCGTATTTGGTCTCTGCATTTTATTAAGTGCTGTAGTTTAGTTTTCCTGAAACTGAACTGAAATTCAAATTTGTGTAATGTCCACTGAAGCTAACATAGCTAAAGACATTGGCATACCATGTGGTTTCAGTCAGGGCCTTCACACACACACTCACACACACACTCACACACACAAACGCACACACAAACACACACACACACACACACACACACACACACACACACACACACACACACACACACACACACACACACACTTGTCACAGACGTATAGTACCAACATAGTCAAAGATGATCTTCAACAAGCACAGCACTACCCACAGCACACACACACACACACACACACACACACACACACACACACACACACACACACACACACACACACACACACACACACACACCACTGTGCATTACTGCAGCAACTGCAACATTGTCATCAAGTCTTCCATCATGTAACTCAGAAACCAGATTGCACACTGAGACCACATGACACAAAACAAGCTCTAAAAATATACCATGGTTTGCCAGATGCTCAGGCAACTTTATCAGATTAAAGCGAGAAATTACCAGCACATCGCCATCAGTTCAATTACAAAATGAATCACAGAAGTTAGACCGGTTAACAACTGCTATTTAAGTCAGAATATTAAACTGAGGTGTAGTTAGTAACTGGTGTAGTGAGTTCTGTTAAATGCTTCCTCAGCACCATCAGTCTCTGTCAATGTGTTGCATTAACGCTGGTAAAAAGCATCTCCTAGCCAAACTCTAGAAAAAACAATCAGGCACAATCATAACAATAAACTGAAACACCAGAATTTATCTAGAAAGAAAATAAATAAATAAAAAAACAAACAAACAAACAAACAAATAAATAAATAACACTCAACCATCACTTGTAAATGATATCCATTCTCCAATCCGACTGGATCAGTGACCTTAGCATTTAGCATCAGTGGATAGCTAAGTTCACCAACAGCCCTCTAAAGTTTGGGATGACAACAACAGGGGACAGCACCAACACATTGCTGGGCCCAGGGGGCCTTCTGTCACTACACATCAAAATCTGATTGGCTGATAACACGACCAGTCAAAGTTATGATCAAACAGTAGCTTCAAGCATAGAGGAAAGGTTAGCAATACTGCTTGAGCTGGCTAATGGGAGCTGTGATGCATTTAAATGGCTTTCAGATATGATGGAAAATCCCAGCTCAGCCACACACAAAACCACCAGAAGACATTATTGTAATGTACTGACAAATAATTGAATTCAGATACATTTAGACACACATTAAGATAATTATGAAAAAATAGTTTTAATTTTGACAGGGCCAGCACCACTGGCTAAAGCTGTCTTATACAAAGGTAATTATATACAGTATATAACTACAATTTGTTGGTTTGTTCTGCCTGTTCGGGGGGGAGGGGTAGGGGGTGAAATCTGGAACAACATACCGGTTGCAATGATCAGGGAATGTCCCACATATGTGTGCATGTTTCGTTGTATGATTTAGGTTACTTGAATGTTACATGAGACAGTTGGAGGCAAGCGTCTGTGTAGTACAACTTCTGTAGTAGCACTTTATCATTTCCTCTATCGAGCACTTTGAATGTTTTCTTGCACCTTTTGTTAAATGTCATCATTGTAACGTAACGTGTTTGTTTTTATACTAAAGGCGTGTTTGTATTTGTGCTTTGTATCTTTTTCTAAGAACTCTGCTCTGGTCTTCCAGGGACTACAGATGAAAACTAGCCTGGTGGCTAACTCTGGCATATTTACATTGAGGCTATGCTGAAATGTTCATTAATATGCACTCTCTTTACATAAATAAAATAAATAAGAATTCCAATGAAGTTGGGACATTACGTAAAACGTAAATAAAAACCAAATACAGTGATTTACAAATTCTGTTAAATGTATATTCAGTTGACTATACTACAAAGACAAGATACTTATTGCTCAAAAAATACCTGTTTGGAACATTCCACAGGTAAACAGGTTAACTGGATACAAGTGAGTGTCTTTATTAGGTATAAAATCAGCATCAAACAAAATGAGATAGAATTCCACTTCCAAAGCTTCAACAATTAGTGTCCTCAGTTCCCAAATGCTTATTGAGTGTTGTTAAAAGGAAAGGTGATGACACACAGTGGTAAACATGCCCCTGTCCCAGCTTTGGGGTTGTAATTCTATATTATGCGATATGATACAGTACAGTACAGTCTGTTAAGGTACGATTACATAATATTTGAGACAATACATTGTAAGACATGACACTACGTAACAAAATAGTATAGCATGATGTGGTGATGATGTAACAGATACCCTATCTGTTCAAACAAAGGCAGCAATAATTTAAAGTGCTTTCCTCTAACATTGGTCTAGCAGCACTAAAAGACTAAAAGAAATATTCACCTGGAGTCTTCCATTTTATAAAAGCACAAATTGGCTTCAATTCAATTTTTTGTTACACTTTGCACTCTTAAAGAGAAATTTTAAAAAATGTATCCAGCCCGTTATCAAGGCAAACATTTTATGCTGCCCTTAGTGCCAAGCTCACTTTCCTTCTACATTTCTGTTAAGCAACAACTAGGACTTCCTAACAGACTGTTATTTTTTCTAGAACTAGTAGTTTGTCATCAAATGTGAATGTTAGAAAGAAAGGAGTGATAAAGAACTACAAATAATCCATGTCCTTTTTATGAGTGGCTTTCTGAATGTTTCTGCACCCTGGGTCTTTGGCCTGAATACAAATGCAAACTGTTACATAATGAATGAGCACTTTACTCTGGGAATAAAGATTAGCAGCTGATGACCCCTTTTACATCATCATCTTATTTGAGACACCAGAACCTCTCAGGCACAGCCTCTACTTAAAAAAATACCCAGGCTTGTACATGGAAAAAGAAATATGTTGGTGTGCTCATCTTTAAATGAAATAAAGGGGATGATGACAAGATTAGGATGAGATGTGCCATGTAATATTGCTGCTGTTACACATACATTACAGTGCTATCAGTGATGAGAGCTGTCACGGGATGATCAGGGGGAGAGATTGAAGTGTCTTTCTAGCTTACTACCCAGGGTCAACAAACAAACACCGACTTCTGGTTAGTGAACTAAATGAATAAATCATTGAGCATGAATCCCACTTTCCTTTCTCAGCCACACACATCAATCCAATCCATTGCTCATCACAACAGAAGCTACATACCCCCCCACCCCCCACCCCCTCTCTCTGTCTACTCTTGGACCCTCACACATCTGCTACCATTACACACTCTGGCCTGTATTCATGTTGCTGTTCATTATATGGTGTCACGGTGTGCTCTGGGTTTCTGCCAGCAGAAATTAAACTCTTCAGAAAAGATAAACATCATATTACTTCATTACCCTTTTAAAACACATGCAAATTACAGCCATTAACCCCCTCCCATCTGTTTTTTTCCCTTCTTCTTTTCCCCACACTCACACATTCACTCTCTCTTTATTTGCCTGAGTGATGAAGTTTGTCTGGCCAGTGTTCAGTCATTCTCTTTGTCACAAACTGACCGTGAATGGGCTGAACCATACGGCTCTGCCCGGCTCATTTTCCACCTCTGAATTAAACATTAATGCCGCTTGACAGCAATAAATAACATTTATCACAATGGAGATCTAATAATGATTTGGCTAAGCTCAGGCTGCTCATCAGCGCCCATCAACTGACGAATATGGTAGCGTGATTATGCCGGCAGCTGTCTGTGACAACTGTATCTAAATCACTCTGAGAGCATCTCTTTGATCTGCAGAATACATGTCCTTATTGCAGGGTTGTCTTTTCACTCTGTTTGCTTTTCACAACATAATTGCTGTCCAAATCACGGATATCATTATGGTATCATTAAAACCAGTCTGATGCTAACTCCAGAGTTCTCATAGGTTTTTAGTAAATGATCATTTACAGCAATTAACCATAAACACAGCACCGCATAATTTATAGTGTAACATGTTCCTTGGTCTGTTTTTCACTGTGTGGCCTTTGGTTTGATGAAACTCTACTTATGTATTCAGGGGATGTTTTTTTTTTTTAATCCGCTGGTGAAGACTGTAAAACATTCTGGTTTTAGGATGAAAGTTATTTCATTTCATATTCATTTTTTTCCCTCTAAACTTAAATGGTGCCTGTGCTTAGTTTTGGCTTTTAAAAAGAGAGAGATCATTGGACCTCTGGATGGAAAACAAGCATAAAATGCATTTAAAGCTGTCCTCAGAACTCAGCCCCTGTGTGTTTGTGAATGCTTGTTTCAGTGTGCATCTGTGCATATGTGTGCATGCATTCAAGCATGCATATATACATAATGTGGCCTGCTTGGTATTATTAGGCTTGTGCTCACCCCCTCCCTGAGTCACAGTGTGTAATCCCACTGCAAAGAGAGGGATTGAAGTCAAATAGAACATCATGGTGAGAGTATTTTTCAGCTCTGCTTTTGATCTGTCTGTCTCTTATTACAGTAAAACACTGTTCTCAGACAATTCTCTTTTTGATCTCAGAAGGCATAATAAAAGTCTTGGCTGTGTGTCTTTATGATAAGATAGCCATCAGACCTTGTGAAGATGAAAAATATCAAAGATAATTAGAGTGAGGATGAGAAAGGATAATTAAATTGTATGCTGGGAATGTTAACGGCATGGGTTTGGTTTAATAAGCAGATCCATTAACCACTGTGCTGTATCAGTATTCCATTTGTGCTTGATTAATAATGAGCCAGACCCATTTAATAAGAATAAAACATCCATCATAAACACATATAAATCAAGTAATGATATTTCTTTGGCAAATAGCACAATTGGATCTCATTAAACTCTCCCCATTCACTAGTTTCCTGCATGTTAATTGAAATGCCTTAGAACCTTTAAAATGTGCTCAAGTTAATCATTGGGTTTGATTCACAATTAGTCTAATCTCTGTCACTGGGAAATGGAAAGTCCGACCAAAGAGTGTATCAATTCCGTTCGACGACTGGGTCTGAGTCACCTTTTATGCTTGTGATTGGTTGTTAAGTTCCATTGCAGAGGGGATATCAGGAAGCCACACAAAGCACCAGCTCATTAATCTTCCATGAAACGGCAAAGAAACTGTGTTCAGAAGCAGGAACAAAATCCCTGGAAAATGGCAAAAAGCTTGCCCCAAGTTCTGATGGGAAGTAGCAGCTGAACAAAGCCATGCAGAGATTCTGTTACATAGAGCTCAAGAGACCAAGTGTACCACTGCTTATTTTAAGCATCTATAATAATCTGATACATGCTTTGAATGATACTAACCACTTCTGTCTCCATACACTTAGACACATAAACAGAAAGATTGTTTTAGTGTCCGCTAAATCATTTTAGACAAGAGAAGCTGCTGAAACATTTCTGAACCAACTGCAGGGTGTCAATCTGCAGTTATATCTTTTACCAATAATTCAGCATTTTTTTATGGTTTAAGTTATCAATTTTAATGCCCTGGGAGTGATCATAAATGTATTAAAGGGTATTCAAAACACAAAGATAACACAATGACATGAAAGGGTCAACATGCTAGCAAACAAAGAATATCTACAGATGGAACTGATCCAAAACAAATTATTACTTATTCTGCGTAATTGCTACAGAGCGCCTTGGAATGTTTAATGAAGTCAAGTGCAGTTTTCATTTTTGACTGAATTCACTTTAAATCCATGCTGCCATCCTATCACTGGAAGAATTTAACAAACTGGAAGTATCCAAAGTGCACCTGTGTTTAACGCAGCTTTGTAGACAAGTCACCAAACCTTGAGTCTGAGCTGAGACAAGTCATCAAGGTTTTGAGTCTATGTTGAGTCCATGTCACCAAAGAAGATTCCAACTTATGCCAGAATCCAAAATGCATTATGTGAGTCTGTATTTGATTTATTTTCACTGTTTTTGCTTACATTCAGCGTGGGCTCTTACAACATGAAAGCCATGACACATGACACCTCTTTAAGCAGGCATCCCAGCAGGAACTGTAGAACAAGACAGCACTTTACTCAGCTGCGTGACACTGAAAAAATATAAGGAACTTGTTAAATAAAAAAATAAAAATATACATCAAAATGTGCGGCTCGATCCCGAATGGTGTGCTATGACTTTTCTTAGAATTTCTGTGATTTTTGGCCAAGTAAATCCCGAAAAACTGATGAAAAACTCTCATGGGAAATGAATAGGGAGACCCCCGAGAACACCAGAAAAAACACACTTTTCTGACTGCTACTGCCTCGCCATACTTTGACCTACAGACTTCATTCTTGCTTCAAATAGTTCACAGATCTGTCCACAGCTTAATTTTCTAGGGGCATTCTGCTATCTTTAACAGTTTTTCAGAAAACAAAGGTTAAGCAACACAAAGTTTTGAGATTTTTCACTAAAACTCAGCTCTCAGAGTGTGTGACATCATCAGTCAGAGCAGGAGCAGCAGCTGATGACACAAAAGAAATTTCCCAAACAATTTGCTCTAACATACACAAACGTCACTCCAAAGACATAAAAAAGTCATCAAAACGTAGGTAATCTTGTTGTGCTTCTGTCAAAGTAGGTTTTGAAGTCAAAACATGGAGCTCTTAGCCAAGAAAGGGCCAACTGTCAGGCAAACCTGACCACCTCCCCCTATTTACTTCCATGTTAAATCTCAAAGGATTTTCAGCAAAGTATCACTCATTTTCAACTCGGCTTTTTGGTCGAATTTTTTTGCCCTACAGATATAAAATTCTTCAGAGTCACTGGATTCTCACGGTGTGCTTGTTTTTCTGATAACTATCACGGTTTTGGCACAGCAAGCTTGTTCAGACCCATGTCACACCCAAATCTGGCCTGAGATTAGCTGTCACAAAGAAGTGTCCCTTGATCTCCGCAGCTGTCCCTTGATGTACCATCACCATAAACTAGACAATTTCCATGGAAATCTTGAGGGGGGGCTCAGGCGGCATGCTGGCTGATATACTAAATATACTTCTTGATATACCTTTTAGTGTTTCCCCTCCTTAATAGCTGTGGGAGCATAATGGCTACTCATGGGCTATGGGTGCGTTTGGTGGGATTGATGTGTGGATGCATTTACATACATCTGGTTTCTGGTTAAACTGAGGTCAAATTTAACTCATTCAAAACACATGCACGCTTCGCGTGCACACTAAGACATAAATACTTTTCTAAGTCATTAACAAGATGTCATGAAATCAGATGTGCAGATGTGCTACACATCCACACATCTGGTTTCTAGTTTCACTGAGGTCAATTTTAACTCACCCCCCCCCCCCCCCTCTCTCTCTCTCTCTCTCTTGGAAATCAGTAAAATGGACCTCAGTTCACACAAAAAGGCCATCAATAAAATTGGGGCTATGGACTTGTGTGTCCTCATGAAAGACAGCTTTGGGTTGTTGTGTCAAAATGTGCGTGCAAAGCACGCATGTCTGTGTGAGTCTTTGGTAGTGAGGTGAATTAAATAAATTAGATTAGATTAGGTTGCCGCTTGGATTAAACTGGCAGCATGCCGCCCGAGCCCCCCTCATGATTTCGGTGGAAATCATCTAGTCAATGTTTTCCCCCTCAAAATCCTACACATAACATCCCATCATAACAACATTGAAAATGTGTTTTTTTTTTTTCAAATTTGTTAAAAATAGAAAAAAACTTAAAAGTCACATGAACATATGTATTCACAGCCTTTGGCACAAAGCTCAGCATTGAACTCAGGTGTATTCTGTTTCCACTGATCATCCTCAAGAAGTTCAAAACCACCTGGACTCTTAGAGCTGGCCTGCCTAAAGTGAGGGTGAGTGGCCTTAGTCAGGAAGGTGACCAAAAACCCGATGATCACTCTCTGCATGGCTTTGTTCAAAGTCAGAGGCTTTTGGTTAAAAAAGTGAGAAAACATAAATTTTATAAATGGTTTGAGTTCATTCTAAGCTGCATGTAATGAATTTGATTATAAATAGCCCTTTAAAAGGAATTTTTGAAGCCCAGTAGAAGGAGTGAACAGTGAGTATGACAGGCAGCTGTTTTCACTCAAATCTCTCACTACACTTGACTGGACTCTTCAAAGCACTTCTTAAATGAAGAATGATACAGAGATGCCTGTGGCAAGAGAGCATCTCTGGCTGCATACAAATAGCCTGGACCAGTACACACTGTATCTGATGATTGGTGCCTTCCTCACTTCAGAATAAGCTTATTTAAAGACATGGCAAAGAGCCTCACCCTAATCTACTGCTCACAATGCAGCCTTCACGGCAAGTCAACACGCTGATGTTTTATGCATTTAGAATAGATGAAGTGAGTCAAACACTTATAAGTTGTCACTGGTGGTTGTGTAGAATTTAATCTGTCTTCCACTAAACCACAGAAATGAATAAAGAGCTTCTAGTCTGGACTGTCTGCTCGAGCCCAATGCGTGCACCGCGCACTGAGAACACCCCATACACTTGGACCTGATTTACAACAGTGATGTTGTACAGTCCCACAGCTATTTGTCATAAATTAGTTATTTAATTTGTAAAACACAGCATTTATGTATGTATGTATGTATGTATGTATGTATGTATGTATGTATGTATGTATGTATGTATGTATGTATTTGTTTGTTTATTTGTTTTGTTCATTTAATTATTTATTTATCATTACCAGTGTGTAAACTTTCATTGAGCAGATGTGTATGAACATTAAACAACAATATATCACATTCACCCCGGTCCATAAATTAATCCTTATCAGAGTCAGTCAGTTTCAGATTTAATGGTCAAGTATGATCTTACGAGAAGACTCTGACTTTGGTTGTCATTTTTTTCTCTAAATATAGCTTAGTTGGGAAACAGTTTGCTTTTATTTCCATGAGGCAAAAGGTTTGAACATTCAGTTTGCACTGAACATAAAAGGTGCAGGGGTTTGTTTTTGATGAAGGCAATTGTACAGTTTCTAAATTGTAAATAGGGTACATTTCAGCAAATATTTGCTCCTGTATGATACTGTCCTTTATCTGTTTATGGTAAAAACAATACTGCTTCTCTCTGTGTATCTGTGCAGTGCTGCTGAAAAGGCAAATATCCAGTTATGTTTTAGAACTTTGGAATAGCCGATCAGATTTTAAAGAGGGCATGTCCACCCCTGGCCAGCTCCTGGAAATGCCCCTGCACAAATTGACAGCATCACTTTTAACACTTTGTTTGTATTTAAATGTGCTTTAGATGATCAGCCATGTCGCCACACAGTGAGGAGATTCCTGATTCAAATCCCAGCTGGGGACTGCCTATGTGGAGTTTGCATGTTCTTCCTGTGCATGCGTGGGTTGCCTCCATGTACTTTGACTTCCTCCCACAGATCAGACATGCTTGTTAGGTTAACTGATTACTATAAATTTCCTGTTGTGACCTGACCTGTGTGTATCCAGGATAACACCAGTTGATGGCAGGTACATGCCTCAGCCCCTTTCAAGCCCAAATTGTACAGATATTAACATTCATAATCATTCCTGTGGTAACCATACTTAATTAACTGTTGTTGTTTTCAGTGATCTTTAAAGCAGCCATTGAACTTGATCCTTGGTGGGTTAAGTCGTGAAAACTTAATCTTCCCTACCTGTTCAGCACCAAACAGACAAAGATTTACTTAAAAGAGACGCTGACATAAAGTTATTTGTCAGTACGTTTTTTTTAATTTATTTATTTAGTGATATCTTACAGAAGTGTTGAAAAAAAATCAGACTTACAGAAATTGCCTCATGTTTCATATTGCCAGATAACAGAAAACTATGATAAAATTAAAATTAAATAATATTTCTCAAAAATAAGTGAAATAAAATAGATCCTATCAAGTGGTTTTGTTTGAGATCTCACCATCACAAAGACACATCTTCATGTTTAGCCAGCAGTCCTTAAGTACAGTGAAATGTAATTGCAAGAGGTTAATACTCCTGGTATAAACAGAGGAGCTTGTGAACACTAAAGTGCTGACCTCAATCACCGCTATGGATCAAAAAACCTCATCAGCCAAGCGTTTTTCAGTTTCATGCACATCTGTTTACATATCCGATGATGTTTGGATTACTGTGGACAAATCTTCATGGAAAAGCATTGTAAACTGTTCTCATAAACGATTGTTTACCATTACACTAGTATTATATAATCCTTTTGCTGCTTAGATTCCATTGTGAGAAATTGAGAAAGTGTTATTAGGCTCCTGAGGTTTCTAGATTTAATTTCCTCCCTTTGCCCCACTCTTTGAGAATAACCTTCTTATGGTCCAACATACCAGCCTTTACAAGCTTCCTTCTATTTGGACCAAGTCCTGATGGAGAAGTAATATCCTTGTTTTCCATGTCCACACTGTTTCTTACACAGCAGGGATTTGTTTCATTTATGTAACAATGAAAGCATCTGGCAGACTGCCCACATGTTGCTAAATGAAACACTGGTGTGAAGAAAGAAGCAAGGTGCTTTTTAAAACTGAAAAGATGGAGAGTCACCAGAGAGTGCTTGTGGGGAAGAATGAAAGAATCGGATGGCAGAATAGAAAGCAATCAATGTCACTTTGTGCTGCGTGCAACTTTTACCCAATAGCTCCATTGCTCTGGGAGGAAAATACATGAATCAAGTTTAACTGTAGTAAGTCAGAGTTACAGGATGAAGAAGCAGTCAGTGCCTCAGTGAAAGACAATCAATCAGGCAAAGACACAAGTGTGTTACTCCACGCCAAACCTTGCAGCTGTTTTAACATGCCTTGGACCCTTTGCAAAATAAACACCACACCCCCACAGTCTAACTCATTTACACGTATATATTTCAGCAACATCTGCCCCTATTTAAATATCCAGGTGCTTTAGGGATGTGAGGATCATAAAGCTCTACAGATGGGCAAAAGTGATTGCGTAGTGTTTATAAGTGCGTGTGGGAAAGCATCGGCCTCTGCTGATATGCACCTGTTCTTAGACTAGATAAAACTTACACCCTTTATTGAATGTGTTGGGCAAGTTAGTGGCAAACTACACCTGTCTAATCCCTTTCTGCTAAAATGTGATACAGCACTCTGTTAGCAGATGTTACTGAATGATAAGAGCACCATGCAGAAACAGCAGGACTTGCCTCTTTTTTCACTTAACATAAATCAACTCAAGCTGGCAACTTTGGCAAACATGTACTTTAACTGACAATATGGTATAGTTCCATCCCAATTCCAAAAGAGTTGGGACATTGTGTAAATGTTTACAAAAAGAGAATTTCAAAAATAGTACAAAGACAACAAGTCATATGTTGAAACCAAAAAAAAAAGTTCTGTTTTAAATTTGATGCCAGCAATACATTTCAAAACATTTGGGACAGGGGCATGAATACCATTGTATTACATCAACTCTTCTTTTAACAAAACCATAAACATTTTAGAAATAAAGGGACTAGTTTTTGGAGTTTTGGAAGCAAAATGATGTCAGGACATCATCCTGCCTAACACAGGATTTCAGCTACTCAGCAGTTAATATTGTCCTTAGTCTTATTTTGTGTGCCATTATTTGCCAAAACCAAAGCAATCTGAGACTGGAGACAGGCCAGTTTATCTCCTGGCCTCTTCTACTACTGAGCCATACTGTTATAATACATTCAAAGTTAAGTTTGACATCTTTCAGTTGTATTATTCAGGATACGTGTGTCTGGTTAGCAGAATACATTGCTGTACATGTTGTTTAGCATTAATGGTAATTACACAGCATAAGATGGGTAACCCAGCAGTACAATGGGTGCTTATGCGCCCCCATGCTATCAGGGATGCTGACTTTTGAACTGTGGGTGGGTAACAAGCTGAGTGGTCCCTCCCCTCTTTTGAGCAGATGATGCAGTATACATAATTTCAATAAATAAATAAATAAATAAAAGAATAAAAAAGATATGTCAAGCTTGAGCTTTTAGACTAAAGGAAAGTTTTCCACATAAGCTCAGTCCATCTCAAATGGGTTACAAAAGTATGTTTGCATATGGTTTCCTCTTTCCACAGTACAGTTTTCTCAGTGGATGCAATGGAAACTATGTCCACAGGCAGTGGTTTTTGAACATATTTTTGAGCCCATGCAGTGAGTTCCACTTCAGAGTCAGGTCTGTTTTAATGCAGTGCTGCCTGAGAGCCCAAAAGTCATTAGCCATTCAGTATCATTTATTGGTCTGGTACCTTTCAAACAAAGCTTTCCTCAAATTTTCTGAATCTTGTTATGGTATTTTGTACTGAAGTTGATGGAATATTCATTTCATTTAGCTTTACCCTCTTATATATTATTATTATATTATTGGATTGTTGTACTAACTGCTCATGTAGTTTCTGACGAAGTGGTAAATCTGTTCCCTTCTTGTCTCTCTGGAGTTCCATTTTATACTCAGAAGTGTGACTAACCTTCTACTTATTCATGCAATTTGTTGGTAGATGTTTTATCTTGGGACTGTTATTTTTTTCAGCATAATAATTGTTTTGGTGTATTGTATTGTCCCTTTCCCAGCTGTTTTTAAATGTATTGCTGCCATCAAACTGAAAACAAGTACGTGGAAGTTCTATTTAACAATACCATTTTTCAATTTTAGCATTTAATTTTTTTTTTCTCTATTTTCAATCAAATATATGCTTTCAGTGACTGATGAAAACCATCAAATTGGAGCAGTGAATAATGGTCTCTCTAACATTAGAGACTGTAATTGTTAAAAGGGCCTCTCAGCATCTAAAAATGTAAACTCATTGTAAAGTGAATGTAGGGGTGGCTATTGAATTATCAAGGAGCTAAACTGCATTTTTTTTTAGAAAGGCAAGTCTTATTGTGTCTAAACTTTAAATCCTTTTAAGGTTTCATAATGCTTCAAAAGGTTTTTTTTTTATGGTTCAAAGGGTGATATGGGTTATAGAGTGAAAACCCTAACACCTTTGATATATCTCAGTGCTGTTTAGCTCTGATCATAACTGTGTTATTTCTCTAACTTTATATTTATCCAGGAATGCACTGCAATATATTTTCTTCCACCAAGTAAATAAAGACAAGGTTATGTAATCAATCTTTCAGGGTTTTGAAATCATAATATTGAACACAACTGTCAGCCATGCCATTAGCATGATTCATTTCTGCCGTTTTACATTTACAATTTTGCTACAAGCACAACATTGATTTCCTGGTTGTGTAAAAGAGAGAGAGAGAGAGAGAGAGAGAGAGAGAGAGAGAGAGAGAGAGAGAGTGTGTGTGTGTGTGTATGTGTGTGTGCACATTCAGCCATTTGTTTGTTTGTTCCCGGGTGTATTGTGTGTGTGTGTGTGTGTGTGTGTGTGTGTGTGTGTGTGTGTGTGTGTGTGTGTGTGTGTGTGTGTCTGACACAATTTCCTTCTTATTTTCTTCCATAATTTGAATCAGAGAAAATGTATTAATTTTGCAGTGGTGAGAGGAGCCTATGCAGAGCCAGTAAATAAATCTCTCCTATTATTACCCACAATGCTTTGTCAGGTCCATACATCATCTTAGCACATCATAATTAATTGCACACTAAACTATTCTGTTCAATTAACCATGAGGGAATGGATAGAGAATAGTGGAGGGAAAGAAGAGGTGTGCAGTATACAAACCTTCTTTTAATAATAACACACTATAGCAGTATATCCATTATTAGATACATTTTATAGTTTGTCTGATCATGTTGTATCTGTTTTATTGTTTTTTATTTATGCATTCAGCCCAACTCTGTGTTCATACCTCACTAACCCTTCTACTTGTGCATATTTCCATATTTTCCAGAAGTACTTGTATTGTGTATGGACAAGAGACATGTTAAATTTCCACTTGCCCTTCAGTGTTGTTCTAATGGAAAATGTGCTTATGCAAGGCGATCTCACCCTGGAGGCTTCACATTTTCCGCCATGGCTCTGTCAGGTCAACAGTCTCATAAAAAAGTGGAATAACATTATGAAGACGGTAATAGTGAAGTGAGTTTGTTACAAACACATTTCATCCTTTGCTTCAGGAGCATTTGAAGCAAAACAAACTTGAATGCAACTTTTTTAAAATGAATCCCTTTCAGTTTAAGTTGCATCAACTCTTCCTGCAGTAAACCACTGAAAAGGAGAAATGAGGAATTTGTATTGTTTTTTCATATGACTTTGTCTTCTCTGCTTCTCCATTTGAAGACAATACCTTTAATTAAAGAATATAAGAAAAACATTTTGAGTCAAAAGAAAAAAGAAAAAAAAACACTCTGTCCTTTATCAGCAAGCTAAACACAATGTTATCCTTCACAAAATAATGCAAATTGGATGCTGCAAAGATGTAGGTCAGCCTGCCTTTCCTGACACACCAGCCCCAAAGTAAAGTTTAGTCTCAGTTTAGAGAGGATTTGCAAGGAAGAGCAGCTGTTATGAACACGGCAAACATAAAGAAAGAAGAGCAAATGTAGAGGGTAAGGATTATGGCTGTGGATTGGTTTAAGCATTATGGGCTATAAAGGAACCGGGTCAATGACAGATGCTGAGATGTAATCAGAAAAAAACAAACAAACAAACAAACATTTGATCAATTTATAACCTTGAGCTGTAGTAGGAAAACTGCATCCCAGTTTACATCAGCAATGATATGATTTCACGAGTCTACATTACCACGATTAAATATATGGCCTCTGAAATTTTTTTAAAGAGAAAAGGGGCCTTTGATAAGGTAGAGTTATTATCAGGGGGATGCAATGAGAATAAGTCCATGTGGGTGTCAGAATAGTGGAATTCTCAGTAAACCATTGGTTTCTTGAGGAACGTTTGAAGCCTAACGGTTGGAGGTGTCATATTGGAACTACTGACTTAATCAAATTTAGTCAAGTTAAATTAACAATGCCCCTGCTTGTGCAAATGTATGTATAATTTCCAGTATTTATGCAACCATAACATTTACCTACAATGTCTATGAGTAAAGACACTAGCTGTGTTTTTGAACCAGACTGTAGACTTGTAATTTTTGATTCAAAAATCACTGTCATTATATGGGACCAAATAAGAAATTGATTGACTTTGGAAGCCATCCTCAAGTGGACACTCTGGGTACTGCAAAAAAAAAAAAAAAAAAAGTCAAATCATAGCTTATCTGACATTGTGGCAAGTTTAATGATGTCTTTAGCTGTGGTTTTGATTTCTTGTCTAAACGTAAAAGGCACAATCAGAAGAGTAGTCTGCAATTGTTAGCATCTCCCTGTTTTTCTAGTATAGCTAAAATAGTAGTTCTTGCGCTTCAACACATATCATTAGCTTGGTAATGTGTGGGATAAACATGCTCTGTAATTTAGCATTAGTGGTGTTGTATATAGCAGCAGTATTAATGGCAACAGTGAAAGCAAAGGAGAATGTCTTCTTGTATGTTTTGATGAGAATCCTCACTTTAACTGAAAACATTATGCCACTTTTCTTTAAAATCATTCATGTTTTTTTAATCATGGATGTGTTAGAACTTTTGTAAGAAAGTAAATTTTTATTGATTTCAGTCTAACCTAAACTTCACATTTTGTTATTCGAAACATTACAAGTAATTCATTCTGCTTTCTCAGCTTTGTTCCTGACACACTCTCTTGGGTAGTTATTTGAACATTTCATCACAAACACTCTCCCCAAACAAATCCACCCACATCACAGCTGAAACTCTAATAATATGGTTTGTAATAAAGAATGCAATGCACTGTATCTTTCCACTGTCGCCTTACTCTTTTCACTTAGCAGGATAAATACCTGTTTCATGTAGAAACCATTTCTGGCGGAGGATGAAAGTCCCAAAGGAAATTTCATATCTGATGTACCATTTGTCACTGCTGCATGAAAGTCAGAATTTATGGTGCCTATTACCACTTCAGTAAATCCAATGTTCTCTGGCCTAAAGCTCTTCTGTTGCCTGATTTAGTCTATCTGAAAAATACATCCAACAATAAAGCAGGGATATGCCAGTAAAGGCAATTTATATCACAACAGAATCTTAATAAAATGACTCAGTGCAAGCACAGGAGATTAAATTATGTGTTGTTTATACAATAACTCCCACAGATAATACCATTTCACTGCCCAAATGAAGTCTGTAAAACAACATTACAGCTGGTTCAAAGCTCTTGTAATACATTTCAGTGATACGGGTCATCTGCAGATTTCAGTTTTTCCAACATGACTGTGTAGTCACAGCAAAGTGCCTTACAACCATAACTTCTTCTCAGCATTTTATGGGGGTTTCATTACAACAACACATCAAGAATGTTAGACTTCCAGGCTGGTCCAGATACAGTCTAATAATAAATCAGCTTTCCTATGAATAAGCTACCTTTTTTTGCTCTTGGCTGGTGTTGTTGGTGTACTTGGCAGTGTGTTACTGAATGAACTTATTTAAATATACGCTCATCAGCTAATCAGCTGTGTCAAAATGACATATTTATTCTTTTGTCCGTCTATAAATTGAAGTATAAAATCAACAATGTCCTAAACTGAAATGGCATCTTATTTTTCTACCTGTTGGTGTTACCCTTGAGCCCTGAACATATCCTCCTGTTTTAAAGCAAGCCACTTACAGCAGCTGTAAATAACTGAGAAGAAATGCAATGGAACTCTGTTTTGTGTGTGTGTGTGTGTGTGTGTGTGTGTGTGTGTGTGTGTGTGTGTGTGTGTGTGTGTGTGTGTGTGTGTGTGTGTGTGTGCGTGCGTGCGTGCGCAAAAGATCAAATGAAACCTTGCTGCAGTTGTGAGCTCGCAGGGCAGAAGGGCTGAGGGTTATGCAAATGTTTTTGCAGAACGGTGGAATTCCCCTTCTATACGCTTCCAGATAATATTCAGCATGAAAAATATTCACAGCCAGCAGCTTGGAAATGAAATAATTAAACGGCATTATATGATACGACTATGCTTCAAAGGGCAGAAGGGTAAGTGTGTATGTCAAGGATGGTTCCCATACAGATCTTGATTCCTCTCTTTAAATTTGATATCGGTTCCAGCCTCTTCTTGCAGATTACTTCTAAAATATCTCATACACATGACATGAGTGACATGCAGGACTCCATCTAAAAGTTTACATAAAGCCAAGGTTGCAAATTCAGTGTTCTTTTAAGACACAGAGAGCTGTTTTTATCATGCATCAGCAGTAAGCAGAAGAGAAATACACTGATCACTGCGTGCGAGATGATGGATCACATTTATTCCCCTTATCTTGCCAACAGCAGTACATACTGTGCATATCACTCCGAAGTGATGAAGATGCAATGGCTTACAGAAGTCAAACGGCAGTTTAACTCTGATCATGCTACATTCCTGATTTACATTTGAATCACTCTTTGATTGCATCAGATGACTTTCTGACAAAGAGGGAAAAAACCAAGGTCAGAATGCATTTGAGCTGAACGTGAAAGTTCTCCCTCTCTCTTAGCCTGCTGCACACTTCAATTTGCTGTCTCATTATTCAAAGTGAAAATGAAAATTGGAGCCTGAAGCATTTGTATTTGAACAAAGAGAGGGAAGCAGATTATGAATGTTCCAAATGTAATTTCTATTACACTTCCATTATTCTTCTATTAATCACAGATTCATTCTCTCTGTGCTCTCCAAGTAAAACACGCTTATGCAGTATTCATGCGCATACAAGAGCAGAAAAAGAATGGTGGTGTTATTTGAAATGTTTCATTTATTCATTTGTTTCACGGGAGAAGACATCACTGTGCTGAAAAGAAATGTGTAACCAAAGTAGAAACATGTCACTCAAAACATGCTATTTATCAGACAGACTGTAAGCATCATAAAGCTTTTGTTGGATAGAAATCCCTTTTCTCTTAATTCCAAATCACAGTCTTTGGGAATAGGGACCTGCATCTCTTTTTGTTCTCAGTGCTTTCTATAGAGGAGGCTAATATTCACAGAGAGATGAGATTTAATGCATACTGATTACTCAGGAGACCTGCTATTCAACTGTGGGAGAAAGCGTCAATTAAAGAGTTTTAAGCCTCCATAAACTGCACCTTAAACAGCTGATCAACACAGTGCAGGTTTTTTACCTCATGGATTTGAGCTGAGTTTTGTTTAAAAGGAGCAAATTCATCTCGGGAGAGAAACCTTGTAATCCCCTTTTAAATCTCCAGGCAGTTGAAAAACTGTGCGGTTCATACACAATGATTTTATTACTCACACATACAAAGCAGCGCTGCAATCTAGAGCAGCAGCTCTGGAAATATAAATCATACAAGATCACTGTGGTATTTAAGAAATGTTAAACCCTCAGAAGCACATCAGCTTGTATTTCAATATAGAAAACAAAAAAAGGTACGAAAAGAAATACGCCTACTCCGAACAAAACACAAATACTATTTGATTCTGTCTGTTTGGATTCCTTTTTTTTTTGCGTATTCAGGAGCAGCGAGGCATGAATGCATGGAGATATTTTTATTTGTGCGCAATGAGGCTTTGACATTGACCTCCCTTTTAAACCATACCACAATGGTCTTACCATGAACATTAACATTTGGCTGGAATTCAACACTAACCCTCTTGTTTATTGATAGTGGCACAAACAGACCTGCATAAACTGTCCTCATTATTGGCTGGTCATTAGTTTGATTAAGAGTGCGGTAACCCCCCTCAGGCTTGAACTCCAGCCCGCCACAAAAGCAGACTTCTTCTTCTGCATGTTGTGAACTCCTCTGTTGTGTGTTTGACAAGTGAGGAAGAAGAAGAACTCAAAAACCTGCATTCACTGAGCCTGTGAGCATTGCACAACAATAACACAGCGGGACTATTTTGCGGTGCTCATTTTGATCCAGACCAAATGAGGAGAAGGGGGGAGGGTAGTGGGGGGGGGTGTTAAAGCGTTTAGTATCCAGCAGGAGAAGGAGATGTTTAAGACATTGATTCACCTTGGGTTCAGAACCACAGTATCTAATTATAGCCATGGGAATCCAGTCAAGGCTGTGGTATTTCAGGGCTGAAGAGAGACAACATTCTGCTGTAACTATGCTTGCTCTACATGAATCATATTCCCCATGAGGTTTGGCAGCCATTAAAAACAGAAAGAATTGCCCTTTCTCAGTCAGAAGCCATGGGCTAGTGTTTAACCAGAAAGGTTAACATTTTGTTTTTGTGATCAACACAGGCTGTGGCGGCATAAAATCAGGTAGACTAAAACAGGAACACCTCAGGGCGAGCTCACCAGAAATTATATATAGAGGCTGGTTTTAACCATATAGGTTACATGCTACTTCCAGTTCAGGTGGAAATAGTATGATAGAAGTAATCACAGCATTTGAGAACGATAGGGCACCAAGCTTGTAACCCAGCAATACTTGGCACTCCATGAAAGTGTTGCTTATGCATATATCAGCTCCATCAAAGAGGAGGGGAGGATGGGGGATGGTGTCTTTGTAAGAGAGGGAGAGGGAGAGAAGGGGGGAGGGCTGCTCTCTGAAGCACACAACCTCATTATTCAGTCTATAGAACAGCACATCCACTTCATTGTTCTTCAAATCAGCCCAAACTCACTGGGCTCATCCCAAAGCCCTCAGAATAAAAACAGAGCTGCTTTATGCTTTCAAAAAAGGAAGCTGCAGATGAGATCTTCAGAATGATCAGTCAAGAGTGCCTTTATTGCCTTTTTTTAATGCTCTTCATTGTCAAGTGCGATGATGTGATTTCTCTTTAAAAACATCGCTTGTCATTAGCAATTCAAAATGATGCGAGGATGACACAAACATGAGGGGGAGATGTCTTACTGAGATGTTTCCAGCAGTATGATTTCCCTCAGGCAGAGCTGAAAGGTAGCTGGAAGATGGAGTGTGATAGTTACAGATATGTATGGAGTAGTATCCAGAAAAACCTGAGCCATGTGATGAATCATTGCAAGAAATGTAAACGGATTTTATCGCATACGGAAGTGCAAGACATGATCTGTTAGCATGTGGACTGTGCAGGACAAATAGTAATAGCCCAAAACCAGCCTGCGTGTGTCGTTCCTCCCGCTGGTGTTTCATGTAAATATGCTCTAACTATTCTTCTGCAGCCACATCAATCATGACCGTTATGACAAGGCCCTCTTTGTTCCAAACAAAGAGTGTAAACACAGCTGGAGCATGCAGGAGGAACCTTTCCCTCTCATATCTTACCACTACACCTGTCAGACACACTGCATCAAAAGCACATTTAGAGCTCTGATTTTCCTAATGACGCCAATGTCTTGTCCTGCTTCAGCCATTATCAGTTCAATCCCCCCTCCCCTAATTAAAGACACGTAGGCCACACATGGTCAAGCATGAAAGGGACTGTCCTGCTCTCCAGAGCCTGTCATTTATCATTCAGTTTATTTTGTCATTATTTATTTGGCAAAGATTTCCCTCAAGTGTTTTTAACATTACTTTACATCAAGGGATTATCTCATTAGGACTGCATTATTTATACCGTTGAAAGGAGCCAGTAAACTGTTATTGATACACAAGATAAATACAGAAAAATATACAGAAAATGTTTGTGAATGGTTTTGTTACACCTTGTTTGAGAATTATTTGTAAATATGGGTAAATGTAACTATAGCATTGAAGAACAAAGCAACTGCTGCAGTGGAGGAAAGTGAAGGGAATGTCTCTTTTTAACAATAAACCTTGATAAATTTTAGTTTTTTCTTTTCTTTTTCTCCTTTATGTAAATTGGTAGATCTTAACTTCAGTGAAAATTGCTGCTTCATGGCTCTGGGCCTGTGCATCATTCAGACTGTATGGTTGTTAAAAATGGAGGTCAGATAAGTTTTGCCAGTCCTACAGACAGTTACCAATGAATGTGTAAAAAAAAAAAAAAGGTCCAGTCTAATGTCTTGATTCTGCATGTGAAGTTACTATTTTGCATATACAATCTTTTAACTACATTTCAGCTTTGCTTTATTTTCAGTTAAACCATTATCCCCATTGCACTAAGACCTTATATATATTTCAGTTCACCCAGAAAGACGGCTGATTAAAGCACTGCACATAGCTAAAGCACTGTCAGCTCTGGTCCAATACACTCTGCAACTTTCTTTGTTTCTGTAACCAATCAGGCTCTAAACTCAGTTTAGTAAAACTGTATATTCAGCAAATGGAATGGAAAAAGTGATAGACAAGCAGAGTTCATACTAACAAGAGTTTAATAGTATTTAGTGCTGCTGCACAGTCCCTGCAATCAGCCAATCAGCACTGCCTAAATAAAGGTGGTGTAGAGTAAATCATTGTAGGCCTGAGCTACATGCCCTGGCTGACCTTGCAGGGATAATGTGTTGATGCTGATATGGAGAGTATGAGAGTAGAGAAAATTCAATTTTGATTCAGCAGAGTAGTTTCAAGTGTTTTTGGTCTAATGGAACAGGAGAGTTGTTGCATGCAGAGGTCACCCTGGTCTAGCTTTCTCCTCTGTTGGCTGCAATCCTGAACTCCATGATGGGATTTATTCTGAGTTTTGAACCTGTGCGTACTGTTCCAGTGGGACTATGAGTGCCGTGGTTATTCCCAAGTAAAACTCTTTCTCAGTATTCTTTGTTGCTCAGGTCCATTCTTTAACATTAGTTAACTCGTGACTGTACACACACCTAGATTGCATGGTAGTTCATGGGATTTAATTATGTCTTTTCTCTATAATTAAAAACACAATTTAGTAAAAAGATCCAACATCTAAATTCCTTACAAATTAAATAAAAATGCAACTGTGAACATATCACCAGATGCTTTACCAATAAATCCTTACTCCATCCAGTTAAGTTGTCCATGTTAATCTCAAGCTGTTTGTGTAAACTGTCAAAGTCATAAAGCGTCACCATGGAAGATGGAACACAGACCATCTCACTTTTTGCTGCAGACTAAATCCAGTGCTTCATATCAGCAGCCAAAGGCAGTGTTTACTCATAAGGGTGTACGTGCCCCCCTGTACAACTTTGGATAACATGAAATCCATTTTCTGAAGTACTCTGTTAGTGTCTGTTAGATGACCACCAATAAATCTGCATCTTGACTAAATTCTGTTTAAGTCACATAATATATAGCCCGATATTTCTGGAATAGCTTTCAGATTGGTTCTGCAGGGCAAACATGGAGGCACTAAAGGATATATTTCACAGAAGACATTAAGTTTCCTTCTATATTTGCTAGCCACATTAGTTCCATGATCCATGCAACTCTGCCTGTTGACACCAAGGCACAAACATGAATTTCCATTAGCACCAGTAAACCTGGTGGAAAAAACATTAGTTTCCATCTCAGGCTACTTTTAAGAGTCTGGAAATGATGACAGTTATCAGGCATCAGATGTGAAGGTAGTCTCAGGAGCTATTAGGCCTCAACAATCTCTAAGAAGGAAAAGTGGAACAAGATCGTCTGCTGCAATCCAGGCAACAGCACCAAAACTGGTAAGAGCATGGGCCTCATATGTGTTTAAAGGTGAATGAAGACAGCTGTGTTGACATAAAAATTAACTTCACTGGCATTTTTAGATGTAGCTTTTTAAATATGCGCACTGAAGTTATATTGGAGTCAATATTTTATGTTTAGTTGGTAGCTTAATAGGAAGCAGGAAAATGAACAGTGGAACTGGTGTATAGTACTCAATGTAACTGGTCCTCTTGGGCTAGCACCACATGTTTGTCTTGTATCATCACACTGGAAGAATTTCAAAACTGTTTAAACACAACCAGTAAGAACATTGTGACTGCAAAGTGCCATGTGGCGAAAGTGGAGACAAGATTAACCCGCAATGCGCGTTGTTCTAAAGCCAGTGTTTCAACTTACCCCTCACCATTTCCACAATGCAAGAGTGATAAATAAATAAATAAATAAATAAAAATAAGCAAGCACAACACTGCTGAGCTTCTTCCATGTTTTCATTCCCCTCCATTTCACCTGAAGGTGTGTGGACTTGCCAGAACAAGACCTCGGCAAACTCTGGAGCCCTGTTTATGAATTCTGTTTGCAGACAGAGAGAAATATCCAATTCTCCACAGAAGAATGGTTCACTTTTTTTCTTTATATGTATTATTTGAGACATTGCAGGAACTAAACATACCTAGATGGTCATAGAGACCAAAACTTCAAGCATTGTGTACCAGGATGTGCTTTCTGAATTATTTACCTTCAGCAGTCCCTTTGAAGTAGACAGAGAGTGCATTGTATGTCCCTTCATATGACAGCTGTAACCAATACCCCAAGTTTGGTTTTCACAATGCTTCTTTAATGCTCTGTTGGTTTGCCCTTTAATTTCACCTCTACTTGCGAGTCTGCCTCAGTATCTAGAAGAAATACAACTTGACCTGTTACAAAAATGTCTATAAAACCAATAACTTTTTTTCAAAGACAGTGTTTGTAACCAAAGGGTAGCTTAAGATACATTCAAGAAGAAATGTTTTTGTTGTCTGACTCAGATTTTGATGATTTTATACTTAATGAATGGTCCAGAATGTGATCTGTTCCAAGGACATAAGATCAGAATTATTATTATTAGCACATATTTTTCTGAAGCATTAACCCACGGTAAAACTGCAACAAATCAAGGACTTCTGGCAGAAAGCAAAGAAGTTGTTGCCTTGCACATTTGGCACTATTTGCATGATTTGTGTTGTTGTGATAATTCTCCTAAGCACCAGTGGGTATTTTCACAAAACAAGCAGGGCATGTATCCCCCTAGACTAAGTAACTGTAAGTTAAAGTAGCTGTCTTCCATCGTTTTAACTATTTTATCTTATTTAAACAGCACTAGGGAGAAAAATATGCCAGAGTAAAAGCCAGGCAATGGGCCAAAATCAAACAGCAGGCTTAGAAATAGTCATGTAATCACCAATGTTGTAATATTTATGTCTTGATCAAAGTGGTCAATGGTTTGGTGGTCCAAAGGATGACTGTCAGACCTACTTAGAGCCCAGCCTTGCTGCTAGCATTGGTATTCACAGTATATGGTAATTTTGTGTACTGTACGGTAACTTTCATCTAATGCTTTCGGACGCCTTACACATGGATTCCCATTTACATAATGATTTCTCCAAGCAGGAAGGTACAGGATCTATGGGGGCAAATGTTTTCTAAAGTAAGTAACATCACCCTGCTGTGTGAAAAGAATCTTACAGGCTTTGAATCAAACATCCTGCATTCATTTCATCCCTATTATTACCATTTTGAAAACTGCACAGACAAATAAAATACAGACACACTTTTGGCATGTCTACCTGTCCACACTGTAATGAACCTTGCAACCTCTGTATAAAACACGCTCTGTGTCCCTTTTTTGCTTGAAGGAAGCTGAAAGCTTCCTGTTGTTTTGCTTTAAGGGGCCATGTTTTCTGATGGGGGTGGGCTGTGGAGCTGCAGGCAGCCATCTTTAACCCGTTTGACAGAGGGGATGGGAAAGGGTGGGTGGGGTAATGCTGAGAGGATGCCAGATCTGCAAGTAATTTCCATCAACCTGTGCTGTTTAAAGAAGGCTGGTGTGTTCACTCAGTCAAATAAACAACATTAAAGCAACAGAGGGGAGCAGCTTTCTTTTAATGCATCACATCTGGTGAGATTTCATTACATTCTTTGTCTGAATGGGAATGCAACATATTTGGATCTAAGACCAAGCAGTATACCAATCAGCTCCACTATGTAACATATGGCTGTTTACATTGTGAAATAGAACGCAAAGTGAATGGAGAGAACAATTACAGTTTTTGCAAGATTTATTTGTCTTTAAAACAAGCCCAATGGTGAAATCCTTAAGCTTACTTACATTATCTAACTCCAGAAGACTGAACAAGCCTTTATTTGAGCAGAGTGATGGAATTCAGGAACATAAGGCTTGGTTTGGGGTACCAATATTATTCAAACGAGTGCTACAGCCTGCTTGCACTGATAACATATGGTGCTTCAGACGAGCACTGCCATATGGACCCATATGGTCGTCATTCCAGACATAATGACAACACAACCAAATTTAGGGTCATTTTAGAGTGTATTTGCTTCTGAAGGAGAGACAGGCTCTGATTTTGGCTCTGTGTCACACAGTCTAGCCAATCTGTGATGGCTGGCAGCGAGAGCAAAGAAGATTGACTCAGGCTGATCAAAGCGACAGAACAATGACAAGCGTGAGTCACAGAGGGGAGCGGTGCCATACAGTGGGGATGCTTGGCATGCATGTCTCCATGAGTAAGGCAAATAAACAACACAAGCACTCATCAAAATACTTTGCATACACAATCAAGTAGAAAATAGTGATAGGGATTGGTACCAAAATTCAATCAACTCCTGGACCCAAACACGACCAAATAAATACAGCTTTGATTGCCCATCATCTAGAAGTTGGAACCAATTGGACCCTGGCAGAGTCAAGTGCACAATTTTCTCTCTCAAGCTTTGTAATTGGGGGCTGCTCAAACCACCTTTCCACGAATGAGCAATTCTTGGTGAGATGGAGAAAATAACACAATTTATAACCTGCCCAGTAATCACTGCTTTGCATATAGAGGAGGGAGGGATGTGCTGCATAAGCCTTTGGTTATGATGCTGGGACTTAATGACTGTAAACCAGTGCTGGACAGATGAAGAACCTTTCTCAAGTGTCACATTTTAAAGATATACTGAATATATTTGCTCATTACAATGTTGACACAGGAGGATGGAGACATGCTTGTTTCCTGGTCAGTATTTTCTCTTCTTCCCTTGGCATGTCTGTTTCTCTCTCTCTCCCTCTCTCTCACTGTCTCTTCTCATTTTATGATGCTAGCAGTTCTTCAGGCTTGAAACTCAATTCCTCAGCCTTTGAATAGACACCAATTGCACTGAGCTAACTCAGTTGTAAGGATAGTGCAGTAGAGGCTCTTAAATAGATTGAGGCCTCACTTTTAATACTGCATCACTCATGTCATGTACATACTGACAACACAATGCTATTCCATTTCATTGGAAGCATTTAAAAACAGGATGTTTAAAAGGCAAACTATTATCATTATAGCCAAAGAGATAAGAGAGCATAAAACTGATTCATCAGGGTTAATGACCTACTTATGTGGGCATAATTCTGCACATTCATGGAGAGGTTAATAAATTTATGGAGCCAGGATTGTAAATTTAAGAGTATCAAATTCTTTTAATAGAGAAACAGTCAAAACAGAAAATCTGAACGAAATACAAAAACAAACTGTATAATTATGCATTTCATTATGCCCTTCACTGATGTTATGACACTCACGATGGATTTATAATGAATATTTTGACACGTTGAGACATTGTTTGTCCCTGGGCAATATGCTGCAGGCATTTGAGTCTCTTTGCTCACAGTGAATCTGAAGTAACATTTCTATTACAAGTGTCATTTGGCTTTATAAAACAGCCCATTACAGCCTCCTGTAAACTTCATTTGAATCAGTCTGTCTAGTAAGGTATTTTTTTTCCTTTTGAAATTTAAATTCATTCAGACGCAGCCAGAAGACAGTATACTAGCAGCTCATACTGACACAAAATAAACTATTTCTCACTTAACTTGACATGGTTTCTTCTTTGCTCATAAACCTGCTCATAAAGCTGAAATAGTCTGTTTCAGATTTTGTTTCCTACGTAACCTAGCCATGATTATGAAAGAACACAGATTTCTGGGGCTGTGTGATCTTGTTTTCTCAGATACAAAAGTGGGTGTCAGTATTAAAATCCTGTTAAAACCAAAAGTAAGCCACCTTTCTCAGGGGACTTCAATAGTTTAGTCTTATTTACTTTTATTATTAATTTCTAAACTGGTGCACCATATGATTTCCCCCCTTATTCTGAGTGATGAGCATGTTTAAGGGTGCGGTGGTTACTATAACACACTGTCCATGTGGGCATGCGTTTTTCAGAGTCAATCAGCTACAGGCCCATTGGTACCAGCCTTGTAAACCCTCTTCTTAAAAGACTGTTGACGCAAAACTCAGGGGAAAACCATTCTGGTATAGACACAATAACTATTTTAGCATAAGAAGCACTGTCTCCATGTCTTTAATCAGAAGTCACCTTTACATCCATTATTATTCATTTCAACATTTGCTTTTCTGCAGATGAGTTTAGCATTCTATTTCAACTTAAGTTGCACAAGATATTCTCGCTGTTTATTTTAGTGTTTTTGCTTAAAATTTGACATTAATTATTTTAGTTTTTATTAGAAACATGTGTTAGTTGATACTAAATTGTAGTTGCAACAATACAGCTTATCTGTTAACTCTTTGATTCTATGCATTCCGCCGAGTGAGTGTGTGAGTCATGTATTTGATCTGTGCACTTTCTATTTAGCCAATGGGATATTCCAGATCTATTTTTGTACCACACTATTACACCTCATTGTACATTTGTGATGGTCACTGTGCTAGACTAATTGCTTCTGTTCCCCTAGTTCTGGAAGAGTTGGACGGTACAATCTGGAGCACCTGGGCTCATTGCTGGCAGGGCAAAGAAGCCCCAGGTTGGGGCTCGCTCACTCTCTTGCCTGAATATTGACCTGCATTCTCTGGTCGATTGTGCTGGTTGTGGGTGCATTGTGCAAATAAACCTTAGTTATCCTCAATTTACGTTGTTCCCTCTCATATTTGTCATGGCAATACAGCCAGGTTGTGACACATTTAACTGCACATTATATACCACTCTGGCTTTTTGCATTTCAATGCATTAAATGTTTACTAAATGAAGTCAACACCAGCAGTATCCCACATTATTATGAGTTATCTGCCTGAAGTATGCTTTCCATACAATTTTTTTCACTCCATTTCCTTGTCATGAAGAAAGTTTGACAAATGAAATTATCAAAGCACAAATTCGGCTAGCAACATTAACAAATAGGTGGTCCGCTGCTGTTGTTGTCTCATGAAAACACGCAAAGCATCAGGAGTCAAGCTATTCATGATGTGATGACATAACTGTCTGCAAAATCACCCATATTCCACGTTGACACAGTACTGCATGAAAGTTAAGTGTCCTATGCTTTAATTGACCTAGATATTCAATTTGTGTGAATGAATGAAAATAGTTTTGTTTGATGTTGACAGCTCAAACTCCACTTCTTAAAACACCAAAAGGAAAACTGGCATTGTTTTGACAAATTGTGTTGGAATGTTGTGATAATATTTGTCTTTTTTCAGTGTGAAAAGTGTTGAGGTCATTATGCATAAATAAATCCATGCCTCCTGTAGACTTTATGTGGGGGAAAAAATGTTTGAATTCATGTGCATTTAACTCAGGATTACAAAGCTGACCTAATGTTAGATTATTTCTGGTTCAAACAGAATTTTAAAGTTGGTGCCTGTGACAGTGAGAAATCCTAAAGGGCAGAAAATGTAAGATGACAGGCTATAACTTGAACAATGCTTTTTGCTGTTAGAGCTTGTTACTCTCTGAGAGCGTGGGCTGAGGAGCACAGGCAACATATCAAACTTAATTACCTTTCAGGTTGCCTCATCAAGTCGGAGCTTCAATGAAGACGGATTGTTCCCGTTCCCACTGAACCTTTAAAGCCACAAACAGTACATTGGCTCTCTTTCTAATCTTAGCATCCTTTTTGAATTATTCCCCTGCCTTATCATGCAGCCTTAACAGGAAAATGTGCTTTATTGAACAGCATTTCATCTATGAGCCCCATTACTCATGTTCATACACAGATGAGGCCTCTAAGTCTTAAGGTAAAGCAGCACCACAAGGTTGCAATTTGGATTACATCTGAAGAATAACAACGTGTTTACCATGTACTTTCGCGGTAATCTTTCAGTTTTATGTTCTAAGTGCCCGTTGCTTTCCTATTTTATTGGGTATTACTTTTGTTTTATGGAGCAATTTCCACATCCTGCCCTTGATGATAGTGGCCTCAATCTCTGTTAGCACTAGCAGAGCAGGCCTACTGATGAACACACAGCACGGAGGGGTGATTATGGAGTGCTAAACTAATGATTGCCAATGAGAGGCAGTTCTCAGCACCGGGCAAATTCATTTCTCTGTCACTGCGAGTTAATGGCTCCTTTTAAGGAGATGAAATCTGGTAACGAGGGAAAACCATCCTGAGAGACTGCAGGTAGCTTTTTCCATTTGTCTGCAATTCTTTTTTTCAATAATTCAGTGAAAGCATTTTGCAGAGGCAGGGGTGTGTCCAGTGAGTGGACTGGAATGGTGTGGGGTCCCTTGTTTTGGACGACTACCACAAGAGTCTTTATCCAGGTTGTCTTTACATATCATAATTACTCTGTATGTAACAGGTTAATTGTTTCTTTTTTAGGGAACAAGCAACCTGTTAGCGCTTACAATGAACAACTACCAGGGATAACAGGAGTTTGACCCTTTTGCTTATTGATCCAGTATCCAGTATCTACTGAAGAAATAAAATGCAGGCTACAGATGTCCTAAGTTTCCTGGCTGAATCTTACACATTCAACCAGTAAATTTAAGACTCATTATCAACATCATGCATGTATCTTTATCATGCTATTTGCCACACTTTTGCAGAAACTCTGTTAGCCACCCTGACATATAAGTCTGTGACTTAAACCCACAGAGTGTGATTTAAGCTAACAATTACAAAGCACGCTTTACAACGAATTTCTACAAAGTCTTACATCAAATTCACCTTGAGAATCTATTCAAGGATTTATTGAACATGTCAGGTTATGGTGGTACTCTGAAGGGACTATAATGCATGTCATCTGTGAGTGATCATTGCACAGCCTCTACTCACAATACCTGTCCCCTACGTGTCATGTCCAAAGGCTGTCAAAGACCCAATCCAGAAGCAGGTGAAGAAGGGACAGGGACAAATGTTCATGAGAATGTCAGTGATGGATTCATGCATCAAGGAGGTCCTTAACCTCTTGTTTGTTACTTTTCATTATTAATGATAGGCTGAAGTAGGGACTTATGTTACCGTGAAAGCTTGAATCTTTCTCAGATGATTTCAAGCATCTTAACAGTAATTCTGGAGCACACTTGCTGTATACAGTACTGGGTAAACATTTATGAATGATTTAAGAGCACAGGGTGAAGGTGCTACAGCTGCATTGTGGAGCTCCCAGCTGTTCTCTGGATGCTTTTGCACCTCAAAAATGCTCTCCACCATGAAACCTACATAAATATACCAGTTCAGTGGGTGCAGAGAGCCTTCGGTATGCCTCCTGATCCTCCTTCTGTTGGAGCTGAATGATCTTATCCCCAAATATACTTGTGGTATTTTTGCAACTCTGTTATGTCATCTACTAGAAAACACTGCGGTGCTGTGAATATGTTCCACTATAACTGTGAAGTTATGCTGGACGACTGGAGGGAGAAACATGACAGGCTATCTTATTTTTCTACGCTGAACTGAACACACTTTAGCTTTATGCTCATATAGAACAACTTTTTTAAACAGTGCTTTTATCTGCTTGAGGGAACATTTGCTTGGCCTGGTCGGAGACACTCTAGTGTTTGGTTTGGTTTATAATGAATTGCCTGAAGATGAAAAAAAAAAAGTTACAGTTAAACTTTTTTTTAAATGAGATGCTTTTGAGAACAGTGACAAAAAACCAGCTGATGCAGAGGGAAGTTTTGCACAAACATTCATCTGCATTAGTGTTGCCACTAGTGGACACAGGTCCTTACATATACTCATTTGTGGCTGTATTATTATTTGTGATTTGAAAGATGGAAGTTTGATGAATTTTTCTAAAATGATAATATTTCTATGGCATTATATCAAGCCTTCTGAACCAAATGTGACATGAAAAAAATCTTTACCTTTTGCAACACACAAGAGCACTTACAAGGCAAACTGCACAGTTCATTCCAGCTACTACCATCAGGGTGCTCCTATAGGGCCCCACTGGCCAGGAAAAACACCTACAAGAGTTCCTTTATTCCCACTGCTGTAAACATTTTGAATACACCACTTTTAGACCCTGTTTCTTATACTTAGGAAAACATGTTGTATGTATGGATGTATGGTTGTTTTGTATTTCATGTATATAACCATGTCTAAGACGGCAGACAATAAAGTTTTCTGATTTTGATTCTGATTCTGCCAGGTAAGTGGCTGCATTCTGCACACCCTGATTCATTCAAACCTTCACTTCACATTGTAATTTCTGTGCAAACATTGATATTGTTGGAGTTAGCAGATAAAATGTGTGGCCTTAAAATGCATCTCTTGTGACAGTTCATAAGCTGACACAGACTAACACAAAACTGTAAAAACACATTAGTAAGATAAAGCTGCCTCTGATAATAGGAATTAAATGACACTGCCTGAATGATCTGTTCAAGAAAATTGCAGCTTTAGTGGGGAAAAAAAAATCTCCCTCTCTCCATCTGTCTCACTGTTGACAGGTTGTGATGCCAAGAATGTGTTTTTACACAAAGTACACTTCTGATCCCCTGTCATCATGTTTATCTGACTGACAGATGGTTGGCGCACCTCACACAGCTCCCTTCACACTTTCAGACTGTACTGGACATGAAATCGATATATTGTTAAATAAAGTATTTCTGAAGGAAC
The DNA here is from genome assembly GCA_030710495.1 of Labroides dimidiatus. Classification (NCBI taxonomy): domain Eukaryota; kingdom Metazoa; phylum Chordata; class Actinopteri; order Labriformes; family Labridae; genus Labroides; species Labroides dimidiatus. The sequence goes on from CM061144.1 coordinate 15,772,898, forward strand.
TCTTTAGTTGGATCTAGATGAAGCATCATTTGCTGATGTTGCACTTTTGAGAGTCCATTAAGTTGAATAAGTACAGCTACTGCAGCTCTCCTTTTGCAGATAAAATGACACTCACTGTAACTTTATAATGTCAAGTCCAATCACCGTTATTGGCAAATATTGAAAGCTTTTAAAATTGAAGAAATCCATCACTAAGGCTTGAAAAATTTCTACATGAAGGACTCTGAAGTACTGTTTCTGTTTTGCCCCTTGTTTTGAGCTACCAATATATGACATTTGTTGACAAGCAACATATTTGATCCCTCTCTAACAATTATAACAATTAAGGATGTGCATTATAGGCACAATCTTGATAGTCACTGCTAACTATTTGTCTGTTATTGTAATAGTTCTGGTCTGCACAGTGGCATAACGGTTGGCACTGCAGCCCAACAGCAAGTTGGTCACCAGGAATCCCGTTTCGCCCGGTGAGCCTTTCAGCGTGGAGTTTGCATGTTCTCCCCTTGCATATGTGGGTTCTTTCTGGGTATTCTGGCTTCACAGTCCAAAAACAGGCTCATCAGGTTAAATGGTGATTCTAAATTTCCCGTAGGTGTGAGTGTGTGCATGAAAGGTTGTCTGTCTCTTTGTGCCCTGATTGATTGGCGACCAGTCCAGGGTGTACCCCATCTCTCACCATAAGCCAGCTGGGATAGGCTCCAGCCACCCACGATCCTGAACAGGAGAAGCAGCATAGAAGATGAACAGAATAGTTCCTCACCCCCAAGGAGATAAATATCCATTTAATGACTGATGTTCAGAGTTATTATAGGGTATTTAAATATGATAATTCTCTCTTGCTCAGAACTCTGGCCCCTTAGTTAAAGGTAACAAATTAAATGTGTTGGAAGAGCAGTCAGCTATCGATTTTAGGTGACGTCATGTTCTGCTTCCAGTGGTTTGGTTTCTAGTTATGATAAGAACATAAGGAGTGCATGTGATGACTGAGTTTTCAATAACATTTACAGTTGAGAAAGTACAGCCATAAATTCACTGAATTACTGGATAACAGCTTTCTGATAAATGGGCGGTCATTGCCTGTTGTTTATTGTAGTGGTGCGTATGCAGGTTTATTGTTAGACTGCTTGCCACTGTGGTAATACAACCATCTCATTTATACTTTCTGAGACGTGTACACGCAGAGATTAAGTGCTGCTGAAGAATTATCAAAGGCCAGCCTTCAGAGCCATGCAGCTGTGTGATGAAGATACGCAGGAGCAAGAGCAGGGAAATAAGCTTCCAAGAGGGAAATTTTTAAAGGGACCTTTGACTCACACAATAAGCATTTTCAAAACAGTCTGCATGACCAAACAATTTAAAAGACTGCAGAGTGCTTCAATGTGTGTACAAGTGATTTACACATTATGTGGCAGGAGTCTTAAAGAAAGACAGTTTCTAGCTTTTAAAATATCTCTCTGTCTTTTCTACCTTGAAACACAGGCTGTGGTATATCACATGCCTGATACCTGGAAGGGGCAGTAATGGTGGTATATGAATGTAATACTTTGATAAAAAGTGTTCCAATACAACTATATTTCATCACTGTGTTGGTTTTTATTGCTACCTGCAGAAATACTGCTGTTGCTCTGCTTCTTATGAGATGGACCTTTCCACAGTTTGCCTCTCAGCTTGCTCTCATATTTTCTTTTTATCACAACCACAGCTTATGACCTCGCCTCTGATTTGTGCTTCAGGGGGCCTTTAAAGAAACTTCAGTAAGCATTACTCTGTGTTGGTCTGCCAGTGTCCATCTGTGTTAATACAGCAGAGATAATATTCCTTTGGTAGAGAGTGTTTTAAAGTATCTCTTCAGAGCAGTAAAAAACAAAATGCAATAATCAATGATCTCTTGATTACATTATTTCTCTCTTCACATTGGAGAAACATAACTTGTTGTAGGGCAAGGTTTTGCCCTGCTTCTGTCCCATTTCTCTTAATTTGTTTTTCTGTATGCAATGGCTTTATTGCGTAGTGGCCTTTGTGTGTGTGTGTTTGTGTTTGTGTGTGTGTGTGTGTGTGTGTGTGTGTGTGTGTGTGTGTGTGTGTGTGTGTGTGTGTGTGTGTGTGTGTGGGTGGGTGGGTGGATGTGTGTAATTAAAACAGTATTTTGAATAATCAATGAGTGTAAATAAAGTCTGCACTAATATACTGACCTATTCACAGTTCAGATGTTCCTACTTTAGGTTACTACACTGTTTAGCACCACTGCACAGGTTTGCTAAGTTTAATCACACCATTTACAGAGTATTACCTTTTATATTGTAATTCATTTTCATCTTAAGTTATATTTCAATAAGATTAACCATTAATTAACTTCTGTTGTGATAAGAAACTTGAGACCCTGTGACATGCAAATCTTCTGTGCACTAACCGTACATGCAGTATATATACATGTATATTGTATATATTGTTTTTGTCTTTTTTGAATAGTTTCAACCCAAAGAGTAGAATGCTCCATAAACTGTGCTGCAGAGCAAGAAGCATCCCTGTAATCAGCGTTGTTTGCACATATTGAAATGATCCATCATTTGGCACAAAACATACCGTCTTTATTAGATTGAGCCTCGTCACAAATAACACCTAATTCACTAACACTGGTGCTAAAAGCCCAGCACAGTCAGGGTGAAATATTTACTGTCTGCTGAAAGCTGATGGTAACTGCACCATAGTTTTTAAAAGCGCTGTTATGCTCAAACTATTTGGGAATAAAACATTTCCTTCCCTTGTGGACCCTAAAAATAAAATATCTGTTCATATTGTTATTACTTTGATATGAGTATGACTATCAGGGATCAAATCACTATGGAGCTGTCTGAGACTCAAACCTATCCTTCTCCAGGAACCAGGGCCAATTTTAGGATCAGAGGTTTAGGGGTGCTAAGCACCCAGAGGCAAGTAAATTTCACTGTTATGTACATTTTATCTCCCACATTTGTGAAAGAAAAGCATAACACTTTTTGGGAAAGTGTGTGACTAAAGCATCAAAGCTGATAAAGGTTATCTTCAGGAATGCTGAGCCACAGCAAAAGAGGAATGGATTGGAATCATAAAAGGAACATATTGGAACCCTAATTTCTGAGGGAAGACAACTCATTTTGATCCAACAGCTCCTAAACATACCCATAAACAGTATGTACAGTGTGTTTCTGGAGTAAACAAGCCCCCTAAAGTAAGTAACACTCATAAAAAATGGACCTTGGGCTTGTGGGCTTTTATTTGAAATGCAATGAACAACATGTAAAACTCATTAACGGAGATGGACTTTTCAATATTTGTTTCTGCCTCATTCTTTCTTGTCTGAATTATATAATACAAATACATGAATAAAAATATACTTCAAAAATTAAAAGTGAAATCTTGAAATCTTTAAAACTATAAATAATAATAATGACAATAAAATTCTGCTAAAAACAGCCAGAAAAAAATTCATCTAACTCCTACCTAACAACATAAACTGTGACCTATGATTAAATGCAGCAAGGATGAGGACTGGTAATGATAATAATGTGTTGGTAGTAATTGGTAGAAGTTAAGACATGTGCCACGTATCCTGTTTTTTTAGCCGGGTACTTACACCACTACTGTATATCACCCACTCTGAAAGGCAGTGCATTGCTCTGTACAGAGTACAGAGCACTTAGAGCGCAGGTCAGGACGTTTGGACGGATGGGTGGATCAACCCATTTTGAGGCTTTGATTTGAGGTTTTTTGTTGTTAAAATATTACGTTTCAACCAAATACTTTATGATTTTGAAACTTTTCTAGCTTGTTAAAAGGACATGCAGTAAAAGAAAAGTTTTTTAAAAATCTCTCAAATTATAGGGGTGCTTGGAATGGTCTTGAAACGCCTATGCCAGGAACCAATATCGCTAACATGTAGCGCAAGAATACAGTGCAGCTCAATGCAAAACTGAAACAAGCTGCACAGATCTGCAGAACTTTGTGGGTGTTTTTATGCTTGAATGTCATTAGAACAATTTGCTTTGTGACCTGTACCTTGAGATGATTCAGATAGAGGAGGGGCAACGATGCACAACTCTTGGTAGGAAACTACAGTAGTTGAATTTAAAAGCTAATATAAAATGGCAGTAGAATAACTGTAAGCATTGAAGAAAAGGCCGGACTAAGGGGACTATAAAATTGAATTGCACTTTATGAGCCTTTAGGTACAGAAAGACTTTCAAAGTTCTTATGGCCTCCTCTGACTTCACGGTCAAAGATGCTTCTAATGGCAAGTGTTTGATAATCTGGTCAGGTGCTTTCTATACCAACCCTTTGTAGTCCTAATCCATAATTCATCCCTCCAGTACCGTAGTATATGTTCTGAGAGGACTATCCACACTCATTAAAGCAAAAAAGCTCCTCTTCTCTCAAATCATGAACAGGCAACTGATGCTCAGATCCCAAAACAGAGGAACAAGATATGATACATAATTTAGAAGTATTGATTACTTTTATCAAATCGATGCAATAGCAGAGAAAAAAAAATATAGCTGCTTGTATGAAAGTCACGCTCTGCTCACGGCCCTTTCTGTTTGAAGTGTTTCAGCCTTTCAAGAGAACATAAGCAGATCAAAGAGAAACCAGAGCTGCTGAGATAGAGGGGGAGGTGTGTGACTGTGTATGTGTGGGTGAATGGAGGAATTCCTCCAAAAGGGAATGGCCTCAGTCCATACTGCAGAACCAGAGGGGGAAATATGCAGAGCTCACTGTACTTACTTCTCCTTTAGTAATCCTCCTCTGTTATATATGCAAATATTTCTTCTCACGGAAACTTTCAGTGGTGTCCTTACCATCAGCTAAACTTGGCCGTTATAAGTTTCAGTTTAAACCCATTTATTCACTCACAAGTCATGTTGTACATGTATGTGGAAAGATGGTGGCAATACATATCACATGAGGATCCACAGCAGTGTATAAGGATCACCAGGGAAATTGCATGGCATGTTTCTATATTTGGATTCATTAAGGTTGGTTCATTAAGGCCCCGTTTACACAACAATGGTTTTTACGACGAAACGCAGAAGTATTGTTGTTTTCCAGCCTCTGGTTTACACAGAAATATCAGAAATAAAGTTTAACATAATCCACAGTCATGGCAAACTTTTCTTAGTTATCTTCTTCTGTTTTCATTGGAACAGAGGTCGTATCTGAGCTGTAGTCACACAGAAATTATCACACATCCATTCTTCTAATGTAATCAAGCTCTCGTTTTTATAAGAGAGCAATAATTTATTCCTGCCTCTAATAGTCTATACATCACTGGTGCGGAGTGTGTATTTCATTTTCTTGAAGCATGACAGCGAGTAGAAATCTTAATGATTTGCCCTTGCTAGCATAATTTTAATTATGGATTTTCCTCTATGCGATCGATTCGGAGAAAGCTATAGTAATACAAGTAGTACATTCTACTGTATTAAATATTTGATATCCATTAAATTTTTATGATTAATGTTCTGGAAAGAATCAGTTTCTCTAAGCTGCTTTATTGCAGACTAAATCAGGGGTTTTACTCCCCTAGCAAAAGATATCGTAACACTGCTTTGCCTGTCATGAGAAATGGAGCAATTTAATATTGATTATATGGGAGTTTTGCACTGAGAGAAACAGCCCTCAAAAGACAGATCTTAAAGATGTCTGATGTTACATATTAATCGGTTTACTTATTGCAGAGTTTTTGTTTTTTTGTTTGTTTTTCTTTTTTTTTTCTATTTCTGGGTAATTTACCCAGCTGCTCTTGTTATTTTTAATGTATTGCTGGTAAGTTTTATGGTCTTTAGAGTACTACAGACTCAAAACATGCTTGCAAGACAGAAAAATCTGCTATGAGGCTCCACACTTTTAAAGTATAAATAATGTATGTATAAATGATGTATGTATAAATGGTGTATGTATGTATAAATAGAGATATCTGGCACATTTTCATCAGCACTATTATCCAATTTATGCCTTCAGGTGGGTGTCTTATGTGTCTGTTCTACTAATATACTGTGGGACAACACAGCTCTCCAGCTTGCTAACGTAGAAAAAATACATCTCCCTTTTTTCTAATACTGCAAAACTGTAAAACAAGCGAGTGATTTTGTCTTATTTTGTAGTAAAATAGTCTCATAGACCTTATATGAGCCAGATTCACCTGAGAAATCTAGAAAGCTGTCTTATTTCAAGATATTACGGACAAAATGTTGCTTGAATTTCTTGTAAAGAGTAACATATCAGGGTGGTAAGAAAAATGTGCATGTCAAATGAAAAATGTGTCTTTTTACAAGAAACAAAACAAGTAAATTTTTCTTACCTCATTGGCAGTTTGTTTTTACTTTTATGTATCTTGAAATAAGAAAGAAAGACAAAAGAAGAGTCCACTGTCAGTTTATTATTTTTTGATTACTTTATTTTTATTTATTTGTTTGGGAGATGAGATGAATTTCTTGTTTTTTGTGATTTTTTTTATAACTTCATCTGACAGATAACTGAATTTTACGCAAGAGTAGAACAGCCATGGATTTTTATGGTATCTCACGGTAACGACCTATCATCTCGAGATTGTTTTCTCGTGTTAATGGAAATAATTAACATGTTGTTGTTTTTTAATTCAACCTACAAGAGCTGCCATGAACGACTGGAAGCCATTCATGGCAGTGTATGGATGTAGCTGTAACCTACCAGTAAGCTACTTTAGTTAGTTTACTTTAGGGGCTACAGGTTAGCAGATGAGAGGCTGACAAACTCCTTTCTATTCGGCTGCTTCAGCTAAGCTAAGGTAATGTAAATGTAGGCTAACCTCAACTTTGCAATGTAATGTGCGACGTAATTAAATGTTTATTCATTCACTTAATAGTGCTTTGGGCCATCCTCTCAGCAAAAAAAAAAAAAAAAAAAAAAAAAAAAAAAAAAATTTATCACAAGAAAACAATCTTTACTATATAAAGGTAACAAAATAATAAGTCATCACCACGAGATAACAGTGCCTAAAAAAAAGAAAGAAAGAAAAATCCATGGCAGTTCTTGTCTTCCATAGAATTTCTTGTTTTATGTGATTTTCTTATAATCTGATCTGCCAGACACCTGAATTTCCCTTAGGGAATTAATAAAGTACATTGTATTGTATTGTATTGTATTGTATTGTATTGTATTGTATTGTATTATATTGTATTCTATTCTATTCTATTCTATTCTATTCTATTTATTTTGAGATCTTGGGATTCCTAATTCCTTGTCCATCTCCACCCTCATCGTCATGTAAGCACTGTCACTATTTTTCAATACATTTTCTTTATCAGCAACAAATACCTTCATTCAGTGTGCAGCTCTTTCCTAACAGTCCTAAGGGATGCTACCACAAGGATACTTCACCAAGTACTATAAATTACTTATGTTAAAGCACCCCCAGAGATAATGTTTTAATACAAGCAGGGAGGGGCACCCCAGCCACCAAATCATATTTCATCTAAAGAGCAGGAGGAACAGTGCCCCATACAAGTCCCATCTCTACCAAGTATCCTGATTGTGTATCTGATCAGAGAGGACTACATGCCTCCCTATCTCTGAACATGGAGGTGTTGGAGGGCAGCACTGTGCATGAGGAGATATGAGGAAAGGCAACAGGAGAATAATAAACCACCAAAATGTCCTGCCTGAGTTTTGTAAATCCTAACGATTCTGGCTCCATTCCTAAAGGAGAAAGGCAGACTTGAAGCCACCTTTCATTCCCCACTGCTGAATGGTGTGAATCTCATCTCCTAAAAGAATTACAGGTATCGCACGCTGCACCACACTCCTTCTCTGTCAGTCAGAATGCAGAAGGAAAAAGCAGCTATAAATCCAAACAGGAGAAAGAGCCATACAGGCTCAGGTGTTAGTAACATATCAGGAGGATAAAATCTTATTTCCCACATTTGTTTGATAAGTAGATCCCAGAATCATATTCCACAATATGATATTCAACTACAAACAGAGCGATGTCTGTTTAGAAAGCAAGAGTCAATTCCACACAGCTCTATTCATCAAACCCCTGTCATGTATGCAGGAAATGCAATGAAGGTGAAGAGTTCTTAAATTCACCTTTGAAGTGCTTGCACCGTAGTGCTCAGTAGCTGTCTCTCTTATGTAACTGTTCTGCTGGGAGTAGCTTTGGCACATTGCTCTCATTTTGCAACACATTTGATGTGGAGGTATAATTCTCAATGTCACTGAGTTCTCTGCATTTTGACGAGCGAACGCAGCGAAGCAAAACACTGTTCTTTTTCATGTAGCGCCCCTCCTTGTTGATCTTGGACCTTAATGCAGACAAGCTGCAGTACAAAGAAGCTTTACTCCATCCAATAACAGCTCTCAATCTGAGTAAAATACACAAAACTCTGTGAGTCGGAGCCAACATATAGTACACTGCATAGACTCTGTTGTATCTGCAGATCAGATAAGAAGTATTTCTCTGAAACATGTTTCTGCCACAAGAACAGCAAGAAGCACTTCTAGAGGAAAGTAATTGTCACTTCATCTTTAGCTTTCAGCATCTCTGACAAAATATTTATCTCACTGTGGCACAGGCGGTATTGTGGGCTCGGGTATGGACATAAATTGCATTTTTATGTTGCTCTATTGAAAGGGGTGGGTAGGGACTAAAGTGCTATTTCAGAAAATCTTACTCTGCTACATTTACTGCTTACCTGGGATTTCTCTCCAGTTCTGCTTCTTAATATTGCTCCCACATGACACCTTCAATGCAATATTCTGCTATCTGCAAGTTCATTATCATCAATAAGTCAAGTATATTCTATCTTTCATCATCATCATATCGTGCATTTCAACCACAGCTCCTTTTTTTAAAAGTGTTGATGTAAACCAATTTATTTCCCTCCTCTATTGGAGATAGTATTAAACAGTGCCCTAAGAGTAGAGGCTGTCTGAATGGGAATGATTTATTACAAAGAGAGAAGTCTGTGCATCGGTTTGCAGAGCTCTGCAGTGTAAAATAACCTCATTTATATTCTATATTGCTCGAGCTGCTTCACTTAATATTCCTGTCAGCACTCTTATGCCATGCCTTCTGTTGGCTTCTCCTGCAATAAAGCCACTACCTTTTGAAAAGTGTACAAACAATATTTAACACGTTTCATCAGATTAGTGCAATGCAGTAGGAGCACCTCAAACATGAAACAGCAGGGTCAAGAGAGCCGCAGAGTTCTTTGTGTGATGACAGATTTACATCATTGTGCTGCAGGCATTAGGACCATAAGAAAATAAGATACATGACTGGGTGTCATCTGCTGTTGTGCTGCATGTTTGTACCTCCAGAGGATCACAAAAGAAGTCAACACAATGGCATATAAATAAGGTGATGACACCACTTACTATGCAAAAACAACTTGACACATCTTGTCCTGTAATGAGAAACATTCACATTCTGTAATTACTGCATCATATTTCATTGCTAACAACCTCAAAAGAGAGCCAAGTCTCACAGAATAAATAAATTAAGTAAAAAAAAAAATCTTAATGCTCTTGCAGGAACAGGTTTTATGAATTACCCCCAATTTCTGTTTTCCCTGCTGTGTCCTTTGCAGCCTGAATGTCATGTTGATTCATGTGTGAGGTTTTAAACGGAACATCAAATGCATCATGTATGTATCATAAGCAAACATGCATTTCTGTCAGTCTGTCATTACAGTTTATTAATTGAACTGCATTGTGTATGTCCGGCTGCATGCAGCAACCTCACAACCCCATAAACACAATAATCTTGTTTCCCTCCTTGTCATCATTATTCTTCTTTAATTAGCCAAGTCAGATCGGGCTAATTGTGCTTCATGAACTACACGACTGTCTTTGAGTGCCCCCCCCCCACACACACACCATCACCTCTCACAACCACAAATAGATGATTATGACCAAAGCTAAATGGCTTAAGAATCGATTTACTACGGCACAGAAGATGTGGAGAAGCTCTGGCATGAAATATTCCAGTGTTTTGTTGGGAAAAGAATAAAAATTATTAATCCTTTATCTGATGTAGTTTGACAGCATGAAAAAGAATCTATCTTTGAATGTAGACATGGTTTGTTGAACAATATAAAGCACAAGCACACGAAAACAACATGGTTAAATCATAAAAGGCAAGAGAAGCATGCAGATTTAATGAACGGTCTGTGAACAGAGTGCTCCAGGAGCGTTTAAGGAGGATCAAGGTCTCAACTGAACAGAACATTGACTGTTTCACTGATTCTGGCAAATTCAAAAACTACAATGATGGCCAGCTTTTTCATGTTTAAATCATTTTGTAATTAACTACAAGAGCATTGGGTCACAGTCATGTTAGCCTCTTTCAGCTCTGACCTTGAGTTAAAATTGAAAAAAAAAAAAAGAAGAAGAAGAAAGCAGCTTCTGTGATTGTACAAAAAGAAATGAGAATCTCGATCAACCATTAAGACAGAACACAATTCCCTCTAAAAGAAACCTGTGTGTGAACAAAATGCAGTTTGGAGTTTTAAAGGTTACTTATAACTGCATGGCTCTATTATCCTCTATGAGCCAGCCCGTCGCATGTCGATGCTAACCGGCCCAAAGTTCCCTGCGAGCTGAGGAGAAGGAGGCGAGGACGATGTGCTGGAACTGTGGTGTGCTCAGAAGAGACGCCATCGACCTGCCCCTCTATCTACAATAAGATGGACGAGCTAGCGGTGCCAACCCAACAACAGGGTGACTATCAGTGGGAAAAGTAGCATCATGCTATTTATACAGACATGGCTAATGGAGTTATCACTGGACACCAACGCCACATGGGAAGGATTTCACAGGCTGTGAGCGACAGGATACTGGAGAGCTACACTGGTAATGAAGTCCAGCTCAGTCCTGGATCCACTGGACTCTCTGGACCCTGTCGAGGTGGTGGCTGACTTCATAACATTACTGTAAGTTACTTTTATTTACTCACCCTCAGTACTGAACTACAAACATGGCATTTTAAATGGTTATTGTACCTCATTAGTGAATAATTGAACTTATCGCTAGAGGCAAATATCGGACTGTGACCTCTTTACATTCCTCTAAAAACTTATCAATACCGCTGAGATTTAAAATAAATAAACAGTAACAGTGAACACTGGACAAATTATACTAATATATTCATCATTATATTTAAAAATCAGAAACAGTATCACGGTATGAACAGAATCCTGTGCCTCAACAAAGGAGCAAACAAACGCTGCAGTAAATGAAAAAAAAAAAAAATTGGATTGAAGGATGCTGTGTTGACCTGCCTACCAGGTGATGTTTCCTGAGAGAGGCAGCTGTGCCACCTGCAGCACAATGCCACACCTTTACAGCAACACAAGAGACTTTTATTCATCCACACACTTTACAGCAGCCACTCAAGACAAGCAGAAAGAACTATGCAGCCATTAAAAACTGGTCGATTCCCAGTTCCTGCCCTCTTCAGAGTGAACTCAAGAAGGCCAAAGCAAGCGCACGATTTTTGTTGAGGCCTTTGGAAAAGAGATCTCTTATGGAGGGAAACAAAGGAGCAATACAGTAACCAGTTTGCCCCCTCCTTTTGCCACAGCACTCCTTGGAGTGGTCTCACAGTTAGCATCATAATAAAGCTCTTTTAATTGACATAGATAAGGATATGAGGAGAAAACCAAGTGCCCAAGGGAAGGGTTTTGTGTTTGCGTGGACCTGATGCAGAGAATGTGTTCTGTTAATCAGATGTGAACACATGGCTGATGAGTGGGGGCCCTCTGCTAATTGGCAGTGTTTGTCTGCTGCTGGTTGTGCTCCTTCAAGGACCCAGCAGCCTCCCATTGGTATTCAGGGTTCTGCTTTGTGCTCCCAGCAGTGACGCCACATTAGGGAGAGGGACCCGGGACCCTTCCATTTACTTAACAAGGAGGACTTTCTCCCAGCTCAGAGCAGGACTCAGCCCTTCTACATCATGTCAAACATCCCCGGAGCACTCCATTTTTTTCAGACCCAACAGCTTTTTTTTATAAACAGATTTAATTGCAAAAAGTGTTGCACCGACAACATTTTTTAACAGTAAATGTTTTCAGGATGGTAAATGATTTAATCAGTTTTTTTTTTTTTATCTATAATTGGAAGCTCAAATCATACAGCAGCCTGAAGAAAGTGTTGAATCTGCAATTAGACTTTTTACAGAAAAACAGACAAATCATCAGATTTTAATTAATTATTGTTACTCTTCACTTTGTCTCGTCTGTATAATTCATGTTAAGACTTGTTGCATTTTGAAAAAAATCTAAACTGGCTCAAATGTATCTCTAATATATTTTACCTGGAATTAAAAAGTGAACTACGGATACACTGGGCATTTAATGTAGAAGGACTACAGTGAGTGGTAAATTATCAGTAACTGAGTATAAATGGAAAGAGCTAATTCCTCAGGTAATAATTACTAAAAGGGACATACACAGCTAGAGTATACTTTAAGAGCCCTATGCTAAAACCACTGTCAATAAATATGAATTACTTTTTTTTTTTCCTTTTTGGTGTCTTTCATCTGTTTGTGTGATTTTCAGCAGGATATTAGAAATATCTATAGGCCCACATTTAATGAGACTTGCATTTATTTTCAAAAAGGAATAGAAACTATTGTATTTTTGTCTATTAATCAGAAAAAAAAACTTTTAACACGTCATTTTTTTGTATCAAGCATCATTAATTTTCATAATATTGTTTGAGTTCAAACATGTGCCTTTATATATGTAACTACATGATAATTAAGCATTCTTACATACATACATTCATACATACATACATTTATACATACATGGTAAATCTTTTGAGAGTGTTTCACACCATCCACAAAATTCTTAAAGTTTGGAAACTTCTACATGTTTAAAGTGGTTTAGCTTGTGGGTTTGGACATATTCAATAAGCAGATAGCTGGTCTGGACCTTGTCAGAGGTCCATGCTCTCTGAATGCCTTTTTAGTAATTGTCTAAAGAATAATGAATATTGAATTAAGTACCATTATAGTATAATGTGCAGGATACTTTAGGTATGCATTAGCATAATGCTGCCAAATCACATTTTCTTGGTTTCTTAAATAAGTTGATTTTATTTTGGCTGTTCTCCTTTACTCTGACATGTTAATACACTCTGCTCTTTTTAAACCAAAGCCCATTTAATATCATACATTAAAACTGAGTTAAGGGCAACATTTTCTAACCTCTGACTTGAATTGACTAAATCCTGTACCTCCAGAGATCACATGCCCTAAGAGTTTACTTTAACTTTACTCCAGGTTTTCTACTCAAGCATTATCCTGTTCTGACCTTAAGATTGTCATTAATATGTATATTTTGAAATGGAAGTTCAGTTTTGGAGCCGTTTTCATAAAGGTCAGACCCTTTATGAAAATTAATATGAAGGCGGAAGTTTGTAGTGGAAAGCAGAAAAACATTATTATTTTTTTCAGGTAGAATCTGGTAAATGTTTGCAGCTGTTTGGATTATGTTTTTGTTTGAATTAGTTTTATAAGAGCACCACCTCAAGATGAAAGGGGCCTTTTTCAACAAAAATAAGACCTGGAAATCAGACATTATGGAAGAATTTGTCCTTATATGCTGGTCCTGAGCAGATTCATTTAGCATAGTTGATTAGTTTGATTCAATACAGATCAATACAGATGAAATCTGCCAACGGGTGGTTAGTATTTGCCATTTTTCTGTCTGTGATAGACTATGATGATGTTCTGTATGCCCGCATATCATGGGACACTGAGGTTTATCACCAACTTGAAAAGGACTTACGCATCACTTATCGCTAAGTTCTACTTTCATAATACCTTTTTACCTTCATTAGACAAAAGAGCACAGGAACTTTTCTTACAGTGTGCCAAAGGTTAGAACGAAGCTTTTAAACAAAGGCATAGCAGAGGCTCTAAATTTGCTGCTCCTTTTGCTTGGATTATGTTACAGAAAGCTCAAGCTAAATAAACGTGTCTCATTGAGTGACATCAAGGTAATACTGAGATATCTGGGAGCAGACATGTAAGGCTGCAGGTCTTCTGCTTAAGATTTTGGATATTTTTTGATAAAATATCTTGTTTTATTCTTTATATTATAGATTTGAATGCCTCCTGGTTGCTCACTTGGACTGTCGCTGCCTTTCTTGGCCAGGACACTTTTGGAGAAAAGTGATTTTTATCAGAATGAGTTTCTATCCTGTTTTTATGAAGATTAAATTTAAAAGAAAATTATTTGTTGCTAGTTTTGGAAATAATTTATTAAATCTATTAAATAAATATAAGTATAAGTAGTATAATCCATAAAAAGCTGTAGGCTTGAAAACATCAATTAATCTTGTGAGATAAATCTTAGTTGTATAAAGGAAACAGCTCATTCATTCAATTCACAAAATTATAACATGAAGTCTTAGTGTTGATAAATTTAATGTTATCTTCTTTCATAATGAAGTATTTTCTTCCCAGAGGTCATTAATACAGCACAGGACACACACACACACACACACACACACACACACACACACACACACACACACACACACACACACACACACACACACACACACACACACACACTGCTCAGCCTCTCACCTCTGCACCACTGGCCCATCATTCTGTCATTCTGTCATGTAGCATGGGAGCTGTCAGCAGTGACACCCTCGACTAGTTGGGTGTCAAGGATGGATGGCACAGCCAGTACAGCCTCTTCATTTAACCAGGAGTTTTACTCTCCAGCCATGTTAGGTAAATTGGATGAAGCCGGCACCTGTGTGATGGAGGCATGTTCGATTTATCCCACAGATGCTGTCAAGATGTGCTGAAAATGAGATTAGCTCTTGGTTTTGAGAAAAGAAGTGTCTCTCCTTCTTTAATGACACCAGCAATGTTTGTTCATGTTTGGGTGCTAAATTACCATCTTATTGGGTGGGGTAAATGGTTGAGCATGTTGGTGTTAGTATCGTTAAAAGAACAAAGTGGACTTTTTTGAACTGTTGTTACTCTAATCAGAATGGAGGTTGGAGGGATGAGGGGATGAAGAGTTGTACAGCACTTCCATTTGGTGGTTTTAATGACTACACTAGGGCAATAAATGTCAGGATTGCAGGTTGATTTATTATTATTTAATTGGGTTAATGTAGTGAGTTTTAACACTTTTAGTGAAACAGTCATTATCTTTAAACTTGATATTCCAGAGGAAAAGTGGGAGCTGCTTTGTTTACTTTTAGAAGAATAATCAAGCACTGTGCAAGCAGTACTGAAATCATTTCCCATAACACCAAAGAGTTTTTCGAGTACCTCCTGATTGAAGTTTTTTCAATACTTTAATTAGGAGAAAAAGCTTCTATAGTCCTTTGTGAAGGAAAATTCTTTTCACCGTTGTTAAAACCTGTCTGGTTTGGGCAGTTATGCCTGCTGATTATGAGAGCATTTTAACAACTAGGTTCAGCACTGCAATCAGGGGAAGCAGTTGTTAAAAGGTCTTTTTTCAGGCTTTACGGCATAAACATTCTTATTAACATGGCTAATGGAGTATTTTTTATACCTTTCTTGATTCTGATATGGTGCAACCTTGCCACAGTTATTAAAGTTGTTTTAAATTTCACGGAGGTTTTTTAAAGTGAAAACTGCACTGAAATTGGCAGCAAAAGAACTCTGTTTAAAACTATGAATAAAAAAAAAAAGCGGACGGGTTCTGACTTGATGATAGAGATATGTCTTTATTCTTCCTCGATTGTGAAGAGATTCTGTCAATGTAAGAAATAAAGCATGCACTCATTCCATGTTCACACATCTCACTCACATGCTCATTCAAAGAGATTGATTAAATATTGTGAGCATTAGTCCATGAGGACATTATTTCTTTTGGACTAATGGAATAAAAGGAAGGCTGGTGAGCTACAGTTCCCCAGGTCTATTATTACTTTACTGTAATCAATAATGCCCTTCTCCTCCCCCTCCAGTCTATTCACCATTTGTTACATGAGTGTAACATTATATTCATGCACTTCATGTGACCCTACCAGTTACATTACCTCTCTATATTTTCTGCTCAGACTTCAGTTTTGTGCAGTCTCTGCAGCAGTTTCTACATTTCTGTGCAAACCAAAGGTCTGAGATACATTGCTTCCCTTGGATGCCCTGCACCCATTTAAAGTGTTGGATATGGACTTCTCCAACAAGTACTGCAAAAAGCCTCAGCTACTTTTGGTATTTTGTCACAATGCCACCTAGACCCAGGTTTTAACTCCTCAAGTGTTGCCATGTTTGTTGTTTTCATCCTGCACATCTGGTAGTTGCATTCAGCCCGAGCTCTCTGATGAGACCTCTAAAAGTGTACTCAGTGCATAATGCTCTGAGTACAAATAAGTATAAGGATCCCAGTCATGATGGCTGAAATACACCAGATGCGTCTCTGGTCCATCTCTGCTCCATCACAACACCAGATCAGATAAGTTAATTTTCTATGTAAGTCAATGTTCAACTTACTCTGGATCCATTCCATTTCACTCTGGCTGGTCACAGCTAATACGCAATCAACCTATTTTTGCCGGATGCCGGAATTGTGGCACATCAGTTCAGAGTTAAGATCTGGATAAGACATCAACGAGTAGGAAAGCAACACCTCCTGACCAATAAGCTCTCTTTTAAATACCCTGCCCATTTTTAGAAGATCCTGTTGATGTTGGTGCACGGAGCACTTAGGAGAGAGAGTCTTTTTGGGAGAGATGTAGTCCTTTTGATGTCCATGCGACATCCTGTACAAAAGATTCAGATTTTAATCAAATGGACTGAACTACATTTGTCAGCTGATGGATCCATAAATAAATAAATAAATAAATAAATAAATTCTGTTGATTTCATCCAAACATCAGAGATAGAGTGAAGAAATAAAGCCTTGTCACTGACCACTTCAAAGTATGTTTTTGTACTTGTTCCCCAAGTCCATTTAGCTCCACTGTTTGCATCTTAAATAATGATGTTAATAATAATGGTCACACATGGAAGAACTCAAGAAACAGGAATTCATGGGACGCACAACAATGTGGGAGTTGAGGAATTATATTAATTTTATTTAACATTCCAACAAAAAACATGCTCACATGGGGTGCGGAGCCTCAAAACTCTGTGGAAAATATAAACCAAAGAAGGGGCACTGAAGAAGATCTCTGCTCCAAACGTCTGTGCCATAAAGTCAAATTGAGTGATCAGTGTTGCTGTCCATTCATACTGTCACATAAATTAATGTTGTTAAATCTCACAAATTATGCATAAACAGAATCAACAATTTTCTGCCAGCATTCCTTCCTGGATTTGCTGCGGCAATAGTGTTTCTATTAGCCTGGATGACATGTTTAAATTCTTCGTACGTCTAAAGGATAACTATCTGCTCCTCCATGGTAGAGTAGGCTGCACTGCATGGTTTCTCCATTTCTCCATGTTTGTGATTGGTTCAACGCTGCAAACACCGCCCCTTTATTGTGACCACGCTCTGATCCAGACTGGAAATCCCTCCATTCTCTAAGCGAGTTGATATCCACCTACCTAATTCCACTTATCAGGAATGCAGATGTTTCATAAAATTAACTCAGGTAACAGAGAGAGATCTCGGATGCGTTTATCCAGTATCATAGTACAGGCCTCTGGTGTATTTAAGGTGTGACCCAGCCAGCTGTTTGTAAACACAAGGTCAAAAAACATCTATGTCTACGGTGTACTGGCTCTGTCATAAACAGAAAATGTATATTGCACAATTTTAGACTCTTTTATTGACATTTATATGATTTTTTCACTTTGTTTTTAAAGGAGGCAGGTTTACTGCTGTAAATTTATCGTGTTATGTTTTTATAACCAGTTTATAAAAAAAAGTTTAAATGCCTTTTTCATTTTTTACCATTAATTCAGCAGAAATGACAAGGAGTCCAAACAAGTTCATCACAACTGTCCTGTGATTGAACTCTCTTTTTGTGTCAAGCTCAGTATTTTTTACTTTTTTCTGCTCATTATTTTCTCAACAGGTGTTTTAACACAGAAGCTTGCTGAGATCAATCACTCCTGATAAACCAGGACCATACAAACACTCATTTCAAAGGAGCAGAGGAGATCTTATATTTAAAACATCATTATACATAATGCACATGGATCATACATTTTTAAATTTTCACTCTGAGCGCATGGCCACACTACTTTATAACACTGTGTCCCTCATATAAAACAACTAGGTGCTTGCATTTCATACTTTTCACACATTGTATCAACAATAATAAGCAATGATACACAAAGGTAGAGAGACGGAGAGATGAAGGAAGGCAATAAACAATTTGATATCTCTGGAGAGCTGCTGGGAACACTCGCCGTGTTGTCTTTGGTCTGCAGTGCCATTTCCATTAGAGCTGGGTTCAGACAAGATTTCGGTAGAAAAGGAAAAAATGAGAGAGAAAACTCAAACAACCTCAGGGTAGATGTTGATTTGAAAGGAGAAACAAAAGAATAAAAGCCTTTGATGTGGAAAATAAAACCAACCACTTCTCAGCTTTGATGGGAGAATGTCAGGAAACAGCAGCCTAATTGGTGTTGTAATCTCTGTGGAAGTGAGGGCAAAAGGGAAAATGAAGCTCCCTGGCCTTTTTGGACTGATGGGGAAATACATGTGAGTCAGAAGTTGAACACATCACTTTAATGGCCCGCATGCAAAGGCAGAGCGTTAGAGAGAGTGTGCAGAAACAGCAGTCAAATGCAACATTACAGCATTGAGTTAGTAACTGCTGGGAACTGACAGAAATGTTCAGGGATTTAGGAAGTTGGTAAATGTTCCTTTAAATGCAAAATGTAAACTTAACAAAAGAAGCGATTCGCTTTCTAGCCATTGTTAGTCTTTTTAATGGACATTTTCAAAACCTGTTCTGTGACTCAGAAAGGCAGAGAGTGTAACACATCCACTACGTTTTCAACAGAAAATGTCATTGACTTGTCCCCTGGTTACAACAAGATACTCATAAAGCATGACAAGCTGCACTTTATTACCACACTGTATCATCTGCACTGCTGTGAAATGTTTTAGACCAATAAAAGTGCTAAGATGAAAGCTGGTATTATGTCATTAAACCATAATCCCACATCTGAAATAGATGGTGTGGGCATGGTCTGCGGGCCACTTCTTTATAGAGTCCAACTGATTAATTGGTGGGTCAATATGTAACTGATGAATTAACTTTTTTTGATGTCCCCCTGTTACCAGTCATTTAAAATCAAGTGTTTTTTTGTTGTATAAGTTCTGTAACTTATCTTTGTGAGATAAACAAAGATTTATGCAACTGTTAAGTCTCCTGTCCACCATTGTCTAATAAAAGACAATCATACATTTTAAATGTTGTGTAAGTTGGATCTTTATAAAATAAGTGGGTTTACAGTCTTAATGTTGACAGTGTTACTAATTTAAGTTCCTTATTCTAGTTTAATTATGTTCTGCTTCTTTGTCTTGAATCATATTTTGGGTAGTATAAGAACATCTGTTCATGTACAGTATACATCCTGTGTATATCAATGTCATTATTTCATATATCAGTTATATGACAATATATTGGATGTTGGCCAGTATATTGTTTCATTGGCAAAAGGAAAAGTGAGGCTCCGTAGCCTTTTGCTGTGCCTTCAGATGTGAGCATGGACTCTCTCCTGGAAAGTATTTGTTTCTGAATTGTGTAACAAGTTTTAATAACCTCAACACAACCCCGTCTTTATAATCCAAAAGTCTAAGAAGTTTCCTCCACTTGACAGACTAATTTGTCATGTGGATCCCTGGCTGAAATGACTTCTTTGGTTTACAAACAGAAGGACATGACAATATGACCCATGGCAGCATATGGAATGGATGATCCAGCAGAACTGTCTCTCAGTGAGGAGGAAAAAAGGGCTTCTCTGTTTCTTCTGACTCTGCAACAATAGAGATATCCATAGTAATTAGGCAAGTCCAATAAAAAACATTGATAGCATTGTAATGAAATAAGCCATGTTCCAATTGAGGCCTCAGAGTCTGGAGAAAGGCAATGTAATTGAGGAGCAGTTGTGTTATCCCAAGCTCCATTAAAATTTCATCACCCTTGCATATTTCCATGAATGGCATTATTCAAATTATGCTAAATCACATCAGCTTGCCTGCTTGGCAATGCAACATTGCCCATTACAACGACCGAGGCAAGATTCCCGAAGTCTAGAAAGGGTCTGCATGTGATTTAACAGCATGCTTCATATTCCAAACAGATGCTGAGAAATATTGGCCCTTGGCATCTGAATATTGGAAGACAGAGGGAAAGGAATACTGAAACAAATTCTTATTTAAACAATAATTCCATAATCACAGAAGTTGTTTTGAAATGAGAATCAAAAAGTGAAAACTGAATTATCTTGAGAGGCAGCCTGGACCTCTGTTGTTGTTTTTTGTTTGTTTTTTTTTCTCACATATGTGGATAAATTTATTTCATCATATTCCTCAAGCAGTTTTTTTTTATGGAATGAAAAAAAAAGTGAACTTGGGTGTTTTCCTGCTGGACACCGTCAGAAGTGACTGAATAACATTGGCTTTCTATTTGGGAAAAAATGCAAGCAATCATTCAAGATCTCCTTTGTGGTACATACAAGGGAAAATGTTTAAATCAAAAACACAGCGTGTCTCACAGACTGCTGTGTGTTTCTGACTGCACACAACACGACCAAAAAAGTCCAACACAGCTTGACACTGATTTGTTATTGAATGTAACTCAGTTGGCAGTGAAATATTCATCAGGTGGAGGGAGCACCTTTCCCTGCTCATAATAAGTCATCTGCTAACACGCTGAGTGCTCCCTGTCTTAACCCAGGCCACAGGAACATCATTATGATTATAGCAGTGATTTCATGATACCTGGCTGTTAATAATACATGATAAATAGCTGGATGAATGGAACAAAGCAGTGTGTAATATTAGGTGACCCTGTGTTATTAGCACTGAGAGGGACCATTAGTGAGTTGCCTTAACCTGCCTTAATGAGGTCTCCCTGCTCTGGGAGAGAAAGGGACGATTGGTGCATACGATAAAGGAAGAACACGCACAGGGGTTGGAGAATATGCACAGCCTGTGTGGTCGCTGTGATTCATCTGCTAACACATGTTTCTTTCACCTTTCAGTCAAGTGCACAATAAGCAACAACAAAATTAATAAAATACAAGTGTTTGATTTGACCAAGTCTTGCATTGTTTTAATGCAGCACTCACATTTCAATCCCAACTTTTTGCTCTCCCTATGATACCTGATCCTGTGTTCACACTGTGTTCACTGCCTCTTTCTGTTAAAGACTTTACAAGGAGGACAAATGAACAGAAGGGAAGCTTTCCTGATATGTTTTCTGTTAACAAAGAATTTTTATGTAGCACTGCACAACTGCTGCATCTGGTATTTGAATGGCACAGATCATAGAATATTGCAGATGAGGACGTCATATGTGGAGGACTTCGCTGGGGTTGGTTTACATGATCTGTAGGTGGGAGCATGCATGGAAAAAGTTGTCAAAAATAAAGACCATTTGTGTAATGAAATGAAGATTTAGTTTACAGGACAGCTCTGAGCAACATTTGAGCTGTCAGCATAATAACTATTAGAATCTTCAAAATGCAAATCAGTTTCAGTATTGTGTTTAGTATTGCCAAGTCAAACTCACACCTTGATGGTTCTGCCTGAAAGGTAAATGGAATAATTTAGGGTTTTTTTTGTTTATTTTTTGTTCTGAAAAAAAACTTACAACCTAAAAATAGGAGCAATGCATATTTAAATTTCTGTGCAACTGGTGAGTACATTTTCAGTGTTGTTCTAAAATGATTGCATTGTATGGAGCATTAAATGCATGTTTACAGTTTTAGTGCTCTATACATTACTACAAATTTTCTGTAGAACACTTGACTGGAAGAGCTGGCGGTAACAGAAGGGGCATGAGAAAACTGCAGTAAACTTTTACCTTACATTTACTTTCACTGATGTCAAAGGATGCAGCTTGCCTCCATCTGAGTTTACACAATTTAGAAATAATCTCAAGAAAAGAGATTTTAGATACATAATCCAGGTATTTCAAATTATAATAAATAGATTTGAATGAAAATAAATATCCAGGTGGCTTTTATTCATTTTATTTTGTGTATTATTTTTTATCTTATTTTATTTAATTTTATTTTTCAGAATTGCATCTGAAGATGTAACAGCTCAGTGCAAGCTAGTGGAAAACACTCACTACTGTTTAACCAGTTTGGATAGAATGGCAGTCAGAAGACTACAACAGTGAATCAACAATAATACAAATAAGACAACAATTCAGTTGTAACAACTAAGCATACTCTTCATAAATTTATGTGTTAAGCATTCATCTAAACATTCAACTGCAAACAACCAGAGCCACTCTTTAAAAAAAAACAGATCCACGCTGGATTTAAGAGGAACCAAGTTGTTATATTTAAGGCTACAGCATGATTGATCACCATTGTTTTCCCTTTTTATGACCACAGTTCATTTCATGCCAGGCAAAGTAGAACAAAATATTCTCACCGCAGCACTCCAAACCACAGCTCCTCCAGCTCACTGACTCACAAAACTGTTTTATACATACTAGACAAAACTGATCTAGAGTAATCAAGATACAGTCAAAACAGTCAGTGTAGAAACATGTCGACATGTGAATGAGCATAAAGAGCTGCACAAAAGTTAACATTAAAAGCATGTTGAAAAAAAAAATCATTAAAGGGATTGAAGATGTTCTGTGTTGTTCTTCAGACCACTGACATACCCAGAAACTTAGAATTTAATTAGTGGCTTTATGTCACATGTTTCATGTAAGCGATATGCTGTGTCCCAGATTGTGTACTTTCATAAGTGCACTTACATGGAGTGCAGTGTGAACATTCTGCACTTACTGGAACAGTGAACAAAACCTTACATGGTAGAGTTGTCCCAAATCAAAAACTGTGGCTTTGCACTTACCAGAAACTGTTATCGCATTTTATAACCATTTGTTACACGGAACCAAACAAGGACCTGCATGCAAGACTCCACTCTCAGATATGATGTTCAATTCTGTTTAATCAGAGAAAGGTTGGTACACAGAGATCCAAAACTTCAAGCAAAGGTATCCAAAGGGTCAGGCAAGAGCTAGGTAAGCGTACCGAGACAGGGTAATAACCAGACTAGAAGACACGAGGAGGAGCTAGTAAGCTAGTGCAAGCAAAAGACAAACTGGCAGGGAAGGGAAGGACTGGGTAAGGCTAAATACACTGGGAGAAGGGAGACAACTACACAGGTGAAACACATGAGGTAATCACAGACACAGGAGACAGAAACGAAACACAAGGTAAGTCACAAAAATAAAACAGGAAGCACAAGACAAGAGACAAGGACGAATTCTAAAATGATAAAGGAAAAGAAACTGTACCGACATGACACTATTCACAGGTGTTCCTCTGTTATTTATTGATTACATCCATCATCCATTATTTGATCTGATCCCACCCCTTCTTCTTGCAAATTAGAATGCTTTAAAAGTAATCAGGCCAATTTCCCAACTTTTAACAATGTTGCTTTAATTAATACTGCTTAAGGTTTATGTTACTGTGTCGAGACCAGCAACAGAGATACACTCCAGGTTTAGCTGTTGTTGCCTGGTTTCCAGGACAGGATCATGTCCCACTTTGCCACTGGCATGGGCAGGGCCCAGTAGCTTCCCAGACAGCCGCCAGATCTGTGCCTATCAACTGTAATTACTGTCGGACTCTTAAGCGGTGTCTGAGGATAACTAAAGTTTTTGCCACACTGTCAACAGGCAGAAGTGAGATATGCCAGATTCCTTCGCACTGATTAATTTGATGTGCTGTGTATGACCAGGTTGTCCAACTGCTGTCAAGAATTCATCAACATTGTTATGGGGTTTGGTTAATCAGAATCAAATATTTAAACTAGCTGGGAAATACTAATTACAAAAAAATAATCACAGGAGTCAAAATGTATAATTTCTGGGAAAAAAAAAAAAAACAAAACAAAACAAAACATTTTTATTGTTTAAATGGAAAGAGCTGTATAGAGAAACAGAATGTGTGGTGCCTCTACAAAGTAGGTCATCCAGGCTAAATGACATATTGTTTAAAGTATACTGAGTGATCAAGCTAATTAAAGCAAGTCAAATTAATTAAAAGCAGTGTAGCTGCAAGTTAATTCTCTTGCTTAACTAAGAGGCCATTGTTTACAGTGGGGGGAAAGGGGACTTTAAGATTAACCCAAACAATGGGCAGAGTACCAGACACATCAACACATATGACAGATGGATGACAGAGGGCACAGATAGATGAATTACACTGATGTCTGTGCACGAGTGTTGAATAAATCACAATAATGAAGAACACGCAGGATACATCTATGTAGTTGTTTGACTGAAGGTGTTGAATGTCACACTGACACCACTGCATTTTTGCTACGCCCACATGAAAGGAAAAGGAAAACAGCAGTTTGATTATAGCATATTTGTTTCTGCCTTTATCTACTTTCTGTTTCTTGTTGTGTGATGAGTGCCACATGGTCCCATTTTGTCTTACTTTGAAAGACAAACTCTGCTGTCTGCAACTGTAGCTGGAAATTAAGTGCTGCCTCGCCTTTGCAGAAAACAATCTAAATAAGAAGACATGGAAGTGACAAGTGAGCGAGGTGACATGTTGAAGTATTATTATAGTTATTGTTTGAGGTATTGTTTCCTGGCTGAGACTTCTATTTCTTCCCAAGGGTGTCAGGTGATTGACAGTAAACACTGCATAAAGATAAAAAAAAAATGCCCACTGTGATGAAAACACAAAACTTAGCTGAAAGAAAATGACACAAATAAAACAGACACTGAAACAAAAAGAAGACACTAAAACAAATAAAAAGAACTGTGTATTTTTTTTTTTTTTGTTGTTCTTCCATGGTTCAGTTTCTGGACAATGAATTGACTTTAGAAGCTCCACATATTTTAGCTCAGAGACAAATTCAACCTTAACGACTGTAACACGGACTTGAAGATGGACAGGGTTTCCAGAGGGGATCATCTGAATCAGAGGAGAAGAAGAGGCAGGAACATTACTTGTCAGTCATGTGACAGAGCTTCATTACACTCACACATCACCAAAGCCGAGACACTCTCTAGAGTTTATTACACTGGGCTTCAGGGAGAGATCGATCTAAAATGACAGCTGTTAAGTCCACTCCCCTGCAGAGGGAAGCTGACCTGTACACAGTGACGCCTCAGTGACTGGTCCACCTGAAGTCTCTGTGTTCATCTATCCAGGCTGTGATGCTTTCAGAGGCTTTATATGTCATCTGTTCACATGATAACTTCTGCTGACTGCATTTGTTTTTGTTTTTTTTTACAAAGGAGAGTAAGATTGTAGAGAAAGAATGGCCTAAAAGAACTGGACTTTGAGAAAATTCTTATATATCATAACAGGACAGTTTTTGCGTGCTTTATTCATTCACCATATTCACAGTATTATTATTTGTATATATGTTTTTATTTTTAATATTTGTTCATTCTCTTCTTGAGAGGAAATGTGATGTTGTGATTTCCCTGTGGAATCAACTAAATATCCGTCTCTCTAATTCTTAAATAAGGACAAAATACAGGCATCGCACATTTATAAAATACTTTATTTGTTACCTCTACTGTGAGCATAACAGACAGACAAAGAAACAAGCATAGTGCTGTGCAAAAAGGTACAGGAGACAAAATTATAGACTCAGAGGGTATATTTGTTTGGGTAGAAGAAGCTTTTAAAAATGACGAGAGAGGAAATGAAACCACAAAGCTCACTATTTTTACTTTTGTAAAAATTCAGCAGCTAACTCAAACACCGAGTGCTTAACAATGAGAATCGTTGTCCTCTTTCATTCATTAATATAAATACTACGTTTTTAGAGTATTCAAATAAAACCACTCAGATGAAGAAATTAACCACACAAAGCAACACTTCCTACTCCTTCCTACTGTTGGACTGTTGTGGGTCTGTGGGGAACCCAGGGCAGAGCCCAGCTGTTAAGTACTTTAAGCAGAGCTATTGTTCAGTGAACAAAACAGCCCATTCAGCTTGGCTGGTTTCCAGCGCACTCCTACAGTGGCCAAATGTTTATCATTGTTTTGACACTGCATAGGATAGGACAGCATGGGGTATGCCTATGGATAGTGGTGTCAAGTGTGTGTGTGTGTGTGTGTGTGTGTGTGTGTGTGTGTGTGTGTGTGTGTGTGTGTGTGTGTGTGTGTGTGTGTGTAAGACTCGAGAAACAAATGTGTATTGTAACAGACTATTTACCATACTCTCTGACACTTCCTTGTAGCATGCAGCCTTTTTGTCTGTGTAATTCATCTTAAGGAAGGAGCATGCAGTAAAAGAAGGATTAGTAAAGTGCATCGTGTATTCGAAAGAAAAAACACGATCATTTCATTTTCTTATAATGCAGGCCACTCTGATATCTCATATGATTGGCGTTTACTCCACCCTTGAATGTTCCAGACTCAAATCAGTCTTTGGAACAACAATGCGGAGTAGCAATGAAAGGTGTTACATTATCTTTCTCTGACTGCAGTCCGATAGCTGCTGCTGCTGCTGCTGCTGCTACACTGATTGTGCTTCCCCCCATTCCTCTCTTTACCCATTTACTCTCTTCATTCTGGCAGTCTGCACAGCCAGGACAGTTCTGCTTTATTCTAATTGCATACTTTCGATTAAAAAAGCTTGTTTTCCTTGATTACTTTGATGTTGAAATGGGAACAGGGGAGCAATTCACATTCATTCTGTGGTATGTTTTTTCCCCCCGCTCTTTTGTGCTAACAGCAGAATTCCTATTTATATATTGGCAGTGGAACTAAATTACTGCAAACATCTCTGTGGGCCAGCCAGGCATAACAGATTGCCAAGGTCTTGTATTATGTCAGTGCCCCCTACTGGCCACTAGCAGTAGTGAACTATTGTTCATTCCAGGCACGTATGGCATGAGGGGCTTTTGGAAACACAGTGGAATGGTCTCCTGGATTCTTTGCTGGGCTGCAGGAATATTTGCTAAATGAATCCCTCATGAATGAGATTCCTCCCAGTGTACTGCTATGTGCACATTTTATTGGAAGTCTTCCAGTTTACTTTCAAAATATCTGCATTCAGCTTTGGCAGCTTAAAGAGGTCAGCTGACATCATATTTAAGATCATTACATCAAAAGATGTATTTCTTTGGTAAGCTTTCTTTTTCTTTTTCAATGTCATTTCTGTACCCACAATATGATCATAAAAAGGGGCTAAAAGATTAGACCAAAGAGAGATCAAATATGTGAATCAAAGGAGAGGGGATGACATGTTGAGCGAGATCACCATCAAGCAGAAAGACTGTTCCCAGAGGAGTAAGAGGAGGGTTGGCTGAGATGAAGATAACAGAGTGAGGGTTCACTATCTTCATTTTGATGCTACATGCTAAATGCTGTATTTTACATTTGTGTAACCAGGCTTAAGGCTCAACTGTCCACCCAGCAAAAGGCTTGATCAGCCCTCTGTCGATATCGATGTTATTATCCTAACCTTGCAGAGTTCAGGGGCAAGTTTGATACTACACACATGCATCGACTTGCTCTGCAGGGACCTGAACGTTTCTCCAGAGAGTCCCGACATACCCTGTGCACGACTAGCAAACATCAAGGAGCTACTGCCCTTTATTGCTATCTGAGTCTCTCTGTTTCTCCTCAAATACAGTCAAATAGTGAGCTGCACAAGAGGGCACACTGTACAACAAACACTGCCTTATTAGCCTATTAGCACATAGGCAGAGGTCAGATCGGAGTGTTCAACTGCTGAGAGCTCTGCTGGAGTCATATCTCAGAGATTAAAGCAAAGAGTTACAGAAGGGAAAAAAAAGCTTTTCAGCTGTTTCTTTCTAGCAAATAGATACTGACAGAGACAAAAAAGCATCAAGGAGAAAGCTCTGCAAGCACTCAGCTGTGATTGCTGAAGACATAAATAGTATCAGATGCAGCCAATGCAAATCTGTGGCAAACAGGTTATGTCACAAAATGAAACATGGTTGTGGTATTGACTATGAATTAGCTTTATTCATTAAAGAGAATGTCATTCTAAAACTTGACACTAATGAATACATAGAAATGCCGTTCAAGCTTTTAGAGAAATTGCATCGTTTGGAGGGAAAGAAGAAAATAATTTAGAGCTTTTCAGATGAAAGTAAATGCCAGCCACTGAAATGTCAAGAAAAGTTCATGTTAGCTTAAGAACTGAATAATGTTTCAAAGCGCTGCCCTCCCATCACATTCATAATACAAAAAGGCATCTTTCGAGGCTCTTCAAAGAGAGTGTTTGACACGATTTCAAATAACTTTTTCATTTTCTGTTATTGCTTTCCTCTCTAGGTAAAAACAGCAGAGCTCAGTTTTTGCAATAATTCTGTTGATGAGCATCATGTCAGAGCCGGTGCCAGCTGCACCTTGAGATGAGGCTGTTTGTCTTCATTAGCATCCACTGTTTTCTGTGGTGTTTTCATTAGCAAGGTCCCCTCCTGTATTTGTCAACTGCAGTGAAAGGCCAGAGACACAACAGAATCTGGGTCACGCTTTAATCGTTTTCATGCTATCTCTGCTGCTCTCTAAGGTGTTTGTCTTCCATTAGCCGAGGAGAGACTTTCCCACACTGGGGGTTTCTCAAGCAGCTGGTCCAGGCTGACCCTACCAGACTGGAGAGTGGGAGAGAATGAAGCTTTGGGTTTTTTTGTTCCCAAGAGTTCCTCATTTCCTACCTGCATATGTCGGCAGCGTGGTGATAAGATCCAAATGAGGTAAGCTGTAATACTCAAGCTACATTAAGTCGAGTGTATTTGTGCACAGGCACAGATTCAGTGGAAGTTGACACACATTCATATGACAGTTCATACAAGCAGCTTTCCATTAAAATAATACATGTGTCAAGGTTTTTGGTTTGAAGCCTATTTTTTTTCTCTTTTTTTATGAAAAAGCATTTCTCAGAATGAACCAGAAGAGATACTTAGCTTGAAATCTCTTATGACTTGCTTTTATTGCAATTCCAAAGGTCATTTTGTCTCACTGTAAACATGTCACATGAAATCCACATTATTTTTGCTTCAAACAAGAGGTCATGGAGTTTACAAAGAGAAGAAAAAAATCACAAAACATTCAGGAAATAACTGAATGCTATGAAGTTCTGTGCAGCTGAATTCATTACACATCTCCTGATATGAGATCTGCCAAATTGTGCTCATAAAGTTGTTAATCTTTCCACAACAGTGCCTGTGCATAATCATCACACATCGTGACCTCTAATTAAACTATGGAGAGTAACTTTGAGGAGGCACAGTCTCCCTCACTTCATTCCTGTACTGCTAGTTACCGAAACAGAATTAAGGTGCTGTCAGCAGTTTAATGAGCCTCTCACCTATTGTTTCCAGCACTTTCCCGTGGAGCCGTATCTCCGCTCCTCGCTCTCAACGAAAAAGTGACAGTAGATATCACTCTGGTTGTGTAAGTTGCTGTGATTAGCAGCTGTGATTTAAGCTCTTTCTTAATTAACCTTGTTCTTTAATTCCCTCCCCCACTAATTTTCAGGAGAGACAATGGAGACTGAGTACTGACTGCTCGTGGGACTAAGCCCATTATAATGACAGGGTAATAGAGATATGGTGTATCTCACTGTGCGCACACCAACCAAGTCAATACAAAACAGATGAAGAGGACGATTCTTAATCATTGATCTCACTGAATGTGAGTGCATCTTTGGGTTCTGGGTAGGTCTGGTACTGGGCTTCTTTCTTTTATGTAGACTTTGAGATATCACATACTTGTCCCTTTATATAAAAACTATTAATTAATGTTTTCTCTCACAGATTATCGTGTTGTTTGCAAAGAGTAATGACTAAACATGAAATGATGCTGAACCAAGAAGACTTTAAGGTTGCTTTCATAAACACTGAAGTAAATGCTGTATTATGTACGGTAGGGAGAATGAAAAATGATGGGAATAGAAACCTAAAGTTATTCCCAAATGGTAGTGCCTCCACTCAAAAGTTTGACAGAATGTCCGGAAAATAGTCCAGAGACGATTCAGACCTTAGCCCCCTTTTTTGTATTTTTGGCTTGGTGTGTATTTGGTTTACAATGTTTCTGCTGCTAGCCTCAAGTGGATTCTTGAAGAACTGCAGTTTTTAGGCTTTATGTTTT
This sequence comes from Labroides dimidiatus, assembly GCA_030710495.1. Taxonomy (NCBI): domain Eukaryota; kingdom Metazoa; phylum Chordata; class Actinopteri; order Labriformes; family Labridae; genus Labroides; species Labroides dimidiatus. Next base: position 15,803,174 of record CM061144.1, read on the forward strand.
TTTTAAATGCAAGGTTGCTTGGGTGAGACACTGACAGGGGTCACATAATGCCTCCCAGGATAGGATAACTTTTTGCAAACCAGCAAAATTAAATGTCTTGTATGAATGCATATGTGTGTTGTTTATATGTAGATGTCAGAACTGTGGACATGTCTTCATGATCAGAAAGGCTCATTATCCTTGATTCAGGTGTTAGTGAAAGCTATTTATGATACTGTTTAATGGCTCACATTGATCATATTTTTTATGTTGCCTTGGTTTATTTATAATCTTAGTTTTTGGTGCAGTTAAGCTATTCACTGCATTTTCAGTAGGTGATGGAATAGATCAGTTCAACTTAAATTTGTGAGCAGATGAATTCAAGCCAGCATTGTCTGAAACTTGTGTTCTGTCTACTGAAACTCTCCACCATGTTCAATTGATGTGAGAAATATGATTATTGTAACTTTTGCAGAGAAATATTTGCACTGTGTTTGAGTAAGGCTGTGGAGTCTTGTGGTTATCTAGATACAGGTCTGTATATACAGCCTGGCTCACTATTCTACTCTAAAGGAAGCCAAATGGGTCTATTGATTTAGCTGAAGTGGTATAGTAATCTTTACTTGCCTAATGTACCCCAGCTTGTTGTTCTTTGGTCACATCAACATTTATCTTTGTTGCGGTGGTTGGTTGGAGAGAAGAAAAATGGAGGGGGAGTGGCCAGCTAAATACCAAGATCTCGTACTGGCTGTCTGTTCATGAGACGAGCTTGGTGCTCAACGATTGTGGACTGAATAGCTGGAGGCAAGGCATCAGAATCAGGTCAGTCTGTTTACTGATCAGCTCTGAGCCTCCAGAGTGCAATACAGTCTAACAGAACTGAGCAGCAGAGTGGGGAGTGTTTTCAGAAACCCAATGCAGGTACCCACTGCCCTGGGCCAAACTCTGCAGCATAATTTCTGAATGCAATAACCAGAAGTCAGAAAAGCTGAAATTCTTGGATACAACTGGCAATGCTGTAAGTATTCATGTATGCGTTATGAGTAGTGCTCATATCCTTTGTGTTACTGCTTTAGGCTACTCCTCATCCATCCATGCATTTCTCACCCACTTGTCCACTTGCAAATAAGTTGCAAGTACATTACCTGATACAAAATTATGAATTTTGGCTGCACAGCTCTTCGGCATCATGATTTTATTGAAATACTTTTTGTAATGAAAGCAGAATCTGTTTTTCAAAAAGCATGATATGAGACTGTATAAATTCACACACAGTATATGGCCTTCAGTCATCTGTATGTAATGTGCCATCATGCAATACACAAGCAGTAAGCCACCTGCTGTTTTATTCAGGATATTTGAGTTTTACATCTTTTATGTTTCCTTTGACTAATATTTTAGGTAATACATAGACTTTTTCTAGCAGGTTAATTCGTGGATTTATCCATACTAAACCAGACTGGTCTAGTAAAACTGTTTGCATCAACTAATCTACTAAAGATATGGATTTGTGTCTCTGCTCTGCAAGAAGGTGCTGATTATTCCTATTAGAACCGTGTTGTGTTTCAGGCACAGTAACAGCAGTGTCATCTGCCAATGTTATTTCATGCTCAGTTGGGTGTGAATCAATTTCATTCCGGGGAACAATTACCGAAGATTGCAGATTTTTTTTTTTCCATCCTTCCAATCATAACATTTGAATCGAATCATTATGCGCTGCTCAACATACAGAGGCAGAATGAAAACACATCAGCAGCTCAGTGCTGTTATCATATGATGTCTTCGACAGGCTGTTTCTCAGAAAAAAAACAGAGACTTGTTTGCAAACCGAGCTGTTTGCCTCAGTTTCACTAAATTTAAAATACAGTATATACTCCTTCCATTTTCTTCTTCCTTCTCTGGGTCAATAAATTCCACATATGACCTTGGTGAACCTTGACTCAGAGCGTTTACATTGTACGGGCAAGGAAGTCAAACAATACACAGGATGGATGGAAGATAAAGTCTCACACATTCTCCCATTACTCACATGAAGAATGTCAGCCCCTCTGAGATGGACAGAGAGCCTGGATTCCTGGAGACTAGTTGGGCCAACACTGACAGTTATTTCTGGCCTCAGAATTGGAATGAGGAAAGCTGGAAGTTAGGATGTCTACCCGAGGAGCCATGCTCCAACAGTTAAAGAGGCTGATCAGATTGAGGTTGTGCACCTTCACTAATGTGTAGGTGTCAGTCAAACCAGCAACCTCTAACTGGAGGAAAGGATCCATCCATGGATCACTAAACAACATAGACACAGACAGGCTCACTCCAATTAGAATGAGCTGCAATGTATCCGCACTGCCTTTCACTGGCTTTTAGTTAGACATGGATGGGTATATGCTATGGGATTGAGATCAAGGTGAGTGTAGTTTACTGGGATATCTCAGGACAAGAGCTTTTAATATTGAGGGGTAGGTGAGAGGGTTTGTGTGTGTGTCTTGGGGAGTGTTGTTTTTTATTTAAATAAAAATTTACAAAAGCGGCACTCACGCATTAAAAAACTCCTCAAACTTGACATCATGATTCAGACTTCAGGTGAGACAATATTTACCATCTTTTGAATGGTTTCACGTGCACTTGTGTAGCATATAGAGATATCATGGGCTAACTGGTAAATCAACAGCCTCAATGATGAGCCTCTCCACATTCATGTTGTCTTTATTGGCCTCTAAAAACCCCTGACCTCTGTTGACCTCAGGCCTGGCTCCACTCATGATGATGGCTTGTTGTTGTAGTTGCCTGAAATATGATCTGGCATCAACAAAATCAACCAGATGTCTTAATGTTGTTTCAGTGCCTGATATCCTGAACCGCTCAATCTGCTCTGTTGATTGATGCCTCATACTCAGGCATCCTGCAAAAGTATAAGTCATTGGCAGTTACCAAAGAGGCGCCAAAGTCTTACCGGCAAGGCCCCACAGCTCAACACAAAGTGACAAGTGCTAAAAAAGTCAAAGTCCTAAAAGCACCTTGGGTGTTCACATAGCATAACAGCCCATGCACTGACACAGAGGTTTTTGTTTCAGCACCAAGCATTGTCTGTCTGCTTTGCTGCTCACATCCAGGTCCATGGCGCAAATGTTTGTGTCAATCACTAACCATTGTGAGCATATTGTTAACAAACTGTCAAAATAATCTTGCAGAGTTAATATTAATTCTGGAAGCCAGCTTTGGTCCAAGGACTGCCAGTTGGCAATTCTTGCCAGTGTCTTGATTTGGAAATCTGGGCAAAGAAATGCACTTTATGATCCTGACTTTCAGATAGATCATATAAATACATGTTGCAACAATTTGCAATTTCAACCCTATATTACCAAAGTATCATATGAGTTTCAAAGACCTCAACATCATCAACATGACAAATAGTTTCTGAAAACCCTTTTTTTTTTTTTTTTAGGTATTTTGTAAGTGTATTCTATCCAATTCAGGATTATCATACCACTACAGGCAGCTGAAGTTGTATTTTGGCCCTTTTTAAAAATTAACTGTGCTCAGGAATTTATCCACATACTTTTTTCAGGAAAATCATTGCTAATTTTCATGAAGTTGTGGTGCGAATAATACATAAATTATTATTAATTTAAACAGGACTTTGAGGACTTTCTAAATGATCTTGAAAAAGTATCACTTCTAGACATATACCTGATTCTGATCCACAATTTAAAATGAGATTATCAGCACCAATATACAGTAGGTTATTTCTAAATGCCTTTTCTTAGCTTTCCGATCAGACAGGGCCAGATTGATTTACGGTACATTGAAGTCTCTATGACAACACCACAACCGCTGACAAAGTTTAGTAGTGAGAAGAGAGAGCTGTATTTTTCTCTGCTGTGAACTATTTTTTGGATTAATTTTGTAGTGATGGTGGACACTGGAGCTGAACTGTCAGACAGAAAAAGGATGTCAGAGCAGAAGAAAGCTAAACGGGAGCACAGGCTAAAGGCTAAAACATGAGCTAAACTGTTTGTGATATATTTATTCCAACCCACATGCTGCAGTTATTCTGCAGTGATCTGATCAAACTTGAGTCTATCAATAAAATGAAGAGGAAGGTTAGATTTGCTCTGCTTGGTAGATGAGCAGGAAATAAAGATTCGCTAACATTACATGTTAGACCATGGCTTACAGCACCAGGCTGCCACAGCAGCACTAAAATAGCCAGTTACTAAACTACCGTACAAACTGAAAAAGTTTGCTTATTGTCCTGTTTCAAACAACAGCGCTGTATAACTGTTGATAAATACCTAACTTTATAGTGTTGTATCTGGTAAAAGCTGTCTTGAAAAAAGAAAAGAAGTATTAAAAAGAAGATCCCATATATTTCCAAAACAAACACACGCCTTGTTAAGAGTCATATCATCACAACAATGTGCGCATGATTCCAGCCAGAAGGTGTCGCTGCCACTACCTTCAAACAGATAGTCCTCACAGCCTCTTTAAAATAAGTATTTTCTGCATTGGATTCTTGCGTTTTACTAGATTCATTTGCCTCTAGCAAAAGCAGATGTGCTTGGTTTTACTACACATCCATCCTGAAGTATCTTCACGCTCGGGTGTTTGGGGACTTTTGGGGCCATATGGGTCCTAACTGAGTGTCTGCTTGTGGGAGCATAACATCAGGAGATTTTGCTAATCCTCTTCAACTTCAACTTTATCTCAATGGTCCCCTAAGGGAAATTTGCTTTGCAGGAGGGTGAAAAAATCACAAAGCCATAGACAACACAATCAATCACATCCAGCTATCACACTGCAAAGGACAAGTACACAACCTTGAAGGATAACCAGAGGTAATGCCATCATTACATTAAAGAGAAAACTTCTCTTCTCTACTTATTGACAAGGCTGCTGCCTAAACCCAGGTTTCCTTATAAGTGTTAGTTTTTTTTTCTCCAATACTAGTAGCTGTAACAGGTGGACAACACAAATAGCAGAGGAACACAAAGTTTCAACATCTCATTGGGTCGTTTTTGATAGTTGTCCTAAGTTTCAAGAGGATTGTGACTTTCTCTGGGTCTTATAATTTTGTGATTTCACCATGTGTCCACAGCAGGGCGGCAACTTAAAATATAGCCAGTGAAGACGTCATATGATAAAAAAAGTAAGGTTTTGATTTATGAGCTGAACATTGGTACAGGAATCTATTTCTTTTAAAGCTTCTTAGTTTGGTGAAAACATGCCTTGCTTTTTATACCAGAAAAAAGACACTCTGTTTAGGATCTTGTTATTCCTTTGTCACTGAGGAACACCTTAGTTTGTGCAAATGCTGAACCCAGATATCCTTATCTCATGTCTTGTGAACTACTCATCCCTGCTCCATTCATATCACAGATACATGACAGCTTTTACAAAGATGCGATCATCATACCCGGATTTTTTTTTTTATCTCAGGTCTCCCCACTACCAAATTGACAAAGAATGAGTTATTTCTGAAGAGGAACAAAAGCATAAAAAGCAGAGGAGAACAAGAATCGATAAAGATCCTCTTTCTGAAACATTGGGACTGTGTGATGTAGTTTATTGTGCGCTACATCAACCTTCCACCCACATTTTGCAGATGTAAACAGACACTGCGCTTGTTGTTGGTCGTGTTGCCACAGCAATATTTCTATTTATCCTGTGAGACAGCTATACAAATAGATGAAGTGCAACAACATGACATTTTCTGTACTTCAATTACTTTGCAGGGCTGGGCCACGTGGGTTAAAAGGCAACAAACCATAACTTTCCCTGACATTTCCTCCCCCCACAGTGACCGTTGATGGATTCTCCCTGACAAAACATTCATTATCGCAGAGAACAGAGAGTGCACTAAAATCTCTTCTCTTTTCTTCTCCCCTCCATCCTCTGTCTGCCTGTCCAAATCGAGATGAACTCAGCTGCAGAAACAGAATGGGCTCTACACTCACCGTCAGAAGGGAAAAGCACTGAATCGCTGCAGGATATTCACAGGCAATCAAAAAGTATATCCTTATTGCACAGTGGCTATTATAGTGCAGTGGGCAGAGAGGCATATCAAATGGAAACAACTGTTCTGTGCCAACTCCGATTTGATCCCACTACAATGAGAAAGCCTGCTATGGAAATGAGCTATGATGGTATGCCATTGAAGATTAGCTCTCTTTTATCATTTATCTCAGAGTTCAAGGCACTGAGGCTCAGTGGTCCAAGATGCAGCCAGTCACCTGACAAGGCAGGCAATTCCCCAACCCCCAAAGAGCCCTCTGGAGGGATGTAGCCAAAATGAAAAATTCAAACAGCTCAATCTTTGAAACAGTTTGTGTAAAGCATGGTGAAAACTAAAACCACTGCTGCCTTTTTCTGAATTTTTTTATGTGACTCTTCAACCTGCAAATATGTAAGCATGAGCTATTTGCATGCCAGGGTTGGTGTCTTCATAACATCTCTCCTGCATGGATGCAAAAACACATGCAGAAATTCACACAAACATGTCCTATCGACCCAAAGGCAAGTGACTGATTGTCTGATAACATTAGCATTCATGTCCAACCCTGATAGAAGCAACACAGGAATCAGGCTCACTTCAAGGGGTTCACATAACAGACAGAAACACATCCATTCACTGTGGATGGGCTAATAAATAAAAGAGTAACCCTGTGGCAGTAACAAGCCTATAAAGTATAGCTATGTTTTACAAGTGAATGAGATGGACGGCCCAGAAAGATGGGCACCTTGCGAGAGCCCGGTACTCCACACTTTACAAGGCTGAGAGGAGTGTGTGACTCTATCTCATGTTGAACTCTGCGGCAGATTGACTCTCTTCATCATGATATGAAAATCTCCCAGCGTCAGCATGAGTTATCATGTTTACACCTGAGATGGGATGAATGCCTTTTTAGGGTGAGGAGCATATTTCTAAAATATGAGGTACATGGTTGTTGAAAATACATTAAAACATCTCAATCAATCAGCTGCTAGTCTACAATCTACATAAGAAGATACATATTTTAAATCTGTACTGAAGCAGCGTAGGGACTTTTATGTTCATAGAGGAGATTTTGACATACTGGATTTCAATAATTTAATTAGATTGGGAAACAAAACTATCAGTACAAGGAAATTTCGACTTGATGTATGGAAAAGACAGTACTGATTTTTTTACTTTCTTTGCTCAAAGGGTTTATCTTTTGTGTATAAAATGTTGTAAAAATGAGGTCCTCCTCTTCTCTACTAATCTGTTAAAAATGGGATATTATGCTTTACCAAATTTTGAACATGGATATAAGTCCTTGTTAAGCAGAAATAAATTTGTATTATGAGTTTGTCACATCACAGAAACATGTGTCATTGACCCCTGCCAAATTTAAAAGATTTAAAACATTGCAAAACTTATAAAATTAAGTCTCAAAATCATGGAAAATAAGCACTTTTCTGTGCTGTGGAATGGTGGGGGCGTGTCAGTTAGATGTGTTTAGCCACACCGACATGCAGAAGGGAAGCTGCCTCTGTGTCCTGTACAAGGACGTTACCTACAGTAACAATGGAAGCTAGCACTTGCAGGGTTATCAGACTGACCCAGTCCTACCTGTTTGAGCAATCAGATCAGAGTCAGACATTGATAGTGCTCAGCCTATTCCTCACAGTCTCCATCAAAATGGTATTTTATGTCTCCAATTTATGCAATTTAGCAATATATATTACCCACTAGTAACGTTATAGCCTAGCCAAATACAGTTAGGCTATCAATCCACCCATTTTTCCAAAGGCCTGTGGGTGTTGCTTTGACGGATAACTACTTCTGCCAACGGTTATCAGTTTCTGGTTGCCTTGCAACTATATGGCTGATTTGCGGAGGCAGGGAGCAGGGTTATGCTAATGATGGCTCCTTGGACCCGCCCACCTAAACACAGAAATTGTGGTAGATCCCAGCCTCTATTGATCTCGTGTAGAGGGCCTATTCCTGTGCAGCCATGATTAGCACCTCTGTGCTGTCTGTAAGTCCAGCCTTTTCCAGCCATTGGTATGTCAGCCGCTTCTTCAATTTACCAGTGGTAAGCAGGGGCTTGTCTCCCCATGATAGCCCTTCCAGCTCCTTGTCACTGGTCTTCTATTGCTATCTTCCTGATGTACTCCTCAAAGCCAGCTGTTTCTTCCTGGATCATGGTTCTGACCCTCACTAGTCCTCGGCTCCCTTCCTTCCGCTTTGTGTACAGCCTAAGGGTGCTGTACTTTGGGTGAAACCCTGCATGCATTGTAAGGAGTTTCCTTATCCTGATATCATTGGCTCTCATCTCTTCCAGATATTACACCAGCGGGGTATCTGATTACTGGCAGAGCATAGGTGTTAATGGCCTGGATCTTGTTCTTCCCATTCAGCTGACTCTTAAGGACCTGTCTCACCCTCTGTAGATATTTGGCTGTGGCTGCCCTTCAAACCATCTCCTCATGATTACCATTTGCCTGTGGGATCCTCCGGTATTTGTAACTATCCTGGACATCTGCAATGTTGCCCTCTGGTAGTGCAACCCTTTCAGTAATGATCACCTTCCCTCTTTTAGACACCATCCGTCCACATTTATCTAGTCTGAAACACACTCCAAGGTTGCTGCTGTCGATCTTAGTGAGGTGGATCAGGGAATCGATGTCCCACTCACTCTTGGCATACAACTTGATGTCATTCATGTCAAGGAGGTGGCTGATGGTTGTCCCACTTTGGAACTGGTATTCATAGCCACTCTTGGTGATAATCTTGCTGAGGGGGTTCAGGCCTAGTTGGTGCTTGGCTCCTCTGGTGTTACTGCCAATTCCCTTCTGTGCACTGCTCATGTATTGATCCATGTGCCCACTTATCTTAGCTGCTATGATGCCCAACAGGAGCTTCCATGTGGTGCTGAGGCAGGTTATAGGCCGGTAGTTCGATGGTGTTGCTCCCTTCTGGGGATCCTTCATGATGAGGACTGTCCAGCCTTGGGTAAGCCACTCTGGGTGGGTCCCTGATACCAATAGCTGGTTCATTTGTGCTGCTAGTCACTCATGAAGAGTGGCTAGCTTCTTCAGCCAGTATGTGTGAACCATGTCATGCCCTGTTTTTGTCCAGTTCTTCATTCTTGACACTCTTTGTTGGATGTCTGCTGCTGTGATTACAAATGGTTCTTGCCCTGGGAGGTTGCTGTGGTCTGCTTGTAGTTCCAGCTCCCAGATATTTTTCCAGTATTGCTCAGTCTCAGTTCTTGGTGGGTCTACTGTATTCTTATTACCCTGCTATTGAGAGTAGACCTTGTCTGGGTCATCCTGGCTCCCCCTTGTTGTAGAATATTTGTACCTTGGTAGAGGCGCATTGCATAGCATTTCAAAGAGGCTGAAATAAGAGCTTTCTAAAATGCATATTTGAAAGAAATGTTAATTTTTGTTTGTCTGTTTATTACTATAGGGGTACAAGAGGGACAGCATACCAGTACCCCCCCCCCATTTAAAAATAAATAAATAAATGAAACTAAACCTCTAGAAAATAATCACGCAGGACAGAAGGCATGAATGAAAAGAACATTTAATGTCATTTCTAGTTCAACTCATGTTCAACACACACACACACACACACACACACACACACACACACACACACACACACACACACACACACAATAATTTAATACAAATCAAATGATCTTTATCAGACTACACACTATTCTACCCAGACAACAAGCTGGAAACATGATTAAAAAACAGCAGAGATTGCCGTGAGGCTCCAGTCTGTCTGTCATGACATATCCACGCCTGGTGGACACAGCTCAGATGAACAAAATTACTCCATGTCTGTTCCAACATATGCACGTCAAATACTGGATCCAAAACATGCCTGGTAGACATGCCCCTTTGAATTTACCCAGCGTCTGTTACACAAGAAGAACCCGAAGCCAACCAATCAGAGCAAAGTAATTCAGAGGCCTCAATTACAGGGAACGTCTGAGTAGCCAAAACATTAGCCTCAGCATGTCAGTTTTAGCCCTACTCCGGTCCACAGAGACTGCAATCAGCAGCACACTACACAAATATAAACACATTAGCTTTAATTAGATTGTGGCCAGCACTTTGACTCTATCAAATCTAATACATATTACACTGGATGCAATCCAGCTGGTTGCTATGGTGTTGCAGTGGAGGGGGCTGGGGTGGAGTATTTTTCTACCAGGGAAAAACTGATATGTTTAACTGGTGACAGAGGTGAGAATAAGTGAGGCAACATGTGTGCGTATAGACTGGTGGCAATGTATTTAGTGTTGTGTGCATGTATGCAAGTATGTTTGTTTGTGGACACTTTCAGGCAGTTTGGACTCTGTGTGTGTGTGTGTGTGTGTGTGTGTGTGTGTGTGTGTGTGTGTGTGTGGTTGGTTTGAAAGGTAGGGGGTCGCTTGTACAAATGCATGAACATGCACATGTGTATCAGTGCAACAGTGTGTCACATCCAACATATGCTCCCCAGCGGCTCTCTCCACAGAGGGGGGCTGAGCTGTGGATACAGTGAACCTCTCCATGATGTGATCCAAGGGGACAACATGGAGCATGGTCCTGGGGACCACAGAGCTCACCCTGGGGCCCTTGATAAGGCTGGCGATCTGTTTGTGGCCTCACTGTCAGTGTCTGTGTAGGTGTGTATGGAGGCCGTAGGCTACACTGCACACATATAAGAAGTATCAATCCTGCATAATGAAATTTACAAACAATACATGAATTCAGATACACATGAAATACTGTATGTTTTCCATTAAAACACTTATGATCACTGTTTTGATTTGAATACTTGCTTTGACCTTCAAATGTCACAGCAGCTGCCTCAGTAGAATAAAATAGAATAGAATAGAGTAGAATACAATACAATATAACACAATACAATACAATACAATACAATACAATGTGTTTTAATAATCCCCAAAGGGAAATTCAGGTTTCTGGCAGATGAAATTTTTAAAATCACATAAAAAAAAACAAATTCAAGTGTTTGCCTTTATCTGCATACATCTCTTCACCACAGCCCCCAGTGAGTCCAACCTGGTTCCAGTCACAGTGCCAGCCCTTTTCACTAGTTTGTCCTGTCGCCTAGCATCCTTGAATTTCTTACTGCTTCCCCAGCAGACTGCAGCATAGAATAACACACTTGCTACCACAGACTTGTGAAACATCTGCAGCATCTTTCCACAGATGTCTAAGGATCTGAGCCTCCCTAATAAAAAGAGGCTACTCTGCCTCTTCCTGTAGAGTGCATCTGTGTTAAGAGACCAGTCCAACTTTTTTTTCCAGGTGTACACCTAGATATTTGTGGGTTAGCACTGCCTCCATGTCCACCTCTTGTATGCTAACTGGCTAATGGCAGAGCCTGGATCTGTGGAAATCTACTATCATTTCCTTTGTCTGAGGTGTTTAGTGGGAGACAGTTTTTTTTGTGACTCCAGTCACTGAAGGCTTTTGTCAAATCCCTTGATCCAGGCTGAGGATGAAGATCCTCTGTAGAGGTTCACACAGTTGGGCAGCTCAGTCCTTCACCAGCCTTGGACACACACCATCTGGGCCAGATGCTTTCCCTGGGCACAGTCTCCCAAGCTCCAACCTCACCCCTGTTGCTTTGATAGATGGTGTTGGAGGCACAGGTGTAAGAGGGGTATAGCTGGAGTGGTGGAGATACAAACGTGGAGAAGGAGGAGGAGAAGAAGAAGGACCAACAGTAGAAGAGGGGGTAGTTGCTATGTCAAAACTGCTGAATAACTGGTTGAGTTCATTGACTTGGTCCACATCACCAACTATTGGCTGTCTTTTCTTCTTGTTGTAGCCAGAGATGGTATTGATTCTTCTCTACACCTCACAGATGTTGCTGCGTTGTAATTTACTCTCTATCTTCTCTCTGTATTCCACCTTTGCCTCCCTTAATCTCCTCTTCAACTCATGTTGCGCCTGTTCTAGCAGTTCTTTGTCACCATCTCTAAAGGCTTTCCTTTTTCTGATTGAGGATTGCCTTTGATGTCAATCGTGATCCAGGGTTTGTTACTGGAGTAACAGCATACTGGCTATATTGGTATAATTGTGTTTCTACAGAAAAACGATCAACTTGTCTGTTGACATCCATGCTGCTCATCTGTCTCCAGTAATGCATTCAAACCTGTACATTCAAAGCAGTCCCTCTGAACCTGACTGGCCTCAGGTATCCATTTTCCTGACAGTGAGTGTATTTGCAGGCTGCCTCAGTACACAGGGTTTGTAACATGTGTGCGGTAAAACCAGATTGTGATCTGACCTGCCCAGTAGTAGTAAGGCAGCAGCTCTGTAGGCATCCTTGACATTGGCATCAGATGAAGCAGATGAAGTGTTTCATTCTCTCTGCTGGACAATCAACAAACTGTGTAAATCTAGTCAGGTGTGAAGAGAGGGTAACATGACTGAATTCTACTGATATTATTATGAGGGCCTCATGGTGTTAAGTCTGTATCTTGGCAACCAAGGGTGTCACTTTGTTGGGACAACTATCGGTAAAACTGAATTTTAGACGCCCTGGGGATGATGACTATATTTTACTTGAGGTAAAACTACTATAAAATGCATCTGCATTGTATGTTAAGACCAATTTGCATCATCTAATAATGGACATCTGTGTTTTTAATCTTGTGCAAATGGTTGCACTGGATTAGTATTACGTGGGGACCTTGTAGAATTACTCCCTGACTTTGGTTTTTGGTTAGGCGTGAAATTTAAATAACTTTAAATAACTAACTGTTACTACTATTTTTGATTGAAAATGCTGCACGGACCCTCTGTGCTTTAGCAGCAGCTAAACTGATCTTTTTGTGTAGTAGCTTTCAAGTTTTAAGATTATTAAATTAAGTTTGCATAACCAGATGTTTTCAGTGCACATTGTTTGACCAAAGCTGGATGGGGTCATCTTATTTTATCAGAATGTATGGCTGGCTGTGTGCTGCAGACTGAGGTGCTGCTGCTAAAGCACAGTGGGTCTGTGCAGCGTTTTAATCAGAAACTTCAATAACATTAAGTAATTTACAGGCTTTACTTGTCCTGTGCAAATGCACCACACCAAAAACTGAAAGGGGTAGTTCTAAAATTGCCAAAGGTCCCAAAATAAAACTTATCTCATGCAAATCATGTTTTATCAGAGGAAAAGGCACCCAGTTGGAGCGCTCTTGAATCTGTGCAAATCTGACGCAAATCTATCGCAGCAGCAAGATCCGTTTTATTTTTTGTTTTTTTCTCGGCCTGGCGGAGGTCTGCTGCACCTCTTTGTAATTCTTGGTATAACGGCTGAAATACACCGGTTGCGTCTGCGTTGCAGCTCCGCTCCGTCAAGGCGCCGGATCAGTTTAAAATCCATTCAAGTCAATGTGTCAACTTACACTGGATCCGTTCCGTTGCGGTTCAGCTGCGTGTCTAGTCCGACAGGTCGCAGCTAATCCGCAGCCATCCTATTTTTGCCGGATGACGGAGCTGTGACGCATAAATTCAGAGTAGAGATGATCGAGCGGGACAGGAAGTAGTGCACGGAAACTACATAAAAAGAGCCTGAGACTTTCAAAATAAAACAAACCGTGTCTAATCTAGATCGTATTTAGCTTGATTACAATAGCAGCTCTTCACAATGAGCAGAGATACGCGAGTAGTCAACAGGTCAGTTTACCAAGGGGAAACAGTGAAAAACATGGACGAGGAGAAGCTTATCATTGAGGTGGAATACCACAGAATAATTTATGACCCAACACATCCTTTTTATAAAGATAATCTCAAAAAGGAAATGGCATGGAAGAGTGTTTCAAGTGTTTTGGGAGTGAATGGTGAGTAGTGCACCGTACAGTATTGTAGTACTACTGTTTGCTTCAACATTCTCACGGGATCGTGAATTACCGCGAGAAGTCCGCGGTCTCGCGACTCCAGCTCTGCGGCTTGCCGGACTCGCGACGCAGCCGGTGTAAGTTGACAAACGCAGTCAACACGCAGCGCAGCGGAGCTGCAACGCCGACGCACCCGGTGTATTTGAGGCGTCAGGCTGATGGTGCTGAAGGTCAGGACCCTTGGAATTTTCTACACTACTGAAAGTAACCAGGGTTACAACAGCTTACACATTAAGGATTTGTGTGGTGGGGACAAACTGACCCCTGGCAAAAAGTGGAGGGACACATCCCCCTATCCTTCCCTAAACTAACACCTATGCTGGCAACGGTTTCATGGATGACATCAAATGGATCCTCAGCAGTTGCTTTGAATAATACAGCAGCTCCTCAGCCAATGCACACAATGAGATGCAGTAACGTGCAAACAATACTACTGAAGCGACTCTGGCTTCAGCCTGCACTGGTCTCTCTCTGCCTCTCCAAACTTGGAGAGCAGCACCCAAAGCTGTGTGCAGTTACACGTCTCTAATCCTGTAATTATTGGCCCATCAGCGCCTAGTAAAGCCATAATTGGAACCAGCTGTCTATTTGTTTTGTCCTTTCCTCTCCCAATCGGCACCATGACCAATTTGACATTTGCAAACACATCTCTGGACCTCCAATTGAGCCTGTTTTTTAACAAGTTGAGGCAATTTGGTCCAGATTACATTTGTGCTGAACTATGAGCCAGAGAGGGGAGGGAGCACTATCAGTATGGCAACCTCTGTTCAAATGTCCTGTGATTCCACAGTGCACAGTGTTTGGCTGCTGATGAGTTAGACATGAGGTACAGATATACAGTAAAGCAAATAATAACCTGACTGAAAAAAAAAGGGATGAAATAAATTATCAAACCAATGCATGGCAGACTTGAAGGGAGAAAATGAAGACTAAAAACAGCAGAAAGAGAAAACAAACAACAAAAATGTTAAGTCTGGCAGTGAGAGATTGGAGTTTCATTGATGCAAACATTTCCCAGAGGCGGCAGCTCTCTTGGAAACAAGACATGTTTGCTTTGTATTCATTTTGTAGCCAAGACATGCCTGTATCCTATCAGCAATATAAACTTCTTCTTTTTTAAAATGTACTGATATATAAATAAGATGCATATACAGCTTCCTAACCGTTTTACCTTAATCAATATATTGATGTTTTCATGTGTGCGTAACCATGCAATATGAAAGTGCTTCAGCAATATAATTTTTTATATTTTGAAACCAGATAAACCTGCTTGGAGGTATAGCGGAAACAAGTTTATAACACAAGGCTTAAATTACAAGCACATCTTTTCATTTGGATCATTTATCTGATAAATTCACTGATGTGTAAAACTTCATCACTATCCCAATGAACATTTGTTACAACAAAAGTCCACATTTATTGAAATAGATGAGAAAAATATCCTGTTTTCCTCATTTGATGGATGCCTGAGTAAAACGATCATGCACTCAGACTACTGCAGACAGATGTAGCTACAGCTGGCTATCAGTTAACCTCAGATTAATTGGTACCAACAGACAGCATGGAGCTGGTTTATCAGATCTCTGAACTGAAGATATGGACCTATTACAGCTGAGCAATGACAATGAGGCTGAAAAAAAATCAACCATATGAAAGATGCTTAAAAAAATAGTTGAACTGCAGCCTGTGGATGAAGAGTCACACACTATATGGTCTACTAATGTACATAAATCTAACTGTAACCCTAGTTAGTACAGACACATGATCACAGTCTGAAGCAATAATTATCACAAAAATCAGAGGAGCTGCCATTAACATTAGGCTACACAGCAGAGAACTGCATGTGTGAGTCTGTCAGTCAGTTAGAATTAAACAGCAAGAAGAACAGAATAAGAAAATATGACTCAGACATGCACAGAGCAAACTGAGCAAAGAGATAGGAATCAAAGAATCATAGAATTAAAATCTGAACAAGGAAGCTAAAATAGAAAGAGAGGCAAAAACACAGGCCAGCTTTGGTTTAAACAGATCCTGAGTTGGCTCTCTAAGAAAAGAATGTTTATAATTATTTATTTGTGGTTGCATACAGGTCGTTGCAAGCTGTGGCTGTGTAAGAGATCCCAAGGTTGAAATTACAATATTTGAGCTGCTGATTCTTGTTTGTGCTCAAGCAGGATGTCAGATTTATGCTGCATCAGTGTTTTCTCCAGTCCCTACAAAGAAAACATCTCACGTCTTTCTTTCTTAAGATCTTTACAGCACTTAACATGTTGCTTTTGGCAGTGAGGGTCACCACAATCAGCAGGAGGTTTATCATAGCTTAAACTTGATACCCTAAACTGATATCAACATCAGTACCTCGCCTGGTATCAATATTTCTTCTCCATGTTCAAATACACACACGACTGATGCCAA
This sequence comes from Labroides dimidiatus, assembly GCA_030710495.1. NCBI lineage: Eukaryota > Metazoa > Chordata > Actinopteri > Labriformes > Labridae > Labroides > Labroides dimidiatus. Next base: position 15,819,454 of record CM061144.1, read on the forward strand.
ATATATATGACAGAGCACATAACGTTTCAGGAATCTTTTTCTGGTCGTAGATATAGTGATTGTTTATCACTCCAGGAAGATTTTCCACACAGCCACACTAACCTTCACTTTTGTTCTGTTTTTCTTATGAAGGTCACTGTTTGTGTTCCTCTCTCTGTTTACATTACATTTCACAGTCTGCTGCTTCATTCTCATCTAACCACTTGCAGGCTCCTTCCGTCTGATTTGCCAGAAATGAAAGCAGACATGACAGACTGAATGACTTCAATTCTACTGCGGAGTATAGAAATACATGTCCTCAGTGGAAAAACACATGGAGGACAAATAACAAATAAAACAGCAGGCGGAACCATCAAGAAAAACAGTCATGATGCAATAAAACTGCTGAAAAAGAGAGCAGACATGATTAAAGTTGTTTGTGGAGGGAAAATAGGAGCAGTTATTAATTTATTTTTGAATGTTGCTTTTGGAAAATTGTTCCCAGCTGCATTTTGTCACAGACTGCTCATGATTATTATTAAAACAGTCTGTTTGCAGTATTATAAAACAAAACAAAATGGACAATTGAGGGTCTAATTCAAAGCAAAGTAAGCATGTTTTAATGTATCTTTGAAACACCTGATCAGCATTACATAAAAAAAACCCATTACATTTGGTATTGAAAAATGCGGTACAAAATTTAACTGAGACAAGACCATGCATTTCAACATGGACTGATGACTTGCAGCCACAGAATACTTATTATGAACTAAAACAAAAAAGGTGCATATTGTTTATGTTCACTTTACTATGATGCATACTCGTACTGTTTTTCTCATTTTCTCCCTCATTCCAGGAAACAAAAAAAGAAAACAATTAGCTGACTACTGCACTATGTACACAAATGCCAGCCCTAGCCATGAGCATATGGACGTGCCAGTATATTTGCATTGTCACTCGTCCCGAGAGAGAGAGAGAGAGAGAGAGAGAGAGAGAGAGAGAGAGAGTTCTGCCACTATCTTTATTAAATGCTGTAGTTTGCAGAGTAAGTTTGTTAAACAAGAACTAAAAGACTTTTGACATGTCACGTGCACTTTTTTTATTCGCAGTTTTCACCAATAAAGGGAAGTAAAAGCAAAAAGTTGAGAATTTAACCTTTTTTTTTTTTTGAAAAAAAAAATACTTCACTGATAAATTGTTCAACATAATTGTTAATTGCAGCCCTAGAATTAATTTTATATCATATTTGAGAAACATCTTCACATGGGACTGAATTCAAGCTCCCAGAATAACTGTGCTGTCATGTGGTTTTCACTGTACATAAGTTTTGAGAGGATTTTAGGAGAGTAAAGTCTGCATTCACACGTTTACCCTCAGATATGGAATAAACTGTAAGAACTCTTAATCACCTGAATAGGCAGTGCCTCTGACACATAAATGTCAAATCATAGTATAACTTTATCTTGAATTAAATGACAACGTGCTGTAGAGATCTCAGTCTTCCTTCCTTTCCAATGTTTGATACTTTACCTTCAGCTGGCATCGCTCCAGGGCTCATATTTGAAATGCTACAAATGCTGTAGCATCAGAGGATAATTTAATAGGTTTCTGACTGTCGATTCCCAAGAGCCAACACCAGACAAGGAAAAAAGGCAGCTACTCAAATGTTCGCTTGGCTCTCTTTCTTGACTCAGTTAGAAGTCGCACTGATAAAAATGATGGTTTTTATATGTATCGCTTTCTGAGTGGCAGCAGATGTTCCGCATTCTCCAGCAGTGCTCCATTCCAGGGGGAAATCAGGGAAAACTACACACTATAAAATTAAACCACTGACACTTCACCAGCCCTGAAAACCAAATAGGGCCTGCAGCATCAGCAAGCTGGAGCGAATTCATCATTTCTCATTTTTAGAGGGTTCCATCTGTGCTAACTTTCATTAACACTGGCTGTATCTGCAGTGAACTGCTTTAAAAAAGATAAACACCACACTACTTATTCAGGGGGCCCCAATGTGCTTGATGTAACAGAAAACATACAGTGTGTTTTCTGTTATATCAAGGATTAGGAAATCCCACCATGGGGAAGAAAAGCTAACACTGTCAGATTTCATTTCATACAAAACAGCAACGATTATTTATATTATAGAGTGAAATGATCAATTAGACTGGAAGTTGCCAGAGAAAACAACTTTGTTCCACATGTGTGTCAGCTTGAATCAGATATTTCTGATTTGGATGGTTACTTTGGATAGAATTATGAGCTACAAGCCTCATTCAGTTTTTTTGTTGTAGTGCCAAAAAATAATGCGTTAGAGGATGTATGAGACAAGCAGAAACCTCTAGATTAAAAAAAAACTGCAGTTCCTTAAGAATCCACATGAGGTTGATTTCTGAAATCTCTGAACACTCGTGAGCCTATTTCAGCAAAATCAGACAGGTGTAAAGAGTGTTTTTTTTTCATAACTCAACTGTTTGTACTGTAACCCATTCACCAGCTGCTAGTTTGTATAACACGGAGTGCAGCTTGAAACCTCTGAAAACTCAATGTTAGAAAACTATCAAGAGTAAACTGTCATTCTAACTCACATAAAACATTTGAGAGACTAGCAGGAGATGTGATTAAGTACATTTCTATTGTGTGAATACAAATATATGAACCTTCTTATTCACTTTAAAGCATAAAATAACAAAACAAACCCTGTATCTCAGTTTTGGGATTTGTATTAACACCTTCAGTTTATATTTATACAACAAGGGAACACATTAACACCAAAGAGTCTTCAGTGAGGCAGCAGCTAGCTAGCATAATAACTTGATAAACATATTCTGTCAGTGGTAAATACTCACGAATGCATTCAGAAGCATGATAACACTTGAATTGTTTTTAAGACAACGTAAAAAAGAAAACCAAAAATGGTGGGACATGACTACGAATTCTGCACGATTCTTTCACCAATGCAAAGAAGTTTCACCTGCCTTGTTCTGCTGCTCCCGTCCTTCTTCTTGCTCTGTACTCTGAGGTCAACCAGGAGAGGAACTTTTCCAGGTTAAAGGGCCAAAATTATAGTTTGTAACATTTCTTAAACACTTTAACCAATATGAGATCATGAAACATATATATTTTAAAGTAAATTATTAATACATGTTTAACATGTATTTAATGCAAATTAACATTAAATTGAATATATATATCTATAAATCAGGAGTTTTATCATTAACAGGAAAAAAATAAACTGTTTTTGTCAGAAAAGAAAATATTCAATATGACTGATGTTTATCTGTTTTTTTTTGTTTGTTTGTTTGTTTTTGTTTTTAAATTATATTACTACATCAAGAGTTTGGTTTAGATGTGTGTACTCAGGGGCCAGGCCAAATTGTCAAACAGGTTGGTGCATTGAATTGTTTGCTGGGAGCTCCATGTCTTTGTGACTTAAAGCCTGGTCCACTGGTTGACCAAGGGTTACAAATACACTGCTAGTATTTATTCTTTTCTCTAAGTCAGTATCTTTTTACATTCCAGCAATTGTAATTATACTTCCTGTCTATCTATCTATCTATCTATCTATCTATCTATCTATCTATCTATCTATCTATCTATCTATCTATCTATCTATCTATCTATCTATCTATCTATCTATCTATCTAGTTAGTTAGTTAGTTAGTTAGTTAGTTAGTTAGTTAGTTAGTTAGTTAGTTAGTTCTTTACATTTTAATCTGTTAGCTTCCACCACTAAACGGTCACACCCAGTTGAACCTGGACAGGGGGCTCAGTCCTCAGGCATTCTGGAAATACTACAGATCAAAAGAAGACCAGCAATGGTAACACTGCTCATGCAGGTAGACTAGTGGAACAAAGCCTTTTTAATTACCCTTTTAATTGCCCCTTTAACAGTATGAATTAGCATTTTAATGATGGGTATGTAATTAGGGTGGAAAAGGCTATGAGAGCTGCAGGCTGCTAATAATGCCTCTCAGCTCAGAGATCACAGCAACAGGAGACAAGAGCAGCTGCACCTGAGCGCCATGCACGCTGCACAACTCAGCAAACAATGAACAGATGCCACATGTTCTGTACACATAGATACAAAGAGGGGGTACTTCTCTACTCACACAGAAACATCTATGAGTGTACACTCTGTAAGAATCAGCAGACAGTTGAGGGGAGCAATTGTTTGGCTTCTAGACTTACAGTGTTAACAAAACCATTTCAGTACACATACGTGACTTAACACACAAAGCAGGTCACAGTTACGCCTTGATCATGACTGTACATTATATTAGTGCTCTAACCTGATAATTTACTTTATGTAGTGAAGTCTATGGCTGTCCAAGACTTGTTGCATAAGTCAGAATTTTCTGGTTAGTCCCTAAAATTGAAATCTTTTTGTTACAGCTCTCATATAATGATGGTAAAAGTAATCTTCAGAAAACGTGTCTTGCCTCCAACTAACAGAGGTTATTGCACACTTGAAATACTTTCATGGATGAAGCCAAAGATATTAATATTCCCTAACAGTGTTTTGTGTTCCCTTTAAAGCATTATGAGCTTACATAAAACGAATCGTCTTCTTAGAAAATGTTTTATCTAAGGTAGCCTCACTGCTGGATGTTCTACTATGCAATACTTTGTGTATTTTTGCACATGAACACAAATACACAGGCATGCTCGCATTTCTCCAGGCATACAGCTCAGCAGTGCAGCAGTCTTACAGAGGAAAGCTTTAAGGACACCGGTAATTACACCATTTACAACAGCTAAAATGTAGAGATTGAAAGATGGTAAAGGATGAGAGCTGTTTAGCGAAAGGCTTTCCAGCTAATTAAAAGACTAACGTAGCCTCCAAACGGCTGTTAGGAGTCATGCCGCTGCGATGTATATCTCATCATGAAATGTGTGGGAGATGAAAGCAGGAGAAGATCAAATATTTCAGTTTTGTGTGCACACCGTTTTTCTTCACAGAAACCTTTCCCTATGTTTACATGCCAGTCAAATCGCTCAACAGCTCAAGCAACTTTAAAGATGTTTAGTTGATGGTCTGATATCGAGGAGTATGTCTTTTTTTTTTTTAGCATGAATAAGTCATATTTGAAAAAGACTTACAGCAGATGCACACTGGAAATGATTGTGTGACTTAATGGAGCAACATGAAAAACAGCAGCAGCATGTGTCTCATTATTATCCTTGTATTATTGCCTGACTGACTCTAATGGCATGCAGCAAGACACATTTTATTAACAGAAAACAGATCTAACCTGACACGTAGCCTCTTTTTCTATGAAACTGTAATTAAAGGTTTTGCTTTCAGTCTCAAAACCTTCTCCTCTTCTGACTAAGCTTCATCTAATTGCAGCTGTACTTTTATGGGCCACATATTTTCTTCTATTAAGTGTCCCTATTTGATTATTTAGCCAGGGCCCTTTCAGAAATATCAAGGTGGGGTCAGCTTCAAGAACAGTGAACTGTCTGTGTGCAGTGTTGCTTCTGGGAGAGACAGAGGGGGGGTTCACAGTATGCTCTGGAAGGCCATCCTAATTATTTTTCCCAGAGATGAGGTCATATTCCTCATGGCCCAATCATTGAGAGAGGAGAGCTTGTTATTAACAATCTGCAGACAAACAAACATGCCAGGTAATAGGTATCCATTCAGTAACAGGGCACTGCTTGTAATGATCAAATTCAAACAAACAAATGTAGAGACAGAATGGTGCACAATGAAGGGAAAACAGTCATCATATTTTGCCCTTCATTGCTTTGGCTTAGAACAATAGAGGAGATTTTTCTCTTTCTCCCTTGGGGTATGCAGGACTGTGGTATGATGACACAGTCTGCAATAATACCATTAGCAGACTATTACTGTTATTTGATGTGCATTAAGCAGCCCTTCTACAGATGGTTTAGTAATGTTCAGGGGTATTAAGCCCGTTGTCATGGCAAACACAAAGGCTCTGTAGGGGAAAATGATTCTGATAATTAGTGTATCATTCCCTAATGGATTTGTTTCTCTTATTGTTAAATGTTGAACAAGCCAAAATAAAAAAAAGAAACCTCATGTCATGAATCTAACAGCCCTGTACATATTTGTTTAATGTTTTCTTTGATATGTGGCAGACATGCAGCATGTGAGTTTTATATGTATCTTCAAAGGAGAGTCATCTTTTCTTCTCTACAATTCGCAGGGTGATTAAATGTCGGGTCCTGCACAGGACAAAAATCCTTTTTGATTCATGTCTTGGTTAATGACATTTCAGTAAGAGCTTAAGTAGGATTTTTTTGTTTTTAAAGGATGCCTCAAAAGACCTTTAGCTAAACCCTGTCCCCTTTGGTTGATGCTGCTGGCTAGATTTCCATTCAAACACATCATCTTTAAAGTTTACATCGATACATGTTAGAATTACCGATCAAAACTATTGAGATCATTTATACAGTCATGTAGTACACAGATTAAGAGTCAGCTGTGATCTGACAAATGAAGTTATTTAATGAACAAAAGGCAAAGCAAAACAACATAACACAAAAAAGTATTCTTCCATGTTTGTAGACAACACATCAGTTGATCTGATGTCATACTTAACTTAGAGGTCCATCACACATTTCTTTCAACACCAACTCTTTTTTTCTTATCAAATCTGATATTTAACAGAGCCCACTCGTCCACATCACAGTAGAAAGAGCTGATTCTGCTGAAGGTCACTTCCACATCAGCGCTGAATGAATGACATTTAGAATACATTTCCCGTCTTTCACCATTTCCTTTGAAAAGCATTATTCTACATGTACGCAGCTTGCACACATTCACACAAGACCACATTCATGCACACAATCATATGAAAACCTTTTAACTGCATCGTAGCTTTTTGTATTTTTCATTTGCTGAGTTAACTCGGGTGACTTGTAAGCTATTCTTTTCTCCTGATACTCTAAAAATACTGCAGACAGAAAAAGGCTAAAGTTTATCTACATTGTCAAAGTGAACTGTGTTTACTTCAATGAAAACAAAATTATCTTGAATTCTCCAATAAAAAAAGTAGAGTATTTTAAACGTGGTATGGAACTTAAAAGTAGCTTGCAACTAAATACATATAAAACTTCTTTCATTGAAGTTAAAGTTCACATCATTGTACCGCACTCCTGATTGTTTATAACAAATTCACAAAAAAATAATAATAAACATTATCTCAGTACGGTAAGAATTGTGTTAACCTCTTGAATACAATGCATCTCGCTTAGTGTACAGCACAAGAACAGTCACCTCCATGCACTCCCTGATCTCACTGTCCTCTCCACCACGCTAGCAATTAGCATAATCATTGCTTGAATTAGCTGTGTGTGAATTGCACCTTCAAACAACATTCAAAGCTTCATTCATTCTCAAAAAGGACATTGTCGTGTTGTCATTATCTCTAACTGTCTTCTCTCGCTGTTGTTTCTCATTGATAACAAAATAAAAGTATCAGATCACAAGTTTTACATGGTTACAAAGACATAAAAAATGACTAATCTAGTATTTACTTGCAGAAATTCTGTATTTTTATTGTAGAATAAACAATTTAAATACACAAGCAGTCAAGGTTAGCCACATAACTGCTATTATGTCATGTTGAGCAAATTCATTATTCCAGTTCCCTGTACATCTAAATAGAAACCAGACTGACGTCCTCTCCACATGTTGTACAAAATGTTGTGTATGTGTGTAAAAGTAGTTATAACATCAGCTGCTGTTGAGAAATATCCCTCTCTCTATCTTGTAGTTATTTTCTCACAGATTTGCAGGGTGTTAATGGGTCATGAGCACAATAATGTGCAGCCATGGTAAAAAGGGCTATGGTTGTAGGGCCACGTGTGATGTCTTTATAAAGGGCCCAGAATTCCTCCTGATGCCCCTCTTCCTTGCTGGCACTTTTGCCCCTGTTATAATAAGATGGTATTTCTTGTAACTCTGTTGCAAAAGGACATGTCTCTTTGTTCTCCCATCCAGGATAATCAAGTCATCCTTGTCCACATGCCTCCCTCTATCACTCCTCCAGCACCATGACCTTTATCTTCTGCTAAATCTTGTTTGCCTGCAGGACTTTATAAGGTTTTCCACTCATTCATAATCTATTTGTACTGTCCTACAGACCTTTCATTGCTATGACATTTGACCAAAAAAATAATAATAATGGTCAGATATTTCAGTCCCTGCATTTATTTGTGGTTGACTTTAAGTCAGTCCATCTGGAAGCAGTGAGTAGATATATTGTGAACAGTTTTGCCCCAGGTGCATTGTGTCTATAGTTCAAGAAGATTACCTTTTTATGACTGTGTGCTCCATTAAGCAGCTCCTAAAATCCTTAAAATACTCAATTCCTTCAAAAGTTTGTTCAGTTGCTTTTGTTTTATGTCAAAAACATGTGAGTCAAATAGAATCTGTAACAGTGATGACTCCTTCCTGATTGCCATCTGACTTTGTCTCATCAAATGAAATCAACATGTTTCTTTCTCTGCAGAGATACGCTGACAGTGACTCACAAAATTCACATTATCTGGTTCTTTTCATCTTTTCGTCTCTATTTGAGTCCTTCTCACTCCTGTGAGAATAAAGAGTGTTGTTGTTGTTGTAAAAAAAAAACAAATATGTATTGGCAGAACTTTGGTTGTAAAAACTTGACATATGAAGGGTCATACGTAACATGCATCATTCTTGTCCTACAGAGGCCTGAAGAGGTCCCTCTCAGGGTGTCTCTGGTGTGCAACCTGCACCAACATCCTCATGTCTGTATCAAAAGAATCTGTCTCTTTCTATCTCTCTCCATACACTCAGAGTTCACAACGGTCCAACACCTCACCAAGACAGCCCAGCCTGGAATTAAACCCACAACTTTTGTTTTGACGGGCCACGACACTAACCACTGTACCACACAGTGCTGGTGCATGATACACGATACCTAAAAGTTAGAAAGGAAGTCACAAAGTAAAGCATTTTCCTTTCTCTCTTATTAATATGCATTCAAGAGAGTCAAGTATACCTTATTTAACTGATGAATTAAAACTTTTTTGTACATATAACAGGTGATGGTTACCAGGAAGTGTCACTTACAACCATACCAACCTGAACACACCCAATCTTTGCAGCAAAACAGGTCCAGGTCTGGTTAGTACTTGCCTGGGAATATCAGTTGCTTTCAGTTATTATTATTATTATTATTATTATTATTATTATTATTATTATTATTATTATTATTATTATTATTATTATTATTATTATTATCATTATTATTATTATTATTATTATTATTATTAGGAGTTTAAGTAACTCAACACACTGGATCCAGGTTTTCTGACTTAGAATGATGCAAGGGAGCACACATTGGACACACCTCCAACATGACATCAATTGAGTGATGGTGGCTCAGTGGTAGAGTTGTTTCTCTCTCTCTCTCTCTCTCTCTCTCTCTCTCTCTCTCTCTGAAGGTTGTGGTTTTGATCCCAGCTCCTGCAATCACGTGCTAACATTTTCTTGAGCGAGACACTGAACCTCAAAATACTCCCACTCTTGGTCAATGGTGTGGATGGGTATGGATGTGTTGACTTTAACTGATGGTCCCATACAATACAAGTCTCTGCCATCTCTATGTAAATGTGAATGTGGTGTGGATGAGTGAAAGAGACTATAGCTGTGAAATACTTTGACTGGTCAGAAAGTCTAGAAAAGTTCTGTAATGTAGTGGTCCACTGGTCCAAAACATGAAAAACGTGAGGAGCCCAGACCTGATGATGAAAAATGTAAATACAATACAATAAAAGTGATGATCCCAGAAGGACCAGAAAAGGTGGAATCCTGTCAGTGTTACCATTGCATCACAATATTAGTTTAATGTATTTTCTTTTTTAATTATTGTTGTTACCAGCTGTGGTTTGTCACCTTTAAAAATTGAGGTCACTAAAATGCCCATTTTTACACTCACTGCACCTTTAACTAAATATATTTTACTTTAAAACTTTTAAGCTGATGTTGATTTCTTTTTTACCCTGTGGACAAAACATTACCTGTCTTGACAAAAATAAATAAAAAAGAAAGAAAGAAATAAACAGGTTACAGATGGCAATCCCATCCAGCTTTCTTTAAAAAACAATCACTTATTGTGAGTCTTTGCCTTGAAAATGGAAATAACGTCTGTTTCGACAATTTCTTCATCATCCCCACTGCAATGAGGGACAGGCATAAAAATAATGATGTAGAATTAATCTGTTTCTTTCTGAAGATTTTTTTTTAAGGTTATAGAGACGCCAGCATCAATTTCAGTCTGTTTTATCATCAGAGAAAATCTTCTCACAGGCGCTTTAAGTGTTTAAGTTCAACTACCTTTTCTGTGTTTGATAAAGATCACACAGTGTTACAGATCCACTACAACTCTTTTATATATGTTATATTATGCTTTTTTCAGTACTTACTTTTCCATTTGATTTCTGGAAGATAATTGATCCCACAGAGAAATCTATCAATAAGTGTCAGTTTATTCTAATTAAAATAACCAGTGAAATGTCAGTGCTTCAATTCCATAATTGGTCTCTTTGATTTACTGTATGAGTATACAACTGTAGGGAACAGGTATGCTCAGTAAAACTGTTCTGTAAAACTATGAAAGACAACATCTAAAGTGAGCAGCCTGCACGGAGAGAAGATGACTGTGTACAAATTGCCCTGACATTGAAGCACGTAGTCTCCTAGAGAGGTCAAAAAAACAAATTTAAAAGGGGAGTAGATCTTTGAGAAAGCCTTTTGTGTTATAAAGCAGCACTCCAAAGACCTCTGCCATACTTCAAGATAAGATTGATGTGACAAGGTTTTATATAAATGCATGTTTCTTCTTTTTTTCTTTTTTCAAAATCAAAATAAAGAAGCACACAGCTTCTTGAACATCCAGAGATGCTTTGCTGCACGGCAGTTTGAATAGGATGGTGTCTGTACTTGCTGTTGGTGATGGGGGGGGAAAGGAAGAAGAGGAGGAGGAGGAGGGGGAGGGGGGCTGGAATCAGTGACATTCTTCAAGGCCAGTGTAAGATTAAAGACCAGGGCTGTCGAGCCTCTGATCATATATTCACAAAAGATACCCTGTGAAGAACATATCTTTAAAGAGAAGCTGGCAGAAAATAAGACTGCTACTTGTGAATATTTTGTGGCAGCCCATTATACATATCATATAAATGGTCTATTACCGAGTAAGGAGATTACACCCAGAAAGTTTTTTTTTAGCTACCCTTCTCATTTTCTGTTTGCCCTCTTTTTTTGGCACAATCCTGTGAGCAGCTGCCTGCAGTGGCACCGGCGTGTCCTCTGTGATGTTTTATGTGTGGAAACTTCATGAATCTTTGGTTTGAATTTGACCAGCAGAGCTTTATCTTCTTCTTCTTTTTCAATCACTGAGAATCACTCTAACATTATAGCACTGTGGCATTGAACTTTAAGAGCACTGATAAAAGAAAAAGAGAGGAAAAAAAAAGCTAACAGCCTTGGGTTTAATGTGCAACCAGAAGCATTTATGCAGAAATGAAAAATGTCAATAGTGCTCCCTTCCATAATATTGCCTATTTCACTGGCATATAACACTGGCCTGTGACTCATGAACATAAATTTAGTGCACACAGTACAGTAAACTGAATAATGATTAATATAACTTCATCTTGGGTTTGCTTCACTTGGTGTGGCCTTGGGTCCTTTAATAGTCATGGCACAGTGGAAAATTTAATAGCACATTACTCTGCATGTCCTTCAAATAAATGTTTCCATAATGGATTTTTCACTGGTAGCTATAAGTATCTGCTTAAACTGCACCGTAAGAACTGCCTTTTTTTTCTATATTATAGAAAAAGTTCATCTAAATAAAACTCTTGATCTCAGGGTTAGAGCTCCTGGAAAGGAACAGACAATGGCTGAGCTGCGGAGCAGCATTAATATAGTAATCAAGTATCTCAAGTTGGTCTTATTTCACTTGTCTTTCTTAGCATTCTTTGGCTTTGTCAATCCCTGTGTCTGCCTTGTCTTTAAAGCAACAGAGTAGTTATCCATTCTGGCACCATTAAAACATCAATGTCTCATTTTTGCTTAATGGAAGAGGAAAGATAATTGGCATGTGTGCATGCATATTAATTAACTGATAATGAGACGATAAGGCCTCTTTTCTATCTGCAGATGTGGAACCACTAATCAATTGGCAGTGAAATGGGCTAAAAATGCGCTTCTTTTATCCCACTACTGAAATTAAAAACCTATTTAGGACCACGTTTTCCAACAAAGTGCTTTTCATTTATCTTCTCCAGCACATTATTCAATCACACTTTCCATTTGTATAATGGTAATATTTTCATGTAATTTCCAACTGCCTCTGAGATGGGTATTTTTGATATGGCTTTGTGAAATGGCTATTCCATTCCAGCTCCATTCACCAGCAGGTAATAAACTTACAACCTATATTTCAGATTAAATGTCTCCAGCAAATGGAGCCAGCCTCAGATGTCTCAGAGCAATGTATAAAAGATCACTTCTGTCCTCTGGTGGAAGCAGGAAGTACTTCATGAGTGCTAGTGTATGCTCTCTGGTGGCCAAAACTGGGAAGTGTCTGTGTATTTTTCAACCCCCCTTCTTGGCAGCATGTCATCATTTGCTGTATAAACCTCTCTGGATATGTGTGACTGTTCGAATGAGCAGCCTTCTGATATGCAGAGTGTGTTCGAGAGCTGTGAGATATCCACGGCCCAAACATAAGCTGGCTATCTTAAAGGGTTGCTGCTCTAGCCTGCAGCAGAATTGGAAGCATTTGAAAGAGTGTGTTGTAACTATCAGCCTTGACCAGAGGTGTGTGAGTGCTTCAGAGAACGAGAACAGAATAAACATATAGCTGCTGTGAACGCTAACTAAGACATGTAAATAAAAAAAAAACACTGCAGGGGGCTTAGAAGATTAAAAACATAGAAGAGGTACACAAAAACACAACAGTTGAGTTTGATTCGTTGTATTTATCACAAAATACTCTATAGGTTATAAACACATACGCTGTATTTCTGTGTGTAGGTTTGTGTGTGTGTGCAGTTGGCCCGGATGACACAAAGGTTGATGGACAGAAGTGCAGCGTCGCCTCCTCCTCCTGCTGACAGGCCCTCCTTCAACCCGGACAGGCCAATCTGTACACACTGCGACACAGACACACACAGCCCATCTCAGTCACCACACAGCCCATTTGTCAAGTCAAATAGCCTCAGCAAAGACATGGTGGTCAAGTTATAGAGGTTATTGTATCAAAGTGACCCCAATGCGATGGTCATAAATTGCTTGCTTTGTAGTGAGGTGCTTCAACCTTGTTCCATTGATAGAATTGAAAACAGTAAAAGGACAAAGTCAGCTGTAGGTAAAATGGGAAAACATTTTTCACATTTATTTTAGACATTTTATCACAACAGAACCCTTTTTAGGTAGTAAATGATGTCTTACTTTGAGAAAAGTTAAAGATGAGGTGTTGAGGTCTTGCTCAGTCAGAACTCTCTGTTTTGTCATCCTTTTCTTTGTCTGTTGTTCCATTAGTGTCCTCAGAAGATGCCTCTTTGTTTGAAGCGGCCGTCTTTGGCCTCTCCTCAGGCTTCTCAGAAGGATCCACCACTGTGCGTCCCCGGCTTGTGTTGCAGCCCATGATTGAGCAGAATCTCAGACCCCACAGCGTGCAGTTCAGCTGCTCAGGACTCCAGAGGTAAACAGAATGTCCAAACACTAGTCATAACCTTAAACCTGCATACTTGTTGTGGAATCAGTTCCTTCGTTCCCTATGGCAACCTAAAGACTTGTTGAGTATGGCACCTGCATATGTGTGGTTTTATTTTACAGGTCTTTGACTGTGGGCCATAATTACCTCCAAAGCAACACTAGTGGAGTATTAACGCAGTGGCATGCCAAAGCATGGTTACTGATAAACACAGAAAGGGATTGGGTTTCTCTCAGAGCAGCTATTGTCATCAACTTTAAAAAACTTAATGTGGTTAAAGTTTCTGGTTCCAGGAATATGAGTTTAATCTAAACATGCAGCTCATGTAATGTGATGCAGAATCTTTATTCCAAGACTAATGGATCTGAACAGGAGTCTAAAAGTAAAACATCAGTTGTAACTTTTGTAGAAAAGCCAGACAACAGAAATATCCTATCATAAATATGAGGTCTGTGTTGGAGAGACACTAGTTGTTCAGTTACTGAATAAACTTTGGACCAACAAATCTGCAACCTTGTGTTTTGTTTGCTTTAGGTTTATTAGTGTGGCAAATCAGAGCAAGGCTTCAGGTAAAGCCAGAGGGCAGGAAGAGGACATCAACCAGGGTGACTGTGACTGATTTTGAAAGGTCCAAACCCCTCATTGCATCAGTAAAGCAAACTGGACAATTGTGCAGCTATTTACCACACAAGTGTTTGCTTCTTCATGAAGTCAAGCCTGCAAAGTTGATCTAGAGGCAGCAGGAAGTGGAAGATGGAAATATTTTTTGTCGCCCCAACACAAAAGAAACATCCCACACACTTTTTTGTATTTGGTTGTAGCACTCAGAGAATTTGCGTCTCAGAAATTAAAGGAGAAACGTGTGGTGACTATTGCTTGTCAGAGTCACTGAGTGAATTGTTGATCAGATTGTTGAAGTTGAGGCACGTGAACTCAAACAGACACGTTCTTGCATTTCAACCTTTTATTCCAATAAATAATCCGTAGAACAAATAAAAGACATGAGCTTGGAGAAGATGCTAGAAGATTAGCCTGTTTGAAACGGTCATGAACTGTGTGTTCATCCTGGTTAGCAAACAGCTTCCTCTGAGCTGGTGAGCACACCCATATAACCTCTCCTGAACTCCACCCAAGCGTTCATACAAAACAGACTCAATGAATGCATGAATATGGCTGCAACAATAACCACATAGTTAAGATGGGCAGTGATGCTGCATCACTAGTAACCACTGCTTTGATAAAAGGAGCAGTAGCGTAAAGCAAGTAAGTCAAACATTGAGTGTAAAACAGTCTTTCAGGAAAGCTTAGACAAGCATTAAGTTTAGATTCAATGAACTGTTTGTGCTATTAATGTCTTGATGAGAATATCATACGATTTCAAGACTAAAGTTACTGCAGAGACAATACCAGACAGTTTCATCGTTTCATTTTTATAATAACAAAGACTGATTTAAAAAATGGGATATATTTTAAGACAAAGACAAAGTGTGACTTGGGTAAAACATGTCTAATATAATTTTTCATAAATAATTAAAAACAAGGTTTGTTTAGCATTTTTACAAGGCTGTGAATTGTTAATGCTTTGCAAAACTACTCCAAAGGTTTTCGTTTCCAAACACACATTTTTGAAAGTTCAACACTAGATCATAAAAGTTGAAAAACCAAGATAAAAAATATTCCTGAGTCCAGATGATGTTCCAAATGTCCACAATCATGATGTCAGGGTGTTATCAGTAAAGATTAGAGCTTCTGTTATTGTTATTACAACTGTTAGATGTGTAGATACATTATATAATTTTCAAGCAATGTGTCTGTTTACTAAAATATTGCACATCCATGACCCAAATACAGTTATATTTCTTCGTTACTATACAACAAAGGAAAGTCTTTTTAAGATACATTTAGAGGAAAACAAAGTTACAAAGCTCCTTGTGTTATTATGTTCTCTGAAGTGAAGCTGGACTACACACTTCTCTCAGCTTGAGTGCAGGTCAGGTGGTGGACCTACAGGTGGTCAGGCCTGGTCTCTTTCTGCTGCTGCGCGATCATTCTCCACATCCATTAGTCGTCTCAGCAGGGCTGGCTGTTCATTAAACTCTTAAAATAAAACAGCAAAAACAAACTCAAGAACACACACCCACACACAGGCAGACAGACAGGCAGACAGACAGGCAGGCAGGCAAACAGGCAAACACTCAAATACTCAGTTTGCTTTGATAAGACCTATCACAAGTTTTCCTGGGAGTAACGTGTACTGATGATCAAGTTTATATATCAACCACATGTTGGTTTTGTTTACAGACCAAACATAACAGACATATTGAGTATGACGTTGACGAGACACAGCTGAAACAGTCTTTCAGTCTTTTCTAACACAAAGTTAGAGATGACGAAAGGATTAGTCCAAAAGGCAAAAAGAAACATACACTTTTGTTGATAAACCGCTGAGACTCTTAGCATCTTACTATCCCTTTAAAGGGATAAAAAAAGCAATGCAAGCTTTGTCAGTAAATAACAGACTATATGGATATTATTTTTCCTGACTTTCCTGACGATCTGCTGCAGTTCAAACCGAGCGTCAGAATGGGTAAGAAAGGTGATTTAAGTGACTTTGAACGTGGCATGGTTGTTGGTGCCAGACGGGCTGGTCTGAGTATTTCAGAAACTGCTGATCTACTGGGATTTTCATGCACAACCATCTCTAAGGTTTACAGAGAATGGTCTGAAAAAGAATAAATATCCAGTGAGCAGCAGTTCTGTGGGCGAAAATGCCTTGTTGATACCAGAGGTCAGAGGAGAATGGGTAGACTGGTTTGAGCTGATAGAAAGGCAACAGTAACTCAGATAACCACTCGTTACAACCGAGGTCTGCAGAAGAGCATCTCTGAATGCACAGCACGTTGAACCTTGAGGCAGATGAGCTACAGCAGCAGAAGACCACACTGGGTGCCACTCCTGTCAGTTAAGAACAGAACTTTTTACAAGGCTGTGAATTGTTAATGCTTTGCAAAACTACTCCAAAGGTTTTCGTTTCCAAACACACATTTTTGAAAGTTCAACACTAGATCATAAAAGTTGAAAAACCAAGATAAAAAATATTCCTGAGTCCAGATGATGTTCCAAATGTCCACAATCATGATGTCAGGGTGTTATCAGTAAAAATTAGAGCTTCTGTTATTGTTATTACAACTGTTAGATGAATAGATACATTATATAATTTTCAAGCAATGTGTCTGTTTACTAAAATATTACACATCCATGACCCAAATACAGTTATATTTCTTCGTTACTATACAACAAAGGAAAGTCTTTTTAAGATACATTTAGAGGAAAACAAAGTTACAAAGCTCCTTGTGTTATTATGTTCTCTGAAGTGAAGCTGGACTACACACTTCTCTCAGCTTGAGTGCAGGTCAGGTGGTGGACCTACAGGTGGTCAGGCCTGGTCTCTTTCTGCTGCTGCGCGATCATTCTCCACATCCATTAGTCGTCTCAGCAGGGTTGGCTGACTGTCGGGGCGGTGCCTTCTCGGAGGAGGAGCATCATCTTCTTCTTCCCCCTCTTCTGCCTCCATTGATAAAGCAACACAGCTCCGCTTGTTGGGGATCTTGCCTCCTGCCACCACACGATCTGCCATAGGTAGACACTGTGGAGGGGAAGGGGGTAGTTGATGAAACATTTAAAAAGCAAAGAACATTTTGGTCATAATAATAAAACTAACTGTTTAGTTCTTTGAAAAGTGTATAACTATTTTGTACATCTACACTGAACTTTAAGAAAAAAATAAATAACTTTAATTTGACTTTCATATATGTTCTGAAAAACCGTTTGCAGACCTCTGAGGTGGAAGAGTGGGAGGTGTTGAGGGGTCCTGAGGTTTGTTGGGGAGTCATTTCTCTTTCTAATGGTGTAAGATTGATGTTGTATTTTTTGGACAGCCGATAAGGAGCTGCTTTGGGATATGGAGTCAAAGGAGGGCTGCCAACCTACAAAAGAGTTAGAGAAAACTTCACTTTCAGACATAAAGCTAAACAGTGCATGATTGACTTAGTATTCTTAGCTTGTTAAACCTCCTCAAAATGCAGACTTTAGATGGTTCACTTACTCCAATGGGGGCTTCAAATTGCCTGGCAAAGTCTGACATCTTTGGCAAGTAGATGTGGTTGAAAAAGTCTAGCAGAATTCCCCTCTGCTCCTCACAAGGTACAGGATAATGTGCTGATGGTGTGTCAGGGGTTGGAAAAGCAGCACTGTATTCTTCATTATCTGTAAAGAAGAGTAAGATAAATGATAAATTCTCACAAAAAAACTTCTTCTAAAAAATGACTCGAATTATTCAGATAGTACTAACAAATTTTGGTAACCTGATGTGCACTTCCTGTTTCAATCAGACATCAGTAGTTTGTTCCTTTCTCGCTTCAAAAAACAATACTTTATTGGTTTTGGGCCAGATGGGAGTACTTCCAGTCTGCATATCAAAAAATGATCTTATGTGGTGGTGTTGATTATGACCTGCTGCTGATGTTGAGTCTGGCTGTAGACTCTGCTCATGGCAAAGTGTGTGTCAAAGATGTTTTCCACAAATGGTTTTCTTACTGGTGTTTCCTGTGAGTGAATCTTCTGTGCTTCCTCCAGAAATCAGCTCATCTTTGCAGACCTTAGCACAGGCAACATCCATGTTCATTGAACTCTTAAAATAAAACAGCAAAAACAAACTCAAGAACACACACCCACACACAGGCAGACAGACAGGCAGGCAGGCAAACAGGCAAACACTCAAATACTCAGTTTGCTTTGATAAGACCTATCACAAGTTTTCCTGGGAGTAACGTGTACTGATGATCAAGTTTATATATCAACCACATGTTGGTTTTGTTTACAGACCAAACATAACAGACATATTGAGTATGACGTTGACGAGACACAGCTGAAACAGTCTTTCAGTCTTTTCTAACACAAAGTTAGAGATGACGAAAGGATTAGTCCAAAAGGCAAAAAGAAACATACACTTTTGTTGATAAACCGCTGAGACTCTTAGCATCTTACTATCCTTTTAAAGGGATAAAAAAGCAATGGAAGCTTTGTCAGTAATAACAGACTATATGGATATTATATTTCCTGACGATCAGCTGCAGTTCAAACCGAGCGTCAGAATGGGTAAGAAAGGTGATTTAAGTGACTTTGAACGTGGCATGGTTGTTGGTGCCAGACGGGCTGGTCTGAGTATTTCAGAAACTGCTGATCTACTGGGATTTTCATGCACAACCATCTCTAAGGTTTACAGAGAATGGTCTGAAAAAGAATAAATATCCAGTGAGCAGCAGTTCTGTGGGCGAAAATGCCTTGTTGATACCAGAGGTCAGAGGAGAATGGGTAGACTGGTTTGAGCTGATAGAAAGGCAACAGTAACTCAGATAACCACTCGTTACAACCGAGGTCTGCAGAAGAGCATCTCTGAATGCACAGCACGTTGAACCTTGAGGCAGATGAGCTACAGCAGCAGAAGACCACACTGGGTGCCACTCCTGTCAGTTAAGAACAAGAAACTGAGGCTACAATTCACACAGACTTACCAAAATTGGACAATAGAAGATTGGAAAAACGTTGCCTGGTCTGATGAGTCTGCTGCAACATTCGGATGGTAGGGTCAGAATTTGGCCTCAACAACATGAAAGCATGGATCCATCCTGCCTTTCAAAAAGCTGGAATCATCTCAGACTAGTTTCTTGAACATGACAATGAGTTCACTGTACTCAAATGGCCTCTACAGTCACCAGATCTCAATCCAATAGAGCACCTTTGGGATGTGATGGAATGGGAGATTCACATCATGGATGTGCAGCCGACAAATCTGCAGCAACAGCGTGATGCTATCATGTCAATATGGACCAAACTCTCTGAGGAATGTTTCCAGTACCTTATTGAATCTATGCCACGAAGGATTAAGGCAAATCTGAAGGCAAAAGGGGGTCCAACCTGGCACTAGCAAGATGTGCCTAATAAAGTGGCCGGTGAGTGTATGTTTCAATATATTTTCAATCCCACTGACTAATATATTATCAGTTAATTATTTAACTTGTGCTGCTATTGGAAATGCCAAAAACTTGACTTAGTTAAATGGTCTGCCTTCCCAAAAATAAAAAAATAAAAATAATAATAAAATAATCTTTGGATTTATTTTCAGAGAAGTAAACATTTTCTTCAGATGTATTTCAGCATACCTTGGCTATGATGTCGATGGCACACTTAAGCAGCTGGTCCACATGACGGTCTTTCATTAGATCAGGGAAGTTGACCAGAGAGTGCTCGAAACAGGTCCACATCTTTCTTCGCAGCAAATCAGAAATGGGCAGTGTGGGAAACTGTGTTAGACGCCTGCTCACCAACAAATAAACCTGGGACAAAGAAGAAGCTAACATTAACATTGTATGATACTGTACTATTTAATATGTTTATGGGGGTCAGGGTTTAGTGAGTGAAGTGTTTTATCAATCATTTTGAACTGGCTTTGGTTGCACCAATGAATGAACAAAAGAGGCCACTAAAAATGGAAGAAATGCAAACTTGAAACCCAGAACCTCTGCTGGGTATTAGCTTTTTAACATGTCAGCAGTTATAAGCAGATATCGCCACAGACACTAGATCTTAAAGCTATTTATCCGCGCATCTCAGGCTGCTGATCAAGCTGCTTTTAAACAAAAATTAGAAAATGATGACTGCTGAGAGGTGAACTGACCTTACGAAGAAATAGAACGAGGGACTTGCTTCTCTGCGGTCTGCTTTCAGCTGATGTGGAAGGCTGCTGGTCAGGGTTTGCCGGCACTGGCAGAAACAGAACCAGTTCATACACAAGAAGGACCCATGTTGTTTGAATTGTGCAGGCATTTCAACTGGCCAATGTTCTTACTAATCAACATCTAAATAAGAAAGTAGCTGTTAAACACTGAATTATACCTTCTGGTAGGTTGCTTTCAGGTTGCACATCAGTTCTGCGTGGGTCTTCAAGTCTGTTGGGAGGCATCACCTGCGTATGACACAAAGTCTTCATCAACACTGCACATGCTTTTGATATCAGGATAATATTTTGTTTAGTGTAAAGACATATTTAAGAAGCATTTTTAATTTCTGTCTCAGAACTTAATATCAAAATCAAGATATAAGAGTTTTGTGAAATATCTCTTCATACATGAAAGTTGATGCTACAGAGTCTAAGACATGAATATCTCAGTTGTCAAAGAAATGAATGGGGTTCATTCACGGATAGGGCTTTAGTTAGCTTCTGTGTTTTTGAGTAATCTATTTATCAGCGACCTGTTGGCAGCTCAGCAATTTGCCCCCATTTGATTTGACTTCCTCCCACAGTGGTGAGTCACTGGTCCAAGCCAAGCTCTCCAGAATTTTCAGCTCTACTTGGTTCAGGTGGTTCCTTTCAGGCTCAGACAGGTTCTTTACATCCCGCATCACTGGCTCAATCACCTGTCAGAGCAAAGTACAACAACATGAAAAAGGAAGGGTGTGGCATTGTTGTTAAAAAACTGATTGAATTAAAGAAACTTTAAATTCTCAAAAACACTTTCAATTGTGAAAAAGATATAAAAACTACTATGAAAAAGCAAATTCAATGGGCTGCTGTTGATGAAAACTACATGGGCATTTGAAAAAATAAATTTAAATTTATTTGCTTATTACATAAAAAATTGCTTGTCCCACTAAAGAAAAAGAAAACAGGAGCATCCCCACTGCAAGCACAGTTTACTTATAATGAACACAAACATTTCCAAAGGGGTACGGTGTCAGTTGGAAGATCTTGAGGAGTAGAGGGAATTCACAGAGTTTGTTTGATGACATGGTGATCTCTAGACAACAGGCCACAAGACACCTCTGTTGAAGTTCATTGTTGAACATGATCTGTTAAAATCAAGACATGATAAAAATAAAATACACATAAATGTAAACAATATTTATGCCATGTTTCATCACTTCACAGTTGCTGCTTATATGTTGTCCTGAATGTGTATAGCAAAGAAAAGACTTCAGTTCTGGTTTCATCCACTGGAGGGCAGAGCACTCACCGACATGTCACTGATGCCCAGCCTGTCGCTCTCTTGAATGGCCAGCTTCTCCAAGATCTTGTAATACCAATCTCCAGCTTCATGACAGCACCTATCGGCCATTTCTGAGAATAAGATCACATGCTTGCCTTCAGTGCTCAAAGAAAAACTATTTTTCTGCCATCATAAAAATCAAAGATTTAAATTTGACAACAGCATCCCCTGACCCACGGTGTATGGATTAAATTTGTTGAATATATTAGCATACCTTTCATTCTCTCAGTTTTATTCTCATAGTGTTGCAAGAATGTGTTAAGCATATGTCTCAGTCTGGTCTGAATCTCCTCTGCTTAGTCTTTGGAGCAGGCCCTAAATCCATGGAATTGTAGAAATAAATACTTTAGCAAAGCAGTTAAATGAACACTACAAATACACTGAGTATTAGCCCGAGAAAACTTTCACAACAGACTCAGTGTCACTTACCGACGTGTTTTAATAGCTTCTAGATTATTCTCAAAGTAAACGGATTCCCCAGTTGTCTCTTCTTGTAGCTGAGAGAAAGAACAGCTCCAGCTAATTTCCGGATTGTTAAACCTCTACTGGTGCTTTAAGGAAGTTCACATCTCCCGCCTCTCTCAGCAGCTGACTGTAGACAAGCCCCAACACGTCGTGTCAATGTAGAAAATGTTCATTACACGGCAGTTTAATGTATGGAAGCCCATTTCCGCCAGTAAGGAGAAAAATAAAATAAAATAAAATCCGTATGCCATTAATAGGATTCTAAGTCAGAATAGTAAGGTTAAATGGGTTTCCGTATCTAAAATTAATCATAGCTAATCTGCACAATGGAGAGGAGGGCGACCCAATCCAACAGAGGTACTGATTTGTTTGGCTTGTCTCTGTCTTTTGCCTTCCTCTTAGGTTTGTATTGAATCTGACCGACTAATATGTTTCCTCTCTTAAAAGTGCAGTACATTTTTATGTTTGTCATTTGGTCCCACGACTTCGTTCACACATTGCATTTGAGTGGGTCTTTATATAAGCTCAGTGGTTGTTCCAGTATAGTTCCACGAGACACTCCAGACCGACATAGAATGTATTTTACAGTCAGGCAAGAAAAATATAATACATCAATATTGTTTTCAACCAAGTTATCTAAACTAACATCTCTCTTTAAAATTCTTTAAAAAATGATAAACAGTGCCTAACAACTTCATTAGACCACCTCTCATCAAAAGAGAAAACCACCTAGCATCATGAAGTGCTTTAACTCGGACTCTGTTTTTTAAAGATTCCATTTTGAATAAGAGTGAGGTGTTTCAAACTGATTTATGTTTTTGTACCCAAATATGAGCAAGAAAACTGGAACTCTCCAAGACGTCAGAAGCTTAATAAAAAGTAGCATCATTTTTTTAAATCACAGAATGAATGAATGAATATATAAATAAATAAATAAATAAATAAAGTGCTTAACTTTTATTTTTAATAAAAAAAATGATAAAAGAGCTACATAGTGAACTATACAGGCTACTGTTAATTTAGGACAGTGGTGGCAAACACCTAACTGGGTGATGGTTAAACTGTACATGTTTTTTTTATAATTACCCCCCCCACGCACACACACAAATTAATTTTAAATTAAAACTTTTTGAAAAATTTCAGTCAAAGAAATGTGAAAAATTTACAGTGACAGTAATTTACTGTATGTATTATCACTATTAGGGCTTCATCAAATACTCCCATGGCGGTTGTTGTTCTCCACGTTATGTGCATCAAAAAGTAAAATAAATGAATTATTTTATGGTAGATAAATTATGAAAATGACTTGTGAAAATATGAATGGTCCTTGGAAATGTATAGGTAAGAATTCAGGTAGTGTATAAAGCAGAGTTCAAGCACATTGCTACAGTCTTTTTCCACACCTCATCCACATGCAGGTCGACATGCACACACTGAAAGTCAAACTGATATTTTTAGTTTTGTTCTCCTCTAAAAATCAAGTGGCATGAGCTCAGGTAAATGAGGCCTGAAGGACATAAACAGCAAACACTGGTTCAAAACCTGTAATTTTCAAAACTGAAACTGATAAAAAAAAAGACCTTATACAACATTAGGTGATATTATATATATTGTTTGATAATATATATTACAGTTTTTCAAAGTCAGTGTTTGGAGTATGTTGTTTTATGTAGTTTGAGTGAAAATATATCTCTGTAGTTTTAACTTCAAATGGAAGAACCGATACACAAGTTTATTGTCTTTCCAAGCAGTCAAATAAAAGTCCATAATTTTATGCATAGGGTACTAGAATTGGAAGGTCTATAACACAGGATCCTATCTATGACGGTAAAAACTTCAGTGTGATGGTTTTGCATACAGAGGTGACCTGGTGACATTATGAACGGTTAAAGAATTTTGGTTGTATCTTTTAGGCCAATACTTGCACTGTACTTACACTGAGGAACCATGTCAATAGGCCTTGTTGCTATACTGGGACTACTGTTTTCAGTGTTATTTCAACTAATGGTATGCATTTTATGACTCTGATTGCTAGAATGATGCCAAGTTGCAAAGACAATTGCAAGGGGACACTTAAAAGAGCGCATGTGAGGAGAAAAAGTGTCTGATATATGCAATTTTCCTTTTTGAGGACCCCCACTTTTAGCAACAAGCACAAGCACGCTTAAGTGATAGTCAGAAGAATATGTTTAATAAAAATAATTAAACCTCAATTTCCTCTATAGAACTTCATAGAAAGTAATCCAATAAATTACAAATGACTTTTTAAGACAAGTTGTCCTGCACTACATAAAGAATTATGACCACACAAACCACAACTTGCAAATATTACAACTGTTCAATGAAATAAAACAAGACAAAAACTGACCAGGGTGACATTTAGGATATTATCAAGCCTGAAATAAAAATACAAACCATGATGCTAGTTTCATCATCTCAGTAATTACATGTATGCAAACTGAAAGAAAACCTCCCTGTACAGCAGTAGTGTGTTTTGTCTTTCCTCTTGCATATTGGTCATCGTTTACTTTTGTCTGATTCCACATTGCCTCTGTATCATTCGCAATGTTTCGAGAGTCCTTGTACAGTACAAAATAAGAGAAAAAGCTAAGCAAAATGAAAGCAAAAAGTCCAATCTTGTGTCTGCCATCATTTTCATCCGTGTCCTATAGAGGTTTAGCACTGTCATGAATCCATCATTACATCATCATGGAGCAACAAAAAGTAGCAAAAGTCATCAGATCACCTACAGCAGAAGTATAGCGATGGCTGGATGTTTTGCATAAGGGCACTACAAGTTTAAAGAGAACAGGGGTGCAGATATACAAAAATGACAGTGGTGTGTTTAAGTTCACTGTTCAGACATAGAAAAATACTGTACTGTTAGTAATAATATAAAAAAATGCCATTGCATTGCAAGCAAAACCCATGAGGAATTCTAAATAACAGGCATAATAAGAAACTGCTTAAAGCAACATTAGAGATCAGACATGTCTTCAGCCACTCCAGATTAGATGCTACAGCAGTACTTAAGAACTTAATAGACTGAGTTAAGTCAGTGGAGGTTTACCAGCACTGGAGGGGCGCTCTGTGAGTTCAAAAAGAAACCTGAACCTTGGAAATTATTTTGAAAAGTATATCTAACAGTCCACTGTGTAACAGCAGTCCTAGAGCAAGCACTGGTGTGCTTGAGAAGGTTACAAAAAGGTACTTAGGCTCAAGTGTTTGTGTGTATCCTGGTTACAGCTGAACATTGCCGTGAGCAGAGATGATGACAAACAAAATGATCAACACAGCCAAGCACTAAGTGAAACAAACTGCACAAACATGGACGCTTAGCACAAATCTGAGCTGTTCATTTGTCAGACGGAAGAGGAACAATAGAGCGAGGTACAGGATAAGGGCACTTCTACACCTAGCTGAAGCTCCATTCATTTTTAAAACACAGTCAAGCACTGAGTGAAACAAATACAACAAGCTGCGAACTCACAGCAACACCAGCTGCTGCCAGTATTCTCCTTTTCAGAAATTAGCCAGTTGAGCACTGTGTCAAATTTAGTGCTTGATCAATGACAATCACCACAATCATAGGCAAGATTTGAACTATTTTGTGCTTGTGCCATGTGTGTTCTGTAAGACTTTGGTAAACAGGCAAACATGCAATACAGAATCCAAAAAAGGAACTGGAATTGCCTATGGACAAGTGTTTGAAGTTTAAAACAATGGTATTTTCTACTGGCTTGCAAGGCCCCCTACTCTAGAGACGACATTCAGACCGAAAAGTTGTGGAAGCAGTAGAAACCAGGTGAGAGGAGCAGTCCAGCCAAAGTAGTCAGCACAGTGGAAGCTCTCAGTAAGATTAGAAAAAAGAAAAAAGAAAAACAGCCTATGATGTACACATTTTAGCAGAATAAGACTTTATGTACATGGACAGCAAAAGACACACATATGCACATGTAAATCAGCACAGTGAAGCCAATCATTTTAGCACAGTCGAGGTAAGATGCAGTCAAATACGGCGGGGCTGTAGTAATAATATCCATGAAAGAGAGCACTAAACTCTGTCAGGACCAAGAAAAGGTCAAAGGGCAGTTTTTGGCACACAGTAAAAGGTAATTTTCTGTCCCCATAGCTCGATGAGTTACTGAGACACTGTAGTCAAAATCAACAGATGTGGAAGTGAACGGAGTAAGCTTGCTGTGAGAAGCTGAAGTGCGCCTTGGATTTATGACGTGATCTTAAGGTGATGGTGAAAACAAGGAGTTTTACCTTTTTAAACCTTTAAAAAAATGAATCACAGCTGAGAACTGAATTTTGATCCATCTTACAAAATCCAAGCTTATGTTGTTTGTTTGGAGAAAGTAATACTTGATTAGATTTCCCTCTGTATACTTGAAGCTTCGTTAAATAGGGAGCTTCAGGTCATTCTTTTTCCACCAAAAAAAAAGATGTGAACGAATTCAGAAAGTGACTTTACAAAGTGATATGAAAGGTGAGGCTGAGTTGTGCACTGGGTTGGAACATGGCAGACAGAGAATCTACAGCTTCAGTGACATTCATTAGCTGCCCAAGTTATTGCTGACATATCTAATGTATGATCTGCAAAGCATAAGTGTCAACAAACCTGTAAAAGTACTTAGTATATACAAGAGAAAGCAAAGTGTTTGTCAAGTCTCATTCTCCCAACCCCTGACAATCAAAATATATTAATAGTACAGCTCAATGAGCATGTTGATGTAGTTTCACTTATTTTAATAAAATTAAATCCTGACATATTATGTACAATAATGCCTTTTGTTGTATTTGTACATAATCGCGTGGTACAAGTTCACAGAGTTCAGAAACCTTCTAAAGTCTGACATGCAAAATGTCTCAAAACAAGACTGTACCATTGAACAAGAACTGAAATCTCATTTCAGTTTCTTTAAGTCAATTATCTTTTTTTTCCATGTTTTTGTAGTCTTTATAACAACGTTTCAGTTAGTTCACGTATTTACATGTAAAGAAGTCGCAACATAAGTGCTTGAAAATCCATATATATATGTGAATATATGTGTACATTTCTAGGCAATAGATAAATAAATCTATGATTATATATTCAGAAGATCAGTCCTCATCACTTGAGTCTGAATCATCAGATGAGGAGGAAGAGCTCCCTGACTCTGATGAAGACGACTCGGCTTTCCCTGAACCTTCAGGACCACTGTTTTCTTTCTGCTCTGCTGACTCCTCTTCTTCTTCATCTTCATCCAAAGCTTCCTCTAACTCCTCATCCTCCTCCTCTTTATCTTTCTCTACTGGCACCTCTGCCTCCCGTGGCAGTGACCGAGAGGCTGCAGGCTGAGGAGGAGGAGGAGCAAGAGGAAGGGTGGGGTCACTGTTTAGGCTTTGTGGCTGTGCGGCAGACACAGGAAGGTTAAGGCCTGGAGTGAGAAGCATCCCTGGATACAGCATACTGGAGAGTAACAAGGGGTTAAGAGACAGTGGGTGACTGGAGGCTTCAGAAGCAGCTGAAGCACTTTGTGGGGCCGCAACTGTGGAGGAGGAGCTGGAAGTGGAGGAAGGAGTCGTGTTTGAGCCCTCTGTCCTTTCTCCTTTGGTGTCTGAGGTGTGAGAGGGGGCTTTAGGGGCTGACAGATCTCCTGTCACACTGCTGACGGTTCCCTTTGTCCCCTCTTCTGGGCCTCCTGTACCCTCCTGAGCAGGCTTCCCCAGTAGGCTGCTCATGCCAATGAGGTTTGGGATTCCTGCCATGCCAGAGAGCATCATGGGAAACATAGCAGCCAGGTTACTTGCAGCCAGGTTGCTGGCATCAGATGGCAGCCCCATCAGACCTGCAGTGAGCTGCAGGGACTGTAAGCTCTGGAGGTTTTGCTGGAAGGCCTGCAGGCTGGTGAGATCCATCCCAGAGAGGAGGCCGTTGGTGAGAAGAGGGTTCAGACCCAAGGCCGAGGCTGCTGGGTTGGGTGCAGCTGCTGCTGCTGCCTTGGCCAGAGGATTCTTCGGACGACGTCCACGACGGCTCACTTCCTCAGGAACAATTGGTCCTGTTAGGATCCTGTCAAACATGCTCTCTGGAAGGTAACCCTGGAGAAAACACAAATGATATCATAGAGCATTAAAAGGTTAGTAATTAGAGCCATCTTAGACAGACTACACCAAAAAAACCCTCCACACTGAGGAACTTAGAATTATGTAAAGTTGTAGAGAACAGCCTTTAATCTAACCCTACTCTCACATAGGCTCATGATCAGGTTTTGTTAGAATATTAACCTTAGCATCAATAATCTAAACACCCTGTAAAAATATGTCATACTTTAACACAGAAGCTGAACAAACTCTTCCTCCAAAGTTACCCTCAACCTCCTGAAAACAGGTCCCTGCATCTAAAGAATTACTTGCAAGGGAAATGAATGACACTACGTTAGATTCAACAGTGATGTATCTCATCCTAGCAAACGCCTATATACAGCTCTGCAAAAGTTTCTAAATGATGTTTGTTATTCTTTACGCACCGACTGTTTGACAACATCAGCCCATTCAGGTGGGACTCCATATTCAGGGTTCTCCTGAAGGAACCGGCACAGATCCTTGAGAGGAGGTGCAAAGGCTCCGCCGACCTGCAGGACAGATCACAGGCAGCGTGAACCAAAGTGCAAAGCTTTTTAAGATGCATATTTTACAAGTTGTCCCTTCCTCTACAAAGTTGTTTTGAAAGTTTCATTATGAGTATGTAAAATGAATTCATCAAAAGTGTGAATGTTACAGCATGCAGATTATTTTTGAGCCACTCTCAAACACTAACACACCTTGCGTGCATTTCTTCTGTTGATAATCTGGACCCTTTCTTCTCCAGTCAGGCTGTTCACATCTATCTTGTTGGGGTTCCTGCATCGGTGCCTTTTCTGCTTTGGTCGACCATCCTGGAAATGGAACTGCATCTGCATCTTATTGACCCCCTAGACAGAAAGTAGAGGAATAATCATGTTAAAATAAGACTGCTAAATTCATAAGGCTGCCATGCTTTGTATGGACCTTAACATCTGCCAATCTATACAAGCAAACCTACACATTGCACAAAAGTCTGTCATCCCCAGACATATTTTTTTATCTTTAAATGAAATAAATGGGATGTGCTTGGGATATCCACAATCAAACCTATAAATTTACAATAAAACAGTCTTACCTGGCAGCAACAGAAACCTTGAAAGATGCAGTAAGGGAAAGAAAACAGTACTCACAGGGATGAAAGCGCCTGTGTCTGCCACAAAGCCGGGATGCTCTTTCAGCCACAGATCCAGATCTTTTCTCTTTGGAGCGTCGTCTCCAGCAAGCCGTGTGCCATCTTTGAGGTTAATAACAGGGACTCTGCTTTCAAGGTCCCCTGGGACCTGGTTGGAGCTCTGGCTTAACCCTGGCACAGAGGCCACAGGCATGCCCAGCTGGCCAATGCCCCCCCACCCAGGAGGCAGCTGGAAAAAACAAGGACCAAAGGAGACTTGTTAAATATGATGGACTGAGTAATAATTGATAACATGTGGCACATTTAGGGAAGCATAACAATGACTGATACAATTCATTCAACCCAAACAGAAATATACATAAACCTGACCAGGAAGTGCTCTTTGAACCAAATTAAAACAAAGAGAGATGGTTACCTGATCAGAAGGAGCAGGAACTCTACTCCTGTTCATGAAGAGCAGGTCCATCCCCTCCACGTTCTTCCTCCTTCCCCTCCTCCTCTTCACCACTGGCTGGCCATCCAGCACTCCGTTTAGCCTCATCTGACCAGTAAGATCTGCAGAAAAACCAGCCTGTCAGCTTCACACTAGTTTGTAAGTATTTGCAGATATTTATGTAACATGATGAATCTTTGCCGTACATTTTGGAGTATGTTAACTTTCAGTTAACACTTTCAGTTCATATGTTTTTTTGTGACTCTTATGTTTATATGGTAAGGTCTAGGTCATGTTTTTTCAGACGGCACTTATTTTCACATTAATGAATTAGTCACCATCTTCAAGGCCACAGAGGATGACAAACTGAATCAGTCATTTACACTTTGCTGCCATCTAGTGGTTGTCAAGCTGAAGTTTGATTACGGACTCAACACAATATGTGTCACACAAATCTTTAGTCCTTCGCCACGTTTCAAATGAACACACCAGTTTGGAAGCTGCACTGAGGTTTGGTGATGTCAGCCAGGCCTGTGTCTGAGGCGCTCTGCAGCTCATGAAGCCGGGCCAGATACTGCTGCTGGGCCTGAGGACCCTCCTCGGACTCCAGGGGCCTCTTCAGAGGTAGACCTTGTTTCTGGAAGGTCAGTTTCAGACCTCCCTCCTGCTGCAACAGACAACAATGATGTTAGACATATAGAGGGAAGAGGGATGTATAATTAGAGGGAAAACAAATTAAGATGTAATCAAGGAGAAACCCTGGTGCTTTGTTTTGAGTTGCCTCTTCATCTATCCAAAGTTTGAAGGATCATAAATTAAATATGTCTCAGGAGGTTTTCATTCTGCTAATGCTTAAAGTAGATATAGACACGTTTCAAGTTATGTGATGAAGCAAAATTTATCTCAAAAATGTAATACATCAAGAGGGCATCTTTTTTATTATATTCTTGTTAGTAATATTGGGACACACAAACACAGGAATGAGGAGCAGCTAGCGGGGCAGTGGGTTTAGTCTAGTCAAGAGTTTGCACTGAATTGGGAAGCCATGCTGAAGAGATAGTTGCTGTCAGCTTTTAAAGTTTTAAAAAGTAAAAAGCAGCAAGTGTTTGAAGGTATGATTTGGGAAAAGATCAATTTCAAATGGAAACAAAAAATGAAGAAATAAATGAAATAAAATCTGAAGCCTGTCAAGTTAATGGCCGCATGCCTCGATGCATACTTGAAAACACCCACAGACGAGGGATCCATTTCAATCAGATTATAAGAACGACCCCTTTAGTATAGAGAGGCTTCAAACTGAACTCATTATGTTCTCATGACTGAGTGATTTGTGCTCATGTAATCACAGCCTCAGAGCCCAATTCAAATTGAGTGTGTGGGGAAAGAGAGGAAGGCTGTTATTATATTAATCTCTCCTCCTGCCAGGCAGTCAAAACCACTAATCATACCCAAAGGAAAGAAGGAAGAAAAACCAGAGAAACATGCTGAATGCAGGAGCTAACACCAGTCATGGCAGCAGAAGTGTAGTAGGGTCCTAGGATTAGGGCGAAGCAGAGGGAGGACGAGGAACGGAGATAAGGGAGAAATCAACATACATCATTTAGTTTTACTGAGAACTCCTTGTTTTCTGCAACATGCTTGGTCACCTTTGACCCCTGTGGTGAGGCAGAGGGGTCCTCACTCAGACTGTTGTCCAGCAGCTTGGTGGTGTAGAAGGAAGCAACTGCACCTCCGGGCTCATACACCCGACGTGTTCCTGGCCATTTGCCTTTTAGCACTGCCTGGCAGATGCTGTCCAGGCGGTTGATGATCACACGATCCTGAAGTAATAACATGTTAGTACCAGCACACTCAAACCCTTTGTTCATTTATCTAATTAGACAGAATATTAAAGTGAAACAGTTACTTTCTATCAAAGTGAGTAATGCTTGTAATCTGAACACTACCCTGCTCACACAGATTCTTCATCATCAGGAGTGTTGATATTTATAGAAAAAGCCATGAGACTTGAAACATGTACAGACCTTTGGCCAATAGGAGGCAGCGAGCATGTACCCTCCTCCCTGGACAGGATGTGAGGGGGTGTTGATGCCGTTCTCATCCACATGAGTGTCTTGTGTTTCATCTTGTGTAGTGCTCAGAGATGCCACACTGTCCTCATCAAAACCCTTGACACTTGTAGCTGCAGGCACTGAGAATGTGACAGGAAGGAGACAGACATGAGGTAGAGGCATCAACAGGGTTTTTTTTTTGTAACCTAACGAACAGAAGAATTACATTCACTCACCTTTCTTCTTTCCTTCCTCACTATCACTATCATCAGAAGAGGATGAGGAGGATGACGATGATGACGAAGACCCAGAGGAGCAAGATGAAGAAGAGGAGGAGCTGGACCCAGAATGTGATGATGAAGAAGAGGATGATGATGAAGAGGAGGAAGAGCGCGATGAGGAGCTTGAAGAGGAGCCATCTGAGTCAGACTCGGAGCCTCTCCGTGCCTCTCTGCGCCCTCTCTTGCTGGATTTCTTGGGTTTCCTCTCAGAGGAGTTGGGTGTGAGAGGTTTAGTTCGTGCTGCCACCATCTTCTTCTCGCTGTCTCTCACCTCAGTGATGGGCTTCTCCTCCAGACCTGTGGGAGTAGCTGGTGCTTGAGGAGGACTCCAGCTCTCTCCAGGCTTCTCCTTGCCCTCCTCTCCTTCTGAGGCTGGCTCTACTTTGAGCACGACAGCGCCTGGCTCAGTGTCTCTCTGGGCTGATGGTGGTAGTGGCGAGCCAGTCAACGCTGAGCTGCTGGTCTGGCACTGAGGGTGTAGAAGCGGGGTGGAGGTGCGCGATTGCTGCTGTGTAGCTTTTGTTTGGCTATAGTTGCGTTGGGCAGCCATGAAGCTGAGCTCCGGGTCTCTCAGGATGTGGTAATCTGTCCGGCTGACTCCATGTTTGGCAGCACCGATTAGGAGGTCACGGTCGTGAGTGCCCACTTCCCACCACACTGGTAGGTCAGAGCTCATCTGGCACAGTGGCAGACGCTCATACAGTGATGAATGCCGGAGGACTTGCTCCCTCACCTGGCGGAGCAGCTCTACTCTGTACAGAGTTCTAGACGCTCGCTCCTCTGTGATGGGTTGGATGGTCAGAGACGGGTCGACAGCAGAGTCTGGAAAAAAGACAGGATAAAAAAAGGAATAAAGTAAGAGAGAGGAAACAGAGACCTCTACTCTAGAAGTAAAACCTGAAGACCTGTTTGTGCCTGGAGTTTAAACATTACATTGTTTGCCTTTCACAAATGATTAACCTTATCATCCCCCTTCCTCTGGACTGTTGAGCCAGCAACTTTTAAATGTAAAACAACCTGTAAAAAACATTCAAAGGTAGCAACAAGAGTCAAAAATACTACATAGCCTAAGATCATGTTAATAACATTATAATGACAAAAGATTAGATCAGACTTCAGAGATAGCTCTCTCAGCTTAAATTCTCAAAATATCCCAAAAATACCCTTTCATGTACACCAGCTGTTTTCAAACACAAAGCCTGATTCACTTTGGGTTAAGAATGTTGAATTAAATTTATAGTAAATTTATCCAAACTGCAACAATGTCATGATCAAGCCATTCACTGATTTTTGGAGGGTACAAAGACAGATGTGTGCACATGTGTGAATGAGCTGGAAGACTGCTGACCTCCTTCTTTGGGTGGCAGGCGACACACCCTTCGGCACATGGCGGTAAAAGCACACAGGTATTTCTGCAGGCTCTCATCAGTCTTCTTGTGCAGACGAGCCATCGCCCTGAACTTGGTCCAGTCAAATCGGCCCAGGTTTGGGTCAAAAACGACACCAAATGTGGAGACCACACGATAGAAGTCAGCCTCTTCTCGTCTGGTCCATCTAGGGAAATAAAATAATGTAACGTTTTTAATTCTCTGCACAAAATAATCATTAACAGCTTGATGTTCATCTTTCAAAAACACCATCGACGTAAGGACCAGTATATTATATCTCTTCACACAACACTGACAGCTGTAGTCTGGGGAGTTCCCTTTGTTCCCGCCCTATGATGCTCCTCTCCTTGTTCATGTTGGGCTACAATAGCTCAAACCTTTGACTCTCGGCCTGGCTCTGCTCATTATGTCCATTTGTTGTTGTAGTCAAGCTAAATACCATCTGGTTTAGACACAGTTTGTTTTAATTTGAAAGGCACTGGGTGTTTTTATGTGGTTTCCATGCACGACTTTCTGTCCTACTCAGTCTGCTGTTTGTAAGTTTACGCGTCACTACTCTGGCATCCAGCAAATATGTGACCCTTGCATTTCTGATGTGTCCGGCATTGAATAGAGACCTATCAGGTCTGGTGCTGTGATGGAGCAGAGCTGGATCAGAGACAGATCTAATGTATTTTCACCATTACATGTACTGACCTTTGCTGACGTTCAATCTTAGCCACCATCTTGGGGTTCAGGGTGTCGTTGAGAGTTGGGGGTAGCGGGCAGAGTGGAGCGGACAGTATCATGGCTGGCTGGGACTGAGACTGAGTCTGATGGATATGGAGTATCTGCCGGCTCTTGGTGAAACGTTGCGAGGCTGTGATCAGACGCCTCAGCCTGGCTGTAAGCACCGAGGACGAGGGCCAGTAAATGGTTTCACCTCCCGTCACTGGAACTGCATCTGGATCAGAACACAAGATAGTAAAATAAAAATCAAAATAATCAGATTGCATTAAGACGATACATGAAAAACATACATCATAAAAAATGTTGACTTTCTAGATTGTCTCTTGCCTGTAGGAAGCTACTCTTTATCAAAACCCTGATAATCCCTTGCAGATAAAAGCATGAAATACTCACCTCCGGCATTGTCAGTGACAACCAAGTCTCCAGGTGAAGAGGCGTCATCCTACAAGAGCATAAAAATGGGTTCATAAGGCTTCGAGACTACGATTGATCAAAAGGAAAGTAGTAATGGTATAACATGGTACAGTGAGGTCAAATTGTTATACCAACAGCCACACTTAGTTCATGTGGACTCACCTCCATATCATCCTTCACCAGGGCTGGAGCAGGCTTGTACTCTGGATCATCCACATCCCTACAGACACACGGAGTTCCAGTGATTTTTTATAACTTGACAACCCAGCTGACACAGTCTTAAACATTTCTGAACTGGAGCACAGCAAAATAAAACACATGATTTATAACTCAGGACTGGAACATTGCACTCACCCATCCATGAAATCATTGCCTCTCTGTTCAGCAGCGATGGCCTTCTCATCTGGTCGCCCCACACGCTCTATGAAGCAAAGGGCTGGGTCTGCACGTATAGTGTTGTACTTTTCATAACCTGTTCATGTACACAAGGATCAGCAAATAAAGTCAGCAAAAGATAAAACATGAAAACTCTTCAACATACATCCAAGGCTTTTCAAAGCCATTGGTCCAGGTAAAACTTCAAATGACAAGTTAGTCAGACTGCAAATGTTCTAATTTTGAAGACCAGCTTTGTCTCTTTTTCTGAGTAACATTAAAGCAACAAGTCATAGAAAGCGCTCAAGTTTCTTACCATGCTTAAAGATGCCCAGCAGCAAACACTTGTCAGAGATGGCATCCCACCACAAAGCTGGCAGCTCCGAATGGTCGGGGTCTGGCACCCAGATCTTTATCTCACTAAAAGAGGAGCAGGAGGAAGACAGTTTGTCAGATTCTAGCGTGAGCATGCTTAGGATGCCATTAAGTATATCCATTCATGAAACAAGGCATGTAGCCCTTGATTTAAAGACAAACTATTCAGATTTCAAAATTTATTTGAGTAAAAAAACCTCAGAACTGCACCTGTATTGCTGAAATGTTGTATCCTAAACATTTGTTTAAACTCTTATTTGAAATAGGGGATTTCTTCTTTATCAAACTTCTCAAAATTCTGGAATGTATTGGTATTGCTATTAAAAAAAGGAAATAATGAAATAATTAATTAATAATTTGTTTTAATTGTAAGGGTGCTGTTTAAAATGAATCATCGAAACCAAAAGTCTCACTGCTGAAGTCTGAGGCAACACTCATTTTCACCAGCAGGTGGAGCTCTAAAACTGTCTTGTTAATTTAGCAGAGTGGTTCTTCTTTCCTTCCTTCAACAGGTGGATACCAGATGCTAACGACCACACTTGCCACTCTAACTGAAAAATAGCGACTTCACCTTGTTATTGGTACACAGTTATAAATACTTAATACTCTCCAAAAAAAAGAACCTTGTGGTATTGGATGAAAGCTTCTGAATCTGTCTGACTCTAAAATCAGGAATTCAGCAAATCTAAAACCTTAACTGTTTAGAAAGAGTCTGCAAGATGAGTTTGTGCTACTGTGCTGTGTGAAATGTACTTGGAAATTAAAGTGGTTTTGTTTCAAGCTTCTAGAAAAGTGGGAAAATGTTGGCAAGTTAAAGGCAGAATGTGTCTTGTAAGATCTGAGAAGGTCAAAGATGAGCTCACCTGGCGTCTGCGCCGTCCAGTACCTTCTGGGCCTGGCTTCCTATTACCTCTTGTTTCAGGTAGTAGAGCATTCTGACCCTGAGCAGCACCCTGCACAGAGAAAACCCACTGTTCACAACAAAGCCCTGACCGCGTACAAATGCTGAGCGAGCAGCGCACACACACACACACACACACCACACAAACCAACCTGTTGAACACAATGCAAACTGTGAAAATCTGACAATTCAGCTGTGATCCGACCACATGAAGCAGAGGAAGCCTCCATTCTGATGAATTCATCACCATTTATATGATTTGTATGCCACTGATTTGTGTGTTTAGCTACTTATCGTAAGCCTTCCAAAGAGCTCGCCGCAATGCAGACTAAGACAGATCAATTAATGTGAATCATGGTTCGACTGAAGTCGACATAAGTGTATAGGCCTCACAGGGAGTCATGAACATTTCCACAGCTCAGCTCTGACGACTGAATGAACAGTCAACAGTCTCTCTCCAGTCGTCATGTGGTCGTGCTCTGGCAGTAGATGAAGGCTGTGAAGCCGAGGCTGACAAGGTAGAGGGAGGCTGACTCACAGGGGAGACATTAGCTCTGTGATGCATGATCACACATCACAGCCAGCAGGCTTTGAGCGAAGACACAGTCAAGTGGTGGGAAATGTGTTTGCGCCGGTGTGCCAGGCTGTAACGTCTGGTATGCCCTGAGATTTTGCATTTCGTCTGAACACAAAATGATTATTAAATTCTGTCGTGTAATGTCTGCTGTTGGAAAAATTCGGCATGGAGGTTTTAAGGATTTCTGGCACTGGAGCGAGACTCTGTGGAGGATTTGCATGGCTGTGTAGCTATTAGCTGTCTTACAATTGTTCTCGGTATGGTGTCATCTCAGAGGATACAGTGTGCTCCTCTGACACTGTCAAATGATCAGAGATTTCTGAATGAAGCTCTCTACAGCCCCCCATCAAGACAGATAAGAGCACAGAGCATAATACACCTTTTTACCAAACAACTGAAGTCCAAACAGTTTTATAATTAAGAACAAAAACCAGGAGCCTGAAAAAGTATCTCACCAAACAAACTGTGACCCTTCCTAATAGCCTGTACTTGAAGCAACTCATCTACAAACTTCTTTATTCGTTTAGCACCTTCATCTGAACCTGTTGTCTCTACTCCTGCTAAGGTCTCTGAGCAGAGCTGCTTTTACTGAGACAGCACTGAAGAAGTGTGGACTGCTTCAGCCACTGACAAAGTATTTCATGCCTAGCATTCTTTCTTCCTTACACTGTAGTTCAGCTAAATATTGTTCTAAATTAATCTAAAACCCTCCCCTGATTCATAGACGAGAACATTTCCATGTCTGTCTGTCTGTCTGTCTGTCTGTCTGTCTGTCTGTCTGTCTGTCTGTCTGTCTGTCTGTCTGTCTGTCTGTCTGTCTGTCTCTGTCTGTCTGTATGATGGATGTCTGTGGTGACCCGTCTGCACTTGTGGCTCTGGTAAATCAAAGTCTTCGACTTCCTCCACCCTCCATCCTCCTGTGACTGGACCCGCCCAGGAGCAGCTGCTGCTTCCTCTGCTTGTCAGCACGGCCCTTCATCACTCTTCTTCCAAGCCTTTGTTAGTCAGCATGTGTGTGTGTGTGTGTGTGTGTGTGTGTGTGTGTGTGTGTGTGTGTGTGTGTGTGTGTGTGTGCGGGTAATGTGGTTCAGTCAGAGGCTGTGTAGGATCTCAGCACAGTCATACGCTGTCTTTCAGCGGCAAATAAACCAAGTATGCATTACATGAGAGGCATGCAAAGAATCCCTCATGATCTTTTCAAAGAAAACAAGATTTCAAAACCCAGCGTAGCATAGAGTTACTAAGTCACTGTTCAAAGTCTGAGTCAAAAACACAAACTTCTTAAGAGCTGCATCCTACACACAGCAGCCAATCTAGCAGTTATTCTATCCTTTATTGAATACTGCTTGAAGAAAAGCCTTTTGGTCCTTCATTGTTTTCACTGTCCCTTTCCTATATTTTCTATTCCGTGTATGAGTTCTGTCCCACTTCAACTGACCTGTTAAGGAGGCCGGTCACACCTCTCCCCCACCCCTTTCTACCCCACCAGTCACATTCCAGGTCCTCAGGGTGAAAAATGCAGAAGTCAGCAAACCCTGCTGGCAGTGTGTCCCCATTTACCCAGTGTGTCACATATCAGATAATCCCTGGATTCAGCACAACTGGACCAGGAAACAAAGGAGAACTTTCTATGGAAGCTGCAGCGCTCTGTGTCCAAAGCCCAATGAGCACGAGCAACCTTTTAAAAAGAGGCAGCAGCTATCTATTCAGCCTTATATCTCGGTGGCCCATGTTTTGATAGCAGCCATCTTTTCCCCCTCTGTCTGTAAATAAGAGAGATCTATGGCGGCCATTAGCTGGGCTGAAGTCTCATTAACAATCATATCAGTCAGCTGGTCTCCAAGTGATGAGTGTCCGTTAATGAATCAGTCTGCTGTCAGCTCCAATAGATGTTTTAGTGCCTCCTAATTACTGTGGCTTGGAGGTGCCATGGTTAGAATTTGAGCCACGTGCAAATTGTATTTTCATTTTTCACTTAGGCTTCATTCTATTAAAAATAAACTGATACAATCTGTGCTAGAAGAGAATAATGACCACCTGCCAGTTTCTATAATAGCACAAAGGTTTAAACACAGACAATCACACACACTCTGTCTCCCACAGGCAATAAAACAAACCAACCCTTGACAATTAATCATCACGTGTGCTGTGAGCAAGTTAAAGCTGGAAAACATACAGCGCTACAAGTGGCTTATTTTATCTAATGAAAGTATTTTAGATCATTCAGTACATTTATCCATTGCAATGTGGTAACTGCAACAGCACTCCTACATGCCTGTAGGAGGGTAAAGTTCATTCTTATGCTCTGATCTGGTTGTAAACTGAACGTGACTGAAGTGTTAACTACATGCTG
Organism: Labroides dimidiatus; assembly: GCA_030710495.1. Taxonomy (NCBI): domain Eukaryota; kingdom Metazoa; phylum Chordata; class Actinopteri; order Labriformes; family Labridae; genus Labroides; species Labroides dimidiatus. The sequence goes on from CM061144.1 coordinate 15,858,853, forward strand.
GGTGGAATGAAGAGCCACCTACTTGTTGCAGTGGTGTTTGAGGTGCTTCTTGTAGCCATCGTCCTGAAGCATGTGCTCTGGGTTGTGTTTCCGGAGCCACTCAGCTTTGTGAATGTCAAAAGAGCTCGACTGGGTCTTCATCTTCTTTCCCTTTCTGCCACGAGGCACTGGGGCAGACAAACCTAGAGGATACAAGGAGATGGAGCGTTGTAGATGAAGCATAGGAAACACATCTAACCTCTTTATGTGTGGCTGACTGTTGAGATAATGCTAGTGATATTCAAGCTGGAAGTCCTGAGTCTCACCCAAGTGGTTCTGCAGCTCTTTGGTTTGTCCATCTTCAGTAGGGGCAATCAGGTCCCACATGAAGCTTTTGATTTTGTCGTCTCCACGGTAATGGACCAGGCAGTAAGCCAGCAGGGCTCTGCAGATGGACTCCACGTCCCACTCTGTTAACTGCTTCTTAAAACGCCCATGGTTCAGAATATCTTTCCAACGACCCCAACTGGACATTAGAAAGAAACCAAACAGATTTAAAAAAGGCATTTTTTAAGAGAAGTTCCTCTTGATCTGCACAACAGTATTCAGAGCACACTTGTATCACTTCTATAAGGCCGCAGTAATCATCTCACCCATAAACAAGCAGGTTCTTCTCTACTCTGAAGCACTCTGTGCGTCCATAGCTGTTAAGACGGTCATAGTTTCGCCTGAGCTTAGGTTTGGTGTCATCACTATCACTGTCACCCTCAGAAAGCTCAGCTAGCTCATCCTTTGTTGCGCTGAACGGCCTTGTCTGCTTTCTGACACGAGGCGTGTCGATCACCAAGCTGTTCTGTAGAGAGGGAACAGAGAACAATGAAGATTTTTAGCAAAAGATCTTTTCACAGATATGCAAAGGCTGAAGATCAACATCTCCAGTAATGTCTTAATCATGCCTAGCTCTGTAAAACCAACTGTTAATGGTGTATCACATACTCTGCCGTTGACCATTTCCATGTCAATATCAGCCTTTTTGGCCCATTTGTCCCAGAAGTTGGGGTCATCCAAAGAGATGTCTGTGCGGTTTCCAGATGCTACAAAACTAGCCTGAAAGCAGAAACAGAAATCATAAATTAAAATGTGATCAAATCTGTAATTCATGTTAGATTTTAAAAGTACCATATGAAATGTTGAATGTATTTTTTTATCTTGAATCAGAAGTAAATAAAGCTTGTTAGAGCAGTTTTTGAGGTGTCTGATTGTCACCTTAGCAAAGGTAGATCCTCGTCCTTCAGACTCGATAGTGATGGTCTTTGTCCTGCGCTGGAGGATTTGGTCAATATCCTCCTCGCAGAATTTGGCCCCTTCATCCTCCTCATCCATGATTGCCCCATATGCACCACGTCTCAACAGGTCCTCGATCTCCTTTTTAGATAGCTGCTGCACAGCCTAAAGAAAAAGAACGTATATTGATATTAAAAAAATAAGCAATATCCATCTATTATCTTTACCATGTATCTCATTTAGGGATGCAGGAATTAGTGATATAGGCCAAAAAAGTCACAAAATTGATCTGAGTTAGAACAGTGAACAGCATGGTACCCAATAATAAAAAGAATAAGTGCCCTTAAATCTTATTGTTTTCATGAAACAGAGAAACTAAAACTTTCAATCAAACATACCAGCTGGGTTATTAAATTTGTCCCACCAGCAGCCCTGCATCTAACTCCACTGGCTGTTTATTAAGTACAATCTGGTGTGGAGGCCTGCTAATAGCTCAACCTCCTTATACTTTAGATAATTCTCAGAGGACACCAAGCTCAGTTAAACATCCACCTACACACTTCACATGTTGTTGACATACTCCCTCACAAAGAGATTAGACTCTAATCGGATTGGTTAAACTTTAAGTAGAAATTTCAAGAGCAAGCTCCAAGTTTGAGGGTTTGAGCACATTCGCTTCTCTTTGTTTGGCATCTTGGTGTCTGCCATCTGTTTGTTCACTCAGGAGTGATGATTTAAGAAACTGTGGACTTTCATTGCTGTTAATAACGTGAAAAAAAAACCTGATTTCTTCTGTCATTTTACTGTTTGTGAATTCACTCATTCTCACACAGTTAAACGTTTAAGTAACCAATAAATCAAACAAAAACTGAACGGTGCTTTATAATTATCATATCTTTTGTGGTTTCCAGCTTCTTAGTGTAATGATTTCATGGTGAGATAGTTGATCAAAAAAAACACTAATGTGCAGCCAGAAATAAAAACCCCAGTCAATCCCTCCTCTTTGAAAATGAACTGAACTAATTAAGTATGATTAATGATCTAATTCACCGTTTCTGTTTCAAATCATTTGGAAAATTCTCAAACTCACCCCTCCCCCGGCACCTCCTCCCAGACTGTTATCTCGGCCACTCATGCTCTGCAACACTGCTTTGTCCAGGCCCAGCTTGAGACTGGCTCGATCAAACATTTCTCTTTCATACGAGTTCCTGGTGATCAGGCGGTACACCTTGACTGCCTTGTTCTGACCGATCCGATGGCAGCGAGCCTGAGCCTGCATAGGGACAAAAAAAAAAAAAAAAGAACTGAGTAGAGCAGCTACATCTTTAGTTTGACACCAAGAGCACCTAGATGAAGGCGAGATCTTGATTGGACACCACGTGAAGCACTGCATTGTTAACATTTGTTTCCATGAACAGATGTCAGACCAGAGATATTTAACCAAAATATCTCATGCAAGAACATAAATGAAAGTTTGCTGTGAGTTAGAGTACGTTGTTATATCGTACCTGCAGGTCGTTCTGCGGGTTCCAATCAGAGTCAAAGATGATGCAGGTGTCTGCTGCTGTGAGGTTGATTCCTAGGCCACCAGCTCTTGTACAGAGAAGGAACACAAAGCGCTCTGAATCAGGCTTACTGAAGCGGTCTATCGCTGCCTGCCGCAGATTCCCTCGAACTCGTCCATCTATCCGCTCATACAAGTACCTGCAACACAGAAAATTTGAACCATGGTGGTCATTCCAACACTGAACGTACAACACGTTCTGAAGCACATTTATTTAAGGTAAAATGGTCTGAAAGTCAAGATTCTTGACTTTTTATTGTTTCCTTGATGATAATTAGTGAACTGAAGCTTTGTCTGATTTGTTTAAACCTGTAATAACTTAGCAGAATCCCTGTGATACTTTATGTTTATTTGACCTGCCTTCCACATGCTGTAACAGCCCACTCTAAGACAAAACTCTGGAGGTGTTATGCTCTTTCATCTAGAGTCCATTTTCATCCCCTCCCACAATCCGACCCCCTGCACTCCCCAGAGTAATCCACTTTCAGTCAAGAGAAGACTCACAGAAATCACTGTTTGTCTCATGCAGTGGAGCCCCAAGGGCTTGAATAACCTGCTGCTGAACCCTGTCTGAGGTCTGTGCTGCACAGCACCTCACGTGTTTACAATAGTTCAGGGTTTGTGCCAGCTGCTGGTGGGAAGCAAGAAGAATGGAAGAGGTAGAAATGGACACAAAGTCAGGAGAGAGCTCAGGTTCAGATAGCAGATACTAAAATTGTATACTGTTGTTTTATGAGCCTGATACAAGTCCAAATAACTGTTCATCACCAAGTCTACCTTCATGCTCTGTAGATGGAAATCCATGGGCAAATGTATCAATTGTTTTGTAACAGAAAAATGGCAGATTCTGCTTTAAATTTTCAAGATCAATAATCAAGTGTTTTTGACAGGGAAATGTCTTCATGTATAACATTTTTCTGTTTCTTAAAACTTCAAGTTAAGGCCACTAAAACAAAGCGAATTAAAATGCATCAGCATTTCAACAAGTTTGCATGATATGATTCACCTTTAGAAGTGTGTGAAGCAGTTTTTAAGTCAGAGTTTTACAGAAAAATTGCTTCTTCTTTGTTACCTTCTCTGAATGAGGTAGTCTTCCAAGATGTCCAGGCAGCGAACCATTTGGGAGAAGATGAGCACCCTATGCCCTCCAGCCTTCATCTTAGGCAGCAGCTTATCAATGAGGACCAGCTTCCCTGCAGACTGTACCATGGCCTGCAGGTGAAAGTCCATGGCAGTAGGGCTGTACACCTCCCTGAAGTCCTCCAGGATCTTCTCTTCAGCCCCTGAAACAACAAAGACATGGAGAAATCAGCAATGCTGTCTTTCTTGCTTTATGTGGTTTTATAAATGCTATCCATGGACAATAAAGCTTTTTGAATCTTAAATATTAATTTATTGACCCAAATTTTTCGTGTCAACACTTAGAGAGCAAATCTTGACTCATTTCTTCTATGAAAACGAAACCACTGAAGCATATCTGACACAAAAGCTTTTGCAATCGCTGAACGTCGGTGTTTCAGATGTCCTTATAAAAAGCACAAGTTCAAAGATATGTGTGAAAAAATGAAGATTTCATTGTGGTGTTGTGTTTTTATTTGGAGGGGAGTGAAAAAGTGACAGATTCTCTGATGAATGATAAGATTCAAAAGACTTTTTTTGAGGTACAATTACCAGGTGTGGAGTCTCATATAATTGTCACTCAAGGTTCCAAATTATAGTGAGCACCTTAATCTTCTAAACCGAGCAGAAAACACCAGCTGAAGACTAAACAGGAAATTGTGGAATTGCAGACCTTAAGTGGCGATGCTTGCCAAGATCACAAATTAACATTTCAGTACCTACATTAAGCTGTATTTAAGCTGTAATAGGTGCCATCCTACCTTTGATGAGGTAGGGGTGGTTGCAGCACTTTCTGAGCTCCATCATGGTGTTGACCAGGTTGGGCATGTTCGCCTGACCAGCTCCTTTAGCCAGGAAAGAGAAGTTCTTCTCAAGGATGGCTCGGTAGTATTTCTTCTGAATATTTGTCAGCTCAACTTCGATGATCGTTTCCTCCTTGGGAGCTAACTTTTTCTCAACATCCTCCTTCAAGCGACGCAGCATCATGGGTTTCAGTATGCCTTGAAGCTTTTGTACCTGTGGGTCCAAACATACAAAGATCGTTTTACACCAGTAAAATGATTGAGCATTGAATATGAAAACAGGAATGGAGTAACACACGTCAGGTGTGTAGAGAACTGTTTAAAGTGGAAACTACAACTCAACCCAATTTCTTTGTAAGCCTTGGTAAGTTCTGCATTTACTAAATTCAGAGTGGTTCATTGGATAAATGAAACATTTGAAGTCATTTTTCTTTTGATTTTGATTGTTTTATCCATTTCTTAATATCCCACTGATTCTCTGTGGGCACAGTGGGCAGGTGCTAAGTCCTGCAGGAAAATGAAATAAGCATTTTCAAAATGATTGTCAGCCAACGGAAGCATGAAGTGCTATAAAATCACCTGGTAGACAGATTTGTTGACTTCAGACTTAGTAAAAATCAGCAGACAAACACCAGCAGATTTGGCATCACAACATCACAAATCATCAGATCTGGTTGGACTTATTACAGCTTGGCTTCAGTTTCTCTCTTTCCAGACTCTTGGACCTTGTGATGCTTAATTTAAGTTCCTCTGAAAAGGGAATTTGGACTACTGAGGCACAGTCCGCTTCATTTTCTCCTTAGCCCAGATAAGAGGCTTCAGACATCATCAGCAGTTCAGGATTGACGTGACATCTTAACCAGAGCTGTTGACATCTTTGGTTACTGTTGTACTGACACCAGCCTCAGTTCTCCTACGTTCTTGGATTGACTTCCATACTGGTTGCTTCTGCACTTTTTTTCCCCTCCATATTTTAATAATACTCCAATACATAGAGACACTTTTTAAAAAAATCTTTTTAAAGCTGAGCTGTAGTCCATAATCATGAAAACTAAAGAGACAAATGCTTAAAACATTTTAGTTAATGTGTAATGAGTTTAAAATGTACCAATGTATCCTTGTGAATTGTTGCTATGATTGTGAGTGTTGCTGTGTTCGTTTCTAAGACCAGTCTTCAGTCGTCTTTTCTTTGTATTTGATACACACCCCCATATCCAAAATTCAAGTGTTGGTGCCAACAGTACAGCATCACAGCTTCGTAACCATTAGATCCCCAGAGGTGGGTCAGCTTTCCCCAACCACTGCTCTCTTTCTATTGCACATGCACAGGCTCTTGTCTAATATGAGTTTTGTCTTGAAAAGTTCAACATTAAGTAGCAGCAACTTTCACTATAACAAGGATTTCACATTCCCCCTGGCACAATAAGCTTCTAGATTTAGTACCGCAAGGTAAGTGCTAGATGTTTCAGCTTGAGTACTAAACTCTCAACATGCTCATGTCTCTTCATGAGCATCTTTTCTGCCTACAAATGAAATGCTGAATAGCAATGTCACAAGGCGGGGTTAAAAAGCTCAAGTGTTCCATTTGAACTAATACGATCTAATATGAGTAACATTGTATTTTATGGAGCTCTAAAACAATGGTTTCATGGTCTTTATCAGTTGAGAGAAAAGACAGGGGATGTGCTCCATGCAGCAGACAGCTCACCTGCTCCTCAGTCTTAAGGTCTCCAAACTCCTGCATGAAGGTGTTTTCTGAAGGGAAGCGTGCTGGCTCGAGGAAGTGAAGCAGGCTGAAGAGTTCCTCCACAGTGTTCTGGAGAGGAGTACCTGTCAGCAGGACCTTGTGCTCCTGCATGAAAAGAGATAGTTTCAGTATTCTGGATTAACTTCATTGTCAAGAGTTCTCCTAAAATGTAGATATTTTCAGATGAAACTCGATTCATGTGTATTTACAAGATTCATGAGTTTGAAACCCTCGAGCAGCTTGCAGTTTTTGTTCTTTAGTCGGTGGGCCTCGTCAATGATAACACAGCGCCACTCAATGGCATTGAGCTCAGGACATCCTCCCAGGATCATCTCAAAAGTGGTGATGACAGCCTGGAACCTGTAGGCACCTCTTATTACACGGCCCTGAAAAAATGAGAAGAGATGCAGGAGAAACTTAAAAACAGAACATTTCACTTTCATAGATGAAAACTCAGATGTAACATCTTGTTTTAAAAGACTTCAATGTCATGTCCTAGAATTCTATTTACAAAGATGTGTAAAAAAGATGTTTGGTTTTCAGCTATAGTGTTAATGATGCTGAGAGGATATAAACGTTTTTAAAAGAAGGAGGACATGAGTGTTGTTATTTCCACCTGCCTCCACAACAAAACTACTTAAGTTGCAGCCTCATGCTTCAGACATAAAAACGCATGGCTTACTTCACTTGTCATTTAACTGTCAGTGTGAGGAAACATCTCCTGCATCTGGAATTATCTACAGCACAACCAGGACAGAGCACAGGCAGTGGTGAGTCGAGCTGTCTATTTGTTTGTATGTCTGGGGAGGCTTTGCTTCATCCCGCCTCTCCATTTGTATATATTGCCTTGACAACACTCCTCTAGGGACACTCAGTTATCCAGTAACCTCCTCCCACAGCCAGCCAGCCAACAGACTGCTGTGGAGGAGCCTCTGTCTCTGATATGCCTGAGCAGTGCTGACAGAGAGCTCCCCTTGGGGGCTGCTGCTGTGACATCACAGGCTGCCTGGGAGATAGCCTGGTGGCGGCATCGCTCTGTTCTGCTCTCCTTCGGCTTAATTCCTCCCACGGTTCGTCTGAACGCTAAGAGCCCCTAACTGTCTGTTGTGGCGCATCACATGGCCTGCCAACCACAGGAAGTCTCAGCCCATGGCTCACTAACTACCTAGCAGCTTACACATTGTGAGGCATGTGGTCTTCTTTGAATGAAGTCCATATTATGTTAGTACTATCAGCCTACTGTACACAGAGACGTTCTCATGCTCAACAGGGTAGGCAGGCTGTTTACTTTGCTCGTTGGCTGTCTTGGATTGCTGGAACAGGACATACATTTAAGATGTCTTAAAAAGAAGAAAAGTTGGAACAATAAAAATGCCATGGCTGAAAAAAGAACCAGTCACAAAAAAACCCTGTGTCTTCAGCTAATTGTTTTTCCTGTGAAATGTTCTGAATGAGTTTGGATCACAAGACCAGAGACCCGCTTTTATTGTGGAAAACATGCTTCCTGTTTTCTTCACATATCATTTCATTACAGAGAGGAATTTATGCTGTTCTTTCCATTACATTGGCATAAAACTGCTTCCACTCTGAAGGTTAGAGAATTGATGCTGCTTAGGTCGGTGAATTGAACAGAGAGGTCTCCGATCCTCATGATCTTCTGTGTGTTTTTTGTGTGACAAGCTGAATGCCAATATGTGTATTTATGACCAATACAAGCCTGTTCTACAATACTAGGCCTGCTCCTTTGGATTTTTCTCAAACTAAAAGGTTACAGAGGTGAAAAAACAGACCAACAGCAGTAAAAAAGTAAGCACTGCTTGTTCTAGAAAAACACGAAACAGCACCTGCAACCTAAAATGTAGACAATATATGGATGAAATTCATCTAACAAGTGTTTGATGAACAGTGAAAAGTAAATTCTTTGATAAAAGTTTCTTTATATATTATTTAAAAATGGATATAAGCTCTTATAGTTGGAGTGACAGGAATCTGTAGGCTAGGTTTGTGTCTGTATTTAAGAAAATCCAATCATGTCTTTCCAACAAAAATTACACAGGACCACACTGTCAAAAGTAAACAGTGGCCTATACTGTAAGAGCTCCTTTACCTTAATGTTAGCACCTTGAAGGAGAATAAAGTGTTACTAATTGTGTAGTAAAAACTGACAACAATTTACCTGTGCGTCCCTGAAATACATCTCATACTGTTGGAGCATCTGCCTGCTGACCATGCTCCCATGATAGACGATGACATTGAGATGGGTCCACGTTCGAAACTCTCGCTCCCAGTTTGCTATGGTGGACAGTGGGGCAATGATGAGGAATGGCCCTTTAATGCCCACACGATAGATCTCCTCTAGGAATGTGATGGACTGGATGGTCTTTCCCAGGCCCATCTCGTCTGCCAGGATGCAGTTTCGTCTGAAGGGTTGAGATAAGGAGAGTTATTGGAAAAAAAGGGTGTCATGCTCTGTTCCAATATGTATAAAATCTGTTGTCATAAGAGTAAAAAATAAGGCAGTAAAGTGAAGCAGCACAAAAGGAGGCAAATAAAAACAATCCCTTAATGCTAAATTAACAAACAGTGAACAATGGAGAAGAAAACGACATCATCAGCAGTAATAACGGACCAAAGAGAGGAGAAGCAACATAATGGCAAATACAACAGCCTGTGCTGTGTGGTTTACTCCAGCAAACCATTTATTCAGCTGTCCAGTGGGTGGGGGTATTATATCTTGATGCTAATTGCAACGTGCAGATATTCCCACTGGCCTCTTAAGCAGCTCTCTACTTCTGATGAATCTCTCTGCGTAGGCAAACACAAAATCCTGCATGCTCACACATAAAACCAATTCCCAGGGTTAATGCAAGAACACTGACACCGTGTACTCCGGATTCTACACTGAGCAGTGTTTCTTTTGTGATCGTAGGCGAAGAAAAGCTATCACGGTTGCAGTAGTGTAAACCTTGACAGGAAATTTGACTCTCCTTGCAGGCCCAACCAAATAATGTGAATACAGCCAAAACAGTGTGGTCCACACACACAATAGGGAAAGTGATTCATTATTCATTATCTGCAGTCTCGGTGCATCCAGAGGATTCCTCTGGAAATGTAAAATGCCTGTGTAAAATCTCTGAATGTACATCAATAAACACGCCGTAGTCTTGCATTCGCCTGGGATTTCTGGTGCTTACAAGAACATACAGTATATAAAGAGATGCCTGTTTGCTTGAGATTCAAGCTATATATGCTAAACCTTTTACTTGTCTTTCTATTTAAGAAGTGTGTCTAAGCTATTCACACTAGGACACATTCACAGAATAGCAGCAAGTCCATGTCACAGTGAATTAGCAAGGCATCATTATGTTTACATGCAGACAACAAAAGTCCATTCACAAAGTATTAAAACACTGACCTGTTGTACCAGTTGAAGAGGAGCCAGTTGACCCCCTCGAGCTGGTAGTCCCTGAGGCTGTTGCTGTTCCTGTATTCCCTCGACTGATCCCTCTTCTTCCAGTGATTGGCTGGAGGCCTTTCCTGTGAAACACATTTTGAAATTCACTTTTCATCAACATGTAAGGAAGGAAAATGATCTATGTCATGCTTAGAGGGAATGATAGGGGGTTATCTTAGGGTTGGGAAAGCTGGAGAGCTGCCGTTTTTACAAGAAATTCAAGTCGATGGGTAAGAACAGAAATCATGTGCGGTTTTAGTTTGTGAACATTGGTGCAAACACTGTCTAAAAATGTTCATGGTATAAAGAAGATGCATTGCTGTAAGCCTCTGAGCTTATATCATTTATTTTTCTGAAACAGATGGACTTAAAACATCAGGTGTGTCAATGACTTTTGCTGGGTAACAGGAGTGAATATGGCAGAGAGAGACAACGATTTGAAAACTCTCAGTGCTCAAATGTGCTTAAGCTAAGAGTAAATTAAACCCTACTCTGTGTAATCAGAGTATTAAGTATACAACCAAAATGAACAAGTCTGTTCTGTTGTTTGTTCAAAAATAATTTATGTAAGCCTTTGTTTTTCTCTTCCCTCCAAAATATTACTTGCAACAGGCTTTTGCTAAAAATGTATTAATACAGACCGCAAACATTTAGGATGTTATTTCTTTTTTAGAAAATAGTAGTTTGCTGCTCTTGAGGCAGGTGTTTGCTGAATCTGCCAAGATTCTTGACTTCCAAGTGTGGCTGTGGTTGATAAATGGATGTGGACACCTAATAATTTCATGGTACAGTGTGCTGGGTCAGTGCAGTGTAAACACAACCTCACCAAAGATTTTACTACCTCAAATCTACAATTGAAAACAAAAGCAGCATTTTTAAGTAGCACTTTTAAATAAATATAGCTAAAATAAAGAGCAGTTGATCAAAAGAGGAAGATATTTAAAATAAATCACTGTGAGTTGTTAAGATTTCCAGTGGCTTACCATCCTGCAAGAGTCTGGCTTGGCCGTCTGCAGCTGCTCAAACTCCTCAATCTTGCTCTGATCTACGTCGTCTTTCAGCTCCCAGGTACTGTCCTCATATGGCAAAGAGCACCACTTCACCAGGTAGTATACCACCTCCTGCAGCAGGCAGACTAGAATTAGCACAGCAAAAGACCAGAGCGAGGGCATGCTCTGCTTTTATAATATTAACAAAGGCTGCAAGGAAGCCCATTAGGATGGCCTTGGGCACTTCTGGTATACAAAGACATCACTGAAGTGGAGGGTATACTGAAAGGAACAGCTTCACATGAAAAAAAAGAAATGAACTGAAAACTGAAAAAGAGTAAAACCTGTTCAGGCATGTCGACAAAAATAAACTCTCACGATGTGCACAGATATGATTAACCAATGAAAGACGGTTTACTCTACCTCGCCTGTGTCTTTGTCCTCACAATATGACACCTCCAGTACTCGGTCTACCTCAACATAGTCTGGGTTGAAGGGCTCCTCTTCCATCTGAGAGACAAGAAGAAAAGACAGCGATAATAAACCTGAGCGCCAATTCACCATCTGGAATCTGAGTCCAACATCACTACTGTATCCACCAAGAAGTGAAGCGATTCAAAGTATCCACACAGATGTGCCTGCCCACATAAGCAAACAAAATACATAAATTAAATGTCTACACACATCTATATGCAAAATACTAAACACACAAGTCTAACACACACCTGCTGACACCAAAATGAGGATGACAATACAATATGTCTATAAAAACTAAAACACACACACACAGCCTTACATCTGCAAAGAAGAGTGCCCTCTGAGCCTGTTTCATCTTGAAACGTTTGATCTTCTGCTGAATCCTCTTGTCCTTCTCCAGCTGCTGCTCTGTGGCCCACTCACAGTGTAGGTAGGAGCTGACATCCAGGCACACACACAAACACACAAACACACATAAAAAAAGAAACACACATTCAGACTGAGGCAAGAAACTGAGGAAAAACACCTCAAAGTTGCATCTCAGGTAAAAACCACAGCCAGATGAGGTTTTAACTGTGGTCTGTTGCATATTCCTCATTCATGTCAGGTTAATAAATATTTAAGAGAGTCTGTATGTTCCTATGATCACATAGTTCTGAGGTCCAATGAGTAAAATTGGGTTTATATGAACAACTGTTTATCTCTGTCTAGTTGCTATTTATGTGATCTCAAACCCTTTTTTAACATATATTGATATTGGTAAATATCAGTTAACGACATCACAGAAACACAGAAACACTGATGATGTTGTCATTCATGTTTAATCCAAACGAACAACCAAGAAGCTGAAAATAAGCAATGAACTTACTAGTTTTTGTATTTTACAAAAAACTCCTCCACTTCGACCACCACTCCTGGAGAGACCTGTATAGAGATTTAAGAAACGGATAAAAACAAAGATGTTACAACTCAATAGTTGTTTTGAGTTCAGAAGAATCACAGTACATGTTTAAGATTTGATGAAGACACATATCAGTGAAAATTATTTGTGGAGGAAAGAATTTTAGCTCTAACTTTCTAGCCAAATGTTTGTGGTATCTATTTTCAAATGTCTTGTGCGGAAAATCATTCAATATGGAAACATTTAAGTCACCTCTTTTTTGGTGATGCGCGAGGACATGATTTTGTCGACAACTGCAGCATCTTCTTCACTGGGATTCTCCTGCAAATGTAGTAGACCGATAACTTTCAATATTAATTTCATCCATTGTTCATTCAGTCCACTATATAATACATAGGGGCTGACGCTACTCACAGCCTTTGAGGTTACTACATACAAAGGTTAAATGCACCTGTAGGATACCTGTGTTCATATAATACACATGTATTATGTAAATAGAGGCTTCCCTTCGCTCTTCCGATTTTTTATAAAAAAAAAAAAAAAATGCTACTCAAAATCCGCCCCCCTCCATATCAGAGCCACTGAAAAACCACTGATTTTGACAAAGCAAACCAGGACTAAAATATATGACTCCATACAGTCACCATGATTCTTTTTTTTTTGCATAGCTGTTTCAACACTGCCCTCTTAATTGTTCTCCTGTTAAATTTAAGTATGAGAAACAGGCACGAAGTGTGTATCTCTCCTCTCTGTACAGAGAGACTGCAGGGGTCCTGGTTTGCACGTCACAATGAGGTGATAAAAAGAACAGGCTGTGCTGCGCTTCACTGAGCATGCGAAGCTCCTCAACAGATTGGTTTTTGTTTGTCAGTACATTATGTCCTTTTTAACTTTATCTTCAAGGAGCCTTCCCTAAAATAAGAAAATGTTTTTTATATAGACCTTTGTTTAGAAGACACCAAATACCTGCATGTGATAGCTGTATTATTTATCAGTGGTGAAGATCATTAAGCTGCTTTTGCATTTTACTGTCTTAAAATTAGATTGAATGTTAAGGTGATCTACAAGCTTTGAGGCAGTTGAAGGTAAAGCTACTTACTACAAAGAGTTGAAGAGAAGGCGTCTTGGATGCTGCGGTGTTGGCTTTCTTGGCTTTTACAATCACTTTGACCTCTTCGTCTGACAACCTGGCTTCCAGCTCTTCGGCGTATTTCTTTCTCTTCACCTGGCGATTAGATCGCCTCTTCTAGAAAACAATGGAGAGAAGAAACGTTCAAATGAGACTTAAGTAATCTTGCAACAAATATCAATTGAAAATAAATATAAAATAAAATAAAATAAAATAAAACCTAGAGCTTAGGATACAGGATAAAAAATTTGGTTCAAACAAGTGAAGGTGAAACAAAAAAAAACAACAACAAAGAATTACTTCAGTGTTAACTCTCTCCAGTACAATGGAGTGAGGTCGGGACGAGACTACGCAGATGTAAAAACTGCTTGAAACCATGATCAGTTCAAGTCATGGTTGATATATGATCCAACTGTACTGATAACAAGTTGGTTGATCCCTCTCCTCCTTAGAGCTTTGGATGCAGCATCCATGATTTCCACAAAATTTTGATTCTTCAGACCACAAGAAATTTTTCGACTCCAGCACATCAGTACATCTCAAACCGGCTTGGGCCCAAAGAAGTCACTTGCATTTCTGAACCATTTTTACTAAATCTATCTATAGTAGAGTTTTAATCTGGATTTGAGATTTCAGTGACAAACTGTGTTCACATATAAGGGTTTTTAGATGGGATTTTGAGCCCATGCAGTGATTTCCACTGCAGAGTCATGTCTGATTTTAATCCAGTGCTGCTCGAGGGCCCAAAGATCACTAACAGCATCAGTTCAGTCAGGAAGACTCTCGTCATAGATTTTAACCATTTATTGCCACATGGAAATACAGTTATAGTTGGCGTCATAGGTGCTGCTTTTCAGAGCACTCTCTGGGTTAGCCAAGCAGAACTGCTTAGGCTTTCCTGGGAGTGCGATGCAAAATCCCCCACATGGGTAAATACAGGAGGAGGAGGCTGGGGAAGAGGAGGCGATATATCAAGATAGCAGCAAAGTGTGGGTAGCGTAGGAGTAACAGGCATAAGTGAGAGCTGAGACGCGTTTAAATACACCGCCTTATTGCTACACATGAGCTGTGATTGGTTGAACAGGGTTGGAAGTGATTCGAACATCAGCCTGTCAGCTGATAACAGCTGGGCGTATGACTTCTGTGTCCTGCATGTACGTGTGCGTGTCCTGAACGTACTTAAACTTCATTTATTGGCCTTTTCCTTTTGTACAAAGATTATCTGAATCTTTGCATAATGTGATCCATAGTCTAAGAAATTCTTTGCAATTTACACACAGGAACAATATTCTGGAGTTGCTGAACTAGATTCTGACCTCTTTTTTCTTTCATTCTCTTACAGAATGGTTAACTTCTTCTCATCTCTACTTCTGAGAGACTCAGGCTCTCTCTGGAACACCCTTCTCATACCAAATTATCTTAAAACCTGTTGCAAATTAACTTAATTGGTTAAGAAATGTTTCTCTTGTATTTATTGTAATACAAAACTTTTCAATGTTTTCTATACCTTTCTCAACTGTGTTAAATGTATTTTTTAAATCAAATTATCAGCTTATACTTTTCATAAAAAAACAGTTTCCGCATTTGGTTTGTTTTCCTTGCAATGTTTCCAAAAAATATAGGCTTAAATAATTTCCAAACCATCAAATTCTTTTTTTTAATTCATTCTACTCAGCACCCAAACTCCTATGGAATTGAGGTTGTGAGTTCAAGGCTTAGCTGAATCATGTTGCTGTTTTAAAATAGCATTCAATTTAAATCAAACTGGTTGTTGCTATTTATTAAATAAGTAGCTTTTTAAGTTCTAATCTTTTACATTATGCTCAGTGAAAATGATAAAGTGACGCACTCTATCCTCCTGAGTTTCATAAAAACCCCTAAACACAAGTTTATTTCAGTGAACCAAGGAAGAAATTCAGGAAACCCTTCTACTTAAGAATGTACACAAACACAAATGCACACACACACACACACACACTCACACACACACACACGAAATAATAATTAAAATAAAAAATTAAAGTGCTTTAAAATGCAGCTTCTTTCAAATCCTTCCTGTCAAGCCTTTCTAATTATCACATGCGTGGGCTGCTGTATCCTGCATCAATACATGAGCCCCTCCTGATGATAATATGTAGTTAATTAGGAATAAATGCCACTGAGCCAAAGTTAATTAGGTGTGGAGTACAATATCCCCATGGAGTTATAGCCTCACATCCTGCAGCGCCAGCTGACCAGAAGCTGGAAAGTCAAATCAGCCACATGCCATTACGATGGGGCCGAACCCCTGCGGCGGCCATGCCTCTTTGCTAGCTGTCGGCCACGCTACCTTGGCTTCTTCCACGGGATCATCTTAAATGAGTCATCAACAGACTGTTTTAATTAAGACCAGGAGCGCCACTTAACGAGCATAATTAGATCATAGGCAATAGTCCGGATAGGACGCAACAAGGAGAGAGGTGGGCTGTGGGACGTAAAAAGGGAAAAAAGTTGCTTTTTATCCTCGCTTAATCAAACAGGTCAGTTCTGACAGAGCAGATATCTGTCATGACTTGGCAATGAGCGAATCACCTCTAAAGTAAGCACTAAACTCAAGTCCAATAACGACTCAGTTAGCTAAACTATTAAAAAAAAAAGCCTGTTTTTCGATCAGTGGGCCTTAACCTTTTTCGATCAGTCATTTCAGATCAGATCAAATGAGAAATTACTGCTTAGGCTCAATTCAAGTCAGTTAGTTAAATGTATAAGTATGTACGTGAATGGAAAAATACTGGTCAAGTTTTTAACATTTTTGTGGTTTAATTAATGAACTGAATGAGTGGACCTAAGAGCTCAGAGAAAACATGCAAACTTAGAAAAGCACCTGCCCGGCCAGGGACTTACTTCAGGTACCTTCTTGCTGCGAGGCCACAGATTTTATAGAATAACAATCTAATCTATAACACCATGTGTTTGACTTAAATTCAAATGAAAAAACGGCCTTACATCTATTTCTCACCAATTGATTCAACACACGGGGCAGGGGATGAGGATGACTTTTTCACAGTTTAATTCATCTTGCAATTTCATTAGGATGCTTCTAATAATACCCTACGGTAATATTTTTTATTTGTACTTAAAAAATAACTCAACCTCTGGTGGGCAATTATTAATTTCTTCCAGCAATATCATGTTTTTTTTTTTTTTTTTGAAGAAACTAGAAAGTAGCTGTGATCACTCTGGATTTGAGAAAAAAAAAGAAGAAAAGTGATAATTTAATTTAGCTAAGTGATATGTTATCAAACTAATTATAAAAAGGCCTGCAGATTTTAATTTCAGTGGCTGCTGTGGCAACACAATTTCCTGTTAAGTAAAATTCTATTTAATTCATGTGTGCATGAGAAACTTCTATTAATGCTGTGATCAAGAAATCATCTATGCAGACAAAAATGTGATCTTGGGATAGCCACCCACTGCATGACCTCTCTGTGAACCACAGAGTCAATCCTCCTGGGCTTAAACTAAAGCTGGGAAGCCTTCCTCCAAGCAGCCAGTCTAAGGACACCACTCAGTAGTGACTTAAACTGTAAGTGTACATGTCAGTTGGTATTATTTTGTGAAGATGTCAGTTTCTGTTCGTTGGATCTTACAGAGTCGACATCTTTCGAAGAGTGTCGCGGAGGAGGGTCATCCTCCGACTCCTCCTCTGAAGACTCAGGCTTTCGCTTTTTCTTCTTCCCAATCTTGATGACGATCTTTCTGTAGGAGGGAAACAAACACAGCATGAATATGATGAGAGAAAAGACCACAGTGACAAAATTATCTTCCATCTACAGATGTCTTCACAGCACCTGGTCAATATGAAAACTTACATTGTTAAAGCAAAAATGTCTCAATTTATCAATAGTTTCAAAATATTTTTTCTTTTTGCAAATGTCTTCAATCCAAGGAAAAAAAAAACATCTGATATAGATCAGTGTTTATTATGTTGGTTTCAACATGCTGCACATTCTGCATGTAAAGATCCGGTGAGGCAGGACAGCATAGACTGGGTATTTCAAAATAAAATTACATTTGTGAACCGCTTAATGTGTTAAAATAAAACTGCTGCAGCATTACAGGAATTTCAGTTTAGCTTCAAACTGCATTAAAACAACGCAGGGAACATGGAGTCCTCCTCTGCCACTTCAGAAAGATGTCTTTAGCCAGTCAGATCAGGAGCAACAAATACAGCATCCTATCAAATCTGTTATACATGACTTTTGTGTGAGTATCACAAGTATTGTAAACTTAAACCTGTCCACAGCACTGTTAGAACACCAGGTTTTTAAATTTGGTGATCAGAAATTGCCTGGATAAAAGACTGTCTTGGACTAGAAGATGAGAATGAGCCCATGCTGTCAGGCAGACATTAAAAAAGGAGTACAAAGGGAGAACCTCTGAAACAATTTGTGAACCCACTTTAGACTACATTTAATCCTCCACAGGGGCACTAGAGTGAAGCAAGATATCATAGATCTGCATTCACTGCATTGCAGTCCATAAACAATACGTCTATTTGCAGCACTCACTTATATTCCACAAGAATGCCTCTTTGTAAAGCTGTCAGCGTTACATTTTTGACCTCAGCAGTCATCAAACTAGCGTTTGGGCACCAGCTAAGGTACGTTAGGGAAATGCTTACATGTATTAGCGAGCTCACTGCGGGTGCTGCATGAGTTTATGGGGGAAGGAATTCACTGATTTGCTAAAGCTCCCACAGAGCCTGAGGATTGAGACAGGCATCATTTGATCGTCATTTGGCAAACGTTTTCTCTTTAAGCCACCATGGCTAGATTGCAAGTTTTCAAATTCTCACCACGGCCTTGTGTACAATCGCAGCACAAAGACAGACTGCTGGGATCTAATGATATCAGATAGCAGCAGATTGCAGTGTGAAGAGACACAGGCTTATATTTTTCGCCAGTGCTTCATCCTCTTACTCCCTCTTCCCTCTTTCACACACAGTTGCATATTATTTTCAGTGACCTTTCTCTATATATTTTCTCACCACATATGCACGCACTTCCTATCTTGCGCCTCTCCACATGTATTATCTTGGAAGGCACAGGCGCCAGATCTCTAAGCTTGGTGTGATATTAATGGAGAAAATAAAATACAAACACTGCTATCGTACTGAAGGCATCATTCCCTCTCACTCTCCCCTGTGCATGCTTGTATATTACCAATCCACAGAGCCAATCATGCTTTGAACACACACACACACACACATGCACGCATGCACGCACGCACGCATGCACGCACTCACTCAGACAGACTGTTGCATGAACGGGTAAGTCTCCAGTGAGAAAGATGGCCCTGTGGGGCTTGTTCACATGAGATAACATTAGAGACTCATATCATGTGTGAACACAGATTCCCATGCTAGCCAACATCTTCTTCTGTTAGCCAACAAGGCATTTCATTAGACATCAAGCAGGCAAACTAGACTGGATGTTAGCCCTCATAAAAACAAATACGTTTGATCTTCAAGTCAGCCATTAAACATGATGCATTGCTCTTTCTTTGAGTGATGCATGGATTTGAAGTAGAAATAATAAGCTTCATTTCTTTTTGGCCTTTAAACGCTCCTCGGTTTTGCATCCTGGTGACTGCTATCCAAGACTATTTCGTTTTTTCCTTCTTACAGTATAAAATACAGAGTAAGTAACAACAACGCTGAAAAATAAACACCTACCACTTGCTAAATGCAGGGTACATGTTTGCTGTTGAAGGACACTTCTTAACATCCTATGTATGCTCTAGAAGTGGCAGACTAAAGTAACAGTTCCACAAACCCCGGTGGTGACAGATTTGACAAATCCTGGCAACAACTACATATCTTATATTTAACATTAACCCTATTATTAACATCATTATTTAACATTAACCCAACGTTGCGCTGGTGCTACAATTTTCATATTCATTGTTGATTAGCTGTAAATTTGAAACCAGATAAAACAGATCAATCATTTTTTGCAAAAAAAAAATTGGGCAGTGACACTACCATTTCACACATTCACTATGTCTCATAGCACTTTTTTGTTGCCGTGATGGGTTTGTAAAAATACACAATGTTGTATCGAAAATCTTCATAAAGGGGACCACAAGTATTTGCAGCACTTCCTACGTTAAAATAAACATCATCACATTATGAAATTTGAAGTCATTTGTATACCTGTGTTTTAAAGTTTCAACAAATTTTTTATTTTCAAATGCACTTTTTATGGATGAGCATGGTTTTGTGTGTTTATTAGTATGTGGGACACTTAGATTCTGATTGCACTACTGTAAATAGCTTGTTTTGATGTTAATGGTGCCTCTTTGCAATGTTGAACTTTTATTTATTTTCATTTTTGACAATAGAATATTGTTAATTGACTATAAAAGTCAAGTTATACACAGACATATACATTACCTATGCTTGCAAAGGATCTTGTGCTACTTTTTTGCATTAAATAATACAGAAAGTGCATAGCTGTATCCCTCAAACTTTTTAACATGTTTTGGGTTTTTTTTTAGGGTTGTTGCATTTTTTAGCAATTTATTGTAGTCGTAAAGACATAAATCAATACATGTTATTAACACTTGGGAAATAAGGGTTGTAGTGATGTAAAGCAAATAAAAATGTTAAAGAAAAATGCATTACAGTATGTAAAAATGTAAAAATATGTCCTGGCAGATTTGCACAATGGTAGGTCTCAATGGTTTAACTGAATTTTTTCCTATATAGCCATGGATTAATGAAGCCTCAGTACAACTAGTCTCTATGTTGAGTTATTCTGTCAATGTAACAGGGATAGATGTTTTGTTCATGGACATTTTCATGACCTGGTCAAACTCCAACAAGTGTCCCCAATGATCTATAGAGTATTCATATCATAACAGAATAAAAACAGACATGACTGTACATGATTATCTTCTAATTTATCTGAAAGTTTCTGTTGAGGAAATATAAACACAGAAACAGAAGAATGTAATATATACAAACACGCATAGCTTGTTAAGCTAACTTGTCCAGTGACTAATAAAAGAAAAAAAAAAACAGTAAAAAACACAGCAACACCTGATTGTCATGGAAAAAAAGGAGATTAAGTGTCCAAGTCGTTTCTAATACACACCTACTATCAGCTGTTTTAATAGAATGTAAAGCAGTGGATCCTTTCAGCCACACTGTGCTGAAGGAAAAGACATGGCCCATCTTTCTCATGTCCCCGCCCCCTCCAGATGATATTACATTTCACAAATCCTCTTGACAATGACACTTTATGGTTGCCAAGCAACACACCCTTGGGAGGGTATTGGGCAATGTGGGCGGTAATGTTCATGGTGACATCACTTCCTGTGAAAAACAACACCACTACATGTCCACTAACACTATGAATGGCTGAGGAATGTGCCAAGTCAGAGTGTGACACAATGGGAAAAAAAAATAATGAAATAAAGAAATAACCAGCTGTGCCACCGCAAAAAGAATGGATTGAAAAAAAAGATAAAGCAGCTGAATGGCACAAAACACAGTGTTCTTCCTCTACCAAATAAAAGCTGGCTGGGATACGGGCCTTGCAGAATAACAGTGTCACATTACCAGGCAGCAGCTCAGCAGCTAACAGAATATAACAGGGCTAAAGCATCTATCTGATCCACATATGGGAAAACCTGAACTGTGAAACGAGAGACTTGAGGGCTGTGAAATCGTCAGTTTAGCCAGTACAGGCAGAGAACACTGGTGGCTCCTTGCACCACAATAAACTGCCTGTAAGCATGACGTTTACAAGAGCAACATGGCATAGTTAAGCTTAATATAATGAAAGGCATATATCCTAGAACCACACGCACAGAAACACAAGATATAAGCCACATCTTAGTGATGGTTACAGCCTGTTCCACCCGGCTACGGCTGACGCACAGGACCACCCAGGGCTTTACCACCGCCAGAGCTTACACACACGCTCCGTTCAACTGGGTAGCCTCCCCACAAGATGAAATGTATTAACTCAAACCACAATGATCAGCTTGGCAACTAGTTCTTCTCAAATGCTATACAAAACATAAATATTGCGTGTGGAAAAAATAAGAGCGGATGTATATGTAATGTTGAAAGAGTGTAACTACACCTTGTTATGAGAAGGTGGCAAACACAACCTTAAACTTAGGGAGGAAAATTTAAATACTGGCAAAAGGCATCTGAATTAAATTCAAGCTGGACTTTTAATGTACGTGTTGGCAGTTATGCTGCAGAAAAAGTCTCTTCTTGTGATCCAATCAACCAGAAAGTAGACAACCATAAGTGTGACTTATTGGTAAACAAAGCCCACAAATTAAAACTTGACTGTCAAAAACCAACAACAGAATACCCGGCTCACATACAGGGCTCTGAAATTCTCACAATATAATCTATAAGAGAATGCACTTCACTCTTGCAATCTGCATTGCACAACAGTATGGCGTAATGTTCACGTGCGTCTTTTTAGCACGGTAAATGGTTTTTGTGAGCCTGCTTTAAAAAAATGTTTTGGCACACCACTGCAAATTATTACATGCCAAACCATTTGGCGGGGAGCTTCACAACAGCTGTCATGTAATGTTTGTTAAATTAAAACAGTACAAAAAGAATATCGTTGTTTATCCAGGCCTTGCAATCAAATACTTAACGCAGAGACATTAAAAGTAAAATAAACATATTAAAAACATAGCACATAAGACCTTATTGATAAAGTAAAGGTATGAAATGAAATGCTGAAGAGGCTGTGAGGACTCTCTGTTTGAAGTGGATGACAGCGACACCGTTTGGCTAGAATCACACTCACACTGTTGTGATGACAGGACTCTTAGCAAGGCATGCGTTTGTTTTGGAAATGAATGGAGATTGGATCTTCTTTTTAACACTACTTTTCTTTGCTTGAGACAACCTTTTTACTGGATACAACGTGACGCGATAAGGTATTTATCAACAGTTACGCAGTGCTGTTGTTTGAAAAGTGACACCAAACAAATTTTTTATTTTTTACTGTGGTTGGGTAGCCGGCTATTTTAGTCCCTCTCGCAGCCTGGTGGTCTGAGATGTATCCATAGGCCAATGTGTAACATTAGAAAATCCTTATGTCCTGGTCATCTGCCAAGCAGAGCAAACATAACCCCGCACTTCAATTTATTAATAGACTCTTAAGTTTGATCAGATCACTGCAGTATAACTGCTGCATGTGGGTTAGAACGAACATTAACACAAACATTTCAGCTCCTGTTTTAGCCTTTAGTCCGTGCTCTATCAGTCTCCTGTTAAGCTTTCTTCTGCTCTTCTGTCCTTTTTCTGTCTGAGAGTTCAGCGCAGGTGTCCACCATTCCAACAAATTAATACCAGAAATCATTTTCAGCGGAGAAAAACAGATCTCTCTTTTCACTACTCAACTTTATCAATGTGCCGTAAATCAATCTAGTCCTTCCCAAGTGAAGTGAGACTTTTTCCCTTTAAGGGAAATTATGATAAATCAAATTCTAAGCAACTAAAATCCAGTTGTGTGATGGAGATCCAACAAGAAAACTACGAGCAGTACTCTACAAGTATACGTGGAAGTTCTGGTATAGCTGTATAGTTTCTTGATTCCAGTTTTCTTTGACTAAAGTAAGTGACTGAAATATGCTTGTCATTGGGTAGTACACAGTAAATGTGACAGTGATTGGAGTGTTGACAGATACTCAGTATTAGTGGGTAGCTGTGCAGGATTTAGATTAACTTCTGTATGGGATATCAAACGAAATGTGAACAAAATCAGTTTGTTTAGAAAGATTCTGAGTGAAAAGGCGTTCCACTTCATTTTATGTCAAACCCTTAAAAGCTATTTAAACTAATCCCTATGGAAAAATAGCCTGGGGTGGATATAAAACTATAGTCTTATTTTAGAATTCATATTTTTAGATGTGCTAAAAAGTATCACCTTTCATTTCTTGTTCACACTGATGTTCTTGATCCCCAAGAGGCTTGTTTATCTTTAATTTCACAATCACACACCACATTTCTTCAATTACTGGACAGTTACAGTTGTGACATGTTCAATAATGGATTAGTGCTAATATCTGATGTGCAGATATATTAATCTCATTTTGGCTAATACTGATACAGATACTAATATTGATCCAAGTACATCATTAGCATGCAGACGCCTGCATCTTCCACCTAAAAGGCTTGTTATTGAGGGCAATAAGTTCAATAACTTTTTGACGCTCCATCAGCTCTGTATGGTCTCTGCTATACTTCTCAGCCTCATTAAATAACAGAAGTCAAAGCAGCTGACAGGTTTTCACTGGTGCTGACACAATTCTGTTCTTGATTTTCACAAACTCTCCGGGCTTCAGGATGACATTTCTTAGGATTCATGTTAAAATTGGTGGAGTTAAAGGAGCACCGTTTTGCTCCTCCTTGCATCACCTGTGCTTCAGGAGCATTGCAAATAGCTGTTTTGCTGTCTGTTAGCGACGATTCAAAACACTTCCTCACAGGAGCTCATAGTCAGCAAACATAAGCTGTCATTCTTAAGCATTTCAGCAGAAATTTCCATACCTGCCAATACTGATGTTATAAAGGCAGAACTGTGCATCCCTAAATACAAACCTAGTTTGTTCCTTACTGTTTGTCTCCAGTGGAGAAAACAGTGATTTATTTGCCTTTCCACCAGGATTTAAAGAGGCCATCCTCCAGACATAATCTTGCATCTCTAATTAGACTACAGCCGCCCCTGATCTGACATTACAGAGCGATCCTCCGTGATAGACCACCATTAGCTTTTTCCTGAGAGTGATAGCCTAGTTGCTGTTGGAGGCTTACTTGGCTCCCATCCTCCTATTGTGCCAAATAACCTCCATCCCTTGTCCCCCCAGTGATGTCCTGCCCTACTTGGCATGCTGCCACTGGGAGTGTGTGAGAGTTTGTGTGTGGCGTTGGTTATGATAGATTCAAGTTATGATCGTGCTTTGCAGGCTGACACTGCAGTGGAGTGCTTCAGCATCTCTGACCGGTCTTTATCGCCCCTAAGTGTGTCTACCTCAGACATTCTGATCGTGTGTTACTGAGTCATCCTGGTAACAGCGGTTAAGTGTGGTGCGTTTGTGTGCATTTTTCTCATCCTGAGGGGCTTACTGCTGGTTCTTGACAGGAAATCCCCGTTCTTATGAATGGAAGGCTATAATCTCAGTGCCACACAGCACACAACTAGAGACGGTAATAAAAGCATCATCAAGCCTCCTCTCAAAGACAAATACTCTATCAGCACAGTGCATATGGACACACAGGAGACTGCTGCTTTATGCCGCAAACATTTTAAAATGGGTAACACTGACACACACACACACACACACACACACACACACACACACACACACACACACACACACACACACACACACACACACACACACACACACACACACACACACACACACACACACACACACACACACACAGGAATGTGACTTTCAGCACAAAGACATGCAACACAGACCCCACAAACATGTTAACATATCACACACTGGCATACGTGTGAACATGCACATACACTCCCTGGCAAGGGATTAACAAGGAAAACACTCAATTAAAAAAAAACAGCTTTAGCCCTTCCTAATGAAAAACTGGGGGGAAAGAGATTAGACGGCTTGCTGGGAAGCACTGAAATATGAACAGCTATACGCTGCAGCATATACAGCAGACTTGAACCTCCATTTTCTATCATGTAATTGATCTCACAAGCACCATTTTGTTTGATATTTTGCTGCAACCCTGCTGCTTTGTAGTATCAGCATATTTAGTGCATGCCTGCTAACAGCAAACAATGGACGCACTGCTTTGAGCAGGCTGATAGAACCAAATTTATTGTAAGGGAAAAAAATGTAAAGGAGGAGGGAGAGGGAGAAACAAAAAAGGGAGTAAGTGGCACCACGCTTTCATCTGATGATTACATGAAGGGTTTTTTTTTTTTTCTTCTGCAGGTAGGCTGCCTAAAAAAAAAAACAAATTCCAGCCTGCGCAGAGATGTGATCAGTGAAGCCTTGCCTGCTAAATCAGCCTCGCCTTACAAAAGGGTGCATTTTGTTGGTTAATATTTCAACACACAATACTTCACTATACATCAAAACCCTCCAGTGCCTTTGTTCCGTTTGTTGAAAATTAGATCGTAACAGATTAAAAACCAAAACACAGTCGCTTGTGTTAGAGTTTCTTCATACTAAAGACAAGGAACACGCTGTGTTCAACGTTCCTTAAGGCTGAGAGGAAATCTGTGACATGCTAAAAATCATTACTGTCACTTCCTCCTTCAGTTCAATGACAGAGGAAAGGAAAAATAAACCGAACCCAACAGAATCAGTATCTATGTTAGTGCGGATCATAATAGTCTACTTATATACGTGTCATTGAACAGGATGCATAAAGTTGCATCAGTTAAATAGATCACTTATAATAAATGGATAACGCAGGTGTGTCTCTCCTGAAAGCTGTTTATTTGTTGACAGATAATTCTGAGTAATTCTCCAGGGTGACTTCCCCCTTCCTTGTTGATTTGTTTTAATTTGTCTGAAGGCTTCTAATCTGGAGTCTGTTACAGCTGTGATAAGGCTCAGAACCAGTTATTCTGTTGAAAAACAGCGTCTCAACTGAAACTCACATTTGCGACTGTTTTTAAATTTCCTGAGTAGCTGACTTTAATGTACTCTGTTCATCTCAGAAAAGTAAAACATCAGTTTGAACTGGAGAATTGAGAATCTGTTATTTTTTGCTAAAAGACTTCCAGATCAGAAGCTTTTTATTACAGCACTTTAATATCCAAGTAAAGACGATATTTTTTTTTTGTTGTTGTTGTTTTGCAAGTGATCTTTTTCTTGGCGATGTTGTTGTGTTGCCCGTCCACCTGTCAAAGCGGCTGCTTCCTTATTTTAACCAGCTGCTTTCTTTGATGTTTTATAAGTCAGACAGATTTTCCATATGATAATTTGACCCCTAACTTGTTTGCCAGGTGGCTGGTAGAGCAAACCAGCAAGAAAAAAAAAAAAAAAAAACAGAAGACATGTACCAGCAATTAAATAGAGCTGATGAATCTAGAGCAAGGTAGTGAGGACGGCGTAGTGGTGTCAGAGAAGACGACCCTGAAGTACAGAAACAATTAGGTTAACAGTCTTATCTCAGGCCCCTTTCCCTGCTTAAAGAAGGGTCAGATGTAACCAAAGACTGAGCGCATGCCTACACACAGACAGACACACACACACACACACACACACACACACACACACACACACACACACACACAACAGGGCAAAGTAATGACTCTAGTGGAAGGTTAGTGCCTCTGCAGCTAAGGTGCATTAATATTGTATGGGGTGATCCTGGGTGGTGCGTGCATCTGAACAGGACTCTCCTGCCGTACACATCTCTCCGCTTGGAGATCTGTTATCATGCAGACTGGCTTCATCACCTCACATGAGCCACAGAGAAGCCATCCTTGACTGAAGCTGTAGAGACACACACCATCCTCCTCTGTGTAAATGCATCACTACACACCAACATCAACAACAATACACCCTGTTTTGTTGCATCAGGTGGTTTAGAAAACACCTGGAGCCGCATGAAACTCAGAGCCTTGATTCATGAGCGTTTGTGGTGTGGTTGGACATTATGTTAAACGGGGAGATAAAACCCTAACCCTAACCCTTTCTCTCCCATGCTGCAACTAAACCAGGGTTATATTACTAACCGAGCAAGCTTCCCCCTGTTGGTCTCGTGTCAAATCACAGTTTGAATAGTAAGATTTATTTAATCATAATTTATTGTGTGCATGCCTCAAAGTGTCGAGTGAGCACAATTTCTTCTTTGCACTGGAGTTTCTTCTTTTCCATCCATTTACTGTATTCATACAGTGATTATGTCCCTTAATGGTGCTGAAAATGGTGCATCTGTCTGCTCTGTTTTTCTTCTGAATAAATATGTCCGACAGAAACTGAAGAAAATGGACAATAATCATGAAAATATCTGGTGTTCAATACCACAGTATTTATATTTGAGTCCTCGTCTACATAAATAAAACTGTCATTTTAGGAACACAACAACTAAAGTTTATTATCTACTTTTTTACATCATTAACACATATTTACAGCCCTTTGCAAACCTACTTTCAACTTGTTTTTTCTTCATTGTTCAGATTTTGATTGAAAAGATGAAGCTCTGTTACAGTGAGTATTTGCTGGCTATGAATATTCACACCTCAGACAAAATATTCACACACTCCCACGAGCCTCTTGTCATGTAAAGAGAGAGATATACATCACTTCCACTTTGCACCAAGGGCCAGAAAATCTGAGCTTCCCCTCAATTAAAACAAACGGAGAGGGGCTCGGAGTGTGTGAACACAAAGACAACATGACATAAGAGTTTCAGTCGCTCCTATAAAACCTGTGAGGAGCAGATTAAAGCATTTTGGTTCCACATGACAGGTTCAAATCCAAGAGTGTTGACTCCAAGCATTTACAAACCCAGACTGGTCTAAGGATCTGATAAGATAATGTTCTCACTACGCAATAAACAGTGACCTTCCCTGTTTACTACAGACAGCAGCCTGTTTTTAATCATATTAAAAAAGTCACCGTGGAAAAACTGGGCAGTGTAATTATGATTTTAAGCAGTGCTGTTAAGAAGCTTTTTCCCAATTTACTGTGAAGCAGACCTGATCAAAGTGACACTCCTTCTGAACATTTAGAGGAGTTTCTCCAACTTTAACCTTAAACAAACAAAACAAATCTAAAACATGCATGGCTCAACTGTTTTCATTTCATACTGCTACATGTGTGCTCAATGAACAGCAGCCCTGAAGCATTTCTGTCCGCTCCACTGACTGAAAGCAACTTAAGCTGTTTAGGAAAAGAAATCCATCCAAAAATATATCAAACAAGGATATTACAAAAGTCAGGGCTGTTCATTTAATAATTTGTTGGTTTGTTAAACTGTGCGCATCTCTGATTGGACCAGAGTGAAAGATTTGGATGTTTAAAATGTGTGTAATGCATGACGTAATGGAGGCTATAAAGAGTTGACTGAGACAATTTTAGGCTCCATAAGCAGGCTGTGTTTCACCCTGATCTAAAGCTTTTCCTGTATGTAGGCCAAGTATGGTTACAGTGAATAAAAATGGGTTACACAGCACGTTACGTTGGAACAACAAGGACTGCTATCAGCGACACATTTAACGGACGGAATTCAAATCAGTCTCCTGCTACCCTTCATGAGAAACCAGTCGTCTGTTTCATTTGCTTTAATCGGCTGTGTCACCACCACTGCAAAGTGGTTTAAGAGGAAAAGGAAACTGGTGTGAGCGTTTATCCAAGGAGGTAATGTTTAACTTCCTGATATGGAAAGTCTTTTTTTTTTGCTTTACTTTTTAGTTTCAAAACCAAATTGGGCTTCTATTTATTGATCTAAAAATCAAAGCCCAGCTTGATCAGTGACACCACATCAAGTGAACAACAGGAGATCCTGGGTCACTGTCAACTTCACAAGGGACGTACATCCAACCAAAGCTGGGAAGCTTGTGGGACTATCTCAGCGAGTGATCCCTCCATCATCTCATTGTCACAACTTTCTCATTTATCACACACACAAACTAAAAGTAAAACCCATTATCTTCTACAGCTCATCTCCCTCAGCATAGCTCATCTAATTATTAATCAACACAGCTGCCAGCTACACATCACTGTAGACCATTGTCAGTCACGCTCACACAAAACACAAGCCTTCTCTAACACTTTAAATTGAGAAACGTACTTTCTTCACTGGCACATCCTCACGTTGCCATTCTAAACAATCACCCTATTTTCCTCGGCTCCCTGCCTCGGCGCTCAGAATTTGCACCAGCTGATATTACAAAAGCTTATGCTGGGTGTGGCTTATAGCTCCACACTGCTTATAACGCTGCTTTAACAGGGGGATGGGAGGCGGATCACTGTATCTATACATCAGCACTACTTGCCTGAATCTACTCAGCAGCAGTGTCTTACATGTAAATGCAGCCTTTGTTCGCTCCTCCCCTGTCTTTGCTGATGACTGAGCCTGCTTTATTGTTATTGCATGCAATGAACTTTGAGCTTCCATATTGATAAGCACAGGCAGGAAATGTTTGCTAAGTGAAAAAAAAAAAAACACCCGGTACAGAAGCAGGTCAAATCAGTGAAAGACGAGAACTGCACACGCAACGGGTTTTAGTAATTCATCTGAATGTGATGAAATGTCTGCACTGATTTATATCAGCATGCTTCTCTGGATTTGTACAGATTTAAGACATGTTAAGAAATTATCTCCACTGCTGTTCTTCAGCTTGAATCACTGTAAAATAAAGACTTGAATTCAGTGTCCTTCACATGTTGTTATGTTGTGGATTTCTCTTTATTATTTGCAGGTTATTGAACAAGTGTTACTCGCAGCCTTTTCTCTAGGATGAAATCTGTGTAAATCTCTTTAGGTATGCTGGTACACTGACAGGGGGGGTTTACCTACTGCAGCGGCATATGTCACTTTTTTATTCTGGCTCATTAAACGCCACAGTGGTTAGGCTCTGCTTGTGTTAAAATAATTTCTGCACTGCTGCAGGGAGGGGAGGGGAGGACCTGATCAAAGCTCTACTTACTGGATTATTTTTAAAAATAACGAGCATTTCAGAGCTCTACAGAGAAGTATTAGTGGCTGTGATTACATACCCGATCTTGGCCTTCTGCTTGGGCTTGGAGGAGGGTACAATGCAGACCTTCCTCGAGACCTTCTCTTTTGGCCGTGTTTTGCCGTTTCCTTTGTGCTCACGGTCACGGTGGCTCTTGTGCTGTGACGAGGAGCTGGGGAAGCTCTCGGGGCTCATAACTCTGGGGATATTCTTCTCCCCGCGCTGCCGGGCTTTAGCAATAGCCTCTGATATTATTCGGTTTGCCTTCTCCTGCTTGTCCTGTATATTTGCCTCCATCTGATGGTGCGCCCTCCGCTGTGTCCTCTTCTCCGCTGGGGAGCTGGACGAGGAGGAAGATGATGAGGAGGAGGACGAGGACGATGAGCTGCTCTTCAAGGGGGGACTGAGGACCCGTACCTGGCTACTGGGACCATTGGAATTCTTCCGAGGCTAAGGAGAGAGAAAGGGGGACGATAATTAGAAGAAGGGGCAAAATCTTGTACAAAATCTACAGACATGGTGCCATCTGTTGTAGGTGACACAAATCCAGAATAAGATGCAGGGCTACAGTCGCTGTGGAGGAGCCCAGTAACACACAGACCTTAAAATCTGACACTTGACCTTTAAAGCAGAGGTGAGAGAGTGAAACTCACATAAAGATGCACTACTCTCTGACAAAAAAAGGGTGAAAAAAAGTCAGAAAGATACGACTTAACTTTGTTCAAACTGATCTTAGTTGATGCAACCAATCAGGTGCTGTATGTGAGATTGACGCAATTTACACCAGACATCATGTTTTGTCACATGCAACATGCAAGGTTATAAATATCAACGCTATAAATAACTAGTGTTTTATTCATGTCAGTTATGAGCATGTGAGGCCATTACTGGACCATACAGCTCAGCTAACATGTGAGTAACACAGGGAAACACATTTCAGGAAATGGTGCAAGCACGTTAAGATGCCATTTTACCTTAGGATTAAATCAAAATCCTACCCCAGGACTAACCTTTCATGGAAATATAATACACCGTCATGATGTGGTGTGACCACTGCACCTATCACTCATTCAGAAAAACACTAACTACTGGAAGCCGTTTGAACCTCTGAGACAGAGGAGCTCGTTGCTGTTCCCGTCACAGATGCTGGGGTGGGGGGTGGCCCGCATAGCTCTGCATGATGCTCACCTCAGCTCTCAGCCTCACATGTACGCCACATGCAGACTTTCACTATGAGTAACGCCACTATTTCCTCACAAGGAGCAATTCAGATCAGTTTGAGAGGAGACTGAAACTCACAATGTGACATGAACAGAGGGACAGAGTGAAACACCTGAATTTATTTCTGGTGTTGGATATTCAAAAGGAAGGACAAACACCAACTCAGTGCAGCAGGTTACAGTGAGCCCCGCAGACATAAATAATACAGCCTGGCTGATACATGATAATACCTGAATTATAGATGGTGTAGCTGCAGTTATGCCTACACGAGCGCCTTGAGGTGGGCCTTGGGCCCAGCAGAGAGGGAACCCATAAATGGATGACCTAATCTAAAAATGTGTGGCGTATGCCGACACGGCCCAGGACGGGCAGCTGCGTTTTTTCCACACAGCTAAGCTAAGTAAAGAGAATTAGTTCGAACCCCACCAACAAAGTGGGGGAGGGAGTTGAATAAGTAGCGATTCATTTGGAAGGAACGGGTAACACACACACACACACACACACACACACACACACACACACACACACACACACATGTACACACACACACAAGATCTGCATTATGATTTTCACGTGTGCAACAGTGCTGAGACTATTGGGAAAACATTCACTGGATCATGCTGGAATGTTCCCATTTAAGTAAAAAGGTAAAAAAAAAACGAGAGGGGGAGGGGTTGAGTTAATGCTTAGGAGCAGAAGAACATGAGAGCACATGAAAGAAGCAGCAAGAGGAAGAAAATATGAAAATAGGTTCCTATCAGAGAGAGAGAGAGAGAGAGAGAGAGAGAGAGAGAGAGAGAGAGAGAGGGAAAAGATAAAATGCACCAAATCTGAGAGCACTGCAGCTGTGTAATACATCTATAAATAACTGAAATTACAGCCTGCCAGCACTGCAGTGATTTCAATCTCTCGAGCAGCACGTAGTCCCATGGAAACGGTGGAGACCATTACAGCCTATGAAAAGGTAGAGTAAGCTCCATTTGGGCCAGCCAGCTCTCCCTCGCTCTCACCCTCTCCTTTCCACATGTAGTGAGCGCTCTGCTGACTGACAGGTTCAACTCATGGAGGACACACACACACGCGCGCACACACACACACCGTCTACTACACAAACTACAGTGAAGAGCACCTCAGGGGGAGGATTCAAAAGAGTACAGGAATGGGATGTATGGAAGAAGCAGACAGTGGGGGTGGGGTTGAGAAAGTGTGCCTCGATAAGGTCTAGCACAGCAGAGTAAATGAGTGTGGAGGGGAGGAAAATAAAGCAGCAATGAGTTCAAGATGGCGGCAGTGCAGCATGAGCCAGTAGCAGAGGAGGTTGTTCAGTTCCTGCCGGCCCCTCCTCCTCCTCCCCCCTTGTCCCTCCTCCCTCCCAGCTCTCAGAGCAGCTCACTTACCCTTCCTCTTGGCCTCTTCACTGTAGACATGGTGTTTTTTTTTTTTTCTTCCTCTTTCCTCCCCCTCTCAGACCGGCTAACAAAAGCCTTGCCCTTTCGCCGGGTTTTTCCTCTCTCTGTTGCTCGCTCACGCTTTCCCCTTAACAAACACACACTCTCTTTTCCCTTCCAACAGTCGTTTTCTCTCACTCTTCCTAGAGCTGTGCTGTCCCCCCCTCCCCTCCCTCACTCCTGGTTTTGCCTCCCCTCCTCCTCCCCGGTCAGCTTCTCTCCTCAGGCAGTGTGAGAGCGCCGGAGCCGTTCGTCTCCTCCTCCCCCAGCGGGCAGGGCTCAAGAGGAGCGCATGGGAGCTCTCTCTCTCTCTCTCGCTCTCTCGCCCTCGTTTGTCTCTTCACAGGGTGATGAGGGAGCAGCGCTGTGGGCGGTAGAGGAGGTGCGTGGCAGTCCAGGAAGCTCTCATTCTGCTGCTGCGTGCTGCTTCACCGTCGTCCGGCTTCAACCAAGTCTCCCTCACTCTTTCTCAGTGTGTGTGTGTGTGTCGGAGTTGCCTTCCCCTGCCTCCTCTCTCCTCCCCTCTCATTGATTCCTCTTTCCGCCTGCCTTTCGTGTGCGCTCTCTGTTCACTCTGAGCCGTTTCCTTGTATTTCTCACTCTCTCTTGCTCTTTTTGCTCGGCTGTTTCCCCTTTTTAGCCTCTGCTTGTCTTCTTCACCATCCAGGTAGGTTACTCCATTTATTACTCACGAAAAAAAAGCTTTTGTGTTGGCTTGCTCGCTTGTTTGGCCGGTTGTTTTTTCCTCCTTTTTCCCCACTTGTCTTTTTCCTTGTTCTCCCTCGTTGCCCTCCCCTTCTCCCTGGCTGGGGCGTGTATGGTGAGCTCGAGACTCTGGCAGGCAGAGCGGCGGAAAATGAAAGCACAAAGCAGCAAAATGCATCAGCATGAATATTAGAGATGTCGTTAAAACCCAGACTCGTTTTTCACTCTCTCTCTCTCGCTCACTCACTCACTCTCTCTCTCGCTCTCTCTCTCTTTGTAGGGAAGTAGGCCAGCAGATGGTGCTAGCAGTTATTACATTAACTTTCACAACTTAACCCCAAAAGTACTGGATTTCGCTCACATCACAGATTGTCAACATTGACGCTTCTTTTTGCACCCATGAAGGTCACCACTGATGATTTATTTATGAAGGAACATCACACAGAAAGGCCAGGTGTACAAAAAAAAGGAAAACTAAAAAAAGTAATGCCTGAAGGCATCCCGTTATCATCCGCGACCAGAGAGACAGGAAAAGAAGCCTGCAGTACACAACAGACTTTCCTCCCCTTAACTCTACCAGACAAAGAGTCAAAAGTCAAGTGGACGGCGTGAAGCCCCCGAGAGGTCACGGCCTTATCCCCTGGATATGACTTTTAAAATGAAGGGAAAAAACAGGACTGTGATTCTTTCAAGACATGCAGCTCTTCTTGTGCCCCAGAAAAGATCCTGGAGGAGTGAGCCAGCATCTCAGGGGACTCCTGTCACCGTGATGCAGGAGTTATGTTCACTGGGCGGCACATGGCATTGGGAGTATGCAGAGACACAGGGCTGGACTGAAGCCATGTGCAGAGCACAGCACCACTGGGTCAGATACCCCATCAGCTTTTAGATCTGTCTTCACTCTGCAAAGTCAGCTGGACATGCTTCTTTCCCCATTAAAACCCTTTTCACTTTGCATGTAGCTGCCCACATCACAACACGTGAGAAGTCCAGATCTGACAAGGGCCCCTGCGCAGTAAAGCCAAGAGAGAGGTTTGTTTCTGATGTCATGTCTCAACAAACAAAACCAAACATCCATTGAATCATTACGACAGGTAAGCACATCCCCTGATGAGTAAAGCTGATCAACATGACACGCATCTAACATGTTCCTGATGTCTTTAGGAGCTGAAATAAATCTGGAGTATATTTGGTGCATTTCACTTTCTCCTTTTATGACAAGGGTTTGACATCCAGAAATGAACATGTGTTATTTTGTGTTATTTTTAATGTGTTAGATTTTTCCTTCCCCAACCCGCCCAAAGCACCTAACACTCGTGTGAATTATGTGGGTGAGTTGAGCGGTCTCCAAACAATTTGGCCATAGATTTCATGTTGCACAGAGAATCTTAATAAAGTTTCAAGCAACTGATCTATCCAAACCGTGTATGTGTTAAGTGTGTGTGTATGTGTGTGTGTGTCTAAGTAAAGAGGAGTGAAATCAACATGGACAGACACGTGTGATGCTTTTTTGGGAAGTTCTGAAGCTATCTCACTGAGGTGTGCAGTTTTACATCTTACAGCCTTACACCTACAGAGACAGAGACCACCACAACAACAGCCTGCCTGTCCAAGTGTGTGCAGCAGCAGTAAAGCCACCTGCCAGGCCAGGCCTTGAAGTTTGGACTTTAAAACAGAGCTCATGCTTTCTGGGAGTTGAGAAGCAGCGTCCTCTCCAATCTAAACAAATCTACTGACAAATAACATCCGCCTGAGCACAGTACAGAGCCTGAAGGGTGAGCTTTGGCTATAAACACAGGGGACAGGGCGGTTTTCAAACTCATAAAGACCTTTCTGATGAAACATGAAATAGATGTAACAAAATATCTCATATCATAAACAGCTAAACTGAAAAATCACCTATGCCCACTGCTCGGTATACTTTATATAACCTCTTAAATCACAACAACAGGAAACAGACTTTTCCACTGATAAGGTGGACAAAAATATCAAAAATAGATCTAGAAAGGTGCAAAAATTGCTAGGCTTCAATTGAGTTTCATCTTCCTCCAACAGTCAAATTAAATTCTTTCAACCACTTTGATAAGTTACAGCAGACACAGACACCTGGTGACTTTGAATAACACCTTGTATTAAAGCAGTGAACTTGTTTACCATCTCTGCTTTTACTGGCAATAAAACAGTTTTTTACTGGTCAGGTGTATGTGTGTTATGAAAAGGAGAAAAGAAAGACAGGAATACGAAAGAGACTAACAGTCAACACATGCTCCAACAGTCACATGGCACAGAGCCACTTGGCAACGAAACGGTTAATATGCAAACAAGCCAGGCAGCTCTGTATGAGGGGGTGTGGCTTCCTTTTAGAATGGAGGAGGGAGGAGAGAGGGGAGGAAGGGGAGGGAAATGAGAGGCCTGAGAGGA